>CM053399.1:165700377-165715030 GCA_028644305.1 Xerus rutilus
ATGAATGAATATATTTTATGTGATTTCATGTCAATGAAGATTGAAATAAGACAAAAAACTAAGATTAAAAAGAAAACAAATAGATCCCAACAGACACAAGTAATAAAAAAAGTATGATGGGTCAAACATACATAAAAGTCAAACAGGAGTTGAAATTTAGCAGGGAAACAGGCCTACTTCAAGTTTTTGGTCAGGAAAATACCTACAAAATAGGATTTAATACTTTGTGCAGACTAAATTACATTTAAACACAAAAACTTCATGATAGTAACATGTGTCTAACTTGGTTTGATTAACATAGGTGAAATGTATGAAAGTTTTTAGAACAATGAAGATTAAAGCATGAATATTGCCTGATGACAATATAGCTTTAAAAGTGATTCTGATTTCAAGAAAAAACAAGAGAATGAAGATGTCAGAGGAGTACAAAATGTTCAGTGTGAGTATTCTTTTTTTTTTTTTAACATTTTTTTAGTTGTCAATGGATCTTTATTTTATTTATTTATATGTGGTGCTGAGAATCGAACCCAGTGCCTCACACATGCTAGGCAAGTCCTCTACCACGAAGCTACAACCTCAACCCCAGTGTGTGAGTATTCTTAACACAGATTAAAACAGAGGATTAGTAACATTAAAGATGCTGTGTATCTGATATAATGTTGGACTTCAAATTTGGGGTTTCACTCTGCTATTCACTTTCAAATTCTGCCTACAGTAACCATCCTATTCTAAATTTCCTCTAATTCAAATACATTCAACATATGTGGAAAAAGTTCCTAGTAATAACAGAAACTCCTGTGTTACCTTGTCCTGAAGGATTTGCTGCCATCTTCCTGTTTTCTGTTTCAATTATATTCAGAGGCAACTGATCCGCACTTTACAGTCACCTGTAAAAAATATATATGCATGCATATAAAATGCACCATACTTTAATTGCAAATTAAAAGTTAAGAACAGTTAACGTGTTTGCAGTTTCTCATTCTCTTTAGAAATATACACTTGAAAAGCAGACTTAAATCACAAATTTAAAATCTGCGAGTGCCTCAAAAAGCATAGAATGCTGTTTATTCTCAAAGATGTTAATACCAACATTCAGCATTACTTTAATATATACATCATTAGACTGTATTTACCATATATTACCAATTATATCAACCAGTTTATAGTGTCCATATGATCACAGCCCTAGGATAAAAAAAAAATAACTCATCTATTTAAAAATATATCCAGCAACAACTGGGTGCACTGAAAACAAAAATAAAAAGGAGCCTGGCACGGTAGCTCATGCCTGTAATCCCAGCCACTCAGGAGACTGAGGTAGGAGGATCACAAGTTCAGAGCCAGCCTCAACAACTTGGCAAGACCCAATCTCAAAAATAAATAAATACATAAGGTATGGATGTAGCACAGTGGTAAAGCATCCCCGAGTTCAAAGAGAGAGAAAGAACGAAGAAAAGATAAATGAACCTAACAGTTATCAAGTAACTGCTCTGCACCACACACTGTGTGCAAAGCTTGAAATTCGTTTTTATTTATTTCTGACTATTTTATAGGTGTGGAGCACCACTGTCACAAAGCTAGTAAGAATGCTTTGGGCTGCTGGGTTTCCCAGCTTCGCGTTTTTGTACTAGGTCCTTGGGAGATCCCAAGATAAACAAGATCCTACACCTACCCTCAAAGAACATTGAATCTGGGGTGGGGGTGAGTGGAAATAGGGTTATTCAAGCAGCCACACCAACAAAGATTAACAGATGCGCTCTTCAGAAGGCATGAGCACTGCTTCCGAGGTAGAGAAGCGTTGCGTGATGCCTTCAGGAGGACCAGGAATGAAAAGGACTAGAAAACACATGCTGGTTTTTCATAAACGAATCTTTGGGTGCCTCCTGCGGCTGAAGCACAGGGAGCCAGCCAGGTTAGGACAGGAGGGCATGAGGGCCATCTGGAGAAAGGGAACGTTAAGAGCAGAGATCAGAGGGCTCGAACGGCGTCTCAGAAGAGTCCCTGCCCGCAGGCGTGGAGAGCAGGCTGGGCGAAAGGAAGTAAAAAGGGGACGGGAAACCTTGAGAGGGGAGGTTGGCGAGGAGGCCGCGGCCCTGCGGCAACAAAGATGGCAGCAAGCCGGGCGCGGTGGGCACGCCTGGAGCTCCGGCTACTCCGGAGGTAGGCCCAGGATCGCAAGTTCGAGGCCAGCCTCAGCAACTCGGCAAGACCCTGTCTCAAAATAAAAAACAAAAAGGGCTGTGGATGGGGCTCAGCGGCAGAGCGCCCCAGGGTTCAATCCTGTGCACCACCCACTCACACAAAGACAGCAACAGTAGGTCAGCGCCGGCATCTCACTGCATCTCCCGGTGTCTCCAGGCTGTCCTACTTACCCGGGACGCGAGGGCGCTGGGGAGGCCTCGCTGCGGGACGCAGCTGTCAAGGTGCAACACACCACCTGGAGACCGGCAAAACGGCCGCACTTTGCCGAACTACAACCTTCCCGCCCCCGCCACGCTTCCGCCTCCTGACTGATGTGCGCCGGAGGAGCGGAAGTCCCGCCTCCCGCACGGACCCAATGGACGCCGCCTATGGCTATTTGCATTCTAAGGGTCACCTCAATACAGATGTGCTTCCTTTCTGTAGACTGACAGCCGAAGAGGCTCATGGGAGATGCAGGAGGTACAGTTTGGAGGTGGGGCCCAAGTGGGGGCGGGACCAAGGGCGGGGCTGCTAAGCAGGGGCGGGGCGGGGAGTAGAAGAGTCCCTAGCACCGAAATTAATTTTTTTTTTTTAAATATTTTTTAGTTCTAGGTGGACACAATATCTTTATTGATTTATTTTTATGTGGTGCTGAGGATCGAACCCAGTGCCTCACGCATGCGAGGCAAGCGCTCTACCACTGAGCCACAATCCCAGCCCCCGAAATTAATTTTGTAGGGGCTGGGATTGTGGCTCAGTGGTAGAGCCCTCACCTAGCATGTGTGAGGCACTGGGTTCGGTTCTTAGCACCACATATACATAAAATAAAGGTCTATAAATAACTACTAAAAATATTTTTAAAAAAAGAAAGTAAGTAATTTTCTAGTCCAGGCAGTTCCAGGGAAAGAAATCATTGATCTAGCAGGTCTTAGCTACCAAGAGGATCCATTTCAGCTGAGCCTCAGGGGGAGGCTAGCCTAGCTTTCAAGCGTTAACAACCATGTTGGGTTGTGTGTCCAAACACACACAAATCCCAGGACTATTTCTCGTCTAGTTTGCGTATTCAGAAGAAAAGCACCAAACAGGTAGAAATTTTTACTGCTGTGCAATAAATTGTATTTTAAGTTAATGTGCCACATCTCAAAATATCAAGACACTACTAGTGGGATCACTTGATGCTTCATTCTAGCACAAAAGATCTACGCATTTACCTTAAAAGGAAATTTGCACTGATACATGACACCTGTTAGCTCTTTAATCCCATTTTGCACCTTTTCTAGAACTTGAACATTTGTTTGTTGTTGTTATTTTGCAGTACTGGGGACTGAACCCAAGTGCTCTACCTCTGGGCTACATCCCCAGCCCTTTTTATTTTAAGACAAGCTCTCCCTAAATTGCCCAGGTTAGCCTGGAAGTTTCAATCCTCCTGCCTCAGCCTCCTTAGTTGCTGGGATTACAGTTGTGCACCATGGTGCTCTGCTGAATTTGTTTTTAATAATTGATGTTTGCTCAATAATAAATGTTTATGATGCACAATTTTGTTGTGCATGAATCCATCATGGAAAAAATAATTAAATATCGAGCATTATGTATTCCACAGCATGCAATTATTGAGTGCCTTTTATGTGCTAGGTATTGCTGTTCATCAGCACAGGTTCCATCATTCCCTGATTTGTGTATGAGACTTGGAAATATTGAGTTACTTTATGTTAAGTAATGAGGGCAAAGGTCACCCAGGTGCTAAATCCCAATTCTTAAATCTCACACATTGCTTCTGCTCTGGAGGGAGTAATTCCTCTGAGACCAGCTCTTGTTGATTACTTTAATCCGGGTATCAAGCACAACACCTAAGCATTTTGGTGAAGAGAAGTTTTCAGTCTCTTCTATAATCTGGTGGGGAAATACAGTCTTATTCAAGCCAAAAAAGCTCAACCAAAGCTTTCAGTTAAAAGACCTGTGAGGACTTGTAGCTCAGAGCTAGAGCGCTTACATGCATTGAGGCCCCAAGTTCAAACCCTAACACCAAAAAATAAGAGACCTTTGAGAGTGTGGGTGTGACTAAAAGGATAACCAAGATCTCAAGATTTACATGGCTGATAGAACCTTAGGGGAATTTGTTTTGCTGCCTGAATAGATAATATAGAAACTAAGGCACAGAAAGCTCTAGTGTAAGTCCCAAGTGGGGAAACAATGTTTAAGGAGATGTGAATGCTAACTTCCCTGATTTGATCATTTATTACACTGTACCACCTAAATATGTATAGTTAAAATGATAATATATAAAAATAAGTCCCAAGTGAACATTCTGAACAAAGCTTATTTAAGGAGGGTAAAGAAAAAGTTCTACCACAAGAATTTTTTGCAACTTCCTGGCAAGTTCAGCCTCCCAGGTTTAGGGGAAGTTAACAGGAGAAACATAAATTTAACTTGCTGCTGATTCTTTTGCCCTTAACTTGATGGGTGTTGGTCCTTGAGACTCCTCTGACTTCTTGAGAGTTTTTGGAACTTCTGCCTTATAACAGAGTTCAAATTTCAGCTTTGACACTTAATGATTGTGAGGTCTGGTTTAAACCTTTATGTCTCAGTTCTATCATCTATAAAATGGGAATAAAATGAATGAATACAATATATAAAGCACTTAGCATAGTGCCTAACAGAGTAAATACTCAGCAAATGTTGTCTATTAGTATTATTGTAAACGATGAAATATCTGTGCTTTATTGGATATCCTAGTACTTGGTCAATAGGTCAACTGATACACATGGATCCTACATACATACCAGAAAAAAGTTCAAGACAAGAGGAGGGCAAATGACAGTCCCATGGCTGATATGGAAGTCCCTGATATTGTCAGGTAGCAGTGTGTAAATTGCTTCATCCTGAAACCATGTGGTTACTGACCTCCATTATCAAAGGAAATAGTTGGCAATAGTCCCTGGTTTCTAACTGAAACCACCCTAACCCCTTCTGGTATTTTGTGAGAAAATGCATTAGACCAGACAGCCTTTAAAATCAAGTGTGTGGATGTTTTCAGACAGTTATTATAGTTACCCATTGCTTTGCAACAAATTACCCTGAAATGTGGCAGTTTAAAACAGCATATATTTATTGTCGAGTAGTTTATTATCTGAGGAGCAGGGATCCAGGAGGTGTAGATGGATGCTCATGGCTTTGGATCTTTGCCTGGGTTGCAGTCAAGGTGCTGGCTGGCGCTATTGTCATTAGAAAGCTTGACTAGGAGGGAGAGATCTGCTTGCAAATTCACTTGGATGGCTGATGGCAGATCAGCCTCACAGGTTTAAACCAGACCTCACAATCATTAGAGACTTCAGTTCTGTGCCATGAAGTTCTTTCCATAGGTTGCTCATGGTTCCGTGTTAGAGCTTGCCAGGGTTCAATCGCCAGAACTGTGAGGGTAAAAAAAAGAAGGAAGGCCTAGCCAAGAGCCAAAGTCTTTCATGAATGTGCCAGTAGATGGCAGCAAAGAGAAGACAGGGTGGTATAAGCAGATGCATCTGCATCTGTAAAAGATTGGAGTTTTTTTATTTTAATAGGGTAGTGGAAGCCTAATAGTTTGGAATTGATAGTGTGGGCACTGGGAATACTGGCTTTCCCTTTCCCCAGTCCCACACCATGATGTGTGTGGTTGAAAACGAGTATTTTCAACCTTATAGGAGTACAAGGGAAGATATCCTTGAAGTGTGTTTTAGTTAAATCAGGAGGTAGATGGTTTAATAGTTCTGTGAAGCGGAACTCATTTACCATGGAAGGAAAACTTCTAAAAACTTTAGGGCAATCAGTTTCTTTCATAGAATTCTTACTCTCTGCTAGGACTCCACATACTTTCTCTCAAGACCAACCTTTAAGGATACAATTATCAAATTATCATCTTCCTTTTTTGTTTTTTTTTTTTGTACTGGGGATTAAATGCAGGGGCCCTTTACCACTGAGCTATATCCCCAGCCCTATTTATGTATGTATGTATATATGTATGTATGTATTTATTTATGACAGAGTCTCCCTAAATTGCTGAGACTGGACTTAAACTTGGGATACTCCAATCTCAGCCTACTGAGTTGCTGAGATTATAGATGTGCACCACCATGCCTGGCTAGCCTCTTCCTATTTTAAAGATGTGGGGATATTGAGACTTTGTGAAAGTAAGTAGCTTTTTCACGATGCCATCATTTTTTGTTTATAATAGTGACCTAAACCACTAAGTGAAGCTGTGTTTATAACCATGATTGAGAATAAGAATGTGAAACATGGTCATATGCTGTCAGCCAGTATAGACTGAGGCCCCTTGTGCAGTTCAGGTCCAGACCACAGTTTGCAGGCCAGGTCTGTGTGGACCACAGGGTAAGGCATTAATAGTAACCCTGCCTCCTTAGGTGAAATAGGACAGGAAGTCCACAAGAGGGAGTAAAGGTTAGATTTGAAATTTATTGATTGGTTTTAAAAAGTATGAATTTTATTTTGCCACTAGTTTGTCCCTTCATTACATAGATTGAACCTTGGAGTTTTGAATGGGTCCTGTAAGTGCCATACAGAACCCATTACAGCAAGTGCCACACAGAACCCATTACATAGCTTCTCATGGAATGGCTGCCTGGGTTCACTGATATGCTTCATGTCATCTACTTCTAATCTTCATACCTCTAAAGGACCAGGTTTCCAGCACATTTTAGTATCATCAAAATGCTAAGAAGAGCCAGGCATGGTGGTGCACACCTGTAATCCCAGCGGCTTGGGAGGCTGAGGCAGGAGGATGGTGAGTTCAAAGCCATCCTCAGCAAAAGCAAGATGTTAAGCAATTCAGTGAGACCCTGTCTCTAAATAAAATACAAAATAGGGCTGGGGATGTGGCTCAGTGGTCAAGTGCTCCTCAGTTCAATCCCCAGTACCCATCCCCCACTCCACCCCCCAAAAAATGCTAAGAAGAGTGGCAAGAAGTTACAATTGCTGATTGATCTTTCATTTAAACCAAATTAAAACTGAAATGCGAGCTGGTGGTGCACACCTGTAATCCTAGTACTTCGGGAGGCTGAGACTGAAGAATTGTGAATTCAAAGCCAGCCTCAGCAATGGCAAAGTGCTAAGCAACTCAGTGAGACCTTGTCTCTAAATAAAACATAAAATAGGGCTGGGGGTGTAGCTCAGTGGTTGAGTAACCCTGAGTTCAATCCCTGGTACCAAAAAACAAAAATAAAAATAAAAATGAACAAACAAAAAACCCTGAAATGTGGTACCAGGCATGTAGCTTAGTGGTAGAGTGCTTGCCTAGCACGTGCAAGGCCATAGGTAGGTTTGCAAGGAAAAAGAAAACTGAAATATGCCCTTTTATTTGTTTGTTCAATGAACACTTAATGAATCATGCTATGCCAGACACAAAAAATACAAAGCAAAGCCGGGCGCGGTGGCTCACGCTTGTAATCCTAGTACTTTGGGAGGCTGAGACAGGAGAATCGCGAGTTCAAAGCCAACCTCAGCAACGGCGAGGCGCTAAGCGACTCAGTGAGACTCTGTCTCTACATAAAACACAAAATAGGCTTGGGGATGTGTCTCAGTGGTCGAGTACCCCTGAGTTGAATCTCTGGTATCAAAAAAAAACAAAAAACAAAAAAAAACAAAGCGATCTTTCCTTGTCTATAAGATGCTTTTGGATCTGCAGGTCAGGATCCCACTTTTGCTTTTTTACTGCATTAGAAGCTGATCTAGTCCCATAGTCAAACAATGCTTGCTGGGCTTCCATCTTTGTGCTGCTATAAGAGAATACTAAGATTATGTAATTTTTATGAAACAGAAACTTATTTCCCATAAGTATAACAGGGACTTGGAGAGCCTGTCTTTGCTAAAAGTGGTGACTCTTCATTTAGGCCTGCAGATGCCCAATGAGTAATTAAAAGCAGGATAAACCCTGGCATCTCTGCCTTTATTTTGTATTTGTCTTTAGATTCCTGCTTAGCACTACGTGTAGGCATGTTAGATAATTTAAGGAATGTTCATCTAAGAACTGGTAATACAAGGTTTGTTAGCCCTAAGTTTACCTAACTTATCTCAACTTAGACATGATCTACAGCGACATTCCACTAGCATCCTATCTCAGATTCCTGCAATGACATCTAGAAGTCTTCAGTGGTTGTCCTACACCTTCCAGAATTGCACCACCCGCCTCCTAAAGTGGTAGCAATTACTCTGTGATGAAACCAAGTCTTCCTCTGAAGCAGGAGCAATTATCTCATGATGGGAACCAAACTGACCCTTCCAGCGATGATGACCTTCCCAGAACTTCACAGAGCCAGCCCTCAGATAATGATCAACAGCCCATGGCCTGACTAGGATGACTGCCAGCTATGCAAACCTCCCAGCTAGACAAGCCTCTAAACCTTGCCTTTGTTTCCCTTTTCCACTTTGAGGTTTCCATAAAACCTCAAAGTTTCTGTTAGCCTCTTGAAGACAGATCTTTGATCATTGTACTTCCGTACCTGTTCTTCCTAGCATGGCCACACTAATAAGGCTCCTTTCTTGCTCCTCACCATTGCTTATCTCTTTGACTGGTGCATTGGACAGGTGGCTGAGTTGGATCTGTTGGGACCACCAAGGCTGCAGCCTTTACCTGAGAACTCCAGTAGCAACAGTTATGGAGGTGGGGAAGTCCAAGGTCAGGCACTGGGATCTGGTGTGAGTGACAGCCTTCTTTTTCTGTCCTCATGCAGGAGAGGGTGAAAGGGCAAAAAAAGGACTGATTCCAAGTCCTTACATGGCAGACAAGCAGAAGAGAGAGGACTGGCTCCTGCAAGCCCCTTTTATAGTGGTATTAATCCATTCATGAGGAAAGTGCCTCATGACCCAAGAACCTCTCATTAGGTGCCCCCTCCTGATGCTGTTGCACTGGGGATCAAGTTTCAACATGAATTTTGGAGGAAAAACAAATATTCAAAACGTAGTACATCATGTGCAGCTAATATGCTCTTTAGCATTACTGGTCTGTCCAAGTTCAAAGTGTCTGCTCTTCTTAAACTATTGCACTAGCACTGTCAACAGTTCCTCTAGACTTGGTGCCATTTATAAATTTAATAAATTTCCTACAGGGCTCTTACTGAAGATCGTTAATAGCAAAATACCAGACCTATGCTACTTGCTTCAAATATCTCAGCATTCTTAAAGTTCCTTGATAGTTAATCAGTACCTTTTATTTACTACCCTTGAGCCAACTTTATTCAATTGCCATCTTAGAAAAGCACTGCATACCTATTGTGACAAAAGTAAAGGTACATGTGATGTGGTCCTAATCCTTGGAACCTGTAAATGTTACCTTTCATGGAAAAAACTTCTTTGCAGATGTGATTAAATTAAGGATCTTTGGGAGATTCTTCTGGATTATCCAGGTGGGCCTTAAATGCAATCACCAGTATATTTATAAGAGAGAGCAGAGGGAGATTTGATGTTGACAGAAGAGAAAGAGGCAATGTGACCACAGAGGCAGAGACAGGAGCGATGCAGCCACAAGCCCAGGAATGCTGGAAGCAACACCGGGCCGGAAGAAGCAAGAAGAGGTTCTCCTCTAGAGACTCCTGCTGACACCTCAGTTTTGTCCTAGTGCATCTGATTTTGGACACCTGGGTTCCAGAACTTGATAAATTTCCTTCTTGGTTTTTTTTTTTTTTAATGTTTATTTTTTAGTTGTAGGTGACAGAATATCTTTATTTTATTTTTATGTGGTGCTGAGGATCGAACCCAGTGCTTTATGCGTGCTAGGCGAGCACGCTACCACTGCGCCATAATCCCAGCCCCCCTTCTTGGTTTTTGAGTCTCACTATGTTGCCTTTGTTGAGTCTGAACTCCTTGGCTCAAATGATCCTCCTGCCTCAGCCTCCCTAGAAGCTGAGACTTTGGGGAGCGCCACCACAACTAACAATTTCTGCTGTTTTAAAGTGCCAAGTTTATGGTAATTTATTACACCTGTGGTAGCTCAATGCACATGTGAGAGTATTCAGGAAACAAATGCTGGAAAGACATTTTATTGAAAGAATCTGTGTTGAATTTTAATGAATATTTCAGATTTATAAAAATACATAGCTAACATAATAAATGTCCTTGAGCATACCACCCAACCTATATATAAAACACTTCAGGTACATTGGAATCTTCCTGGACGTCCTTCCTCCATCATGTTCCTCTTCCTGCAACTCTGAGGTGACCACTTTTTTGAATATAGTTTTCATTGTTCCAATACATATGTAAATTTTTACTACACTGAATCCCTAAAATATATATTAAATTTTTCTCAATGCTTTAAACTTCATAAGATATACATTATTTTAACTGTTTGGGTTTTATAAAAAGCCAACATGCTATATTTACTATATACATATATATCCTAGAGTTGTGTGTGTGTGTGTGTCTTTTGCAATTTGCTTGTTTATTGAGTGCTTTCCGCATGCAAGGTATCCTATTGGGCAGTATGAATGGTTCAAGACAAATCAATTAAAACCATTTTATGCCGGGCACGGTGGCACACACCTATAATACCAGAACTTTGGAAGGCTGAGAGTTCAAAGCCAGTCTTAGCAGCAGCGAGGTGCTAAGCAACTCAGTGAGATCCTGTCTCTAAATAAAAACACACAAAATAGGGCTGGGGGTGTGGCTCTGTGGTTGAGTACCCCTGAGTTCAATCCCTAGTATCAAAAAAAAAAAGCATTTTATACCAACATTAGCTCATTTTGCCTCTTACAATAGCTAAAAATGCAATCCTTTACATGTATTTTCCTATTGTTTGAAAGGAAAGTTCCTGCTCAGTACCCACCATCTGCTACTTATGTAAGACTGTAGCTTTGAGTTCCTAAAATGCAAGTCTCCCTTGCTGCTGCCTATGTGGCTGCTGCTTTTTCTTCTGTTGCTTGGGTCCTGCTTCTTGGTTCCGGCACAGCACAGCCTGGAACCTTGAATATCCTCTTCTGTGACAAGGACCATTAGGCCCCATGGAAGTGCTTCACATCTCTTGTTGCATTATTCTTTTTTTTTTTTTTTTTGGTACTGGAGATTGAACTCAGGGGCACTTGACCACTGAGCCACATCCCCAGCCCTATTTTGTGTTTTATGTAGAGACAGGGTCTCACTGAGTTGCTTAGCACCTCCCCTTTGCTGAGGCTGGCTTTGAACTTGCGATTCTCCTGTCTCAGCCTCCCTAAGTGCTGGGATTAGAGGCATGAGCCACCGCACCCAGCTTGCATTATTCTTAAAACAAAAGGTGGCTGAGTAGGAATACTGGGACGGTTTGCAGTTTATGCCTCTGTTGATGTCAGAAACGGGCCCTGCTTTTTAGTGCAGAGACTAGCTGAACAGCAGAACTACTTAGGTAAGACAAAAGACAAATTATTAACTTCCAAATACCTCCTCTCACATCAGATGAATTTTTTTCTACATGACCAACAGTCATTTCCTATTAGTGGGAGAGTCCTTTACTTGTTTTTCTTCTTATTCTCATCTGTGATTCTGGAGCTGACCTTGAATTAGTGCAGTGTTCACAACAGTGGCATTGGTGGCTGGGGAACATTTTTGCAACATAAAACATTTGACATTCCTGTTACATGTGTATATATGCAGGCTAATATGTAACATGAGAGAAGCATGAGAAGGATTTTCTAGCAAGGGAAAAGATATTGCTTTAAAATGGTAACAATTGCAATAATTTGTGATAAAATGAAAACATATTCTAGTATTCTTTGATAGCAATTCATCAAATTTTTTTTTTTTGGTACTGGGGATTGAACTCAGGGGCACTCCACCACTGAGCCACATCCCCAGCCCTATTTTTGTGTTTTATGTAGAGACAGGGTCTCACTGAGTTGCTTAGTGCCTCACCATTGCTGAGGCTGGCTTTGAACTCGCGGTTCTCCCGTCTCAGCCTCCCTAAGTGCTGGGATTATAGGCTTGCGCCACCGTGCCCGGCTTTATCAAATGTATTATGGACTGAATATGCATCCCCCCCCAATTCATATGTGGAAGTCCTAACTCCAAGCCTGGCTATATTTGGAGCTAGGGTTTCTAAGGAACTAATTAAGGTTAAAGGAGGTTAAAAGGATGAGGCCCTGATCTAATAGGATTAGTGGGCTTCTAAAAAGCAGCTCAGGAGGCTGAGACAGGAGGATTGCAAGTTCAAAGCCAGCCTCTTCAAAAACGAGGTGCTAAGCAACACAGTGAGACCCTGCCTCTAAATAAAATACAAAATAGGGCTGGGGATGTGGCTCAGTGGTTGAGTGCCTCTGAATTCAATCCTCAATGTCCCCCATCCCTACCTCCCAAAAAAAGAGACACCAGAGAACTTCATGTCTGTTCTAGAACATACAGGAAGAGGTCATGGGAGCACACAGCAGGTGGTGGCCATCTACAAGAGAAAGAGACTTAAGAATGAAATCTAACTTGTAAGTCTTGGACTTCCTAGTCTGTGAAACTATGAGAAATAAATTTCTGCTGTTGAATCCACTCAGTCTATGCATCTCAAGCAGGCTAAGGCAGAGTTTTTATATGATAGGTAAATTTTTGTCATATTAAAATTCATTGCAATTCATTTCTGAATTTAAATATTACTTTAAGATTTTTTTTCTTATTCTTTTTGGTGAAGTTGATATAAACTTTTCTAAACTGTTAATAAGAAAAAAACACACTTCAATTTAAATATGTAAGAAAAAGACTTTATTATCTTCTGTACTCTACAGAACATAACTTTATAAAATAGTTATCATAAAAAGGAACTCTTAAATATGCATCCAATGACTATGAAAAGAGGTATTGTCGGGCACGGTGGCACATGCCTGTAATCCCAGCACTTTGGGAGGCTGGAGAATCAAAACCAGCCTCAGCAAGGGTGAGGCGCTAAGCAACTCAGTGAGACCCTGTCTCTAAATAAAACACAAAACAGGGCTGGGGATGTGGCTCAGTGGTCGAGTACCCCTGAGTTCAATCTCTGGTACCTCCACCCCCCAAAAAAAGAAATAAAAGAGGTTATTATAGAGGTGTGTCAGGCAGGTGGTCATTTTAAAACTTTTGTGATAATAATTATGGCATTTATTAGTTTTACAAAACTTATAATTGTAGTGATTTATTTCTTCATGCTAAATATTCACCTTTGTACCAATTTTCACATTTGAATTTTTGAATTCTTTTTCTTGAAAAGGGCCCTCCAAATGATTTAAAGTTCAGAAAGCATAACTCCTCACCTGATTATAACTTTTTAAAAAATATTTGCTTGTAGGATAAAAGAATTATCATTGATCTCCAGGGAGAATGAATGGTTTTTTTTTCCCACAATATATTGACCATATGTATTTTCCCTTCCTTGAATTGACTACCCATATCCTTCTGTCCATTTTTATTGATTAATTTCTTCAATGAATTAATTTCTTGTTAATTAATAGAGGCTTTGTGTACTAAAGATAGTAAAACCTCATGGGTCATTTGTGTTCCAAATAATTTTCTCCAATTATCATTTGCCCTTTTTTGTAACAGTGTTGTTGAGATCTAATTTATATACTATACAATCCACCCATTTAAAGTGTACAATTTAATGATTTTTTTTACCATACACTCAGTTATATAAAATCATCTCCATATTTGATGTTAGAACATTTCATCACCCCCCAAAGAATTCCCATATTCTGTAGCTATCACTCCTAATTTCTCCATTATACTGTTTGCTTTAAAAATTTTTTATTTGCACATGAACTCAATACCTTTATTTTATTTATATACTTCTATGTAGTGCTGAGGACTGAACCCAGTGCAAGGCAAGTGCTCTACCACTGAGCCACAACCCAGCCCCATTATGTTTTTTGATCTATTATTAATATAAAATTTCCTTAATCTTCTTTTCTTTTCTTTTCTTTTTTTTTTGTTTTTGGTACTAGGGATTGAACTCAGGGGTACTCGACCACTGAGCCACATCCCCAGCCCTATTTTGTGTTTTATGTAGAGACAGGGTCTCACTGAGTTGCTTAGCACCTCCCCTTTGCTGAGGCTGGCTTTGAACTCAACGATTCTCCTGTCTCGGCCTCCAAAAGTGCTGGGATTATAGGCATGTGCCACCGTGCGCAGCTCTCATCTGGAATATATTAATTCTTTTTTTTTTTTAATTTTTTTTAGTTGTTGATGTACACAATGTCTTTATTTTATTGCTTTATATGTGGTGCTGATGATCGAACCCAGGGCCTCACCCATGCGAGGCAAGCGCTCTACCCCTGAGCTACAATCCCAGCCCCTGGAATATATTAATTCTTTTTTTTTTTTTTTGGTACTGGGGATTGAACTCAGGGGCACTCGACCACTGAGCCACATCCCCAGCCCTATTTTGTGTTTTATGTAGAGACAGGGTCTCACTGAGTTGCTTAGCGCCTCGCCATTGCTGAGGCTGGCTTTGAACTCGCGATTCTCCTGTCTCAGCCTCCCTAAGTGCTGGGATTACAAGCGTGAGCCA
>CM053399.1:165715130-165788177 GCA_028644305.1 Xerus rutilus
TTTAGAGCCACCGCGCCCGGCTTAGAGCCACCGCTCCTGGTTTTTAATTCTTAATCCTTCCATAGCATTAACCAAGTAGACCCCTATTTCTTGACAGATTTTGAGAAGAAATTTACTTTACCTTATGAGAGAGAAGATTCTCTTTCAGAAAATTTTGGGAGAGATAAGCCCATGGGATCAGGCCCAAAGGGCAGGAGCAAGGAGGAGAAGGCCCTTCAAAAGGCAGTGTCCCCATCAAGCCATGTGTGGTTGCAGCAGGATATATAGGTTTTCTCAGATGATGTTTGGTACCAGCCTTAACCTCATGACTTTCTTTTTCAAATAAAGACTTGAGGGCTGGGATTGTAGCTCAGCGGTAGAGCGCTTGCCTTGCATGCGTGAGGCCCTGGGTTCGATCCTCAGCACCACATACAAAACAATAAAATAAAGACATTGTGTCCATCAACAACTAAAAAAAAAAAAAATTTTTTTTAAATAAAAAAAAATAAAGAGTTGAGGGCTGAGGTTGCGGCTCAGTGGTAGAGCACTGGCTTAGCATGTGTGAGGCACTGGGTTCAATTCTCAGCATGGAATATAAATAAATGAGTGAAATAAAGGTCCATCAACATCTGTAAATATATATATATATAAAGGCTACCTCAGAAATACAGGCATTCATATCTAGTATGAATGATGTTCTTCAAGGTAATTCTCAGTTTGAAACAATTCATAGGAGACTTGGTTTTGTTAGTTTCCATTGGCTTTGAGGATTTCTGGACTATTGAGTAGTCACGTAACCTTGCTAAATTCTTGTTTCTTTATTTGTTTTTTTTGTTTTGTTTTGTTTTGTTTTTTTGGTACCGGGGATTGAAATCAGGAGGACTTGACCACTGAGCCACATCCCCAGCCCTATTTTGTGTTTTATGTAGAGACAGGGTCTCACTGAGTTGCTTAGCACCTCGCCGTTGCTGAGGCTGGCTTTGAACTTGTGATTCTCCCTTCTCAGCCTCCCTAAGTGCCGGGATAAAAGGCGTGTGCCACCGCGCCCGGCTTGTTTCTTTATTTGTAAAATGTAAATTATACAAATGACTTCACAGGTTTTTGGTGGGAATATATGAAATAAAATATATAAAAATGTAAAAAAAAAAAAAGCTACCTCAGCCAGGGGATTTAGTTTAACATCTGTGGTAATAAACTGTGCATGTGAGAGAAACATTAGAGAAGCCTAAACTAAGGCTTCTACCATTCTACAAAATGTCTGTCTAGTACTTTTCAAAACTGTCAAGGTAGCTGGGCCCCAGTGGCACATGTGTGTAACCCCAGGTATTCAGGATGCTGAGGTAAGAGGGTCACAAGTTTCAGCCAGTCTGGGCAACAGAAGCGAGACCCTGTCTCAAAATAAAAAATAAATAACAGTTTGAGGATGTAGTTCAGTGGTAAAGCACTCCTGGGTTCAATCCCCTGTATTGCAGAAAACAAACAAAACTGTCAAGGTCATCATAAACAAAGATAGTCTGAGAATGTGCCATAGACAAGAGGAGTCTAAGGAGATGTGACAACAAAATGCAGTGTGGTGTCCTGGATGGGATTCTGAAACAGGTACCACATTAGGGAAAAACTGTTAATAGCAGTGTGCTAACAATGACTCTTTTGTTGTGACAAATTCACCATAAGAGTGACATAAGATATTGTCAATCAGAGATACTGGGTGAGGAGTGTGCAAAAACTCTCCATCCTATTTCTTCCATTTTTCTGGAAATCTAAAGGCATTCGAAAATAAAACAGTTTAAGTTAAAAGGGGAAGGAGGTCAATTATTATTGCCAACCACATACTTCCTGAGGGAGTATATCTAAGCCAAGAAAGCATCCTGTCTTTGGAAGCAGAGTTGGTACCTCTACAATCTAGTGCTTAATTTGAGCAAATTATATAGGTGGTCAGGAAGGAATTTTGAGAAGTCATTTCCCCTGGCCAAATCCTCACCTCCACTGGCTCAGAGAAGCCTTTCAAAATAGTCAGTTCTGGCTGTCCTGGCTGTCATAGACAGGACATGCCCTCCATTCTACCTTAGCAAGTGCAATGCTTCCAGTTACAATAGGGACCACCCAGATGCTGCTCAGGATGACCAGAAGGCTTATCTTCTAGATCTGCTATTTCTGGTTTGTGAGCCCTGGTTCTTTTCTAGACTTTTGACACTTGCTTTTGCAATTACTCCTCTCCCCCTTGCTTTAGTGGCCATCAGTTCCTTTTTTTTTTTTTTTTTTGGTACTGGGGATTGAACTCAGGGGCACTGAACCACTGAGCCACATCCCCAGCCCTATTTTGTGTTTTATGTAGAGACAGGGTCTCACTGAGTTGCTTAGCACTTCACCATTGCTGAGGCTGGCTTTGAACTCACAATTCTCCTGTCTCAGCCTCCCAAAGTACCGGGATTACAGGCGTGTGCCACCGCGCCCGGCTGCCATCAGTTCCTTTGCAAGTGCTCTGCCACTGAGCCACAACCCCAGCCCCATCAGTTTCTTTTGATTTCCTGATCTGGGCTTCTCACTCAGCTCTGCACAATTTATTGGTTTCTGTACTGCCTGGAGCTGCAGGTGGGAGATATTCCTTCCACCCTTCTTCACTTGCCTGAGTAGCCCAGGCCCCACTGGATCCCAGTGGAAAGGAGCAGATACCCTGCAGCTTCTCTTATCCTTGCAACAGAATGCCACCACCAACAGCTATATTATCGAATATAAAGGGCATCCTTCCAACTCTACGAAAAATACAGGAACTGTGTAGATAAGAATTGTTGTGGGCTTTTAGTTATTCTTTTTAGTATGACAGTAGAATTATTTTGACATATTTTATATACATGGGGTATAATGCACTCTAATTAGGATCCCATTTTTGTGGTTGTGTATGATGTGGGGTTACACTGGTTGTGTATTCATATATGAACATAGGAAACTTAAGTTCAATTCATTCTCCTGCTCCCCTCAATCCAGTGAACCTCTCCTTCTCCCTCCTCCCCACCTGTTGTGAGTCAGCATCTGCATATCAGAGAGAACATTTGGCCTTTGTTTTTTTGGGAATGGTTTATTTCACTTAGCCTGATAGTCTCCAGTTCCATCCATTTACCAGCAAATGCCATGATTTCATTCTTCTTTTTGGTTGAGTACATTCCATTGTGTATATATACCACATTTTCTTTATCCATTTGTCTGCTGAAGCGCACCTAGGTTGGTTCCATAGCTTAGCTATTGTGAATTGAACTGCAATAAACATTGATGTGGCTATGTCACTATAGTATGCTGATATTAAGTCCTTTGGGTACATACTGAGGAATGGGATAAGTGGGTCAAATGGTGGTTCATTCCAAGTTTTCTGAGGAATCTCCATACTGTTTTCCAGAGTGTTTGCACTAATTTGCAGTCCCACCAACAACGTACATTTTCCCCAGTTGTGGGTGTTTTCTAAATACCATTATCTTCTATCAGTAATTGCACTGATATGATTTTATGATTTTTAGCATATGCTCTGTTTTCTCAAGTGAACAATGACATAGTTTAGTTTCTGGTGTTCTAAGCTCCCTAGAAGGTACTGGGCAGGAACCCATGTATTAATATACCAGAGAGTGCTGGGCAGCAGTGTTGCTCATAGACAGCAGCACAGACCTTAATTCTGAAGCTGAAGAAAAATCCAGTGGTAAAGGCAAGACTACTTTTCTCCTACTTCAGTGCTAAATTACTAGTAATATAAAAACCTTGTAAGATACCAAACCCTTAGGGATTGGGATGCATGACTTTTCCCAGGAAGAAGTTAGGTCTACCTTGACCTGATTGCAAGAAGCTGTAGAAGGAGTACATTTGGCAAGTGACAACTCCACAAGGATGCTGACTTGGGGGAGCCAAGATTCACCATGTGCCCTAGAAATTGAAAGCTGAATGAAACTTCATTCTAGCACAGGGCAGGGTGGCTTAAGAAATCTAGCAGAGGCCTGGGTTTGATTTTGGAGAGATGAGCTTTCCATCAGATAAAAATCTTCTAGGAGTTTGCATTTATTGGCATAAATTCAAAGTTACTATTTCAGCAAGCAAAGGAAATCAGATGAATGAGTGTGGTAAGTGCAGCTTCCAGAGCCTGCCTCTTCTGCCTGAGTGGTGGTGATGGTGTCCTGCTTGCCACATCACAGGAATCCCTGAATGGGACCAGGAAAAGCCAAGCTACTTCCCCTGCAAATCATAGAATCCTGAAACTTCAGCATAATGAATAACCTTATATAGCCAGGGTGTGCAGAAAGCCCTGTCTTTTTAGCAAGTCATGTCACCTGTATCTGATATGGAACTGAGTGTAATCTTCTTGGTGTGCCCCCAGCCCATCGTGCTCCACTGCCCACAGGTTAAGCAGAGTGTTGAGGCCTTGTGCTCTCCCCTGTCTCACCATCTTTATAGTAAGGGCCAGTCTGTGGGTCTGCTCAGCTATTTATCACCTGGGTTACAAAGCCCTGGAGCGACTGAGCAGAGAAGGCCTGGCTGGAGCTATCACAGTGATAGAACTTGGGGCAAGGATCTAGGAAAGCCAGAGGAATTCAGAGGCTTTGGGATGGATCAGGAGCTCTGCCTTAGGAAACCAGCAATGCTATTCCTTTTCTGTTTTGGAATTTTCTTGGAATTTTCTTGCTTTTTTTCCTATTTCGTTTTTGTGGTGCTGGGAATCAACATAGGGCCTTGTGAATGCCAGGCAAGTGCTTTGCCACGGAGCCACACGCCCAGCCCTTTTCTTGCATCTTTAAACAGTTTTGTCACCGACCCTAAAGGGAAAGAGTTAGTCTTTAATTCTCCCCAACAAGACAAATTAAATACTAAGGAATAGAACTTTGATAGGAAGGACTGAATTTGGAGGACCGCAAACCATTGTATTATATCAAATTATATTATTGTATTATATCAAAGATTTCTTTTGTTTTTCTACCTCAAAAACCAATTTTCATTTCCTTTGGGGGTAATACTGACCCTTTTGAGAATGCGTGCTACCAAAGGGTGGTGGGTCCTTCCACAGGTGAGTCCTCTCGCTGACTGCCTCCCGCTCATCCCTTATCTTCTGAATCCGTAAGAATGGATTTAGCTGCAGGTTACAGGGATCCCCATTAAATTGCCTGAGACCACAGGGATGTTTATTTTTTATTTAAGAAGTCTGGAGTTAGGTGCAGTGGCTCTGTGAGGCCATCAAAGACCCAGGTTTTTTCCATTCATCCACTCAGCAATCCCCAAGGAACTAGGAATGTCTCCACTCATGGCCCCAGGAAGACTGCAGCAGCCCCAGGAACACAACTGGTAGGCAACTGATGGTGGCTGGCACCTCTCTGTGTGTGTGTGCTTATTTCTTCATTCCTCTCCCTTTTGGCTTTATCTTTTTGGGTGCTGGGGACTGAACCTAGAGCCTTGTGCATGCTAAGCACATACCATACCACTGAGCTACACCCTCAGGTGCCTGCCTGGCTTTATCTGAACTAGTATTTCCCAAATCCACATGTGTATCAATGTGCACCCAAGTGAAAGGGAGTGCTGGCTGGCTGACCTTGGGCACATAACACTATCTCTGGGCTCAGCTTCTTCAATTATAAAGTGAAGGTTGCGGACTAGGTTCCCTTTATTTACAAAAATTTTTACTAAAGTAGAACATAAAGGCTCACAAATCATAAATGTATGATTTATTAGTGTAAAAATGTTTATGAAGAACCACCTCCCAGTTCAAGAAGCAAAATATTTTCAGTACCCTATAAACTCCTACAAAGGTAACATTATTCTGACCTCTGGCCTCTGGCCTATCACTATACATTTTATAAGTGGAATCATACAGACAGTAGATGGCTTCTCTTTTTCTTTTGGCACTAGGGATTAAACCCCGGGGTGCTTCACCACTGAGCTATTGCTCTAGTCCTTTTTATTTTTTATTTTGAGACAGTCTCGCTAAGTTGCCTTGAACTTGCGATCCTCTTGCCTCAGCCTCCTGAGTTGCTGGGATTACAGGTGTGTACCACCACAGCTGGCTCGCAGATGGCTTCTTTCATCATTATGTTTGTGAGATTCATTCTCCATGTGTTCCTTCATTCTCACTGCTATACAATGCTCTATTGTGTGAATATACAGAGATCCCTGCATCCCACTGTAAAGTCATATGCGTTGCTTCTAGTTTTTGCTATGACAAATAGCACAGCAGTGGAGATTCTTGGATCCATCTTTCGGTGAATATACTTAGGCATTTCTGTTCTGGGGGTGGCACTGCTGGATCATATGCTATGAGAAAAGTTCATCTCTTATATGCCCTCTGGGGATCTTTCCTGATCATGGGTGATCCAAGTACCATTATGGGGACACATATCCACTAAGTAGGTTTTCCAAACTAACAAAAGACTCACTGCTAATAAGGCTCAATGTCTTGGGCTAGGCTTGTCAGCTCAACAACTTCTCCAGCCCAACCTCTCTGATGGGTAACAATGGCAAAGGAACATGTATCTAAGCTGGGCGCGGTGGCACACGCCTGTGATCCCAGCACTTTGGGAGGCTGAGACAGGAGAATCTCAAGTTCAAAGCCAGCCTCAGCAACAGCAAGGTGTTAAGCAACTCAGTGAGACCCTGGCTCTACATAAAACACAAAATAGGGCTGGGGATGTGGCTCAGTATTCAAATACCCCTGAGTTTAACCCCTGGTACCAAAAAAAGGAAAATGTATCTATACCCACATACCAGGCCCAGCTTTCACAGAAAGCTAGGTAGTAGGTATCCTTCAAGGATGGCAGCAAATTGCATTTCTATGGCCAGGTAAGGCCCAGCTACTAGGAGCCTGCAGGGTAGGCCAAAGCAGTTCAAGGAGCTCTGGGAAATTTGCACTTTATTGTGATCCACTTCACAGCCAGAGCTATGAAGTGAATCTGTCAACAGTCAATCTAGTTCATCTGGGTGCTTCTCCTAAATGTTAAGTACCTGGTAGATGGTCAACATAAATAACCATAACAGTTTAGGAGCAAAAAGATCCTGTCATACAATTTTGAAATAGAAAAACTGCCTTTTCAGCAAATTTTCAGAGAACAGGAAATTTCTTCAAAGTAAGCACTGTACAAATGCTATTTACAAAAGGAGGTTTAGATGCAACTATGAGAACGGTACTTCTCAAAGTACAGTCCCTAGACTGGCATTGGCATAAGCATCATGTAGGAGGTTGTTAAAATCAATCTTATTTTAAAATTAATTAACGTGGCTGGATATGGTGGCCCATGCCTGTAACTTCAATGACTTAGGGGGTTGAGGCAGGATCACAAGTCCAAGGCCAGCCTAGGTAACTTATTGAGACCCTGTCAAAATAAAAAAATAAAAAGGGCTGAGGATGTAACTCAGTGGCAGAGTGCCCCTGGGTTCAATCCCTAGTAACACACACACACACACACACACACACACACACACGTAACAATGAATCCACTAATATGTATAATTATAATGCACTAATAAAAAGTTTTAAAAAGTGATTAAATCAAAAATTTTAAAATATTTCAGGCCCCATTCCAGAAGCAGAATCTCTTGGGTGAGGTTTGGAAATCTGCATTTAACAAGCTCAGGTGGTTGTCAGGCACTACCAAATTTGACACTATGGCTGTGTTCATCCCTCCTGCATGAGGGTCCCCATGCTTTGGAGGAGACAAGAGCCTTTTGAAATACATAAAATGATCCTATCATTTACCCACAAACCCCTCTGCTCGTTCTGGGGCAAGTTCCAATTCTTGTTTGCAAAAACTTTTCAGATCCTGGCCTCAAGTGGACCTTGCTTCTTTCCTGGGACACCACTGGCTGAATTCAATTGCTCACAGTTTTGTCTTTGTTGGGGATTGTGCCTTCTCAGTTGCCCCCTTGTTGAGACAGCTCTCTGTAGTCTACTACATGTCACTCTAAATGCTCTCTGAAAACCTCCTTTGTCCTCATCAGCCGTCCACTTCAGAAGTGGTGGTGTTATTTTGAGGCAGGGTTTGGGATGCCATATAGAAGAAAGCTATGATTGTATTGAAAACCAGAAGAGGATAAGCAGCTAACACAAACATGAAGAAGGCCTAAGCACATGCTGTACCAGGGGAGAGAATGACAGCATGCTCCCTTGGGGCTGCTTTGTTTCTGAGGTCTGGGTATTCTTGCACGGCCCTGATAGGCTTCCTGGTGAGGTTTACAGGGTTCCAGTTTGGAACCTCAGAGGGTTCAGCCTATGTGCCTACCATTCCACGTGGATGGGAAGGCCCCATGCAATGTTCTTGGGTACTGGTGGCATTGGGGACCTCCTTGTCCTCCAACATCTTCTTCTGCAGAGCTCAGCACTAGAAATCCAAAATCCTGTTCCTAAATTCCTACCAATACCATAGCCTTTTGCTCTGACACAGAAACTTCATATGCTTCTTCCTCTCCACCATGCTGTTTTAAAAACTTTAAATGGAAGCAGAGTAACAGGCTCTGGGACACTTTGTTATTTCAGTGACAATTTCCCACCACAGAAAACACTGAGAATGCAACAGGAAGTGGAGAATATGAAAAGGCAGGCCTGGGCTAAATTTGAATGGTGGAAACTTTCTACCAAAATATTTTCCATAGAAATTCACTTTCTTTAGTTTTGATGACTACCCACTGGATCATTGTGGCCAGATGCCACTGACCAACCAGGAAATTGGAAAATAAATAAACTGAGAAACTGTTTCATATGGCCTTTTAGGAACTGGGTTTTTAAAAAAGTTTTTTATTTTTTGAGTTGGAGCATAGAAAAGCTGCATTCTGACCCAAACTGATCATACAGAGTTTGGAGTACAGACTGTTTAATTCAAAAACTCTATGACTGTTATTTCATAAGACTAGTAGAGAAAACTTGAGGGAAAAGAAGGGACACTCGGAGGACAGGGCAGAGGGCTGAGGGTGTACTTTCTGTTGCTCTGGTGGGTAGGTGAGAGTGCAGCTGCCCTCCTCTGCTCCCCAGAGTCTCAGATGTGGGACATCTATAAGATTTAAATATTGTATGCAGTACAATTATATAATACATAATAAAATTATATATAATATTACTACTGCTGATACACTAATATATAAGCTCTAGATTAATAATTCCAACCTATGTTAATGAATGTATATCAATCTCAATGAAATATTTGAGGAATTGAAAACTGGGGACTTAATGGGTTAACATTTAGGGAGCATCTATTCCAGGCCAGCCTCCTCCTAGGACCATGACACAGTGAACCCTATTTAACTCTCATAACTACCTTTGTAGGTATGACTACCTGCTCTCCATCTTCCCCCTTTATAGGTTAGGAAACAGGTTTGTTGAGATTAAATTGTTGTGGTCACTCACTTGTAGTGATGAAGCAGAAATTCAAATGTGGATGTCTTTTCACTTTCCCTATTGTCCTGACAAAGTTCTGTGGTAAGATATCTATTATATTAAGGCGGCCTGGTTGTTAAAATAAATAGCACCATTTGACAAGAAAAGTCTGTTATATAACAAGAGAACCCACATTTTGAGTTATACGTATGCTATTTATTTTATTGCTAATTCAGAAGAACAGATACTAACTAGGGTCTGAAAGTAGCTCTTGAACATGAAAGTATTAAGTTTTATCCAACTCCAAGAGGACCAGACATTGACGTTTCGGTGAGGAATGCAGCATTTAAAAATTGTTGTCAGTGCCCTCTGAATCCCATGTTCCCTAACCAAGGGAGACCCTTACAGGAGAAATAAAGACGACAGCTAGAAGACTATGGGTCCAACCCTATGGGTTACACCAAAGGACATAAGGGAAGGTCTTGGAAGCCCAGTGGGTCCCCGACTGATACTTGGGGTCCATTTCCACTCTGCTTTCTCCTCCACTTGTTTCTAGACACCTTAGTGAATCCTAACTTCAGATCTGCCACCACTTTTTCAATGGCAAACCCAAGAGTTTGAGGATGAGTGGGGAAAAATGTGTTTCCTTATACTAAACAACCTTACCCATTACTTTGTTGGAGGGATGAATGGGTCTGTAATGAGTTGCCTTATAAACAGAAGCTCCAGAGACAGGTAAGGTGGGGGTAAAAAAAAAAAGGTGTGAATTTACATCCCAAAGAACTGGAAGTAATGCCTTGACTATCTCCACCATTCCAGCAAATAAAGTTGAGAATCCAGCTCAGCCCAAGGCCTGGAAAGAAAGCACAGATGCATGAAAAATAACTTGAACCTCACAGTTCTTGCAAAAGACCATTTGGCCCAAGTTGAGTTACAGAGCCGTAAATCATTTGTAGCACACACTTTTCTTTATTTAAGGTTGCTCATTCTTCTGAGATTTCACTTCACATAAACCCGGCATTGCTCCTGGCATTGCTCAGAAGCAAGATGGCATGGGAATCTATCTCAGCGTGACTTGGAAGAAACCCCACACCCCTCCTTGAATTCCCTTCTAGGTTCCCGACCCGATGTTCTTTAGCTCCTGTGAGCCTCTTAACTCTTTATGCTCTCCCTATGATATGCACTGTAATTCTTTCTATTTTGGGTTATTTCTGAGTGGGCCTTAGGGGCCAAAAACCCTGATTCATTTGAGTGTCCCCAAAGCCCTTAACCCACAGAGTGGCTGCTGGTGGGCACATCAGTAAATACGGGTGGAACGGAACAGGATCCTCCAACGTCTCTTCCACCTCGGCTTTCCGTTAAACACTGCTCTGAAGCTGCGCGCAGCCTCTGCAAGGCCTGCCTCCCGGTAGCGAGGTCGGACACTCGGAGGACAGGGCAGAGGGCTGAGGGCTCACTTCCTGCCGCGCGCGGGGGAAGGCGGAGCTGTCCGCCTCCCTCCCCGTTCCTCCCTCCCCGCCTCCCCGCCCTCGCTCTTCCCGCCCCTCTGGGGCGGCCGAGGCGCCGCGGGGGCGGGGCCGGAGCGGGTGGGCGGCGTGGCGGTGCGGGCTGGGCGCCGGGGCCGAGGTGCTGGCGGACCCGCGGCGGGCTTGGGCACGGAGCTGGGGCGCGGCGTGGAGAAGCCCAGCAGGCAGGGCGAGGAGTCCGCGAGCCGCGGTTCCTACCAGGCCGGTGCAGGGCCTCGGCCCGAACGGGGTCTCGGCCCGGGGCGCTCCGGGAGACCCCCGCAGCGAGCAGCGGGAGGAAGCGGCGGCGGCGCGTCCCGAGCGGTGCGCGCCATGGCGGGCGGGCCCCCCAAGGCCCTGCAGTCCACGGGGCCCTACTCCCTGCGCGACATGCCGCACCCGCTGGCCGGCTCCAGCAGCGAGGAGGCCGTGGGCGGCGACAGCACGCCCAGCCCGGACCTGCTGATGGCCCGCAGCTTCGGTGACAAGGTAGGACGCGTGGGACTGGGGACTGGGAGCCTCATTCTACCTCCCGAGGTGGAGGAATGATAATTCTGGAGCCGTGCTGGGCAGGGGCCGCGCCCACTCTGGCGCCTTTTCTCGGGGTACGGGCGTACCCTAGTCTCCTGAACCTTCTGTCGCCCCCGTGGGGTTGCAGCTGCAGGGGAGAGCGGCCGGGAGAGGAGCTTCTTTGGCTCTGACTGGTTGAGCTTGGGTGACAGCTGGTGGGGAGGGGTACTGCTTGCGTGTTGGGGAGGGAGGCAGGCGTGCCCTGCTCGGCGCCTGTGTCCTGGGATGGGGTCCCAAGTTCCTCCAGGTGCATCCCTGGAGGCTGAGCTGCTGAATAACTTGTAGCGCCTCCAGTTTCCTGGGACTGAAAAAAAAAGCCAGAGTTAATGGCTTTCCGGGGTAGGACTGGGCAGCCTGTCTTGCGGCGAGAACTGTCTTCTTCCCCCCAGTCATGTGGGTTGTGATCTTTGTTTAGGTTTGCTGTTTGCCCTGAGGAGTCACCTGACTCAGACCCTAGCCGGCGGCTGGAACAGAGTCTCGCTGTGGTTTTCTGTCTGGGGCTTCATTCACCTCCGACGGCCTACCGCACTGTTTAGGTTTGGCAGAGGCTGGTTTTGTGGTTGATGGAAAGAAAGCTCGCCCTTTGACCTTCTTTGTGCAGAGGGAGGGTCCTGATTTTCTTAGAGTGACACAACCGTCCCGTTGCTGTGAGAGACAGCAAAGTCCATCGCCGGGAAGGGAGGAGACATCTCCCCAGTCCCCAAAGCCATTTCAGCTGTGAGCAGTGATTCTGTCAGTACTCTTGTCTCCTCTTGGTCATGAATTGCTGAAATCTGAATTGCTCCCAGCACTTGTGATCAGGATTTTCTCCTCCTAGTAATAGTAAAATACTAAATGAATTCTTCCTTGCCTCAATATTAATGAAATCAGGAGAAATAACTTTCTTCTCCCCTTCTATGGAGGGTATGTGGCACAGTAAAAATGAGTATGAGAAAATATAACTTGGTGGGCTTACAGCTAGAAGGATCCTGAGCACTCAAAATAGTTAGGGAGTGGGACCTGATGTACCTACCTTCTTGAGGTTTGTAAAGGAAGGTACATTAGGACGGAGAAAACTTAGGCTAATGAAACCAATGGGTTGGGTAGCTCAGGGTGTCTGTGTCTGTTGGTGTTTTTTTTTTTCCTCTTCATTTTATAGAAGATATATAGAGTATATGAACACTTACGCAGCTTATCTTGCACATATTTGACATTCAAAAACTAATTGTTGAATGACTAAATGAATACTGTGTTGTTTTCTTATGGACAGAGAAATTGGTCTTAAATGGACCTCAGGATAGGAACTGAGGTTAAACCTTCTGATTTCCTTCTCAGTTCTGAGTAGGATAATGAATCAATTATCTATTGCTGTGTAACAAGTCTCAAAATATAGTACCTGAAAATGGTGTCTCTGGATCAGGAATCTGGGAGCAGCTTTTCTTGGTGGTTCTCACTCAGGTCTTTCAGGAGGATGCAGTGATCTGAAGGCTGGATTGGGGTAGGATCCGCTTCCAAGTTCACTTATGTGGCTTTTGGCAGGCTTTAGTTACTCTGGGGCAGTTTGACATGGCAGCTGGTTTCACCCAGAGCCAGTGAGCCAATCTTATATAACCAGCCTCCACTGTGTTCTGTGGGTCACATAGACCAATGCTGGTACAATGGAGGGAGAGGGTAGGAATACCAGGGAGTGAATACCAGGAGGTGGGGATCACTGGGGCCATGTTGGAGGCTATTTCAAATATTTGCTTAACGATCAGCTCTTGGGTGACACCTGACTCAGCAGTGTGATCATTTCATTAATAAGTTCTTGGATGGGCTTATGCCCTGTACCACCAAAAATCTGGTTGGTGGGTCAGGAGTGAGGCCCAAGTCTGATTACTGATGGCTTCCTTCATAGGATCAGTTCTTTGAGAGAGACAATCTTGAAGGCACTATTATTAATTACTGAACATTTAATAAGTCTTCAAATAGCTTTGGGGAGCATCTAAATGACACCAGTCTCCAGGGCCTGATTTATAGTAAGCCACTTTCCCTTAGAGGCTTAGCATTGTAATTTCTTTCTCTGGGAGGAACATTTTTCTTCAGTCTTGGCTACACATGTGTTCTTATAAATTTCTGTAGAGGGAAGCTAGCAAGTGGCAGAGGTGAGTCCGAATAGTGGAAGGAAGCCTACTCTTTGCCCTGCTTTCTCTTGCCTAGGCAGCCTGTGGGTCACTGGAGGGTGGGTGGGAAAGTTAAGTGCTGTGGTCTTTGAAGTCCCTTTTCTTGCCTCCTGGATGTTGGGATTGTGATGAGTGAAGGTTTGACTGCCTGCCCTCAGTGCATAGTTATTATGCAGAGAGGACTTGCTTCTGTGGTGTAGGGTGGTGCCATGAAATAAGATAGTCTGGCCTCTTGGTCCAGCTGACACTCTGAATGGCCTCTGCAGTGCTCAAGTAGGGCAGAGACCAAATGTGGTGGACGCTCCATCCATAAAGTTCTCAAGTCATTCAAACCATGGTGTGGTGGGAGGAATGCTGTATATCTCCCAAGGGTTGCTAGGACTAATTCTTCTGATGCCAGCTAAACCCACAGGCCTTGTATCATTATCTCTCTCCTCTCTAGCTAAAATTGTAAATAATTCACTTGACCTATTTGTCCCCCTTTTTGCTTTCATCTATGAATTGCCCTGAGATGTTTCTCCTCTGACCCAGCCTCTGATTTCTGTGTGCCTTTCAAAAGGGAATCCTAACCTGTCTTCCCATATCTCCACCCTCTCTATTGAACTTGTCCTCCTCCTTCCTGCCCCATTAGGTCACCTTAATTTCCCTGAAGTCTTAGAAATGGAGGTGTCTTTTCCTTCTATACTCCATTTAAATCAGGGCCAGGAGGTGGGCATCAGAGTTCTTTCCCCCCATCCTCCATTGCCTTTTTTGAACCAAGCTCTGGTCCTTTGAGGATCATGTCATTCTTTTTATTCATTCAGAAAATATAAGGGCTTCCTCTGAGCTAGGCCCTGTTCTAAGAATTTGAGATGAACAAACCAGCCCAGGTCACCCTAAACCTGCCCTCATGGGGGTACATTTTAGTGACTGTGTACTATATTACACAATAAATGCTGTATGGTCACTGGCCATAGGGAGGGGAATTCGGGTAGGACTTACTGAGAATTTTTTTTTTTTTTTTTGTACTAGAGATTGAACTCAGGGGCACTCGACCACTGAGCCATATCCCCAGCCCTATTTTTTGTGTTTTATGTAGAGACAGGGTCTCACTGAGTTGTTTAGCACCTCACCGTTGCTGAGGCTGGCTTTGAACTCACGATTCTCCTGTCTCAGCCTTCCTAAGTGCTGGGATTACAGGCTTGCGCCACCTCGCCCGGCTTTTACTGAGAATTTGAGGAGACTTGAAGGAAAGGAAGAAGTCAGCAGGTGGGTGTTTGGAGAAGTGTCAGGTGGAGGGCAGCTGGAAGCAGAGGCCTGAGGTCACAGCCCTGGTGTGTCAGGGAGGCTTGGAGGCTAGTGTGCCTGGGGCAGAGTGAGCAAGGGCAAGTCACATTTTAAAGGAGAACCAGGGATCAAATTGCGTGCGTTTGCCTTTGGCAGCCCCTCTTGAGGATTTTGGCCTTGACTTTGAGTATGATGGAGAGGGGCATTATAGGGTCTTAAGCAAGAGGAGGGCATGGTTGGGCTCACACGCAGAAAGGAGCCCACAGGCTGTGGAATTGGGAATACCTTGTTTGTACTGCAGAATTAGGACTCTTTTAAAGGTCAGAAACCAAAAGCAAACAGACAACCAGAGCTGGGAAAAGTCTACTGGTTCCTGTTGAAAAGGCCCAGGTACTTTGGCTTCAGGAATGGCTGGAACAAGGTATTCAGATGATGCTGGAATGTGTCACTTGCTATCTCTTGGCTTTGCTTTCTTCTGAACTAGCTCCCCCCCCCCCCTCAAAATAGTGGAGGGATATGTTCTATAGACGAGCTTCAGGGCTTTAGGGGAGAGGTCCTCTTTTCTGATAGTTCCAATGAAAGCTCTGGGCTGGTGTCTCCTTGGCTTAAATTGGGTCAGGTGCCTAAACCTGTCATTGTGACTAATTGGCTCAGACCTGATCTGAGTGCCTTAACTTTGGAATGAGGAGAGGAATTTTTTGTTGTTGTTGTCTTTTCTATAATAGTAAAATATACAAGTGAAGCATTTAAAAATGGTGATTTGAAAGAATAAAATGTATCCATACAGTTTAAAGAATAATAAAATGAATATCCATATTAAGACATAGACTATTACAAATATTTTTGAAGCCCCTCTGTGCTTAGGAAGGGAGGAGGTAGTTTCCAGAGTAAAATCAGGGTGGGAGTCTAGCTGGCCCGGAGAGTACTTGCTGAGCATGCGTGAGGTCCTGAGTTTGATTCTCCAGCATCTAACAGCAACAACAAAAACCCCAAAGTAAAATCAAGGTCTTCCTGTTACCAGGAGGAGGAGGAGGGCATGTGGGACAAGCAGGAAGCAATAAATGTTCACTGCTGCCTTTTTCTTCCCTGTAATTTTCTTTTTTTATTGTTTTTACGCTGTGCTGGGGATTGAACCTAGGGTCTGGTGTGTTCCAAGCAGGTGCTTTACTGCTGAGCTACATCACTAGCCCATTACCTGTCATTTTATAATTTCATTACTGTTCACTCTCATTCATTAAAATCTTTAGACTCCAACTTACTGTCTTTTCAAATCATGTCCTCATCTTAGGGAACTTAACCTTAAGTTCACATGACCGATCTGTCCAAGTCTCCAAAACTATGAGTTTCTTACCCTGTTTATCTCTAATCACTTTCACCATTTTTATAGTTCATCTGCCCTCTCTCTGGCCACACCCTTGCATTATAATACTTAGAACTAGTCCAGCTCTGAAACAATGCCATTTGATATCTTTCAAAATTTTACTGTGTGTATTTTAGGCATATAACATGATATTATGGGATACATAGAGTAAAAAGGCTACTGTAGTAAAGCAAATTAACATATCTTGTTTCACATGGTTACTCATTTGTGTGTGTGTGTGTGTGTGTTTGTGTGTGTGTGTGTGTGTGTGGAGGGGCAAGAGCAGCTAAACCTACTCATTTAGCATGAATCCCAAATACAGTATAAATATTTTTTACCTGAAATCCATAGAATGAACATTAGACTTCTAGATGCTTCATCCCTCCTATCTGCTACTTTGTGTCCTCTGACCTTCATCTTCCGGTTTCCCCCCCACCTTTGGGAACCATTGTTTTGTCTTCTATCTCTGCATATTTGACCATTGTTTCTTAGGTTCCACACATAAGTGAGATCATGCAGTATTTCCCTTCCTTTCTCTGGCTGGCTTCACTTAGCCTAATGTCCTCCAGACTCATCCATGTTTTGGCAAATGGAAAGGTGTTATCCCATTTTTTTTTATGGCTGGATAAGATTCCCTTGTGTATATATACTGCAGTTTCTTTATTTGTTCAGTGTGTCAGGGGATACTTAGGTTGTTTTTGTACCTTTTTTAAAAAAAAATTTTAGTTACACATGCACACAGTGTCTTTATTTTTGTTTTACTTATTTTTATGTGGTGCTGAGGATCGAACCCAGTGCCTCACACGTGCAAGGCAAGCACTCTGCCACTGAGCCACAACCTCAGCCCCTGTTTTTGTGTCTTGATTATTGTGAATAATGCTGCAATGGATGTGGGAGTGCATGTATCTTTTTTTTTTTTTTTTTGGTGGTGGTACTGGAGATGGAACCTAGGGCCTTGTGTATGGTAGGCAAGCACTCCACCACTGAGGTACATCCCTAGCCCCAGTGCAGATATCTTTACAAAGTGGTGATTTCATTTGCTTTGGGTACAGTATATATATATCAGGAAGAGGGGCTGGGTCATATGGTAATTTTATTTTGAATTTCCTTAGAAACATTCATATTGTTTTCCATAATGGCTGTAACAGTCTTTGTTCCTACTTAATATACAAGTGTTTCCTTTTCTCTAGATACCATCTTGCCTTACCTTCCTCTTTCTGGCCTCTGAAACAGTAATAACTGGCCACACCTGTCCTGATCTCTTGTTTTCTGTGGCCTATCTCATCAGTTGTTCTTGCCACAATTCTTTACTTGGTTCCCTTGCCCTCGTCCTTTGATACCCCACCTGGAGCTTTCCACTTTTTCCTGTCTTTCACCTGTGCCCAGGGTGGCAGTGCCTTGAGCATTGCTTCCAGTGTGAGTTCACAGGTTCCAGCCACTAGGGCCATGCTGATGCTGGGCACACCTTGCTTTCCATAGGAGGCCCCACATGCAGGTGGCCGAGCCCCGGCTTTCCTCTGCTCCTCACACCTTTCTCCTCCTGCTCTACCCTCCCATTCTGCCAAGGCCTCACCTTCCGCCTTAGAGAAGAGGCCTCCAGAAAATAACTTCTTTTCACTAGATTACAAGATAATCTGAATTTTTAGCTATCTTTTCTTTCTTTCCTCCGGTACAGTAGATGTTGAAGCTGATCCTGGGTGGAGTGCACCCTTTCTAGCCACGAGGAGACCCTACTCTCAACACTTGAGTCTGCAGACGCCTTCTGTCATCGTTAGAATATTGTTTCTGTGTCCTCCCTCAGAGGTTCATGTGTTGGGAACTTGGTCTCTGGGTGTTGGGAACTTGGTCTCCGGGTGTTGGTAATGGGAGGCGATGTGAACCTCTTAGAGTGGCTGAGTGGGAAATCCTTATGTCTTTGGGGGCATGACCTGAGCAGGGGTGTAGGGCCCCACCCTTTCTCTCTGCTTCCTGGCTCAAGATGTGACTTCTTGGGGCTGGAGTGGTGGCTCAGTGGTAGAGCACCACATATAAATAAATGAATAAAATAAAAGTACTGCGTTCATCTACAACTAAAAAAATATTTTAAAAAAATGTGACTTCTCACCCTTACACACCACTCCCACCACCACCTCACTGTGAGTTCCTCAAGCTGATGCAGGCACCATGCCCTTTAACCTCCAAATCCTGAGCTAAATAAACCTTTTCTCCCTTTTTTTTTTTGGGTGATGCTGGGCCTTGAACCTGGCCTTGAACCTGGCCTTGTGTGGGCTAAGCATATGTTCTACCACTGAACTACACCCTGTATTTTCTCTGTAAAATGAGTTGCCTCAGGCATTTCATTGTAGTAATTCAAAGCTGACATTATGCCCTCTCCACTGGCTCATTCCTGTCCATGTTTAAACATCCTCAAAGTGAATGTGAACGGAAGTGCTGTGTAGCTCTCTTGCCCTCCATCTCATGCCCAATTCTGTGATTCTTCTTCATACTCTTTGAAAGGAACGTTTGCTGTTCTCATCTCTACTTGCTAACCTCTGACTTACTGCTCAGCCCCTTGCCCTCTCGTTTTCAATTTTGCTGTTCCGGGACCGCCCTGACTTTCTTATTGCCAAATTCAGTAGATGCTTCCCAGTTCTTACTCACCTGGCTTCTTGGCAGGCAGCACTTGATCCTGTTAAAGTACTTGCTGCCCTTAGCTTCCTGCATTCTGGAGCCGGGTCCTCTGGATTTGAATCTCAGCTCCACCACTTACGATCTGGGCAATTGTAAATTGCTTAACATCTCTGAGCCTCAATTTCCTCATCTGTAAAAAGAGAGTACCAGAAGTACTCTATCACTGGGTTGATTTGAAGATCAGTGAGTTCTGATAGTAGTGCCCGGTACATAATGAAGCTTTTTTTTTTTTTAATATATTTTTTTAGTTGTAGATGGACACAATATCTTTATTTTATTTATTTTTATGTGGTGCTGAGGATCGAACCCAGTGCCTCATGCATGCGAGGCAAGCGCTCTACCACTGAGCCACAGTCCCAGCCCCGTAGTGAAGCTTTAATCAATATAAAGTGGTGGTTGTTATTCCTTGATATTGTATTCCAGATTTTCTTTCTACATTTTTGTCTGTTTATCAATTTCCATGTCAGTCATGGCCCCATCAGGGAATAAAAAACGCTGAAGGTACTTCACACTGAGAGACTATAATACAGGGAATTAGTTACCTCGATGGTGGGAAAACCTAAGATGCCAAAGGCAGGCGAGGAACCCAGGGAGCAGCAATGGCAGGAAACCACTGTCACCCTCAGGACCAGAGAAACAGTGAAGAAGGTGGTGTTAGCAGAAGCCTGGAGCTTCTGTGGGAGCTAGCCTGCAGGCGGGGCTCCCGCAAGAGCTGGAACCACAGAGGAAGGGGTCCTGGAGGGGAAGCTGCATGGCTGGGGACACTCGCTGGAGAAGAGAGGAGTTGGGCAGTGGAGAGGAACACCTGGCCTGCTTGTCCTGCCACCTGGTCTTTCCTGTCTTTCACTGGCCAAACTCTGGTCCTCAGTGGACATGTGCCCCCGAGGAGGGCTCATCTGTCTCTCCTGAGATTAGTTAGATGGGTACTGGGGGAAAGGACTCTTGCTGTTAGGTTATGAGCAGCTGTTTCCTGCAGTGGGGAGCGTGCCTGCCTGAAGATGAAGCCAGAGAGGGAAGTGGGGCCAGGAGAGGGAGAGGGGTGAGAGCACGTGAATTCTGGGCGAGCTAAGCCTGGTAGTCAATTCCCTTTTGTTGACACTACTCTCAGTTTGGTTTATTACTTAAAACTGGGGGTTGGGGGTAGTTTGACCAGTGCATTGACCTTGAAATGCGAGGGAAAATTTTTATAAAGTTTTACTTTGAGAAGTTGAGGAAGGGGTGTTTAATTCCTGTGGATTAGCCCCATTATTGAGGTGTATGTCTGCAGATTGGTTCAGGTGACAGAGGTGGGTCTTCATCAGATCCCTCCGTGAGGCTTAAGGAAGCATTCAGGTGTAGGGTGGGGTAAGCCCCATGCCAAGGGAGCAGCTTGAGTAGAGCTCCCAAGGTGGGGATGACTGTGCTTACAGGAAGAGGATAGGGTTGGGCCATGTGTGGAGAGTCTGAGCATCTCGAGGGGGGGCTGGTGAGGGAGGACCTGGGTAGACAGGTCAGGAGGGGACTGCAGGCTGCTCTGAGTGCCATGATGTCGAGGTTAGCTTTTTTCTTTTTCTTGTTTTGTGGTGCTGGGGATTGAACCCAGGGCTTTGTGCATGTGAGGCAGGCACTCTACCAACTGAACTATCACCCCAGCCCATAGCTTTTTTCCTTTAGGCAGTAGGGAAATGTGTGATCAGGGCTTAGGATGGGGAGAGACTAGCAGTGAAGAGGTGAGGTAGGAAGGGGTTAGCCTGGCTGAGGTTGGAGTTGTTGCTTGGGAGAAGGACGATTAGGAAGTGTAAAGATGAGTAGCTTTGGTGTCCTGGGGATGACTGGTTTCCTAGTCCAGGAGACTGATGCACAGATTGGGAAGCAAGTGATGTGTACAGATGCATGTGGTCTTCCCAAGCCAGGAGTTCAGGACAGAGGTTGTCCGAAGCCTGCTGCTGGAAGTCTGCTTGAACAGATCTCTGTCTCAGGGAAACTCTTCTTTATTAAACAGACGTGTAGTCCCAGCAGATCCAAACAGAGATGGGAGTGGAAGACGATGGAGTTGAGGCCAGAGTTTAGACAGAGTGGGTGTTGAAATGAAAGATGTGATAGCAGTTGGAGGATTGCGCTTTGGTGGAAGCAAAGGAAGAATGTAAATGTCAGCATGCCAGGGCCCCCGATGCACGTGTGAGCAGCTGGGCCTGTTTATCAGACATTAGATCATATGGTGTCTCAGGCCTGCCTTGCCCCACAGAATTCTTCATTTGGCCACCACAGCAGGGCATCGGGAATTAATGCCAATGTATGGATTTGTGTGTGTGCGTAGAAGTGAGGGGAAAGAAGGGTGTTGGGGAAAGGCGTTTCAGGGTTCCTGTTAGAGAAAAGCACAGAGGTCGGGAGAGCATACTGCACGCTTGGGTGGCAGAGTGCGGTGCTTTTCAAAACCCCAGTCTCTTGAGCATCTGCTGCATGCCTGGCTCTGTGCTAAATGCTGAGGGTGTAGAGAAAGATTCAAAAAGGCCTTTGCCCTGAGAAGTTCATGGTCCAGTGAAGAAGAGAGACACATAAACAGATATTTGCAGGTAAAAAGTGCTGAACATATTTGCTAACTCTATGACTTTTGACAAATGTCTTGACCTTTTAGTGCTTTCATTTCCCCATCTAAATTTTGGAATGTCTTACAGGGATGTTTAGCATCCCTAATCCAAAAATCTGAAATCCACAATGCTCCAAAATCTAAAATGCTCTCAATTTGAAACTTTAGCAATTTCAGATTTTGGAGTATTTCAGGTTTTGGATTTTTAGATTGGGGATGCTCACCCAGTAAGCTATATGTAAATATTCCAAAATCTGGAACTTTTGGTCCTAAGCATTTTGGGTGAGGAATACTCAGCCTGTATGTCAGTTGCTAGTTACTGGTGTTGCCTTAAAAGTAGACCCTGAGAATGGATGCAACTGCTGGTCACTTATTTGAAGGGGCGAAGGAAACAGCAGAGAAGTGACAGGGGTCTTCCAACAGCAACTCTCTTTGGCCATTGGTTTCAACCAATGGCTGCTTGGGTGGGGTGTTTGGATATTAATTCCCAAGCACTTTCCAACCTGCCCTGTGGTGGGCAAAGCAGGTTCAGCAGCCAGGGGAAGCAGTTAGGCTGAGAAATGCAGGTGCTGGGGCTTGGAAGTCAGGTCATAGGGTGCTGACGTGGTCAAGATAAGGGGATATACGGATGGGGCCCCAACAGCATCTGTTATAGTAATTATGAAAGTGATATACAGGGAATAAAGCAAGGGTGACCTTGCTTAGGAATGTGTAGTGGCTTTTCCAAAGAAGATAATGTTTGCACTGGAGAATGAAGTAGATGGTTTACAAATGGACAGAGGCAGGAAGAGCATCTGAGGCCCCAAGAACCTCTCATAACTCAGAATGGGTCAACACTTGGCAGTGTCAAGTGATGCACTTGGTGTTCCAGGGGGTCAGAAAGTGGTGTCTGGAGAGATAGAAAGTGTGCAGATTGTGCCCTGTAGTGGCAAACAGTGGAGGCTTTTGCCTGAGCAGTCCAGAGGCTGGTCAGGTGTCATGCTGGGCAAGAGCAAGGCCATGTTTGTGGTTTTAAGAGAGGTTACTGTGATCAAGTCCCTAGCATGGATTGGGTGGATAGAGCCTGGCAGTGGGGAGTCCAGGGAGGAGGCTGTTGTAGCAGGAGGTTGGGGAAGGTTTAGACTTGGAGAATGTATTGGTCAGTTTTGTTTGCGCATGATAGATACCCCACTTGCATTAACTTGAACAAAAAGCCAAATCTATTGACAGGCTCATTTAACCATAGGAATTAGCAGAACTTCCGAATGCCGCCAACAGTCACTTGTATTCTCAGACCAGTTTGATCCATGTCAGGAAACATGGCAACTGGTAGGCATCTTACATTCTTTATACAGCTCTTCCTCCAGAGAGTGAGCTTCTCTTCCTAGGGAAGAATGTCATCAACTTGGAAATGCTTGTCCTCACACCAATCAATTCGACCTTGAGAGTCAGGTACTGTGATTAATCCAGCTTGGCTCAGGAATTCAACCTGGGCCCATCAGTTGCCTGGGGGAGGAGTCTGAAGATGTATGCCAGCTCTATTCCAGCTACAGGGTCCCAAAGGCAGTCTTGAGGTGTGCTGGACAAACAGCAAAACATCTCTACAGGGGAGACTCTGGCCGTTGGCATTGGTGATTGGCTAAATGATTGCCCAGCCACAAAATTCATCTTTTTAAAGCATACAACTTAGTGGTTTTTAGTATATTCATGAGACACCCTGTACCTGTTAGCAGACACTGTTTTGCTTACTCTCAACCCCTGGCAACTACTAATTGGCTTTTTTTCCTCTGGATTTGCCTCTGTTGGACATTTTGTATAAATAGAATCATAGCAACAGGTGGTCTTTGGGTCTAGCTTCTTTTGCTTTGGCTAATGTTTTAAACATTCATCTATGTTGTAGTATATATCAGTATTCAGTTCTGTTTTCCTCCAGCTTTATTGAATCATGATTGATAAAAATGTATATATACCTACAAGGGGGTTAGTGGATCATATGGTGATTCTATTTTTAAATTTTCAAGGAACCTTCATTCTATTTTCCAAAGTCCTTGTACTATTTTACAATCCCATCAACAAATGTACAAGAGTTCCAATTTCTTCAAATCTTTGTCAAGGCTTATTATTTTCTTTGTTTTTTTTTTTTTGAGTCTGGGTCTGGCTGTGTTGTCCAGACTGGCCACCATCCTCCTGCATCAGCCTCTGGAGTAGCTGGGATTGTAGGTGTGTGCCACTGTGCCAGGCTGTTTTGTATCTTTTCATATGCTTTTTGACCATTTGTGTATCTTTTTTGGAGATGTATTTGTTCAAGTCCTTTGTCCATTTAAAAATTAAGTTATTTGATATTTTTGTTGTTGAGTCATGGGAATATATATATTCTAGATATTAATCCCTTATCAGATATGTGGTTTGCAAATATCGGATCTCATTCTGCAGTTTTCTTTTTTATTCTGTTGATTGTGTCTTTTGCACAAATTTTTGTTCTTCTTGTTGTTGCCTAAGCTTTTGGTATCCTGCCTAGTAAATCATTGCCAGGTCCAATGCTACAAAGCCCTTCCCCTATGTTTTCTTCTAGAACTTCATAGTTTGAATCCTGTGTTTAGGTCTTTTATGCATTTTGAGTTAATGTTTTTGTGTATGATGTAAGATAAGGATACAACTTCATTCTTTTACGTGTGAATATTGAGTTTTCTCAACGCTTGTTGAAAAGATTCTTTTTCCTCATGGAAGATACATATGCTTTTAAATTTCACTCGTTTCTTTTTTTCCCACATCTTTTATTGGTGCATTATAGTTGTACATGATGATGGGGTTTGTTATTACATATTGGTACATGCACACAGTATTAACAATATAATTTGGCAGTATCATTCCCCAGCACTTCCACCCTCCCCCTCCATCCCTCATCACTTTTCTGTACGGATCTCCCTTGATTTTCTTGATTGTTTTTTTTTTTTTTTTTTTTTTGGTACTGGGGATTGAACTCAGGGGTACTCGACCACTGAGCCACATCCCCAGCCCTATTTTGTGTTTTATGTAGAGACAGGGTCTCACTGAGTTGCTTAGCGCCTCGCCATTGCTGAGGCTGGCTTTGAACTCGCGATTCTCCTGTCTCAGTCTCCCAAAGTGCTGGGATTACAAGCGTGAGCCACCACACCCGGCTCCTTGATTTTCTTGATCTTCCCCATCTTTCATTTCCTTTGTCCTTTCCAGCTTCCATATAGGAGAAAAAGCATATGACCCTTGACCTTCTGAGTTTTTTCTTTAAACAAAATTTTTTTTAGTTGTAGATGGACACAATGCCTTTTTTTTGTTTTACTTATTTGTATGCGGTGCTGAGGATCGAACCCAGTGCCTCACACATGCTAGGCAAGCGCTTTACCACTGAGCCACAACCCCAGCCCGACCTTCTGAGTTTTGCTTATTTTGGTTTACATCATTGTTTCTAGTTCCAGCCACTTTTCTACAAATGGCATAATTTTATTTTTCTTTATGTCTGAATAAAACTCCATTGTGTATACATACATTTTCTTTATCCATTCATCTGTTGATGGACACCTAGGCTGGTTCCATAGTTTGACTTTTATGAATTGTGCTGCTATAAAGATGGGTATGCACACATCACTGAAGTATGATGACTTTAAGTGGGATAAATACTGAGAAGTGGTATATCTGAGTCATATGGTGGTTCTATGCCTATATTTTGAAGAATCTCCATACTGATTTCTGTAGTGGTTGTACTAATTTACAGTAAGTGTTCCCTTTTCTCTACATACTCTCCAACATTTATTATTATTTGTATTATTATTATTTTGGCACCAAGGATTGAACCTAGGGGCACTTAACCACTGAGCCATATCCTCGGCCCTTTTTGTGTTTTATTTTGAGACAGAAGCTTGCTCATTTGCTTAGAGCCTCACTAAGTTGCTGAGGCTGGCTTTGAACTTGTGATGGTCCTGCCTTAGCCTCCCGAGCTACTGGGATTATAGATGTGCCACAGCACCTGGCTATATTATTTGTATTCTTGATGACTGCCATTCTGACTGGTGTGCGATGAAATCTCAATGTAATTTTGATTTACATTTCCCTAATTACCAATGATATTGAACATTTTTTTCATATTTTTGTTCCAGCTCATTCATTTCTTAATTTTATATATGTATATATAAATATATGTACATGTATGCACATATCTACCCACCTTATTATAATACTGGAAGTGCTGGGACTAACTTATCCTATCAGAGTTTGAGTACCTCTCATAATATGTAAGCATTACGTTCTTTGGGAATTAAATATCCAAATTCTGAAAATGTCATTAGTCTGGCCCAGGTCAGTTCTCAGATCTTCCAGGTAAACAATATCTTACAGTAATTGAAGTAAAAGTGGTTGTGCAGTGGCTGTTTCATTGCAAAAATGGAAGCCTGTACTTGCTCCAGGACGGTGCAGTTAGGACAGGTGTGTTCTGAGGAGCTGGTCTTGTCTTCCTGCTGCCATCAGCATCTATGCTGGGAAGTGCAGCTTTCTTTAGCACCAGCTCAAGCAAAGCTTGTTTGTTTCATGACTTTCACTAACCATCGTGAAGGGCACTTGGACTTTCGTTTATTCCTTAGGGATTTATGTGGGCCTCTCCTGGGCCATGCCTGGAGATGTGTAGATGCATAACCAGGGCCTTACCTTGTAGGCACTCAAGGTCCAGGCAGTAAGTACAAGGTCAGCTGCCATTTAATATGATGTCAGAGACATCTACAGAATGCCACGAAGGGGGATCAAAGTGATTTTTTGAGTTAAAGAAATTCTAGGGTGAAGGCGGCCTTGGGTTACCTATTTCAGGTAACAACTACATTTTCTCTTTTAAATTAATGGTCAGTTTGGGTGTTTCAATGAGAATTTGTATGATTACATTTTGGTTTAATGATTATGGGAAATTCTTTTTTTTTTAAATATTTTTTTAGTTGTAGATGGACACAATGTCTTTATTTTATTGCTTTTGTATGTGGTACTGAGGATCCGAACCTAGGGCCTCACACATGTGAAGCAAGCGCTCTACCACTGAACTACAGTCCCAGCCCCAGGAAATTCTTTTTTTAATTTTTTTTTTTTTAGTTGTAGAAGGACACAATACCTTTATGTTATTTTATTTATTTATTTTTATGTGCTGCTGAGGATCAAACCCAGTGTCTCACACACGCTAGGCAAGCGCTCTACCACTGAGCCACAACTCTAGCTCATGAGAAATTATTTCTTTTCAGCCCTTAGATTTTCTTAAGTATATATTAATCCAGTTAATGTTCTTTATCAGTGTGTCCAAGTTTAACTGCATAGTTTGTGGGACCCATTGCAAAATTAAAATACATCTCCCCACTTTTTTTGGTACTTGGGATTGAACTCAGGGGCACTCAACCACTGAGCCACATCCCCAGCCCTATTTTGTATTTTATTTAGAGACAGGGTCTCACTGAATTGCTTAGTGCCTCACCATTGCCGAGGCTGGCTTTGAACTCATGATCCTCCTGTCTCAGCCTCCCTAGCTGCTGAGATTACAGGCTTGCGCCATTGCGACTGGTGCATGGCCCTCTTTAAAAAAGTAGTGTTTCAGGATGGTGACAGCAAAGCATTAAACCCAGTGTGGAATCCTTCTGAGTACAGGATCTGCCCAGCTGCACAAGATCACATGAATACAAAGCTGGCCTTGAGTGTATCCTTGGAGGTACTGGTTTCCAGGTCCTGTGAGATCACCATTTACTCATGCTGGTATTCTAGGTCTGGCCTCCTCTTTTCGTTTTCTGGGGAGATTTGCGAATGAATTGGGTCCTCTGGGTTTGTGTCTTTAGTCTTGGTTGACTCCGGGGCCTGCCTTGATTACTCCATCCCCTGCCTTCCCTCAGCCTTCAATAGAGCATTCCATTTGTAGAAAAACTTAATGTGATCTCCCCGAGGCCCAGCCTGTTATATTTAATATGTGCTTGCACTACTTTTCATTTCCCTTTCTGTTCGCTTTGTTCTTGTTTCTTCTGCATCAGAGGCATCCAGCTCATGCTACCTGAGTTATCCTCGCCTCCTCTTGGAGGTAATAGTACTGTGTGTTTTGTAATCAGTGCTAACGTTTATGGAGCCCTGGCTTAGAATGGGAGCTTTCCTGCGCTATTTCAGTGTACTACCCAATGATGTAAGCTATATCTCATTCCCCTTCTGCAGCTTGGAAAATAGGCTTTGAGAGGTGAGCTGGAAGAGAGAGAGGTTGGGATTTGAACTTGAGCCTGTCCAACTTCAGGGCCCATATTCATTCATTCATTCATTCATTCTCTCTCTCTCTCTCTCTCTTTTGGGTCTGGGGGATTGAACTCAAGAGCACTCAACCACTGAGCCACATCCCCAGCCCTATTTTGTTTTATTTAGACACAGGGTCTCGCTGAGTTGCTTAGCACCTTGCTGTTGCTGAGGCTGGCTTTGAACTCATGATCCTCCTACCTCAGCCTTTTGCACCGCTGGGATTACAGGTGTGTGCCACTGTGCCCGGCTTCGGGGCCCATTCTCTTAACCACTGTTATCATACAACGTTGGCACTATACTGAGTATGTTCCTTTTTTTTTTTTCTTTCTTCTTCAGTACTTGGAATTGAATCCAGGACCTTGCACATGCTAGGCAAGTGCTTTAACACTGAGCTACATCCCCAGCCCTTTCTATAAATTTTATTTTGAGGCAGGGTCTTACTAAATTGCCCAGGCTGACCTGGAACTTGTGACCCTCCTGCCTCCGCTTTCCTGAGTCATATTTTTTATATAGAACTCAGTCTTCAGGCTGACTTCTACTGTTTCTTTGCCTGTGTCCCTTCCCTCATCTTGGTTTCCACTTTTTCCCCTCTGGCTTTCTTCCCGCACTGTACCTGCTACTGTGTTAGAGGAGTTTTCTAAGGCTGCTGCCTCACTCTCTCCATCTCCACCAGGCTCCTGGGAGGAGTGGTCGCTCCACTGCTCCCGTCTGCCTCGCCATCTGTTTCCTCTTGCCTTCACATCACGCTCGCGTGGTCCAGCTCCTGCCCTGTCATTCACGGCTTGAAGAGATCCAGTAGCTGTTTTTTCCCCCCCTGTAGAATCCCAGGCTATCAGAGCTGCAGAGGCCACAAAGATGATCTACTCCAAGATTCTCTTTTTTTAAAATTTTCATTTTATTTTTCCAGTGGAGGAAACTGGGACCCACACAGACAAGTGATTTGTCAGACCAGAGTCACCCAAATAGGTTATGGCAGAGCTGGAGTTGGACCCAGGTTTTCAGACCTTTGGTTCAGTGTCTGTTAGTTTTGTGTGGTTCTGACCAAAATACCTGACAGGAATAACTTAGAGGAGGGAAAGTTTATTTTGGCTCATGGTTCCATAAGTTTAGTCCATGGTCAGTTTAGTCCATGGTCAGCCTAGTCCATTTCTCGGGATGCAGAGTGAGGCAGAGCATCATGGTAGAAGGAAGGATGTGGCAGAGGAAAGCTGCTCCATCATGGAATCCTGGAAACAGCGAGAGGGAAGGGACCTCAGGGAAGATGAACGCTTCCAGGGAAGGTCTTCAGTACTCATCTCCTTTGGCCATGACCCACCTGCCTATGGTAGTTACCACTCAGTCCATTCAAACTAGGATGGACTGATTAGGTTATAGTTCCTACAATCTAATCCTCTTACCTCTGAACATCTCTTCATTCATTTAGGAGATTTGGGGGGAACACCTCATATCCAAACCATAATAGTGTACCTTTCTTGATTGACATCATGAACCAACCCTCTCCATTTTTTTTCCCTTATTCTTTGTCCTTTCTCAGGGTCACTTCTGAGGTCACAGCTGTTTTCTGGTACATAGTGACTGGTACATAGCAGGTATTTAATAAGTGTTCACAGAATGAGTTGATTGTCTTCTCCTTGGTCCTCCCTGGTCTGCCTCTGCATCCCTGTGCTCTCCTTTTCTTCCTCATGAGCTCTGTGCCCCTCCAGCCATGGTTCCCATTCCTTGCTCATTTCTCATAGACCCTGTCTGGATGGCCTTTAGTTGGGCTTAGTATTCTCACAACTTCATTTCTAACTCCTAACTCATCTTTCAAACTTTTCTATGATTCTTGTTTTTAGTATCTTATTATCACTGTATGGTAAGAGTCTTTAAAAACCGTACTTCTCTTCCTGAGAGTCCCCTTCCTGCAAAAGCGTCACTGTTCTTTCATATTTCTTTGTTTCTGTTGTGACTGTCAGTGTCCCCATCAAGCCTATGATTGTCTGTCTGGTCTTCCTGTTTGGTGTGGCCTGGTCCCCTTTTCTGTAGCTAGAGTCTCCCTTCCTCAGGTGCTGCCTCATGTGTGCTGTTCCTGTCTGCAGAGACCTGCAGTGGTTCTCCATTGTTTCCTCAGTGACAGTCCGAGTTCTTAGGCCGACCTTTTTTGAGCAGGTACCTATCTACCTCCCTGATCCTCTGTTAGGAAGTTATGGCCCTGCCAAATCATTTTTCTCCTGAGCTGTCTGGCATGTCATGTGAGTTCTTCTAGCTCAGCTTTGCTAAGCCTGTTTCCTCTGTCTTTCCACCTGTCTTTTAGGACAGTTCTGCCCTAAGGGATGCCAGAAACCATGCAGAAGACCAAACCCTATTTCTATTAGGCTTTTTTTCCTCTATAGATGTACCTGCGATAAAGTTTAATTTTTAAATGAGGCCTAGTAACAACAATAATTAATATAAAATAGAACAATTACAGCAATATACTATAATAAGACTTATATGAACATGGTCTTTCTCTTTGGGTGTGGTGACATATGCTGGTAGTCCCAGCTGCTTGGGAGGTGAAAGCAGGAGGACCACAGATCCCAAAATGTTTTTGTACTGTAATACTGTAGGACTGCTGTTGACAGCAGGTAACTGAAACTGCGGGTAGGGCAGGGTTGTAGTATTGCTTTGGAACTTTACTGCCCAAGTTGAGTCCAGGGACTAGGTGTACTGGCATCACCTAGGAGGTTGTTGGAAATGCCGAATCTCAGGCCTAATTTGAGACCTACAGAGTCATAATCTGCATTTTTAACATGGTCCCTAAGTGATTTGTATGCATGTTAGAAATTGGGAAGCCCTGTCTTAGAACAAAGTCAGGGGTCTTGACTACACATTCAGATCCCGTATTTTAGACAATACTGATGCCTAGACCCCAGCTATAGAACTTTGGATTTAACAGCATGACTCATGGATTAGTACTTTTTAAAAGTTTATTTAGATTATTCTAATGGGCAGCCAAGATTGAGATCACTTACTTTAGAAAACTTCTCTGGTTTACCCAGAAGGAATTTGCCTTCAGGGAAGCACGCCCCCAGCTTTTCCCATGCATCCTCCCTAGTCAGTGTCTTCTATATGATTGATGGATGGAGGCAATTTGGTGACATCTGTCAAAATTACAGATACATATTTTCTTCAATTTAGCAATTCATTTTCTATCTGTGTCTATCCTACATATAAACTGGCATAGGAAGGCAAGGACAGTTCTTCCTATCTCCAATCAGTGTCCCTAAACACCTCTGTCGAGGTCACTGGTCTTCTCATCTGTCCTTTACTTAGTACATGCTGTGGGGCAGGTCCTTGGCATATTCCTTCCCTGAGAATCCGTGCTCTACTTCCTGATGTCAGGGGTCTCTTCCCTTATAGCTGCGGCTGTTTCCCATGTGGTCATCCCAAGGACACAGCCAGAGCATCTTTGCTGCTTGGCGTGGATCGTGTGCTACCGTGGCTCAGACAGGAGGAGCTGATCCTTCACTTGGCTTCTGGGATTCTCACTTTTTTTTTTTGGTACTGAGTACTGAGCCACATCACCAGCCCTGTTTTGTGTTTTATGTAGAGACAAGGTCTCACTGAGTTGCTTAGCACCTCGCCTTTGCTGAGGCTGGCTTTGAACTCGCGATTCTCCTGTCTCAGCCTCCCTAAGTGCAGGGAATACAGGCTTGAGCCACCACGCCCAGCTAAGGATTCTTACTTTTGATTCCCTTTGTACCTTACTGGCTGTTCCTTCTCAGGCTCCTTTGCTGGTTCCTCCTCATTTCTCTACCTCTAAATGTTAGAATGCTCCAGCACTTAGTTCTGATGTGGCCTCTTCATCTGCATGGTGCCCGTCAGCAATCTCATCCATCTTTACAACTATAAATACCATTTGTGTCCTGGTGACTCCAGGGAAAAACCCTCCTTTGAATTCCAGATTCCTATCTCCCCCTGCTGTCTTGACATCTAGACCTGCATCTCCAACAGGCATCTCAAGCTAGCCTGTCTAGACTGCTCTTAATTCCTTCTTAGAAATAGAGAAACCACTTCTCCCAGTTTTTCCTGTCTCAAATTGATGCCTTTGTGATTCTCGTTTCTTAGGCCAAAAAAAACACAAAAAACCTTAGATAACCTTGGAATCATCCTTAGTTCTTCTTTCTCCAGTCCATCAGCAAATCCATTTTGTACTATAATCAGAATCTGTTCACTTGTTACTATCTCTGCTGTTGCTACCTGACCCAGTCATCCTCTTCTCTTGCCTGGATTACTATTATTATCTTAGTAGCCAACTCACTAGTCTTCCTGCCTTCCCCTTCCTCACCTTCAGTTAATGATCAACACAGCAACCAGAGAGATTCTTAAAAACACCCAAGAGATTCTTAAAAACACAAGATCTATCATATCTTTGCTTGGCCTTTGCTCAAAACCAGAGACTTTTCAGTTCTCAGTACTCTTCCAGTTCTCCTCGGCCTCCAAGGTATTCCCAGCCTCTAAGGTACTCCCGGCTGCTCCTCTGTCTTCCGCCCACTGTTTACTCCCTTGCCTCAGGCCTTTTGCGTTTGCCCTTCCTTCTGCCTGGAATGTTCTGTCCTCAGGTAGCACCAGGGTTCATTCATTTATTTCATTTGAGCCTTTAGATGTTATCCTAGTTTTATAGACTACAGTAATTTACCCTTATCCATGGTTTTGCTTTCTGAGGTTTCAGTTACACATGGTCAGTCATGGTCCAAAAATTTTAAATGGAAAATTCCAGAAGTACACAATTCATAAATTTTAAAATGTATACAATTATGAGTAGCATGAGGAAATCTCATAACTTCCTACTCTGTTGCACCCAGGATATGAATCATTTCTTGTCCAGTGTATCTATCTTGTATATGCTACCTTCTCATCAGTTACTTAGTAGCCTATAGATTCTCAAATCCACAGTTGTGGTACCATAGTGCTTGATTTCAAGTAACCCCATTTTACTTAAGAATGGCCCCAAAATGCGAGAGTAGTGATGCTGGAAATTTTATTGCAGCAATTGTTTTATTTCTTTAATAGTTCTTGTTGCTAATCTCTTATTGGGCTTAATTTATAAATTAGGCTTTATCATAGTTATGTATGTATAGAAAAAACATGGAATATATAGAGGTAGGTACTGTCTGTGGTCTCAGGCATCCACTAGGGGGGATCTTGGAACATATACTCTATTGATAAGGGGGGACTGTTGTAGTAGTAGCCCTGCCTCATTGCCCATATCTCCTTCTTTACCCTACTTTACTTTGCCTCCCAGAAATTAGACCACCAGACATATTTTGTCGCCCATATTATGCTATAAACTTCTTGAGGGGGGCTGGGATTGTGGCTCAGCGGTAGAACGCTTGCCTCGCATGCGTGAGGCCCTGGGTTCGATCCTCAGCACCACATACAAAGCAATAAAATAAAGACATCATGTCCATCTACAACTAAAAAATATTTAAAAAAAACAAAAACAAAAACTTCTTGAGGGTAAGATCCTTTTCTGGTTTGCTCATTGAGGTAATTTCAGTGTATTATTATAAAACCTAGGTGGGGTGGGTACACAGTAATGAAAGTGTGTTAAATGATATGTGTACAAGGATATTTGTTGCAGTATTGTTGTTGTTATTGGTGATAATAAAGTTTGGGCATACTTAGGCAAGTGCTCTACCACTGAACTATATCTGCAGTCCTGTTATAATATTATTTTTAATAGCAGAACGAAGAGCCTAAATGACCATCACTAGAGAGCTGGGATCCTTTTGGCAGTACTGAGGATTGAACAAAGGGGCACTTTACCACTGAACTATATCTCCAGCCCTTTTTATTTTGAGAAAGAATTTTGCTAAGTTGCTGAGGCTGGCCTTGAACATGTGATCCTCCTGCCTCAGCTTCCTGGGCTACTAGGATGACAAGGCGTATGCCATTGCATCCGTTGAGAGCTGGCTTTAAGCTATAGTAATTTTGGGGAAGCAATATTAAAAAGAATAAGACAGCCCTGTATATACTGATATGCAACAATGAAAAAATAAGTAAGAAAAAGAAGTCCAGACTGTATAGCTTGCCGTGTGTGTGTGTGTGTGTGTGTGTGTGTGTGTGTGTGTGTGTAAATTCATGTGTAAATGTGTATTCTATCCTTGGAGGGATGCAGCTTCGCCTCGCTGAAGGGTCATTATCTGACCCTTGGAGCCTATTAACCAAAATAGGGAGGAAGAATCCTCCCTCCCTCACTCCCCCTAGTCTGGTTAATAATAGTCAGTGTTGGTTATGAAGGAGCATCTAGACTAATCAACCCCTGATGACCCCTATGGTGTTTCCGAGATCAGGGAGGGCTCTCTCATCCTCCAGTTGCTTCTGCTAAGAACCGAGTCAGACTGCTCAAAACCTTAAGATAGGGCTCAGCTGTGACTAAGGCGATGGAAGACAGTGCTCTTCTGGTCACGTCTAATCTAGCTGATCAAATACCAGGAGTACTGGCTTGCGGAGGTTTACTCTTTCTCCTCATGGTCAATTTGTGGAATACCTTTTTGCCCTAGGTTAAAGTCTTCTTTGGCCCCAGTCATGAAGGAGGGCAGCACCTTGCCTTGCTTCACAGTGCTCCAGACTGGCTGGACTCCCAACCCCTGCTCTTGCCTCTGTCCTCTGGCCAGAGGACTCCCTGAATGTCACCTATCTCTGTGAAGGAGGAGGAGACATTTAGCTCTTTCCCTTTCTAGTTTCCCTTATGGCAATCCTTATTCCAGTTAAGGGTTATACTGGCTTCACTGTAGCTTCTTCCCAGAGAGAGGGCTGGCCACCTTTTCAATAAGTGGAAATGAAGAATGTTTCTGTGAGGCGGTTGATGGTCTTTCAACTGATACCTCTCCTATTTTTTTTTTAGTTAGAGACAGGATTTCGCCCGAGGGTCTTCCTAAATTGCTGAGGCTGGCCTTAAACTTGCAGTCCTCCTGTCTCAGCCTCCTGAGTCACTGGGATTACAGGCGTGTACCCCCACGACCACTGGCCTGTCCTGCTGTAACCACATTTTTCTCTCCAGGTGGCCGGGAGGCCAGGCACATTATTTTAGATTTTCTTGAAGCTTTTTGAGTAACCCAGAAAGTGTCTTTTGTAGTATCCTAGAGTAGACACTGTTTAACTTTAGAAATGAGTGGACTATGGCACTGACAGGTGCATCTGCAGATTTCTAAGTATATGTCTCTAGTGATGATTTGAGCAAAATGGTCACTTCTCCACTTTCAAGCTGACTTGAAGAACTAAGTAGCCACTTTTTTTTTTTTTTTTCAAATTATTCTCATTCTCTTAGACCTTACTATCTCCAGGGCTGGGTGTGAGTGGAAAGGGTTATATTTACAAAAGGCACATTGCATTGTCCCAAGATTATAATTGTAGAAATAGACATCAGTGTTGGTGTCACATAGGTGAATGTATTTTTATATATATGTGTATATATATATATATATATATATATATATTTTTTTTTTAATTGTGATGGACCTTTATTTTTTTCATTTTATATGTGGTGCTGAGAATCGAACCCAGTGCCTCAGGCATACTAGGCAAACGCTCTGCCACTGAGCCACATCCCCAGCCCAGGTGAATGTATTTTCAAGTGTTGACTTAGGTGTGTTTGTGTCTTAATTTATGAGAAGCAAAAATGTGACTTTTTTATTTTAAACTTTTTTTCCATTTAAATTATGATGAGGCTGCTAAAAAAGTCTTGCTGCTGATTGATTAGTGGATCAAGGAAACTTCATCTATCTATAGTTGCAGTGACTGGGTGGAGAATCTATTAATTGTGAGAATGTCTCCAGTAGCTGAACGAATTAAGTCTATTTGCTACCAAATATTTGTTCTGAAGTAAGTATCCTATGTGAAGAAGTTTAGAACTATTACATGTAGGGATGTTATTTAGAGCAAGGTAGGTCAAGGCGTTTGGAGCTGAGTAGGCGGAATGGACCTTTGGGAGTCCTTCGAGGGAGTCCTGATATGATCGCTTCCTGACTGGCAAGTCACTTCCCTCCTCTGAACCGTGGTTGTCCCATTAATAAAATGGGGATAGTTCCTGACCTCATAAGGGGTTGTATGAGATTAAGGGGATCCCAAAGCTGTTCTCATAAGTGATTCTCATAACTCATGCAAAGGACATATTTTAGATATTTACAAAAGCAGCATCTTTTCCTGTTTTTTGTTTGGGGTACTGAGGATTGAACTCAGGGGCACTCGACCCCTGAGCCACATCCCCAGCCCTTTTTTGTATTTTATTTAGAGACAGGGTCGCACTGAGTTGCTTAGCGCCTCGCTGTTGCTGAGGCTGGCTTTGAACTCGAGATCCTCCTGCCTCAGTGTCCTATGTTGCTGAGATTCTAGGTGTGTGCCACTGCGCCTGGTTTTTTTTTTTTTGCCTGTTTTTAATAGGTTCAGGCTCATCCTGCAATATAAGGCACACGTTAAGCACTCAGGAAGTAAGAGATGAAAGAAAAGAAAGACTGTCCAGAACAATGAAGTTGTACAGTGAAGGGTTATTATAAAACTGAGTGCATAATAAGAAAGAGGGAGTAGACCTAGTTCATCAGAAAAAGTGCATAAATTGTGGGGAAGAAACTCCTGAATCAGCTCTAGGATTCATTCACTATGGCTTCAAGGCCAAGCTGTAGATAGCTTTAAAAAGTAAATAACTTGCAACAAATATTTACCATGATGTTACATTTACATTACCATTTTATCTGATTATTATTATGATATTATTATAGCAGATGTTTTCATTTCATCTCTTTTATTTGATTTTCTTCTTGTTTGAACAACAGTGAATGACTCGTGCTCATTCAATATGATGATGTGGAAAAGCAAGAGAGGAATCTTTCTGATGTGTGAGCTATGTAACTGGCAAGAAAACAGAATCCTCTCCCAAAGGAAATAGATGAGAGAAACTAGACTTAATCAGGAAGTCCATATTCCATTCATTTCTTCATTAAATATTTATCAAGTGCTGGCTAATGTGCTAGGTTGCTTCTAGCCACATCCTCTTTGGACAGCCATTCAATTGCAGGGCTTTTCAGGTTCCCATTTCTTTTCTTCTGCCTCAAGATTAAAATATGAAGATCTAAAAGCAAAATTATTGTTCCTTGAAATTTCTCATTGCCTATTGCTGGTATGTAGGAAAGTTGTGTTTTTCATATTTTATCTTGCATCTAGCCACCTTACTGAATTCCTAACATGTTTTGAATAATTTAAGTCATTATCTTAGAAAATATAGATTGCAACTTTTAATACTTCCTTTTAAAAAGTTATTGTGTTGGGGCTGGGGTTATGGCTCAGTGGTAGCGTGCTCACCTAGCACATGTGAGGCACTGGGTTCGATCCTTAGCACCACATAAAAATAAAATAAAGATATTCTGTCCACCTACAACTAAAAAAATAAATATTTTTTAAAAAAGTTATTGTGTTGACCTAAACCTGAGTTTAAATAAATTCTTAAATAAATCAGTATGGACCTTCTTATCTTGTGTCTTGTTAAAGGGAATGTATGGAGTATTTTCTTATTATATATAATGTTTGCTCTTGGTTTCTTATCAAGTTAAGGTTCTTTTTTCTATTCATAGCTTACTATTTTTAAAAAACTGGCAGTGAATGTAATGGGTTTAATAAAATGCTGTCACAGTATCTATGGATTTAATTTGAATTTTCTTGTATTAATCTTTTAGCCCATTTTGTCCCATCATCTTAGATGTAGAACACTTATTAAAATCCAGTTGAATATACACTTATGGTACTTTGAAATAATATTTGAATATTTATTATGTTTGCAGAATTGAAAACTTAGGCACTTAATGGGTTAATATGGTTAGTTGATTTCTTAATACTGAACTAATGTATTTACATTTATAGTTAAGATAAGTGCTACTTGGTCATGGGTTCAATTTGGTAATATTTCACATGGAATTTTGAATTTTTTTTCCTGTTTATTATGCTTTCTTTTCTCTACCTTTTCTCCAATTCTTGACTGGTTTCATTGGTCAAGTTTGCTTTGTGCAAGTGTGTTTTTCTCCATGGTTCTATTTCCTGTTTCTATTTGACTAATGTTTATAATTATATTTTTCAACCATAGGCAGGTGTAGTATCTGTAGCTTTCTCCAAAGCAAGGAGGGATCTTTGGGCTTGCTTGTACTTCCCCTTTTAGATATTATTGATACCATACTGAATTTGACTTTGGCTAGTTTTGTTTTCCTTCTGTTTAATGAGTATCTTTCTTAACAATTGCTTCAAACTTGACAGCAACATCAACTCCATTCACCTAATTCTTTTTTCTTTTCTTTTTGCAGCACTGGGGATTGAACCCAGGGCCTTGCATGCTAAGCATGTGTGCTGTACTATTGAGCCACAACTCCAGCCTCATGTCTTTTTTCTTGAACAAAGCTTTATTCTGATTGTTTTTCAATGGGCAGCATTATGTCTGTAAGTTAAAGGGGAAAAACAAGCCCTAGACACTATGCCTTATTTAATAATACCTGGATGTGGTGTATACATTTTTCTTTTCTCATCTGCCTGGAGACCCTACAGTCTGCCTTTGCCCTGGTTGCAGGGATTGGGTGGGTATGAGAGGAGGTAAGGGGAAGGGTGAGAATGGAGACCAGATCCTTAGATTTGATCTTAGGCAGCTCTCTATGAGGCTTTGTGGCTGATAACAAGTCAAGACCCTTCTCAACTGAGGAAGTGGGAGAATTGTCCTGCAGATGGAGAATTTCACAGTTGTTCCTAAAATAATCCTTCCTGTTTTCTTCTTCAACTTGTGTTAGCCACTCAGCATTCTCCAGCTCTTTGATCACCTCCATCTCCCTTCCCAGGGCTGCCTTCTGCCCTCCTTCACTATTGTCTCTGAATCCCCCCCACCCCCAGCTCCATGTAGAACATTCTACCTCTTCCCATATCCATCATTTCCCACTGTGGCCCATTTAGGTTTTGGGTTCTCAACTTGGGTAAAATGCAATTTTTTTCCCCCTGTGAATTTGATTCTGTCTGCTGAATCTCTTCCAGAAATTCCTCAAAATTTCTTATTGACAGATAGCATCCTTCCCTGTGTCCTGGCTCTATTTTTATGGGCCAACTCTTCCTTTTGTATTTCTTTTGTCATCTCCTGGGAACTCGAAGGGACCCAGGAGTCAAACAGAGCTCAGCCCCTCATTGTGCATGTAAATGTGTCTCATTGCTTTCCACTGGCAGGGACATAACAACCTCTCTAGCCCGTTTCTCTCCTTGTTTGTTCCCCTTTCACATCATTTTAATAACGTCAGTAGCCATTTATTTGAGTGTTTGCTGTGTGCCCTGCATCATGTCAACTGAGGTCATTATTCTTTCATTTTTTGCCCTGTTTTCCAGGCAGACATTGTTCTGGTTATGCACTGCAACTTAACAGTCCATCTCCAAAGTAAGGAAGTTAAAACACAAATTTATTATTATCTCTCATGCTTTGTGGGCTTCAGGTGTTTTTGTCTTGGGGTCTCGTGCGGTTGGAGGCAGATGTCTCCTGGTGCTGCAGTCAGCTGAAGGCTCCGTTGTACTGGTTTCCCAAGATGACTCACAGCTGGCGCTTGATTGGAGTTGCCTACTGTGACGTAGCCATGTGGCTCAAGCATGGTGAATGGGTATGTGAAGGGCATGTCCTAAGAATGAGCCTTCCGAGAGAAAGGAAATGGAAAATTCTGGCCCATCTAAGGTCTGTGTCCAGAACCGGCATAGAATCACTTCCATATTCAAAGCAGTTCAAAGGCCTACCCAGATTCAGCAGGGTGGATTGGTAGACCACCCGGTGATGAAAATCAGCCAGGACACACTGCAGATAAGCACACAGGGTGGGAGGTGTCGTTATGGTCATACTTAAAAAAATATAAGCTGCCACAGACACTGTGCTGGAGATACAGAGATAATGGTACAGACTAGACTTCCTCATACCTTGTGGTTCAATGGCAGGGCCGGGAAGATAAACAGGCAGTGACAATGCAGGTGGTAAGGAATATGATGAGAGCATTGTGGGGCTCTCAGCTGTGGCTCTGCCTGGGGGCTGTAGTGAGGCAGTGCATCATGGTGGGAGCATGGGCCAGAGGGAGCTACTCACTCATGGCCGCCAGGAAGCAAAAAGAGAGAAAGAGCTCAGCATCCTGATTTCCCCTCCAAAGTCATCCCCTCATGACCTAACTTCCTTACACTAGGCCCCGCCTCCATATCCTATAATCTTTCTTAGCTCTAAGAGTTTGCTCTCTATTTGGGGGTTTTGTTGTGTTTTTGTTTTTGAATCAACTTATAACCCAGAGTTCTGGATGCTCTGCTGGCCACCTTTTGCTCTCTGCCAAGGGTGGGTTCAGATGTCCCAAGGAGAACACTCTGGCCAGGTATCAGGGCCAGGCTGTGATGACAGTCTGTGGACTGTTTGTGTATCTGGTCTCCTTAAATGAACTATGGTCAAGATTCCCCATAAGAGTTTCCATGGGGAGTGCTGCTGATCTTTGACAATGGAGAAATGGCCTGAATCAGGTATCCCTGAAACAGATTACTGAAGGGAGTGACCCTGGGGGGCAGAACATGGATAGAGAAGGTCAAATGCCTGGTGACCTTGGCTTAAACTTTTACTGAACACAGTTTTTTCAGGCGGACTTGCCTCTTGTCATAAGGATGGAATCCACGGGCAGTCTGTGGGTCTGTTGAACATGCATTTACTAGATTTTGCTAGAAATCTAGCAGTTTTAATCCTTTGTAATTTTGAAATACAATTCTTCTGGTATGGCCAGATTTTATTCTTCCTGGGAAACATTCACAGGAGTATCCTGGGCAGCTGCCGTTAGTGTTGAGGAGACTCCTCACCTGTCCTTGCCTCTCTTGGCATCTCCCACCCAGTTTAGGTACCATGGGGGCAGGCAGCGGTGATGTGTGCTGGAGCAGTTACAACAGCTCCCTAACGGTTCCTTCTCTCATCCTCTATATTGTCCCTCTGTTTGTTCTGCCTGCTTTTTCCTAAGTCTTTTCTGTAACACTTACACAAGATTGCCATCACTTTCCTGCTTAAAAGCCTACACATTGGGAGGTAGTTCAGTGATGGAGCACTTGCTCAGCATATGCTGCGCCCTGGATTCAATAATAAAAACAAAAAAACAAAAAACCAGACTTGGGCATGGGCACTTAGAGTTCTCCTCTAACTCTTAAACCTGTTATTTAAGATCCCTGAGTCTGGAGCTAATCTCCTTACCCAGCTGTATTTCCTGTCACTTCCTCCCAGTGGCTTGTGTCCATCCATGGTGACGGGTCCCGAGTGGTGCCGGCTGCCTTCATCCCAAGGCAGTTTTGCTGATGCGGTGCTCTGTGCCAGGAATGTCTTTCTCCACTGAGTGGCTGTTCCCTGTTTACAGAGGGCTTTCATTTATCTTAATAATTTCTGTGCAGCCTTGCCAGAATGAGGTGGTCTTGGCATCTTTCTGCCAACATTGGTGAGTGTGTGGGGTTTTCTTACAGCCTCAGAGCCAAGAGGCAAGCTGGAATTTAAATCCAGCTACCCTCAGGGAAGCCTTCTGCCACCCTACAAAGCTCAGGTCCAGCTGCCCCCTGGGAAGTCTTGGCTTCCAAGCTCTAGTATAACAGGTTCCTTTTTACTCATGTACTTCTCATGGTGTATCACGTTACCATTCCCCATGCTGCACCCCAAAACTACCTCCCTCAAGTGAATTTCTTCTCAGCCTGCTTTCCTCTGCGTCTGTAATAGCACCTGGCAGTCGGTGAGAACTCAGTGTTTGGGTGAATATGTGTGTGAATAGATTTTACTTTCTACACCCTCTGATTTGTGGTCTGGGGAGTGTAGCAGCCTGGTAATTAGCTCCTCAAAACTCCATGTGTTGGAAAGTACCTATATTATGGCTATAGAGTAAAGAGGGAGTGGTAATTATTTTGTTCCACTCCCTCTGCCATCTCATAGAGATATAATCAAGTATTTCATTAGTTGATGAAATGTGCTTAAAACATATTTAATTATATATGTTTAAGGAATGTAATCTTTCAGCTAAATTTTGTCAGGCAACAGCTATACCTGGGAGAGAGAGGCTTTGAGGAAAGGCAGTTCTGTAATCTATTAGCACCTTCCTCCATAATAACCTTCACAAAAAAAATAATGATATTCTTCAATTTGGACAGCTGGTGTTTTCCTCCTTCATATGTGAAGTGTAATAAAAGCATCTTCAGAAACCCTCCTTGTTGATCTCTCTTGCATGCCAGCTTCAAGACGAGCCTCTAGACCTCTCCATACAGATGAGTGTCCCTTGGCTGCCGCCGCTGTGTCACATGCAGGAGCAGGCTCCTTTCTGATTTTTTTATGCCTCAGGGTTTAAAGATAAATAAGATCGTAAGATTCTTTTCCTCATTCTTTCCTTGACTATCTTCCTTCATTTCTCTGTGCTTCTCTGTTTTCTGTATGTGGTCAGAAATACGAATTGCTGATCATTGGCCCTTATTTGCAAAGCTCATTTCTGCGTCTGAGCTCAGATTGTCCATGTGAAAGGACGAGACAGTGACAAGCACGGTCTTGAGTCATTTGGCAGTGGGATACAGTTTGAGAAATGCAGTTAGGGGACTTTGTCCTTGTGTGAATGTCATAGAGTGTACTTGTGCAGACCTAGATGGTGCAGCCTACCCTGCACCTAGGCTGTGTGGGTAGTCTATTGCTCCTAGACTACAGACCTGTAGGGTGTGTTACTGTACAGAATACTGTAGGCAGTTGCAACACAGTGGTAAGTATTTGTGTATCTAAATATATCTAAACATAAAAAGAGCTACAGTAAAAACATAGTATAAAAGCTAAAAATGGTACAGCTGTATGGGTCGGTTACCATGAATGGAGACTGCAGGACTGGAAGTGGCTCTGGGTGAGTCAGTGGCTGAAGAGCAAATGTGAGGGCTTAGGACCTCACACTCACCCTGCAAACCATAAACACTGCACTTGGTCTATGTTACATTTGTAACAAACCATTTTTCTTTCTTCAGTAGTAAATTAACTTTAATTCACTAACTTTTCTTTTTTTATAAACTTAAAAAACCTTTTTGTAATAACACTTAGCTTAAATCACAGACCCATTGTAGATAGTAAGAATACTTTGGCTCCTTTATAATCTTACACAACCACTGTCGTACTTGGGGTGGGTTGTTGACCAAAGCATCATTGTGTGGCACTGACTGTGTCATGTTTAAGACCTTTTTCTTTTATGTCCGTACATCCCCCCTTCCTTGTACTTTGCATACTTGTCCTTGTCTGCTTAGGTAGTTAGAAATCTTTTTTGCATGGTTTTGGTTTGGAATAACTCCTGCTTTTTCTTTCATTCTTTAATTTTTTGACTGGGTTGAGTTCCTTTTTCCTTTTTCGGCGACCACATGAACTATGGAAATAAAAAGGTATCAGCCACATTCCGTCTGAGTCATGTTGGTAGCAATGTAGGAACTAGATCTGGAGCAACCAGGTATGAGCCAGGTGGCTCTATAGCCTGGAAGTCCATCTGTGCTTTTGGATTGGACGCAGGCAGGCACTCTTCACACTTCTACAAAAGGCACCATGGGGAAATTGCTTCTGGCCTTGAGGACTTCCACAGCTCCTTCTTGGTAAGATGTAGATCTGAGTGATTACGACATTGTTTAATGCCTCAGAACCAGTCTTGAGAGAATTCTGTCTTCTCTGGACGAGGAGAGGGAAATGGAGTGAAAACATTTTCTTAGGAAAGTGCAGCCTCTTTGAATATAGTCACACATTTCCTTCTAGTTTAGCACATGCTTTTCTTGTTGTTGTTTTTTTTTTTTTTGATTTGGAGTGTGGGTTTAAGGGGATCCTAGCCCCAAAGGTGCAGGGTTTGTGTGTCATCAATCATCGAGAGTAAGAGTGCTCTACTAGAGGGCAGTTTGGATCTGTGTAGCCAAGGGAATGTGAAATGTGTTCTGTTTTTTTTTTCTGGATCACAGAGACAGAATGTGGAGTGCCTAGCTTTCTTTTCCCCATAGGTATTTATTTATTTATGCTACTGGAAATTGAACTCAAGGGCACTCGACCACTGAGCCACAGCCCTATTTTGTGTTTATGTAGAGACAGGGTCTCACTGAGTTGCTTAGCACTTCGCCGTTGCTGAGGCTGGCTTTGAACTCGTGATTCTCCTGTCTCAGCCTCCCAAAGTGCTAGGATTACAGGCTTGCGCCACTGCGCCCAGCCCCCAATAGGTATTTTTGAGTCTAAAATTGATAGGTTCTGTCTCAAGGAAGAGTCACATTTGCTTGTGCACATGAAAATCTTAGCACATAGTTTTTGGCCTTAAGGTGCCTGTGGATTTCAGAGAATCTGTACTGTAAGGGAATAGAGGTTTTTGGTAATCTCTGAAGCAAGGGCTCTTGTAGTTTTGCTAGAGGTGAGGGCTTTATAAACTCACCTGAGAAGTGAGAGTTCTGAGAGTGGACTCCACCGTAGCCACTTTCTGCTAGTGGGGTTCTGCCCTGTTCTGTCCCTCACTTGAGTGGTTTTTGCCTTGAGAGGGTTTGGCCTGGGCTGATGATTAATCAACAAGTATTTGATCACGGAAAGCCTAGGTAGCTCTACTTGGAGTATTGCTTCTTTTGGACTCTTGTTCTGAACATCCAGGAACGCCCTTCCTTTGAACTTTCCTTAAGCACCTGATTTGTTTTGTCAAACACTGAGGGAGTTCCATGTGAGTAGTACTGTGTCAGATGAAGGCACAGAAACATAGATGGGCAGAAAAGGAAGCAGCATTGCTTAAGAGATCATTCTAGGCACATTCTTCCCAGCTAAGATAGCAGGAGGAGCTCCTGGATTGTGGCGCAGGTAGCACAGCCCTGCAGGAGAGATGCACAGCCTGGTGCCTCATGCACATCACTTTGAAACCTCTTCCTTTTGTGTAACACACACAATTTGGATGACTGTTGAGGGGTTTTGCACCTCAAGCCCTGTGTGATTTTGGTAGAAGTGTCAGTGGAGGAACGGATACCCCTAGCTTTTCAGGTTTTCCATTGTTAGCATGTTGAGACCAGTGTTGAGGTGGACAGGTAAGGGTAAGTTTTTAGGTAGCCTCCTCTTCTCCCTGGATCTGTGTCTTCTGGAGAGATTTTAATCTTGCTTTCTAGAAAGCTGTCGGCTTGGACTTTCTTTTTTTTGGCACCAGGGATTGAACTCAGGGGCACTCGACCACTGAGCCACATCCCCAGCCCTATTTTGTGTTTTATGTAGAGACAGGGTCTCACTGAGTTGCTTAGCGCCTCGCCATTGCTGAGGCTGGCTTTGAACTCGTGATTCTCCTGTCAGCCTCCCAAAGTGCTGGGATTACAGGCATGCGCCACGGCGCCTGGCTACCTTGGACTTTTGAGTTCTCCAGGTGGCGTGAGGTACTTGGCCAGCAGTAGAAGCAGAGTCTTCAAGTTGTGGCATTTGGTTACCATTCAGTTAGGGACAGGCTTTGGGAAGTGCCTCCCTTCCTTCAGTGGTGGTGATTCCAAGCTAAACTCTCCCATCTTATTTTTCCATTTGGCACACATGCTCTTTCTTCTCCAGTTGTCTTCGGCCTCCACTTGCCTCCCTCAATGCGTGGGGCTCTCTTATGACCAATGCTGCTTTGTGGCCCTGTTGGAGGTTTTTGTGTTCTTATCCCCAACAAGACTGAGTTATCTAAATACTGATGTTCTCCCTCCTGTTTTTTGGTAGTCCTGCACCAGCACTTTGGCTGACATCTATTAGGTGTTCAGTCTGTGCTTGAACTGAGGGAGCCTCCTTAGAAGGAATGCACAGGAATCATGTTGAAATTCAGCTGAGAGTTGGGGAGAACCTTTGCTCCCAAGAATCACAAGAAAGTCTAGAGAAGAGACTGCTAGTCTGGGGATTCTTTGAAAAAGCTAATAACAGATACTGGAACCTTTGCCAAAGAGTATGGACTGAGGCGCTTTCATTCTGACTTCATTTACGATCTTATTGGGTGGTGGTCTTTGCTGTCAGGCCAGTGGGTGGGTATTACTCGAGGGGTGGGTTTTCTCATTGAAAAGCTAGGGAAATGTGTTCTGTTTCAAATAGCTTTACCAACCTATAAATAAAGGCTTGAAGCAAGTGGTCTCTGAACCCATGTCTAAAGAAGAGTTTTTGTCCTATAAGAAATGTTTCAGAACCCCAGCTACTCTGGAGGCTGAGGCAGGCGGATGGTAAGTTTGAGGACAACCTGGGCAGCTTAGTGAGACCCTGTCTCTAAATAAAAAGGGATGGGGAAGTACCTCAGTGGTAAAGCACCCCTGGATTCAGTCCTCAGTACCACCAAAATAATGATAATAATAATGATATAAAAATAAAAATAAATAACTCCAGAATCCAAAGTAGGAAATTGTAAACTTATTCAGGGAAGATGCTAAGCCTAGAAACCTTGGGGTAGTGGACCTTGGGAACTTGGAGATACTTGTGCAAGCAACCTTGGAGGTTTTGGAGAATATTTGACATGAGGATTTGGGGATAGCATGGCGTAGGGCATTGAACTTCTTATCAATAAGCAAGGAGGTCCCAGAACTTGAGACGTGCTAATTAACTCAGACACATTTGAATACCTCTGAGTGGGTGGGGTAAATCTTTGAATCTTAAGATTCCATTCTGTTTTGCCACTGCTTCCTATCCAGATTTTAGACAATTTTTATAATTATATGTACTAGTCAGCTTTGCTGTGGTAATAACTCCAAAAGTTCAAAAGTATGCAACAAACATTAATTTTTAGGTCATGTGATGTGTCAGTGGCTGAGTCAGATGTGCTGTTCTCTTTCCAACAAGTCATCCTGCTCTGAAGGATCAACTCTTACCTGGGACACGATACTATCAAGGTAGAGCAGAAAGAACAAAAGACTTGCTGGAAACACGCAGTGGCTCGCACAGCCTCCACTCTGCTCTGGTTGCATTCATTCCTGTGCCTGCGTCATGGAGCGGAGCTGTGTCTCCCTGAAGGAAGTCACCTGGCCATTGGAAGAACAGACGATCCTCATAGACCAGGGGGTTTGATTGTTGCAGATGTTAATTCCATCTACCATGTCATCCGTGACCTCTACCTTTTTCTTCCTTTAGTAAAGACAAGTTCACATTTATCATTCTGAAATGGACTAAAGACATTTTCTCCCTGTTATGTGTATTAAAATTCTAGACTCATCTGGGGGAACTTGATCTGTTGCCAGGAGGCGATGTGGCAGATCACAGCATGTTCAGGTCTTCTTCTACTCACCATTGCCTCCCCGGAATCTCAGAGTGGTAGTGAATGACAGGAAATGCCAGGTATCAGAATGGAGTTTCTAAACTTAGCAGCTATGCCTCCAGTGTTTCACATTGTTTGTTGTTATTTTTTTTATTATTAATAAAAAAATACTATAAAAAAAATATAAAGCTATACTTTACATACCATGAAAGTCACCACCTTGAAGTATACAGTTGAGTGTCTTCTGGCATATTCACTGGGTGGAACAACCATCAGCACCTAATTCCAGAACTTTTCTTTCTTGGCAGAGCTGGAAATTGGATCCAGGGCCTCATACACACTAGCCACGCGCTCTACCATGGAGCTACATCCCCAGCCCTCCAGAATATTTTTGTCATCTTCAAAAGAAATACCATCCTCACTAAGCCATCCCTCCTGATCAGTGCCTTCTGGCAATGGAAAATCTGCTTTCTGCCTCTAAAGATTTGCCTCTTTTGACAGTTCATTTAGAACAATGTAATCAGATTTGTTGTTGATGTCTTCTGATAGATACTGTGCTCTTTTAACGTATTTAAGAACTTTCCTTTTACAAATCCTTAATTTTACTTAGAAATTTTTTTAAATTATATTTTTGTTGATGGATTTTATTTTATTCATTTATTATTTATATATGGTGCTGAAGATCGAACCCAGTGCCTCACGTATGCTAGGCAAGCGCTCTACCACTGAGCTACAGCCCCAGCCCCTTTACTTAGAAATTTTAATGAATGATAATTACCAAGGAATGATACTAATAAACACTTTGATAGTTGTGGACATGGTTATCTTCAATAGTGATTACATATACAGTTAATGTAAAAAATTGCATTAATAATAAATTTCCTGATGTTCAATCATTTTTGTTTTCCTAGAGTACCTTTGACTTGATCCTGGTATGTTCTTCTTTTTTTTTTTTTTTTTTTTTTTTAAATATTTATTTTTTAGTTGTAGGTGGACACAATATCTTTATTTTATTTTTATGTGGTGCTGAGGATTGAACCCAGTGCCTCCCGCGTGCTAGGCGAGCACGCCACCACTGCGCCATAACCCCAGCCCCTGGTATGTTCTTCTTTTTAAAAATTCTTTCAATGTACCATTAGCTGTTACTTTATTGGCAATGTTTATATTGATTTTCCTTGTCCTAAATTTTTGATATCAGATATTAGGTAACCTTCATAAAGTGATTTGAGGCCAGGTACTGTGGCACACACCTGTAGTGCAATTACTTGGGATGGTGAGGCGGGAGGATGGCAAGTTCAGGGCCAGCCTCAACAACTTAGTGAGGCCCTAAGCAACTCAGTGAGACCTGGTCTCAAAATAAAAAACAATAAAAAGGACTGAGGATGTGGCTCAGTGGTAAAGCACCTCTGCATTCAATCATCAGTACCTAAATAAATAAATAAAGTGATCTGAAAGTTTTCTCCATTTTTAAAAGGTATCTGAAGTAGAACTTACTCCTTGAAGGTTCGTTAGAGATTAACTGTAAAACCATGAGGGCCCAGCTTACCTTTTTGTGGAGGTCTCTGATTCTCTGGCATCACTTCTGTGGTTATTCGTCTTCAGGTTTCTGTCTCAGTTTCATTTTAGCTACATATTTTACTCTAGAAAACCATCTTAACTCATTCAGATTTCCAAGTTATTACATAATTATTCATAGCACATCCTTATAATTTATAATCATATATGAAGACAAGATTTAAATAGTAACTTTTCTGTTCTTCTTTTTTCTTATTTCTATAAGAAATTGGTCAGGTTTCCTAAGTTTTACTTTATCAAATTCCTCTTTTAGAATTAAGTTTGGGTTTTGGCTTATGACTTTTGCTGTTTTTGGTTTTCAGTATATACTTTAATTCTTTTTCCTTCCCTTTCCCTTTCCTTGAGATTGAACTTGGGGGCACTCGACCACTGAACCACATCCCCAGCCCTATTTTGCGTTTTATGTAGAGACAGGGTCTCACTGAGTTGCTCAGCACCTCGCCCTTGCTGAGGCTGGCTTTGAACTCACGATTTTCCTGTCTCAGCCTCCCAAAGTGCTGGGATTACAGGCGTGCGCCACCACTCCCGGCTTCTTTTTCTTTTCTTTTCCTTTGTTTTGGTGGCATTGGGGATTGAACCCAGGCCTTGAGCCTGTGAGGTGAGCACTCTATCACTGAGCCATGTCTCCAGCCGCCGTGTGTTTTTTAAGTGAGAGCACACAGTGAATGTGGTCTAAAGTGTTTCATTTCCCAGGCTGAAGCCTTTTCATGTTTATTTATCTGCTCTGTGACTTTGTCTCAGTGTTTTGGGATTTAAATCGAGATGATGCACGCTTGGGTTGTGTTTTGTTTTTGTGTACGTGTGTCTGATATAATGATGCAAGCCCGAACGAGTGGATTACTGGGTTGCCTTTGTTTCTACTTGATGTCATTAGAATTGTCCTTTGGGATCCTTATGTTGTTACCAGTTGAGTGAGCTGTCAGCAGGGAAGGAAGTTGGAAGGAAGATGGGCAGCATCCTGGGCGTTGCCACCAGGGAGACTTGGTCTGGTTCCTCTCTGTGTCTGGACTGCCTGTAGCTGGGCTTGCTTCTTGTTTTAGCACCTCTCCCCATTGTAGGGCCCTGCCCCACGAGCATTTGCAGTCCTGCCTATTGCACATCCCCAGACCTGCTGACCCAGGGGCCACCTTGTCTGTTCTCTGACCTTTACCCTGCATTTCTACCCCTGTAGGGGGATAAAGCACTGTGGGTAGGGAGCCCTTTACTGGACCTTGCTTAGGGCATCTACCTGGCTTGTCATGCACTTCACAGCAGCCAGACACCCTGCCCCTCCTCCTTAGTCCCATCATTAGCCCTCCATGTCCCCTTCACTCCTGACAGCTGCACTTGCACCTTCAGGTGCATATGGCAGTGGGGGTGGGGGGAGGTGTCAGGACATTTTCTACCTTCTCAGCAGCCTTGATTACCTTAAGTAACCTCACGGTGACTTGGGTTAAAGATGCCTCTCAGTTATTTTTTCAGTTGTATTCCAGTTATACCAGTAGAAAACCTTAGAAGCTTTGGCATTTGGATGGCACCGTGTTCTAGTTTCCAGAATTGATGCGACTCTAGTCACTGTATTTCTGTTATTTTAGTCACTGTTATTTTCCCCACTGCTTTTTCTCTCGCATTCTTAAGTAAGTATCTGGAGGAAGGAAAAGAAGAGAAAGCAGAGACTAGTGGTCAACTTACCAAGTTCATCTAGAAGTCTGGATCTACAATTTTTAAATGAGTGTGTAACGTTCTGTCTTATTAATGTAAACACGATCATTTTCTGGTTCTTGAAGCCTTTGGAATTTCTTCCAGGTTTCATTGTTTCTTTTTTTTTTTTTTTTTTAATATCTTTATTGATTTATTTTTATGTGGTGCTGAGGATCGAACCCAGTGCCTCACATATGCGAGGCAAGCGCTCCACCACTGAGCCACAATCCCAGCCCCTCATTGTTTCTTTGTTCTGTTATGAACACCATGAATACCTCTCCCCCACTCTCATACTGGGAATTGAACTCAGAGGCATTTTACCACCAATCTACATGCCTACTTCCTTTCCCTTTTCTAAAATTTTCAGACAGGGTCTCACTAATTTGAGGAGGCTGGCCTTCAATGTGTAATCCTCCTGCCTCAGCCTCCCAAATCTCTGGGATTATAGGTGGGCACCACTGTGCCCAGCATGAATATCTTTGAACAGAACATTTTTGATTTTATTCTCCAAAGTGGTTTTAAATTTAACTTTACAGAGTTGTGTGTAGTAGCACATATCTGTAATACTAGCGACTTGAGAGACTGAGGCAGGAAGATCACAAGTTCAAAGCCAGCCTCAGCAACTTAGTGAGCCCCTAAGCAACTCAATGAGACTCTGTCTCTAAATTAAAAATAAAAAGGGCTGGTGATGTGAACTTAGTGGCTAAGCGCCCGTGGGTTCAATAGCTGGTACCAACAAACAAACAACTTATAGCAAAATCAGCAGTCAGGAGTATTCTGTTTGACTTGTGTAGGACACATTAATTCTTCAGGTATCTGCTGTGCACCTGGCGCAAGGGAGGTGAATCAGCACAAGGCAGGGGTGGTGCATCGAGAGCCGTTGTTCCGCTTTGGCTGTGGGGACACCTCGAGAGGCTGTCAGCTTCACAAATGAGGTGCTCGTGCAACCCCCACCCCCCCAATGGTATCAAAAAGAGAAATTTGATCATGTTAGGATAACCTGCTTTGTTACGTCCTACATATCAGCTCCTAATTTATACCACTCTGTTTTTATAAACCACATGTTTCATGTGGAATTTTTGTCAGTGATTTGTGTGAATGCTGTCTTGTGGCTGGCTGACCACAATGGTGGATCCTAAAGCTGAAATTTTTTTGAACCAGTGGTGTTTCTAAAGCACCCAGCATTGTGTCTGTCTTCCTAGGGTTAAAAAAGGTGTGTCTGTGGGGCAGTGGGTGGGGAGAATGCTCTTATGACCAAAACTTGTAGGAGAAAACTGACATTTTGCAGCCTTGGGTATTTTCACATATTTATCAGCTCTGCAAGGTGTTACTCTCCACAATGGCTATTCTAGATCTTTTGCCACCATAAAAATCTTAAAGTGTCTTTGAGGCACCAATTTTGATTCTAATGTATTTTTATCTCAACAACATGTATTATCTACTGTGAACCCAGCCCCATAGTTTATAATGGGATGCAAGAATATATGACATTTATAGATTGATGGGGAGTCAAGACAGCCAATTGATAAATATATAATAAAATTTCAAATAGTGCTAATTCCTATAAAGAAAAACAAAGCCCAAAAAAGGGACTAGAGAGTGATGAAGGGATCCAGGGATATTTTTAGAGTTTATGGGTGGATGTCCTCTCTGAATAGGTGTCAAATGAGCAGAAACCTGTTTGAAAACCAGAGGCAGCCCATGGGGATCTGGGGTAGAGGAATATTCCAAGTAGAGGGAGCAGCAAGTACCAAGGCCCTGAGGTTAGGATGAGCCAAGGCAGTGCCAGGGCCAGCAGGAAGGCCGGTGTGTCCAGAGCAGGTGACCTGGGGTAAAAGTGTTGGCCATGAAGTATGAGGTAAGGGCAAGGACCAGTGATGTTGACTGTGGGAGTTTGGATTTCCTTCTGAATGTCATGGAGTGTCTTTGGGAATTGTGAGCAAGGGTGTTGATGTTTTGTTTTACATTTTTAGAAGAGCACTGTGGCTGCGGTTTGGAGAGCTGACCGTAGGGTAACCAAAGGAGGGCAGGAGGCTTTTGTGTTAAGCCAAGGAGTTCCCTCACTTCCTGCGCCGTATGACTCATGGGGTCATGAGAAGGTGCTATGCCCACGCCGCCCCTGCTCCAGAGCCCAGCACAGCCGACCCCGGGGCTGGAGGACTGTGGTGGGTGGAGAGACTTGGGTGGTTCAGTTCGCCTAATCCCTTGCCCATCTCCCTAAGACTTTAACGTTTCCCCTCCATGTTTATTTCTCATGGGGACTATATCTTGAGAAAGTCATTTTGGGATAAACTGTATTAAGACCTTAAGGAAAGATGTACGCTTTCCCTGACTGGCTTTAAAAACGGAAGCTCTGTGTTTACCCACAAGGATTTATGACCTGAGAAGAGAGCTGACGGACAGTGTATGGGCTGGGAAAAAAGTCCCACAGAGGGGACTTTCGGCAAGAAACCCTGACCTAGGAGCCAGAAACCCGATTCAACCTTTGGTATGACAAATACTAGCATCTGCGCATTAGTGTAAGTTACTTAATCTTTTCGAGTCTGCTTCCTCATTGGTGGAGAAAATATCTGTTCTGCTGATCTCTGGAGGCTGCCATGGGGTACAGTGAAAGAAGACCTTAAGTGCCATGTGCAGATGTGCCTGGGCAGCCTGTGGTGGTGGCATCGCTGCTCAGGAGAATGCAGGCTCTGTAGCTGGTGGGCTATTCCTGTATGTGCAAGGATTATTCCAAGGAACACTCTGGAATGAGGGGTGCAGGTGCTTTCCCTGGCTGTGTAGTCCTAGGAGGCAAGAATCTGGACTGTGTGAGGTCTGATTGACTGACTTTCCCCTCCACTTCGTCTAGCCAAGGCAGTTTGGACCTGTATGCTGGCTGTTCCAGGAAGGTTATTGGCTGAGGTCGCCAGGGCAAGGTCAGAGGAGTCTCTTAGAGTCGCTGCTGGACCTGGGTTGAAACGGCAGATAAGCACACAACATCACACAGCGTGGGGATGAACTAGCACAGTCACAGTCCTGGGAGACTCACAGTGTTTGTGCATAAGTTAGAAGTGTAAATAAATGATTAAAACCCTGAAAACTGCTTCAGCGCAGATACCTTTAAAGCACCGAGAAGGGATTAACTAATTCTGCCAGGAAGCAGGTCAAGGAAGGCCTAAGAAGAGGGAGCATTCAATAGGTTCTTATAAGATTGTTGGGAAACCTGTACATAAAGGAAGGGAGGGCTTTTCAAGCAGAGATGGGTGGCGTGGAGCAGTGTGGTGAGCTCTGGAGCTGGTGCCCGGCGGGTCATGGGAAGCCAGAGCCCAGGCCAGCTCATAGAAAACCTCTGAGCTGATGTGGGCTTGTCTGAACAAAGATTTTGCTTTTGTTTCTTTTCTTTTCTTTTTCTTTTTAGTTGTTGATGGATCTTTATTTTTTATTCATTTATTATTTATATGTGGTGCTGAGGATCGAACCCAGTGCCTCACGCATGCTAGGCAAGCGCTCTACCACTGAGCTACAGTCCCAGCCCTTGCTTTTGTTTCTTTAGTGCAGTGTTGAGCCACCAACAGCTATTCTGAGACCTGGTGCCCTTGTGTTGATAAAATGTAAGGGTGGGCCCCTGCGGTGCCAAGCATGGTGTCTTGTCTGAGGTCAGTGTTTAAATATTTACTGAAATGACAAAGACACCTTGGTTATCTCAGAGTTCCAGAAAAGATGTCCCATGCCAGATCCCAGGATGCTGGGATGTGACCCTGCATGTACTATGGTCTCAGCACACTGAGAAAGCCAGCAGGCCAGCGGACCTCATCCCGAGGAGTTCCTAGCTGTGCTCTGGAGCTGAGGAGCAGTGGAGGGGACATTCTGGGGAGCACCCTCTGTGGAGATGCCAGTAATTACGAAAAAGTGATTTTGACATTACATAAGTATGTGATTAAATGATCTGTGGCTGGTGGAGGTGTGAGACAAAGGAAGGAGACTTTCTTGTACTTTCTGTCCTTCACCAAGTTGGGTGACACTGCCCTTGATGCCAGGCCATGCTTTCCTTCTTCCTGGGTGTCCCAGGAGCTGGAGCTCGTGGACATGACTACTAGGTTGACCTCTCCTGTACTGCATGTCTCCTCACCTGGGGGCCAGGTCACCTCCCATGTGCAGAGCTACAAAAGAAGAGAGAATAAGGGAAAGCACTTCCTCATCCCCAACCCGTGGTCTGATGGCCCCTAGGTCACCATGGCCCTTTCCATGGTGGTGTGGCACTTTCTTGCCAGGTTCCCTCAGTCTTTGTCTCCAGGGTGACATGCAAAGGCTTCCATACCTAGTGCTGCTGACCAGGGCTCTGTTCTGTTATCAAACCTTAAAACCCAAAAGGGTCATTGTAAGACCTGGCCTTTGTATGTTATAGCCTTTTTTGGATCATACAGGGACGTAATTTATTGAGGTAGCCATAGGCCTAAAGAGTGTGAGGTTTATAGTTTTTAAAACTTTCCTTTTTCTTTCCTGGCATTTGCCTGACAACCTCCTCTCCCTTTAATGTTTCTGTCGTGGGAAATTCTAACAGTGTAATGAACCTGCAAGCACCGGCTTCAGCTGTCATCAACACCTGGGCATCTTATATCATTTATATCCCCACTCACCCATCCTTAATTATTTTGAAGCAGATACTGTACATCTTATCATTTCATCCATAAATATTTCAGAATATATTTCTAAAAGAAGCTTTTGTAAAATAATGGCACTTCCACCTAATGATTCCTTAATGTTGCCAGTACTCAACTGATCAGTATTCAGATTTCCTCAACTCATCTCAGAATCTTTTTACATTTTGTTTCATTATTATTTTTCCTGTGTGTTGGTGTTATGTCCAGAGGCTCGTTCAGGATTCAAATTGAATTGTTTTTTGGAAAGTGTGCCTCCTCTTGATGATGTGGACTTCTTTCAGGAAGCACACAGCTTTTGCTTGTGTCTTTGTGATGGATGATTGTGTTTTCAAGTGTGTTGGATATTTAAGAGGCTCAGGCTTTTTTTTTTGGTATTGGAGATTAAATTCAGGGGCACTTGACCACTGAGCCACACCCCCAGCCCTATTTTGTGTTTTATGTAGAGACAGGGTCTCACTGAGTTGCTTAGCACCTCGTCGTTGCTGAGGCTGGCTTTGAACTCGCGATTCTCCTGTCTCAGCCTCCCTAAGTGCTGGGATTACAAGCTTGCGCCACCGTGCCTGGCTTCAGGCCTTTTAATGTTTACCCAGGCCCAGGTAGTGATCTTAAGGAAGAGAGAAAAACAGAGTGTAGTGTGCTCAGAGTTCTTCCTCTGGCGAAGTTTGACCATGGTGACCGGTCATGTTCTCTGTCCCTGAACTATTCACTTGCAGCAGGTTACTCCAGAGCTTACTGGAGGATACATCCACATGACTTTGATCTAGAATGCCACCACACTCTTTTTCTCTTGGTCATGAAAGATCTGTTTGCTCAAGAAACAAAAATAAAGACAGACTCAGAATTTTGGAAAGTAACTTTTGTATTTTAAAGTTGTTACTTGGTTTGGCATAATAGCTGCGGTTGCTCAGGTCCTCCTGTTGTGTGTTTTTCTTCCATTTGTAAGGCAGTTCTTTTCTTCTTGTAGGATCTCATTTTGCCCAACGGTGGTACTCCAGCAGGCACTTCCAGTCCAGCTTCTTCGTCTTCTCTTCTAAACAGACTTCAACTTGACGACGACATCGATGGTGAGACCAGGGATCTCTTTGTCACGGTGGATGACCCCAAGAAGCATGTCTGTACCATGGAGACCTACATCACGTACAGGATCACCACCAAAGTAGGTTCCTTTGTTTTCTAATGTCCGGGTCTTGGGGAATTGTCTATTCCACGTCCCGCGTGGATGGTGGGGATGAGACTCCCTGACTGGTAAAGAATTGGCCAAAAGAAATAAGACAGCCAAAAACCACAGAACACAGAAAATAGTTTTAAAACGTGGGGGTTGGACAGGCCCACAGCCAGATAATTCTTCTAACCTCTGGAAGCTGGCAAAATGGCAAATGGCAAAAGGGCAAAATGGCCCCTGAATATGCTTTATTTATATGGGGGGACCTCAAAGACCTTGAATCGAACATTCTTTCCCAGGGTAGGAAGGAGGCGGAGTCTTGCAGTCAGCAGGTTGATTGACATCTTGGCAGATCACACCCATCTCAGAGGGGATGCCGCTCCAGCAGGTCAGCCCATGTCTAGTGCCATGTGGGACTCTTATGTGGTGGTCCACACACAGCCCACAGACGGCTCTCTACAGGGAATTGGGGTCCTACTTCCATGATTGGCCTTTGCCATCACCTTTATCCACCCTTTATACAGCTTCCTGCACCTTTGTTACAGTTATGGGTGTGGTGTCTGCTGAGGGTGCAGGCATTAAGATGAAAGGGATCACTCTGCCAGTGATTCTCCAGGGAGTTTCCAGAAGCCTTTGATTCAGGAATGGGGTAGCATTATTGATCCCTCTTGTTCTGAGGTTTCAGCATCTTGGGCTGTGTAGCTACTGGTTCTTCCAGCTCTCTAGCTTGCACATGGCCATTGTGGGCTATCCACCTCCGGGTTGTGTAAGCCAATCTAATAAATTAAACTCATTGATTATTTATAATAAAAAAGATTAAAAGCATCATGTATGCATAATCACTTTTTAAACTGTTAAGATGTGACTAAGGTCTTTTAACTCCTATACTGTCATTTGTTTTCTATCATGGTGCTATTTAATGGGCTCATATTACATTACCCTTGACATTTTTAAGTCATTGTAGATACCATCTACCAATCTACCATGAGACCCTAAATACAGTTTGGCCTAACTGAGGTTGATGGTTGGGGACAGGGAGTAAGAGGACCAGAACTGGTATTTGTCAACTTCTGCCATGTGCCAGACAAGTAGCGGGCAGGGTAGTGAGATTTAATTGATTAATTTCTCAGCAATCCTGAGAGGTCTATCTTTTAGCAGTGGTAGCTTAACTGAGAACAGGTAAGTAAGGAGGACCAGGGAAGACTTGTGGTTTTCTACCCTGTTTGGTCTTTTACATTATTTCTTTTTGTTTTGTTAATGAATGTGTTTATAATACTCATATAATCTTTAAATATAACATTTTTCATCCAATAAAAGATGAAGAAACAAAATTTGAGTGCATTTCATTCCATTTTTATTTCCAAAGAATTTAAACAGGTTCAGAGCTTCTTAAACTTTCACAATATTTTTTTTTCTTCTACAATGAAAAAGAGAAAAGGCACAGTAGGAGAAAAAAGAAACATCCAAGCTCTTCCTAACACCACCCATAAAGGCAACTCCATCTATTAAAGCTAGATATCTAGCAATCTTTCTTCACAGTTGAGGAGACTGAAGTGGAAAGTTTGAGTAACTTGTTAAAGGTTAGAGAGTTGGTAAATGGGGTTATAACTTGTAGGACTAGAAAGTCTGTAATTTTATTGTTTAAATCCATATTCTTAACATAATTTCACTTATGAAATAACTTTGGGGCTGGGTTGTGGCTCAGGGGTAGAGTGCTTGCCTAGCATATATGAGGCACTGGGTTCAATTCTCAGCACCAAATGTAAATAAAGAAAGAAAATAAAGGCCTATCAACAACTAATAAAAATATTTTTAAAAAAAGAATAACTCTGTGGGGTGTGTGTGTGTGTGTGTGTTCGTGTTCCAGTGCTGGGGATGGAGCCCGAGCCTGTACTAGGCAGGCACTCTACCACTGAGCCCCATATTGTTTGTTGCTTTTGAAAATTATTTTTGACTAATTGAAATAATACTGAAGTTTTAGGCTTGAAGCAGGGTTTCTTGACCTTGGTGGTATAGACATTTTGGACTGAGCAACACTTGGTTTTGGGGGGTTATGCTGTGTGTCGGAGGGTGTTCAGTGGCATCCCTGGGCTCTGGCCTCTGGATGCCAGGGGCACCATCCTCCCCCACTATCAGCCCTTGATTGTGACAACAAAAATATCTCCAAACATCGCCAGATATTCTCTGGGGAACACACTTGCTCTCCCTAGTTGAAAACCGCTGATCTAGATTACTTATATTTTTAGGAAGAAAATTCACATTATCACTTTATATTTTAGAATAAAAAAGTCTTTTCATCAAGAAACTATCTTATTTCGTGGTATTTCCCCTACCACAAACCACATAATGAATAAAGACTTCTAGGTAATTTCAGATGCTTTAATAGATGGAATTGCCTTTGAGGGTGATGTCAAGAAGAGCTTGGATAACATTTCTTTTTTCTCTTAGTGTACCTTTTTTTTTTTTCCCATTGTAGAAGAACATTTATTTTTTACTGTGAAAGTTGAATAGGTTCTGAACCTGTTTAAATTCTTGAGAGAGAAAAATGGGATGAAATACATTCAAATTTTGTTTCTTCATCTTTTATTGGATGAAAAATGTTATATTTAAAAAATTATATGAGTAATATAAACACGTTCATTAAAGAGCTGGGGAGGGACAATGTTAAAGACCAAATACAGAGTAGAAAACTGTGAGCCTTCCCTGGTCCTTTTCGTTTACCTGTTCTAATTGAAAGTTGACATTGCTAAAGCGTGGTGATCTTCTGATCTCTTTTCATTTATATTTACACATGGACAGTTAGAATACACATTATTTAAATTCTGGTGTCTATCACTTTCTCACTTTCATTTGACAGTATTTTTGAAGGTCCTTTCCTGTGCATACTACTATATCTAGCTTATTTTTCCAGTCTCTGCCTAATTATTTATGCAGTGATTAGGCAATTATCTTTTCTCTATGGACATTTGAGCCTTTGTGAATTTTCTGAAGTTACTCCCTGTCCTCTCACACCTGGTCCACACTTGAAGATCTGTCTGTACACGATGTCCTTCCTGATGACCTCCCTAAGTAGGTGCTTACATGTGTGTTATTTCCTCAGAGGTCTAGGGTCATATACATACTTCCCAGAATTATTTGTATTTATTTATTTTTTTCTTTAACTGAATGCATTCTTTACCCTGTAGTCCATGAAATGCAAAATCTGTTTTTCTTCAATTGCTGCTGTAAATAGCCAGCTGACAAGGTGACCCCCTTGCCGGCACAGTAACACTGGCCAGCAGTGACTGTTTCCACCGCTACTTGATTCCTTTTCCTCCCTCCCTCCCTCCTCAAAGAAGACCCTGCAGGGCTTCTCTTAACTGATGGATGGACTAGTACACCTGCCACAACCTGCCAGTCTGTCTTAGGCCTCTTCTTGTTCTTCTTTCCCTACCCTTTACCTTCTATGTTCTTATCTCTGTCCCCTTTCCTGGGATTATTCAATTTCCTGTAAGTGAGGAAATGTCTGAGAGTAACCTTTCCCCACTTACAGTCCTATATTTTCACTTGGCTGGGATACTAGCACCTCAAGATGAACCTGGTGGGGAATTTCTACTTTTTAAAAAAAATTAGAGCTTTATAGTTATACATACTACTTCGGTTCATTCCAACAAACTCATACATGCGTGGAAATCGATTTCAGTTCATGATCCCCCCTCTCCTGTCTTTCCCTCGAATTTTACTACTTCTTCCTCTTTTCTCTTTTTTTGGTACCGGGATTCAACTCAGGGACACTCGACCACTGAGCCACATCCCCAGCCCTATTTTGTGTTTTATGTAGAGACAGGGTCTCACTGAGTTGCTTAGTGTCTCACTTTTGCTGAGGCTGGCTTTGAACTCGTGATGCTCCTGTCTCAGTCTTCCAAAGTGCTGGGATTACAGGCGTGCACCACTGTGCCCGGCTCGAATTTTACTTCTTACCATCCCTTCTCTTCACACCAGCATCGTCTGCTTTTCCTGTTTCTAAAAGCAACACCAGGTTTGTTCTATTGGTGGTGCATTTGGAGCTTTCTTTCTGAAAGCTGTGCCAATGGATATGTTGGGGTGTGTGGGGGTGAGAGAGAGGATATATAGGGACACAGGGTCCCACGCCTGATCTTGTCCTAGGACTTGCACTCCTGCTGAAGTACTCAGCAAAGTGAATGGTCAGAGGATGAGGCTGTATACATGCTTGCCTTCTTTTTAAAATCCATATTCTTAACATAATTTCACTTATGAAAGAATAACTTTGGGGCTGGGGTTGTGGCTCAGTGGTAGAGGTTTTGACTTCCCAATCCTAATTCAAGTTCTCATTGACCACTGCTGGACAGTACAGAGCTGTATTTGCCTGAGCTAAAATGAACCTAAGTCTGAGAGCTGATGTAGGCAAAGAGTCCTTCACTAAATCTGCACTGGTGGTGGAGGCTAGCTAAGGCCCTCCCAGGGCAGGTGGCTTGACTCTTCTCTACAGGCTCCTAGAAAGTAGCATCCTATTAAGAACTAATTATTGGACGCTGAACATGTGCTAAACTTTTTTTTTGCAATAAAACTGTCCAATTATTTTATATAAGTAAAATGTAGATATTTTTAATACATAGAATTTTGTAAAAGTAGAATTTTGTAAAAATTCTTTTTAAAATTTTTAATACATAGAATTTTGTAAAAAAAAGTAGATGAAAGCTAAAAAAAAAGACTGTAGGGGCTGGGATTGTAGCTCAGCGGTAGAGCGCTTGCCTCGCATGCGTGAGGCCCTGGGTTCGTACCATGTACAAAGCAATAAAATAAAGACATTGTGTCCATCTACAACTAAAAAAATATTTAAAAAAAAAAAGAGACTGTATAAAATCAGCAACCAGAAATAATCATTGATAATATCTGTGCTTTTTTTATTTTATAAAAATTAATATCTTGCATGTGGCCAGCTCTCTTAATATGTTGCAGATATCTTCCTTGCTAGGAAGCCCCAGTAAGCACACTTTCTCAGGCCATCGTTTACCAGGCGGCACTAGTGTTCTGCTGGATGGATCTGCCATCATTTATTTTGCACTAAATGCTTTAAGTATCTTATTAATCTTCACACTTGGTGAAGTAGCTATTACTACTGTCCTTACTTTACAAATGAAATTGAGACACAGAGACATTAAGAAAATTGCTCAAAGAGCTGGGTGCAGTGACACACCCCTGTAATCCCAGCACTTTGGGAGGCTGAGACGGGAGAATTGTGAATTCAAAGCCAGCCTCAGCAACAGTGAGGTGCTAAGCAACTCAGTGGGACCTTGTCTCTACATAAAACACAAAATAGGGCTGGGGATGTGGCTCAGTGGTCGAGTACCCCTGAATTCAATCCCTGGTACAAAAAAAAAAAGAAAGAAAGAAATTGCTCAAAGACATAACTAATATGTGGTGGGACTAGTGCTTGAGTCTAGGTTCTTTAATAATTGTGCTGTTTTCCAAAAGGCCTGATTTGCTGGAGGGGACAGCTTCCACCCAGCACAGTGGCACAGAACAGTGGTCCAGCTGAAATGGTTGATGTAGACATAGATGTGAGTTTGAGGAAACAGATGTCTCCTCCTTTTGGAGACCATCCTCTGACCTTTTACCCTGCTCCAGCTCTGTCACCACCAGCTCTTATCCCCCAGCAAGTACCTCTTTGCAGATACTCAGTGGTCAAGAGAGCCTAAATGCTGCTCAGGGGCCAGGTTATATTTAAGAATCACATAGTGGGCATTAGATCTAATGACAAGGTCATGAGTGACTAGTATGAGAGCAGTTTCATTGGTGTGGTGCAGAACCCAGTTTGCGGTGGGTTAGAGTGAATGAGATTTAAGGAAGAGAAGATGTGAGTGTTGGTGGTTTGCTCGTGAATGCAAGAGTAAAGCAGAGAGCGTGAGCAATAGCTGCAGGAGGGACGTGGGCTTGAGGGAGGGGAAGTCTGTGCGTGCACCTGTGTGTGTGTGTATGTGTGTGTGTTTGTGTAAAGGATGAAGGATACTTAAGTGCCAAGTAGACAGTTTTGGTAGAGAAAGAAACATTGGGCTGAAGATTGGCGGCTAAGATGGAAGGTGTCAGGAGATAGTGTTCTGAGCACAGGGGAGGGATTGGCCTCCAATGGGCGAGGCACGCTTTTTTTTTTTTGGTACTGGGGATTGAACTCAGGGGCACTCGACCACTGAGCCACATCCCCAGCCCTATTTTGTGTTTTCTGTAGAGACAGGGTCTCACTGAGTTGCTTAGCGCCTCTTTGTTGCTGAGGCTGGCTTTGAACTCGCGATTCTCCTGTGTCAGCCTCCCAAGTTGCAGGGATTGCAGGTGTGCGCCACTGGGCCCAGCTGGGAGGCACACTTTCCTCATTGTTCTTGGAAAAAGAAGGGAAGCGTTTTGTGGCAGGAAGTTGAGGAGTTTTTTGCTTATAGCTGCAGTTTTCTCCAAGAATCAATAACGAGACCTTCCCCAAAGAGTGAGGAGGAAGTTTTGAAGTGGGCCTTGGAAGTTCTGAAAACTTGCACAGGCCTTTTAATAACTGATGTGGAAAATGAGTGAGAGTTAAAGGGAGTATTAAGATTGCCTGGCAGTGTTGAGGGTCCAGCTGTAGACCATTGCGTCGCTCTGATCTCGTTTTTCCTCCAGCATTGTGCTGACATGGCCAGGCCTGATGAAACAGGAAGTGGCCAGTTGCAGTTCTGCCCGAGCTGAGAGCATGGACAGTGGGAGAGGGAGCATTTAGATGTGGAAAGTAAGGAACTGAAGTGACGGGCCATGGAAGGAGGAAGGAAGGAAGGAAAGGTAGGAACAGACAGAAGGTCGAGAGACTAGGTCACACGTGGCTGAGAAAACAGGGATGTTGGGAGGTAGAGGAGCCTGAACCACAGCAGGTGCTGTTGAGCGAGGGAGATGTGTGCGTTTCTGCCTGACCCCAGCCTGGGAGATCCGAGAGTGGAAGGAGACGTGGTCAGCTTAGAGGCAGGTGAGGGGGCCACCTGGACGCAAGGGCATCCAGATGACAGAAGGGCTTTGGAGAGGAAGCTGGAGAGCCAGGTGCTTGGGGAGCCCAGAGGGAGTCAGTCCAGGATGGCTGCGAGGAGGTGGAGGATGTGTGCAGCAGGAGCCCAGCAGGCCTCCCCAGGGTGGCCACAGCAGCCCCTGGCCTGGGGTCGGTGTGGATTGTGGAATGGGAGAGAATGAGCAAGCACACAGGGGAAGGGCGGGCTGCAGGGAGGCTGCCTTCTCAGGGGAGCGCCAGATTTTAGACTCTGAGTCGGCTGGAGAGCCACTCCTATTATGGAATGGGTATTCCAGAGAGCTTGGGGGAAAGATCTTTTCTCAGAGGGAAGCCTGGAGGAGAGTGAGGGTGAGTGGCCCGAAGCCTCTCCTGTCCTCATTCTCAAGTGTTTCTCTAAGGGTGGTTGTCATTTGATAAGGGAAGAGATCACATTGATGGGGGACAGGGGTCACCTGGACTGTTTCGGCTCTCACTGTGGCCTGGACAGATGCCACTTGTGATGAAGACTGAATCTCTCTGGAGTGAATTAGTTATAGATTTTGGATTGAGTGGACATTCTTTGTAATGGCTCTGGGCCACAACTGGTTGGCACGTCAACTCTTGGGGTGTAAGGAGAGGTCTTTTAGGATGGGGTGATGCCCAGGGGACAGATTGATTAGACCTAGGTCTTCCAAAGTGCCGAACTTCCAGAGAAGAAAAAAAGGAAAAATTTCCAGGGATGCTAGAGATGAAGCAAGAGGTGTTCACAGCAAGCAGCGGTACTAATAGTAAAAATGAGAATTCTTTTCTGTGACATTGTTGCTCAGTTACCTGCTCTTCTGATTTTTAGATGTATAACCATGACCTTGGACCTTTGTTGGACATTCTAGGTTGCAGACATGCTATACGGAAGGACATAGATTCAAATGATTAATGGTTGTCTCTGGTCATGGAATTGTGGTCGTACATTTTTCTTAGATTTTTATTGCTTTGTTAGTCACCAGTATTGGAAAACAGATAAACAGAATTTTTTTTTATTTTCCTAATTATATCCTGAATTTCACAGAGGAAAAATTCATTACAAACTCATGCTTGGAGTTTTACTGATCTGCATATTTTATGGAGACTGTGAGTCATGCAACTGGGTTTCTCTCCAGAAATCCAGGGATGTCTGTGGCCCAGTTTTAGCGAGTGTGCGGTGGGCATTAGTCTGTTTTGCTAGCCTCATTCCTGCCTCTGCCATTTCTCTCTGTCCTTGTTTTTTCGTTACCATTCTCACCTACTTCTCTGTCATGTCATTTGATTATATTTTATATATCACTGTGTCTTTTATAGAACAAGCTACAATAAAAATAAGTAAAAGAAATACTGGGCCAGAGAGCATGAGCATCTTACTTCGTGGTGATTTTTTACCTATTGCTGCTTTCTAAAGCATCAAGCAAGTTTTTCCTGCAGTATTAAATCCCCTATAGTCCTTAAAGGAGCTATTAGAACCATGAACAGGGGCTGGGGCTGTAGCTAAGTGGCAGAGCGCCTGCCTACCACTTGTGAGGCACTGGGTTCAATCCTCAGCACCAAATAAAAATAAATAAAGGTATTGTGCCCATCTACAACTAAAAAAATATTTAAAAAAAAACATGAACATCAAAGCCAGCCTCAGCAAAAGCAAGGCACTAAGCCACTCAGTGAGACCCTGTCTCTAAATAAAATACAGAATAGGGCTGGGGATGTGGCTCAGTGGTCGAGTGCCCCTGACTTCAATCCTCAGTACCCCCCTCCCCCCAAAAAAAACACATCATGAACATTTTGTATGTATTTGACTATAAAAATATTATATAAGAATGATAAAATTTGGAAACAAGGATGAGTATAAAGAGGAATTTTCACTATCATTTCTAAACTTTTTTCCTGATCTTTTCTGTTTACATTTTAACATATGAAATAATAATGGATGCACAATGAACCTAGTGTCCTGCTGGTTTTCCTTAAAACTATGTTGAAGCATTTTTGTCATTAAAAATGTCTTACAAATGTAATTACTGATGACCGTAGAATAAATATACTGTGATTTTCTTATAGTTTTTTAAAATTTTTGTGCATTTAGGTTGCTTTGATTCCTTTGCTATTTGAAATGATATTGCACTGCAGATCATCGTACAGATATATTTGCACTTTTTTTTGAGACAGGATGTAGGAATAGGTAACAGTACGATTCTCATAGTACCGAATATTCATTTTTCTGCATTAGAAGCTTAACATCATTGCTCTATACTTCTTTGGTCATCTCTAGGCATCCCTGGCAATTTTTTGTTTGTTTTGTTATAGCCTTGCTGTGTTGCCCAGGCTGGCCTTGAACTCCTGGGCTCAAGTGATCCTCCAGCCTCAGCCTCCCGGTAGTTGGGACTACAGGTACATACCACCACACCCAACTTCTCTGCTACTTGTAAAAATTTATTTTCCAAACCAGGCGTGATGGTGCACGTTTGTAATCCCAGTGGCTCAGGAGGCTGAGACAGGAGTATTGCAAGTTCAAAGCCAGCCTTAGCAATTTAATGAGGTCCTCAGCAATTTAGTGAGACCCTGCCAAAATAAAAAATAGAAAGGGCTGGGGATGTAGCATGGTAAATTTCTCTTAGAGTAAATCCCCAGCACCGTACCCCCCCCCCCCAAACCTAACCAAAACAAGACAATAAAACAACAGCAGCAACAAAAACTTTTCCAATGTTAAATTCCTAGAAGTGTAATAACAGTACTTAATGACATAAATATAAAAGAAAACCACAAAGGAGAGGATACTAATGCAAGGGCCTTCTGGTTGATGACAACAAAGCAGCTGCCTTAAAGGGAAGGACACAAGAAATCTACTCGTGACAACTGAAAATTCTGTTATCAAAAAACATTTAGAGGGGGCTGGGATTGTAGCTCAGCGGTAGAGCGCTTGCCTCGCATGCGTGAGGCCCTGGGTTCGATCCTCAGCACCACATACAAAGCAATAAAATAAAGACATTGTGTCCATCTATAACTAAAAAAATATTAAAAAAAAAACATTTAGAAATATGATAGGGCCGGGCGTGGTGGCTCACGCCTATAATCCCAGCACTTTGGGAGGCTGAGACAGGAGAATCACAAGTTCAAAGCCAACCTCTACAACGGGGAGGTGCTAAGCAACTCAGTGAGACCCTGTCTCTAAATAAAGCAGAAAATAGGGCTGGGGATGTGGCTCAGTGTAGAGTACTTGCTTAGCATGTATGAGGCACTAGGCTCGATTCTCAGCACCACATTAAATAAATAAATAAAATATTGTATCTAACTACAACTTAAAAATATTTTTTAAAAATATGATAGGCAGCCAGGTGCGGTGGCTCAAGCCTGTAATCCCAGCACTTGGGGAGGCTGAGACAGGAGAATTGCGAGTTCAAAGCCAGCCTCAGCAAGGGCGAGGCGCTAAGCAACTCAGTGAGACCCTGTTTCTACATAAAACACAAAATAGGGCTGGGGATGTGGCTCGGTGGTCAAGTGCCCCTGAGTTCAATCCCCAGTACCCAAAAAAAAAAAAAAAATATGATAGGCAAATTGCAATAAAGAGCTTATACAAATGAAAAAGAATTGACCAAAAGAAAAAAGAGTTGGGGGGCCTTGACAACAGAATAAAAGTATATAGCCAAGAAACATGTGAATATAAGAATGTAAATTGTGTAAATATAAATTTAAGAATATAAGTTTAAGATTTAAATTTCAAATTTATATTAAAATATGAATTTAAGAATATAAATTTTTTGAAGCAGTGTGTTGATTAAAAATATGTATACTATTCCATCCAAAAGTTCTGTTTTAGGAATTTATTTTAAGAGAATTACCAGATAGGTACCTACTGATTTGTGTGTGTGTGTGGTGGGGTGCTGGGGATTGAACCCAGGGCCTTGTGCATGCGAGGTAAGCACTGTTACCAACTGAGCTATATCCCCGGCCCCGCTACTAATGTTTATTGAAGCATTGTTTATTGTTTGAAAAGTTGAAAACAGAAGGGAGGGAAAGGAAAAATACTGGGGAATGATATTGGTCAAATTATTGTTATATTGTATACATGCATGAATATGTAACAATCCCATTATGTACCACTGTAATGCATCAATAAAAATATGAGGAAAAAAGTTGGAAACAACTTTTTTGAATGGGAATTTGGTTCAATAATGATATAGCCACTTGATGGAATACTATATGTCTATTAAAAATGATTATGTAGATCTAAACTTACATAGAAAGATGTACAAGATAAAGTGATAACAAAATGAGTGAATGAATGAATGTTCATAGAAAAATATGGAAAGATACAAACCCTAATGGGATTATGGCTGATCCTTTAACTTTTCTTATTTCTCCTGCTGTTTTAAAATAAGTATATTTAGCCAGAATATAATAAATAGAAAAGAAAAAGGGAAAAAGCCAGTTCCTCAAATGTGAAATTGATTGAAGCAAAACAAAGCTTGTGTTTTATTATGCTGCTTCTTGTAATTATCAAATACTAATTTCATAGAGTAGAAATGTTACATAAACTATAATTTATAAAATGTATTTGAAAACATAATGAAGAAAAATGGATAGTTGATCATGTAACATTTAGGAAGGCAAAAAAAAAAAAAAGCCAAAGGCTCTATCAGTCCCATTTACAATGAAAATGAGTTGCTTTCAGCTTTCATTTGTCACTTTTCAATATCTCCCTTTCATGGGCTGATGATCATGGAGTCCTCTGATGGAGCCTGTTGGTAGACATTGTGAGAGGGGCCTTAAAGAAGGTCCTTTTCAGCTCTCTTCTTACTTTTGAGGAAACTAAAGCCAAGGGAGGCTGGCTGGTGCCTCTGGGATCTGTCGTGGGTACTAGAACTGCCCAGGGCAGAGTTCTTCCTACCTTGCCCAGGATATCAGGCAGCCTGTCCCCCCATTTCTACCATGCCATGCCTGAAAATCCATCAGCAGTGACTTGCTCTTTGGATTTAAGCATTGTTACCTGTCCCCGCATTCTGCAGTTTCAATGCTTTTGGGGAGTCTTGTAATGGTTTACAGATAGCTATATTGAATGAATTTCCCCACATCTTCCCACCCGCCCTGATGTCCCCAGTCATAGGGGAAGGTTGTGTTTCATGGGTGTTTGCTGATCTGGGACTTTGAAAAGACCAAGTCCTTCACCTTCAGGGTTTTTTGCTCAGACTGTGAGCACAACTTTTGGAGAGGGTGAGATCATGATTTTCAAGGCCAAAACTGTTCACAGTCATTTCTTTGATGGATGACTCTTCCTTATGTGTTTTAAAGATTTTCTTGGTGTCTTGGATTAAAACAGAATTTTGGGTTGAAAGAGTGAATTTATAAGATGTAGCTTGAGCCATTTTTATCTTGTACTTTAATTTCTGAGATCAGTAACTGTCAGTACCCTCCAAGGGAAAAGTAGCTTATCGGAGACATGATTCTAATTAATGAGTAAAAGTCTTGTTTGGATGTAAATCAACTTAATTTTGTTTAACTTTGGTTTTATTATTTAAGATGCTATTTTATGTTTTTAGAAAATTAAAAATTCAGGAAAGGAGATAAGGTTATTGATATTTTCTCTGGTACAATGGTATTATGTTGTTACGTCCTAGATCCCCACGCATCTAAAATACAGTGCACTTTCAAGGTCATGGTTCTGGCAGAATATGGCAGATTAAGCAAAACCTTTTTTATTTTCCTCTAATCTACCTCCTAAATGAGCAGTGATCCATTATCTCCACTTTCTATTTTTCCTTTGCCTTTGGCAAAGCTTGTCAGTATATTTAGCAGAAGGTGGAGACAATTCCTTTACACAGATTCGGAAATAGTTGCAATGTCCTAAGTGGAATTACTTTGTGAAAAACATTCTGAGTTAAGCGTGGAGGAAATGAATCAAATGTCCTAAACAATTCTGAGGGGTATTTGAGTTCCATTTCCTGAGGGTAGGAAAAACAAAGATACAAAACCCCCAAAACCTGACGTTTTCATTCTAGCTCCTTGAATTTTTAACTGGGCCTTGCGGCCTTGACTGATCTTTCCGTGTTGGTAAACTCTGCCACTTGGCTGGCATATTTGGTGGAAGGAACATGTGTTCTTTCCCAGTTTGGTTATTCTAAGAGTGCTTTTTTCTCCTTCCCTCCAGCCAAGATATGCTTCTATTCCCTTATGTTTATTTTTTCCATTTTCTTATTTGCAGAGTACTCGGGCAGAGTTTGACTTGCCAGAATATTCTGTTCGTCGAAGATACCAGGATTTTGACTGGTTGAGGAGCAAACTGGAAGAATCCCAGCCCACTCATCTCATTCCCGTAGGTAGTAAGTCAATACAGCTTGTTCTCTCTTTCCCTGCGTGATCTTTACCCTAGATGTGTGCTCAGCTCTTACTCCTTCCAGTCCCGGTACACCCAGCCACACCTCTGTGCCAGACTCACCCATCAAATGCACATAAAACATACTGGATAGTGTATTTCACCTTTGGGGTTTTGATTTCTGATTGGCGGTACAGGATGCCAGTTTTTCAGGTAGAGTGGAGTAGATTTTTACTCTCATGGTAATTTTTTTGAGGAAAGCAAAGTTCTAATTCTCTTTAAAGGTCGAAGCTTCGTAGTGTAGGCCCTACCCCAGATGGCTCTCCCCACTTAGTGGCCACTGTTGTTGAGGTTTGGATAGCTGCCACCAGGTGAAGAATGATGCCTTAGATTGTAGCTGGCTTTCTTTGGACATGGGTAATTCAGGGAGCAGGAATCTGGCACACGATTCATTCCAGCCACAGTTCTTTAATTTAAAAAACAAACAGGGAAACGACCTAACCCTATTTATTGAACATTTATCAACTTACACGTACACATTTTTTCTTTTTTATAGAACCAGAGCAAATTAAATTTCAAAGACTGATAAATCACCTAGCATGCACAAGGCCCTGTTTGATCCCCAGCAAGACACACACACACACACACACACACACACACACACACACAGAGACAAATCCATATATATATATATTAAGTACTTTTTTAAAAAGTAGAAATAATTAGACCCCAGAGATTTCTTTGGGTTTTGGAGGTCTTCAGGCAGTTTGAGTCATAAAACTCTTTGGAGAGAGACTAATTTGTCCTGTAGCAAAATCTTTGTTTGAATAACTTCTTAGCACTATCAGTTTTCCTGTTACCACCAAATCTTCCAACCTTCTTTCCCCCCATGGTTGGAAGGGGTTGTACGCGTTGTGAACACACTGGCAGTTTCTTGGCTTTGAAGGTGGGAAACACCACGTTGCTAGGGCTAGGGTAGAAATGATGGGGCCGTTCTTTCCCAGAGCATCTCCTCTTTCCTACCAGGTGTCCTTTCTGCTCTCCAAACCTGAGGTTTTCCTTTTCTGTCTTCCCATCACTTAAAAGCATGCCTGAAAAGTGAATGATTGTTTTTAAACAGTCAGAGCTGTTTCTTAAAATAGAATCTTAACTTGGCAAAATTGGCAGCTAGTGAATCATTTTTTAAAATAAACTTTTTATTTCAGAACAGTTTCAGAATTACAGAATTATTGTGGAGGTAGCAGAGAGTTCTTGTATATTCTACACCCATTTGCTCATTATTAACGTTTTACATTAGTATAACACACTTGTCACAATTTATGAACCAGTCATCATCATTATTGTTATTTTTAAACATTATTTTTAAAAAAATTTTATTTTTTATTTGTAGGTAGACAGAATATCTTTATTTTATTTTTATGTGGTGCTGAGGATCGAACCCAGTGCCTCACACGTGCTAGGCGAGCACTCTACCACTAAGCCATAACCCCAGCCCCTATTTTTAAACATTATTAACTAAAACTGCTTGATTTAGAGTTCCCTAGTTTTGCCTGGTGTCATTTTCCCGTCCCAGGATCCCACCCAAGATACCACATTGCATAACTTAGTCATGTGTCCTTAGGTTCTTTTTGGTTGCGACAGTTTCTCAGGCTTTCCTTGTTTTTTGAGGGCGGTTTTGAGGAGTACTGGTGAGATATTATGTAGACTGGCCCTCAGTTGACCTTAGTCTAATTTTTTTTTTGTGGTTAGACTGGAGTAATGTGTCCTGGAGAGGAAAAACCAGAGGTAAAGCGTCATTCCTATTGTAGTTGACCTGCGTCACCTGCCTGGAGGAACTGCTTGTTGACTTTCTCCATTGCTGGTTCTCTCCTCCTCTCCCTTTCAGCCCTGGGCTGGGGATAGAAGGCGCTCTTTACAGGAGGCACACAGTGTGCTCCCCCTCCTGGCAGCTAGTGTATTTGCCATGTGGTGCTTGAGCTCAAAGGCCAGAGAGCGACACCTACTGGTGGGATGTAGTGGTACTCATCCATCAACCCTGAAACACAGAGCAGAGACTCTTTTTGACAGCATGCAAGTCTCCAGAATGCCCAGGTGGATGCAGATCATCTCTAAGTATGTTTTTTTTTATAGTCTAGGTAGAAACAGTGAGTAGGAAGGTACTTTAGAAGCTGGCAGAAACGGAAATTTCTTCATAAATTCTCAAAACAGATCTGAAGTGGAAGGAGATTTAATTTAGGAGAGCATCTCTGATTTAAATTTGAAAATCAAACCAGAAGCAAAACTTTTTTCCCTTCAAATTATTTTATAGAAACTTTGCAAGAAGGTGTCTGTCTGTTATTAAGCATCAAGCTTTCTTTTTCTTTTCTTTTTTTGTATTGGAGATTAAACTCAGGGACACTTAACCACTGAGCCACATCCCCAACCTTTTTTGTATTTTATTTAGAAAAAGAGTCTCCTTGAGTTGCTTAGGACCTCACTAAATCTCTGAGGCTAGCTTTGAACTTGTGATCCTCCTGCCTCAGCCTCCTGAGCTGCTGGGATTACAGGTATATGCCACCGCGCCTAGCAAGATTAACTTTTTGTTCATCTTTTTGCTAGGCCTGGTAGGAGACCTTGGAAAGGATCAGAGGGTGGGCTTAGGGACTATAACACAGACAAGAGACCCCTGCCGTTAGGAACTTATGGAGTTGGAGTTCCAGTAAACATGCATTGTAATTATTGTTTAGATTTCTTCCTTCTTTTTAAAAACCAGCTTTATTGATATGTAATTCATGTATCATATACTCATTCATTTAAAATGTACAACTCAAAGGCTTTTAGTATAATACTCAGAGTTTTGCCACCATCAGCAAATCAATTCTAGAGTGTTTTCATCACACCAGAAAGAGACTTTGAACTGCTTAGCTCTTGATTCCAAACCGCCTGTCTCCCTAGCCTTTAGTAACCTCACATCTGCTTTCCATCTCTATAGATTTGTCTTTTCTGGGCATTTCACATCTGTGGGGTGATAATGATACACTGTGTGACCTTTTGTGACCAGGTTCTTTCTTTTATTTACCTTTATGTGATCAAGGTCATGCATGTTACAGCATCTATTTCTGCTTCATTCCTATACTTTGTCTGTCTACTCACCCTTAATGGACATTTCAGTTGTTTTGCTTTTTTGGCTGTTAGGAATACTACTACTGTGAACATCGACGTATGACTTTTTCTGTGGCTACATGTTTTTGTTTTTCTTGGGTGGATACCTGGGACTGTAATTGCTAAATCCTAAAGTAACTCTATATTTAATTTTTTGAGGAACTACCGGTCTGTGGCAACATAATTTTATATTCCCCTATGCATCTCATGGGAGTTGCAGTTTCTCCACATCATCGTCCACAGCGATTATCATCTGTCTGTAGTTGTATTCATGCTCGTCAGTGTGAAGTGGTGTCTTACCATGGTTTTTACGTGCCTTTCTCTGATGGCTGATGATGTTGAGCATCTTTTCATGTGCTTGTCGAACGTTTGTGTGTCTTTCTTAGAAAAATATCTGTTCAGATCCCTTGCCCGTTTAAAAATGGGGCTTTTTATTTTCCGAGTTGTCACATTGTGGGGGAGGAACTTCAGAAACTTTTTTTTTTTTTTTTTGGTACTGGGGATTGAACTCAGGGGCACTTGACCACTGAGCCACATCCCCAGCCCTATTTTGTGTTTTATGTAGAGACAGGGTCTCACTGAGTTGCTTAGTGCCTCGCTGTTGCTGAGGCTGGCTTTGAACTCGCGATTCTCCTGTCTCAGCCTCCCTAAGTGCTGGGATTACAAGCGTGAG
>CM053399.1:165788277-165850596 GCA_028644305.1 Xerus rutilus
CAGAAACTTTTTAAATCACTTGGGAAACTTCAGGAAGTGGTGGTGGGTTCCTGGTTCGTTTTGCTTTTTGTTTCTGCCATCCCAAGTCAACTGTGGTTAAAAATGTTTGAGAATTACTGAGCTTTCCAGTGTTGCTGCTCAGGTTAGGAGCGTGGAGATAAAACCCCACCCCGAGACCTGGGCTTCATTGAAGCCATGTGAAGTGATAGGTTAGCAGCCAGCCAGAGGGCGGCCTTGGGGGGCACCCCAGTTCTTTGGTTTGCCTTTCCCTATGGGTTGTCATAGGCTGCCCTTGTTTGCAGTCCCTGTTATTCTGAACCTAAGTAGCCTTTGGAGCTCTACTGGAGAAACCCAACCCTCTGCTTCCTGGACCCACCTTTCCTTTGCCTGAGTAGTATTACAAGATGGTTTATATTGATTGGACTTTCTCTCAACCCAGTCTTTTCGACTTTAACAAATTCTTTCCTGTTGAACAGTAGCTTCCCCCTCCCTTTTATGTGGTGTTGGGGATTGAACCCAGGGCCTTGTGCATGTTAAGTACACTGTCTACTGAGCTACACCTCTGGCCCCTGTGTTTTATGGTGCTGTGACATTTTTTTTTAAAATATTGCTTTGTTCTTCTGGAATTTTAAAAGCCAAAGAAATAACCATATGTGCTTAAAAATGTCATCTTGAAACTAAATTGTGTGAGTAGGTTTGTCATCTGGTAAAGGCACTTTGCTGTGTTTTTCTTTATTATGTAACAGTTGGAGCCACTCCAAAGTATTTATTGTTACTGTTTTTCCCTCAGTGTCTTCTTTTAAGCTTTATTGAGGTATAATTGATACACACAGAAAGAACTCATGCATGTATTTAATTCATACAATTCATGAGCACGTGAACACTCACAATACCATCACTACCTAGACAATAAACATCCACCACCCCCAGAAGTCTCCTGGTGTGCCTTTGCTTGTGTGTGTGTGTATGAAGAACACTTAATGCAAAATCTGCCCTTGTGACAAAATTTTAAGTGCACAACACCATATTGTTCTTGGGTGCCATTGTTTTACAGCAGACGTCTAGAACTCGTCCATCTTGTACGACAGCAACTCTGCACTAGTTGAACAGCTCCTCCTCATTTCCCCTTCCCCGCATTCCCCAGAAACTGCCATTCTGTTGTTCTGTTCTGTTTGCTCAGTGGTTTTAATACTGCTCCATTTTGCCAGTGCCCTGCTCGTTACACAGTGGAGAGATGACATGATACAGTGGGCACACAGATTGGGAAGGTGAAGTAAATCTATTAAACACTCAAGTGTTTAATTTCACCTGGAAATTTAAGTCTGCTTCATTTTTATGAAGGGACTTCATAGGAAGAATATGTTTGCATTGCCTCTGCACCCAGTTTTCTTTTGGGTTAATGCTCACAGGACTTAATAAGAAGAAATTTGTAATTGGACAACTGTTTTTCCTGATACAAAATAATCAGTAAAAACTACAGCTTCATTTTCTAGTTCTTTTTTTTTGTACTGTTAAATATACACACTTTTATCTTTCCCAGTAGCTAAGTTAATAAGTAGTGAAACATTGGTTGAATTTTCAAATACTTTAAATTAAACCAAGCTTGACAATTAATTCTTTATGGGGTCAAGGCCTTTAATCTTGATGGTCCCTTATTTGTTTGAGAGTTATTTTTTCCCTAGGAGTAGTATTTTTTATTACATTGATGAGCATGGGAAAGGATAGGTTTCTGTCATAAAGTGCATGTGCACCAAGTGTTGGATTGTACAGAAGCAGTTCAAATGCTGACAAGAGGAAATTGGGCATTTCAAGATTGAGCAGTGAAGCCGGGCGTGGTGGCGCATGCCTGTAATCCCAGCACTTTGGGAGGCTGAGACCGGAGAATCGCGAGTTCAAAGCCAGCCTCAGCAATGGCGAGGCGCTAAGCAACTCAGTGAGACCCTGTCTCTACATAAAACACAAAATAGGGCTGGGGATGTGGCTCAATGATTGAGCACCCAAAAAAAAAAAAAAAAAAAAAGAAAGAAAGGAAAAAAGATTGAGCAGTGAAGCTTTTGCAAGATAAATAGGTTCAGAATGAAAACATTAAAGCATTTGTTTGTCTTTCAGTCATCCTTTTATAATGTGTATATGTTTGTGTATGCTTTATAATTATGTAATATATAGTAAAGCAATGTCAGTATGATAAATAAATGTACATATTTGGGGGGGGGGAGATTGAGCCACTAAAATCTTTGTCCAGATTTCGTACCTAGAAATGTAGTGTTTCAGTGACAATCTGTAGGAAATATGCTTTTATTTCAGAGGTTACAAAACTGTTCTGTAAACTGGCATAGAATATAATACATATCAAAGTGTTTTTTCCAAAGTATCAAGTCTATGGAATGTCAGTCTTTCAAGGTTAGACCTTGAAAGATTTAATTGATTATTATAATATCTTACAAGTAGGATTTATTTATTTATTTATTTAAATTTTTTTTTTTTTTTAGTTGAAGATGGACACAATATCTTTATTTATTTATTTTTATGTGGTGCTGAGGATCGAACCCAGTGCCTCATGTATGCAAAGCAAGCGCTCTACCACTGAGCCACAGTCCCAGCCCAGTAGGATTTATTTATTTATTACAGAGTCCAACACATATCCGTACATGTGTGTAGTTTTTAAAAGCTTTTTCTTTAGGAAAAATAAATACACTAATGTAGATAGATTTGGTGCATAAACTCCCCACCATGGCAGCTCGTCAGTTCATGGCCCATCTTCTTTCATTTCTTTACACTTTCTGAAATCCCTTCCAGGTTGAATTTTTTTAAAGTGGCCTAAACAACAGCTATTTATTTTGTTAGAGCTCTGGAGGTTGAAAGTCCACGAGCAGTCTCATGGGTTGATATTGAGGTACAAGCTGAGGCTGTGTCCTTCTGAAGCTGTAGGGGAGGATCTGTGCCTGCCTCTTCCAGCTCTTAGAGGCACCTGTGTTCCTTGTCTTATGGCCTCTTTCCATCCTTAAGGCCAGCAGCGTAGCCTCTTGTCTCTCGGATATCTGATTCCGCCATTACATCTACTTTAAAAAAAAAAAAAAAAAAAGGTAAAATTCGTTTGACATAAAGGCCACCACTCGAGCCATTTCAAGGTGTGCAATTGGGTGGCTTTTAGCCTATCATCATATTGCATGACTGTCACCACTGTTCAACCCAGAACATTTTCATCAGCCTCAGGACACCCGTGCCCACTGGCAGTCACTTCCCATTGTCCCCCTCCCAACCCAGATGTCATGACTCATGCTGCTAGGAACATTTCCTGGTACAAAATTTGGATTTAACACTTGTTTTTTGTTCTCTTTGCTATACACCAGGAAATGGAATTGCTGGATCATATGGTAATTCTGTGTTTGATTTTTTTGGGGGGAAGTGGCCCAACCATTTTCCATGGCAGCTGTACTATCTTACATTCCCACCAGCAGTATATGATATAATTTTTCTACATATTTTCTAGCACTTATTTCTAATAACCATCCTAGTAGGTATGAAACCGTATCCTGGAATGATATAAAAAAACATTTTAGCCTCAATGATCCATGGAGTTTCTACCCTGTGTTGTTTTCCCCATTTTGCTTCTGTTCTCAGTGTTCACAGGTTAATAAACACATCTGGGCTGGGGCTGGGGCTCAGTGGTGGAGCGCTTGCCTCGCACATGTGAGACACTGGGTTCGATCCTCAGCACCACATAAAAATAAATAAAGATATTGTGTCCATCTATAACTAAAAATATTTTAAAAAATAAACACATCTAGCATTCCTTAGGCCTCTCCCGTGTGTTTGGAGCTGTGGTGTTGAACTCTGGGACACTTGATCTCACTTACAGACTACAGACTCACTTGATTTCCCCATAGTCCAGGTTCCTAGGCACAAACAACCCAGAAAATAATGAAGGTGAGGCCAGGAGTTGGTGTGTCCCATTCAGGACGTTTGAAATGAGGAAAAACAAATTCCCAAAGCCATGTACGTTTGGGAATAATCATGCTTATTACAGAGAGAAATGGTTTGAAGTCTTCACCCTAGTGTTCCTTTAAGTAATAAGCCCTTGGTTCATTAAATGTGAGTTCACTGTACTAATCCTGAAGAATGGACGACTATTTCAGGAGGCTGTTTTGTTCAATGAGACACACCTAACCACTGATGTGCTCATTAGGTCTTCCTCCCAAGTCCTATTCAGCAGAATCAAAAGAGAGTTTGCCCAACTGACTCATGACATAAGAACAAAAAAAATGGCCACTGAATTTGGTGGCCAGAAAATCATTGTGATTATCAGAAAGAGTGGTTTCTGCATCTGGTGTGGAGAAGTCAGAGAAATGCAGTCTTGAAGGTAGCACCAGAGCCAGCTTTTTTTGGGGGTAAGAGAGAAGACTGTGGCTTGAGAAATCAATGGAAAGAGTAGAAATCAAGTGGCATTTTTCCAAAAGATCAAATGAGGCAGGAAGTTGAGTGGAGAAGATGTAAAGTCAAGGGATGGTTGGATTTTTTTTTTTTCCAGGTAGAGAACCAACCATATTTTTGTAGACTCCAGGAGTGAAGCTGGATGAACAGGAGATGTTGAAGATACAGGGAAGAGAAGGTATAACTAATTGCTGGTGACAGGTGCATCTCAGGGAACTAATAGGTCAGGGACAGAGATGAAATACACATTAGCTTTGGTGAAGGGTGTGCTGTCCACAGGCACCTGAGGAGTGGAGGTGAGGTGGTGCCCAGTAGACCGCTTTCTATGGAGGAAGTGAAATGCCTCAGGAGTTTCCATGTGGTGCTACCTGGTTCCCACTTCAGAGAGATGGTTATCTGCTTAGCACAGAAAGTTGGGAAATGAGAGCGGCTGCCTAAAGGAATGGGAGAAGAACTGACTGGAATAAAGGAATTCTAAAGGACACCTGTACCCTAGTAAGACAGCTTCTCTGGTGCTTTTGCTTTGGGTTAGGACACGTGGCTGGGTGGCCTGCACCCCTGATGAGCACTGCACTCCCACTCTTCCCCCACGCGTGAGCTCCTTGTTGACTTCTCTGCATTTCGGGGGCTGTTCTACAGTGTTTTGTTCCTTGCATTATTAAATTGAGAGGGTAGCTGTGATTGCTGCCTCTATCTTTCAGAGACCTTTGTACCGATGACCACACGAAGATCTGACTGATGAAGAAATGCTGTTCGTGTACAGATGGGTAGTGGGAATTACTTGCGAGCTTGGTGGGTTTTCCCTGCACTGCCTCGTCAATTACTCTGGTATTCTTCTTCATGTCTCCACAGCCACTTCCTGAGAAGTTTGTGGTGAAAGGTGTTGTGGATCGTTTTTCGGAAGAGTTTGTGGAGACCAGAAGAAAAGCTTTGGATAAATTCCTAAAGAGGATCACAGATCACCCTGTGCTGTCTTTCAACCAACACTTTAATGTTTTCCTTACTGCTAAAGTAAGAACACAATTTTGTATATTCCTTCCCCAAATTATCACTCATAGGCTTGCTCTGAAAGCTGTTTTGCTCTCTCACAAGCCACCTGCATGAATGGGCCTTTGTAGTAGGTGTCATAAAATTGCTAATTTTGGGGGTAGGGGTAGGGTAGGGGTGCCTGTTGGTATTACCATGGTTTCTATGTTAGAATTCAGGGGGAAACCAGACCTTTCCCCTCTTGGAATAGCAGTGGAAGTTAGAATATTTTCACTTGCCGGAAGCAGAGATGAATGTCTAAACTCTCCAGGGCAGTATTACTGGGTTAGGCCAGTCTCACCAACCATGGGCACAAAAGGGGAAGAATATTTATTAAGTGTTGGTGAGGACATTCTGCCCAAGAACCCTGTGCATAATTGCCTGTAGGCTTATTTTACAGATAAGGATTCTGAAGTTCAGGGCATTTGTACTTGTTGAGGTGACATCACTAGGACTTGAAATCAGGTCTTTGAGGTTCCTGAGGCCACATTTGCCCTCTGTGTCATATGGCCTGACTACTGCTTGTCTGTGACCCTGTTATTATCAGATGTGCATTATCCAAGCAGTACCAGAGAAATCTTAAGAGTCCTATACACTGCCAGAGTCTGTACATCCAGACTCAGGTTGGTTGTTTACCAGCTTTTCTATGCCCTTCTCTTTTGGCAAACTGATTCTCTGCAGAGTGGGGCACATGCTCGGACATTGCACTGGCTTCCCCCAGACCCCTGTGTTGAGTTTCAGGCATCAGATTTCATGTAGGATGTTCCGTGTTGGCAAGGCTATTGACGTGTCCATACTGTCCAATTTTCTTTGTCAAAATTGCAAAATATTTAGAGATAACATCAGTAGATACTTAAGACTTCAGAGAGGGCTTCATTCTGTATCCGTGGAAACCACGTGGCAGAGTCCTTCAGTTGAGTTTTGCTGTTTAACCCCAGCTGGCATTTCTCCTTGTGATGGCATCCCCTTCGTTGTTGCTTCCTCCCAGGCAGCCACCCGAGGCCGGTCAAACTTGTACACTTTTAAAAAATAAGTGTTTCCTGGTGAACTGATCCTCAGGTATAGTTCTTTCAAGGTGTATTTGAAGTGAAGTCCATTCTGTTCTCCAAAAGTACGGTTCACTTTCTCACCCGAGTTGCAGGTGACGTACCCAGAAGGGTCTCAAATTGCCTTCTTTATGGACTAAATGAGAAAGAGGAGGGGTAGGTCGCACCTCTGGTCATTAGGAATCTGTGTGAAGAAAAGATGGGAGAGATTGTGTGTGGGGGGTGAGAGAGAGAGAGAGATGTGCAAAGAGAGAGGGAGAGAGGAGAGAGAAAGAGAGAGAATATGCCTGTTTATTTGTGGGCCAAGCAGTATAAAAATGATTTTTAAATAGATAGGTCCTTTAGTATCTCAATCAGACTCCAACTTCACATGAGTGAACACAGGAGACGTGTCTTTAAAACAGAACAAATTCTAGCCCTGGTTCAGTATTACTTCTGTTGGTATGGTGGGTGCATAAGAGAAACAGACCCCTCATCCGTTTTCTTTAAAACCATTTTTGAAGGCACCGCTGTGTGACATAGGACAACCTGAAGATGCTGTAGAGTCCTCTTATGGTTTAGTGATAGGAAGATGTTTGTTTTTCCTGGCAAGCTAATGTGCTTTTTTTTTTTTATTTAAATGCGTTTCAAGTCATAGTACATAAACAGAGCTCAGTTTTTCCATTTCTCTGGTTGCAAATCATAAAGAGTCACACTATTTGTGTCTTCATACATGCACCAGGGGTAGTAATGACCCATTCGATCAATCATCATTACTGTTCCCGTTTCCCTTTCCTTCCTCCCCCCTCCCCGCTGCTGCATCCAGAGTTCCTGCATTTCTCCTGTGTTTCCCGGCTAATGTGCTTTTTAAGTTTAGAAACAGTAGGTTCTAAGACTCGATGAATTTCCTGTTTTCACCTTGACCTACAAAAAAATCAGGGTTAAACCGTGGTGTTGTTACAGCCCCCGTCCTGCCTGAGTTTTCTAGCAGAGCTGCTGCCTCACTGTTTGTGGCTTCCCACCCTTTGCTCTGTTCCCCTTTTGTGGCTTCAGTTGGGGTTCACAGGAGTACATGGGATGAGTGGCAGAATCTCAGCTCTTCAGTTGTGCTCATGAAGGCAACATAGGGTATTTTTTTGTCATTTGAGGCTTTAAGAGTCATGTTAGAACAGTGCCGGGTTTGAAGGACAGCGTGCTCAGGTGAGTGAGATGACTGAAGGGCTTGGAGACCAGCTCCGTGAGCAGGGATCTGTAGACAGCTCTGTGAACAGCCGGGGTACGAGTCTGTTGTCACGATGTCAAGGAGGGGACACTTGTGTGTATGTGACCAGGTCCTCTAACTCAGCCCCTTGTTTTCTCAGTCTTACATTTTCACAAACGAAGCTGCCTGTAGGAGCTGGCCTACGTAGTCCTGGCCATGCGTGTGATGGACTGCTTTGCATTTGTTCATGTCATCCTTAGGACCTGAACGCCTACAAGAAGCAGGGGATGGCACTGCTGACCAGAGTGGGCGAGTCGGTCAAGCATGTCACCGGAGGCTACAAGCTGAGGAGTCGGCCTCTTGAGTTTGCAGCCATAGGTGAATACTTAGACACCTTTGCACTCAAACTGGGAACCATCGACCGAATAGCCCAGCGAATCATCAAAGAGGAAATAGGTGAGCTCTTTGTTGAGACCCGATATCAAACAAATAAATACAAGGAGAGGAGGAGGTAGTTGGGACTAGGGCGTAATTTTACACTCCGTCCTTTGTCCTGCATCTCAGCCCTGTGTTTGGTTTTCCCATGCCAAACAACCACTTCTGAGCCTCCTGGTTAATGATCAAGCTGACATAGGAAACAGGCAGAAAATGTTCTTCCACAGTTGCCATTCATTGGTAATTAAACAATGGCAACAGCATTCTTGTGTAATCACAAGAATCCTGGTGACAGGTGAAGGGCCAGATTTTCTTTGTAGGGGAGAAAAAAACATTCTTTTCTCCTTGTGCTTCTTCCCTAACCCTGTGGGGCCCCCAGAGAGCTCTGGACACTGTCCATTCCTAAGGATCATGTAGAACAAATTCTGATGGGACAAGATGTTGGGTGACCATAGTGTGTGAGTCAGCCTATGGAAGACCACATCTCTTTTAGTAAAATGTTTCCTAAAATTCCATTGTTTTTTCATTGTGAATGAGTCCCCACCCACCTTCAAACACCCCCTGAACCTATGTGAAAGTCTGTTCCCATTGCCTGTTAAAATACTGCTTCCCAGTATGGGGAGGCAAATGGGTATAGTTGAAGATGTTTGGGGATATGGTTCTTACCAATTTTCCCCATAAAGCATTATGGTCCTCATTATCTAGAGGCCTGGATATCCTGATATTATCAGGTAACATCTGTTTTGAGAGCTTTTCAGAAGTTACGTTAGAAACAGTGCTGTGCCCACAGGAGAGTGTGCTCAGGTCCAGGAATGGCCAAGGAAACATTATCATGTAGAGCGCTCTTGGCTATGGTGATTACCAAGTCAATAACACCAGGGACGGTCACCCAGCCAGATCGTAAGTGGTCCCGTCCCCTGCCCCTTGTAGAGTACCTTGTGGAGCTGAGAGAATATGGGCCTGTGTACTCCACGTGGAGTGCACTAGAAGGTGAGCTGGCTGAGCCTCTGGAGGGTGTGTCAGCTTGCATCGGGAACTGCTCGACAGCCTTGGAAGAGCTGACGGACGACATGACAGAAGACTTTCTACCTGTGCTCAGGGAATATATTTTATACTCTGACTCCATGAAGGTAAGCTGCCTTGCTTCTTGTGCACTTAAGTACTTTCTTTGTAATAGTCATTATCAAAAAGGAATGAATTGTTGCCTTTGCATGTGGTACACATTTCCTTCTTCCTAGGAGGTCACAGTCAGATATATGGACTGACATCATGGGACATATAAGTAGAACACCTGGTGAACCAAGTATGTGAATTAAATGAAGAAAAAAAAGTTTGGGAGAAAATTTTCTTTTCTTTTGTAGTGCTGGGGATTGAACCAGGGACCTTGCACAAGCTAGGCAAGTACTCTACCACTGAGCTATATCCCCACCCAAGAAATTCTTATTAGTGTACTCTGAGTTCAGGGAGATAAAGTGTCTACTAAATAAGAAGAGGATGTTATGGAAAAAGAATAATTAGATAATTAGAGCTCTTAGGAGTTTAAATATAATTGCTGAAATAAATTTGAGTGGTAAAGTTGGAAGATGACATTGAAGAAATCTTAGACAGTAAGATAAACAAAAAAGTAGTTGGAAAGTAAAACAAAAATGCAAAAATACCAAAAGTACAATAGAAAGTTAAGAGATTAGAGGATTAATTCCAAAGGTTCAATATCAGACTAAGAAGAGTTCCTGATTGAGAGAGTAGAGAACTAAGGAAAGGAAATTGTGAAAGAAATAATACAAGAAAATTTCCCAAACTTAAAGACGTAAATCTTCATTTTTGAAAGGACATGCTAATTGTCCCGAAAAAGGAATGAAAAGAGAACCAACGCAAAGTATATTGTGAATTTAAAAACAAAAGTGATAAGATTTTGAAAGCCTTTGAAGAAAGAGAGGGAGATGATAAAAGGAATAAGAATCAGAATGGCATTGGTCCAGCAGCAATGGAAGAGAAAAGATAGAGGACCTATGAGGACAAAAGATTTCTATATCCAACTCTATATACAGAGTAAGGGTGGAGTTCAGGATGGAATGCTTTAATGCCTACACCAGAAACTTCCCCCCACATGCAGAGACTGTTTGAGAACATGGCCTCAGGAAACTCCTGGATGGTGGCACGAATTAAAGAAAAACATCTGTCTTCCTGACAACAGAAAAGGCTATGTAGCTCATTGTTGAACATCCCAAACAACAAGTAGCACCCTTCCTACTTCCAAAGGAGACCTCTGAATTATTTGTCTGTCTTTGGGGCAAATCTAGGACATCTTATTAGGATTGACCTACTAGGGACTGACGCGAATCTAGTAAGCAACCTGTCAGTCAATTGGGTTGTAAGATTGGAAAACCAGAAAAAATCATAGAATTATGAAAATACTGTATAGCTCGAGAAGGAGAGTAAAAAAATGAATCAACTAGTTATAAAAACTTTAAAAATCGTACTGTGGAAAATTTCAAGCATACACAAAAGCAGAGAGAATTAATAGTCTGACAAAGTCCCATGTACCCATCATCCTTGGTCCATCTTGTTCCTTCAGGTATGAATGTGTTAAGGCTCCTGATCCTTGTTAAAGTGTGGACAGAGGAAAGTGGAGTCTGTTCCTGGTAGAATGAATCACGGTCTCACTGATACCATAAAGCTGCTAGTAAAATATTTTCAAAGGTAGGCTCTCTTCTGGATCTCACAGTGATCAGGAAATTGGGGTGAATTTCCTTATCTATAGGACAAAATTGGTGCTTGTATTAGGATAAAGTTCAGATGTGAGATCTTAATCCCGAGACAGCTTTGTTGATCACCATTGGAACAGAAACTGAAAACTGGAAGTTCTGGCTCCAAATTCGTAGTTCATTTTCCTCTGTCAACATAGCCTTTTCTTTAAAAAAAAAAAAAAATTGAAATATATACATTGCATGTTTAATCCTGTAGTTGAAACAAGTATGGATAGGTATCTGACGTGTTTAAAATGAACCAAAATATTTCATGTTACTTATGAAGTAATACTGTTTCTGTGAACAAAACATATGTTTTTACAATCCCTGAGGGTGTCCCTGGATTTGCCTCTTATATAGACAGATGTTCCCCTCATCAAAATGCTCCTTAACGTTGCTCAGGCTTTTTATCCAATGCATGCATAGCATTAGGATATGATAGTCCAAGTTACTTTATTCCAACATGCGGCAAGTATGTTAGGACTTAATATGTTATCTGTACTTGAAGCAGGATTTTAAATGGTCATTTAGCAAGGATTTATCTGGCACCTTTATTGAAACATTATTACGCTGTGTGAGTAATTGAAGTTAGACATCAAAGAAACATGTGTTTGCTCTCTTCCTTTACCCCGTGTGTGAGGCATGTGTACTGTGTTTCTTGTTTACTGAGCCTGAACAGAACTGGTCAGGCTCCCGAGGCCGGGAGCGGGATGGCACACAGTGCTGTCTGAAGAAGGCTGGAACGGTTGGCTGGCCGTCTGTGACTCCCAGGCTTTGTACCATGGCGAGCCGAGCTAACTCAGTGGGAAAACAGGCCGCCTGCTGCCACTGTCTGCACCTAGAGAACATCTCTGCAGTGCGCCAGGCCAGACAGGAGTGATTAGACTGCAAAACCAAGACTGCATTGAGGATTGCCAGAGTCCGTGAGCCCAGGACTAAAGACGTTGGGACAGTGATAGGGGTCTTCAGTGGCTCTCCTGCCTGTGAACATTGCTGCCACCCCCCTTTCTGTTCCATTCCACTCCCTTCCTTCCCGCCCCCCCGCCCTTCTTTCTTTCTGTGCTGGGGATTGAACTCAGGGGCACTTTAACACTGAGCCACATCCCCAGCCTTTTTTATTTTTAACACTGAGCCACATCACCAGCCCTTTTTGTTTTTAACACTGAGCCACATCGCCAGTCTTGCTAAGTTGCTGAGGACCTCACTAGGTTGCTGAGGCTGGCTTTGAACTTACGATCCTCCTGCCTCAGTCTTGTGAGTTGCTGGGATCACAGGTGTGCACCACAACACCCAGCTGAACTTTGCTGCTTTTTAAGAATTCTTTTTTTTTTCCTTTTTTGGCTACGAGGATTGAACCCAGGTACCACTGAGCCGCCTCCTCAGCCCTTTTTCTAATATTTTATTTTGAAACTGGGTCTTACTAAGTTGCTTAGGGCCTTGCTAATTTGCTGAGGCTGGCCTTGAACTTGTGATCCTCCTGCCTCAGCCTCCCGAGCCACTGGGATTACAGGTATAAGCCACTGTACCCAGCCAGAATTCTTTTTTTTTAATTTTTAGTTGTAGATGGACACAATATCTTCATTTTATTTATTTACTTCCATGTGGTGCTGAGGATCGAACCCAGTGCCTCACACATGTGAGGCAAGTGCTCTACCACTGAGCCACAATCCCAGCCCCCCAGCAAGAATTCTTTTTTTTTTTTTTTTTTTAAATATTTATTTATTTATTTTTTAGTTTTAGGTGGACAGAATATCTTTGTTTTTATGTGGTGCTGAGGATCGAACCCAGTGCCTCATGCGTGCTAGGCGAGCACGCTACCACTGCGCCACAATCCCAGCCCCCAAGAATTCTTAACTAATTTCTTTCCCTCTCTCCTTTCCTTCCTCTCTCCCTCCACCCTGCCCCCAAGTCTTGCACATGCTACACAAGCACTCTGCCACTGAGGTATATCCCCAGCCCTTTAAAAAATTTTTTATTTTGAGACAGAGTCTTACTAAGTTGTCCAGGCTGGCCTTGAGCTTGTGATCTTTCTGCTTCAGCCTCCTGAGGAGCTAGGATGACAGGTGTGCACTACCCATGTTCAGCCTCCATTTAAAAAAAATAATTTTCTGATTTTTTTAGATATAAGTGAGACAGACTTTGCTATTCACTATGAGAGCTAAAATTGGAAGAGGTGGATTGCTGAAGGCTTGGGTGTGACATCTTCCTTAGCAACTGCTGAGTGGGCTTTGGAACTGAGATAAGAGTCCTGGTTTGGTTTCAGTGGGGAGTCTGATATAGTGATGTTTTGTCACAAAAGCCTGCTCCTTTTTATCTTGGCTTTGGGTGAACCAAAGTATTTGTCCTTGTCATTTGAAGTCAGTGGCTTCTGCCTTAGGAATTTGTGGAGGGTTGATTTGTCCCTGGATGGGCTCCTTGAAGCCCTCTCCTAGTAGGGCTGTGGTTGGAGTTCCTCTCAGGGTTTGAAAAGACCCTTGGGGTCATCTCGTCTCATTTGTTCATTTTGTAGATGAGGAAACAGAACCCTGTGGGTAACACTTTCCTCTGTTCGTTGGCCACAGACAGCGCCCTCTAGCGGCCAGTCACCTCGTAGCCATGGGTTCACTACATGCCAAGAGGCAAGCTCGGTGATCTCTGGCTTCTCAAGGCTGGTCTAAAATTCTATCTATTTAAGGACAGTTGTGGCTGGTACATTCTGTTCTCTTTGGAGATGGAGAGAGAACATATCAAAAGTGGGGTCATTAGAGGCCACGTGGAACAAATGGAGCAGTGAGGTTTTCAGGCAGTCAACGTTGAGAACAGCTTGTGTTAGACGGTTGAAGGCCCATGTTCTAGCCCGTGTTCTAAGGATGTGTGGCGAGAGGCAGCACACCGAGCCTGAGAGGGGGAGCCCTCAAGTCACACACCCTGTGGACCACACGTGAGCACTTGGATACATTTGCACAGAGGAAATTTTATTTATTTCTATTTTTTTTTTTTTTTCAGTACTGGGGATTGAACTCAAGGCCTCCCACATGCTAGGCAGGTGCTCTGTCACTGAGCCACACCCCCAGTCTTTGGATTTTTGCACCCTAGGGACTGTGTATGTGTAAAATGTAATCACTCTCGTGACAGGCTCAGAAAGACCACCTTACCAAATTACTGGCAGTGCCTTCTGGGTACTGTGGTCATTATTCCCAGGCCAGGAGGTGGAGGTGCTTTATTTAAGAAGGTTCAGAGAGGACTGTCTTAAGTCCTCATCTCGCCTCTTCCATGGAAGGTGGTCAGCAAGTATTTAACTGGATTTGATGGCTTAGTGAATTCAGAACATTTACAAATATGTAACTATTGTATGTTGTACGTCTTGTTATTTTCAGGAGATAGGTTTATCTGTAAGTCACAAGTAGGCTTATCTTAGAGGTCTCAGTGGATGCTGGGGTGAGGTGAGGGTCTGAAGGAAGTTGGGTTATCAGGGAAAGCCACGTGGAGAAAGTGGCTTTGGCTGAGACCCGAGTGATCTGGAGGAGTTCACCATGCAAGGGTCGGAGGGTAGAGCATTTTAGGCAGAGGGAATAGCTTGTACAAAAGTGTGAAAGCAGGGGGCTGGGGTTATGGCGCAGTGGTAGCGTGCTCGCCTAGCACGCGTAAGGCACTGGGTTCGATCCTCAGCACCACATAAAAATAAAATAAAGATATTCTGTCCACCTACAACTAAAAAATAAGTATTTTAAAAAAAAAGTGTGAAAGCAGAAACGAGCTTGTCTTTGCACATCAGAAAGGCCAATTCAAGTAGAGGCCAGGGAACAAGGTCAGGGGTAAAGTCAGAGAGCTGGGTAGGGCTCCTGGTCTTAAAGGCCATGGTGGGTCAGAGTCTGGATTCTATCCTAAGAAACAGAAGGGAAATCATTCCATTTTATGCAGGGGAATTATGGGATGCAATACTTACTTTCAGGAGATAGCTTAGGGCTACAGTACAAAAGCTAGATAGTAAAGGAGCAGGGGTGGATAGGACTTTCAGGAGGTGCACAGGAGCAGAGGTGGTAGTGCTGGGACTATAGTGGTAGAGAAGTGGATGGATTTGGGTCATATTTTGGATGAAGGGCCACCTACACTTGCTGTATTAACACATTATCTTCCATCATCCTATGTATGGGGCACATATAAAAACCTACAGAATTTTATAGGACACCTATAAAATCCATCAATTGGAGGTTTTTCTAGGTATCCTATATATAGAATGATGGGACACAATGTTCTAACATGTAGTAAGAAAGGGAGGAACCGAGGTTTTGGGCTTTAGCAACTGAGTAGATAATGGTACTGTTTATTGGAATGAGGAAGCCTAGGGAGGAACAGATGGGGCAGTTGGGAATCATGTTATTTGGCCATGTTGAGTTCAAAAATGCCTGTTTGGGGCTGGAGCTGGGGCTCAGTGGAAGAGCGCTTGGCTAGCATGTGTGAGGTACTGGGTTCAATCCTCAGCACTACATTAAAAAAATAAATAAACAAATAAAGTTAAAAAAAAATGCCTATTGGTCATGCAAGTGGAGGTGTCATGGCAGTTGATTATGGGTTTTAGTTCAGTAAAAGAGTAGAAATTTGGGAGTCACTTGTGTGTGGATGTGATGTAAGTCTAAGAGGCCGAGGGAGCTCATCTGGGGAGGCGCGAGCAAGGCTAGCAGAGAGTTCAGGCTTGCCAGTGGTCAGTGGGCAGCATCCGTTATTAAGAGGAAGGACGAGGAACACAGTGTCCTGAGGAGGACTGCGGTTGGTATGGTAGGAGAAAAAAGGCAGAGGATCGCCTCCGTGAAGCCCAGAGAAGTGCTCTGAGGAGAAAGGGGTGGTAAGATGATGGAGGGGTTTAATGAAGCGGAAGTCGCTGAGGTGTGCGATGTGGACGCGGAAGTTTTGGCTCTGAGTTGGGACACCTTCCGCAGCATTCCACAAGAGTTCTTTTCCAGCCTAGTTGTCTGACCTATGGGCCACGAGGTGGAGCTAATGAGCCAAACTACAGGGGCCGTTGCCAGTTCAGCTTCTTTCCAAAGCTGTTTCAAGCCCGGGCTCCGTGGCGCAGGCGTGTAATCCCAACAGCTTGGCTGGAGGCTGAGGCAGGAGGATCACGAGTTCAAAGCCAGCCTCAGGAAAAGTGAGGCGCCAAGCAACTCATTGAGACCCTGTCTCTAAATAAAATACAAAATAGGGCTGGGGATGTGGCTCAGTGGTTGAGTGACCCTGTGTTCAATTCCTGGTACCCCCACCTCCCAAAAAGCAATATGCATTCAGTATTTTTCTGGAAGATTGAGTTGTTGAGCAAAAAGTCCCTCTTTCTAAACAAAAGTGAATATAGATTGAGGGGCTGAATTCTGAAAATATGAAGCAGGATGTGAAATGTACTTGACGATCTTGAAGGATTTAAAAAAATAAGAAAAATATCAGAATTAAAATTCAGATTCCCAGTGGTGATGGACTGAATACATAAGCTACTACTTTATGAAACCCTACCAAAATGACACTGGAAGGATTAAAAAAGAAAAAAAGAAAAAAAGCAGCTGGGCATGTAGTCCCAGGCAACTCAGGAGGCTGAGGTAGGAGAATCACAATTTTGAGGCCAGCCTCAGTAACTTAGTGAGACTCTGTCTCAAAATTAAAAATATAAAAAAGGCTGTAGGGATGTGACTCGGTGGTAAAGCACCCTTGGGTTAAATCCCCATTACCAAAAAAAGAAAAAAAAAGAAGAACCAACTGCCCACAAAGAGCAACAGGAAATATAATTTTGGGAACTAGAAAGCAAATTGAGAGATGAGAAGTCATTTAGATGACTCAATACCCCACTCCCATATCCCCTCCCCACCCAAAATTCAAGGATTGGCAGTACACACCCCTCTGGGACAGGGAGAGTCTAAGAATCAGTTAGTGCTTCAGATTCTCTCCTCCCTCCTCACACAGGGGCCACTGTCCCTTCCCCATGCTGACAAAACAGGCACATTCGCTGCAAGAGGTGAAATTAGAGGGGCTTGGGACAGGGGGACTTCAGGTACAGTTGAAGGCATTCAGTGAAAGGTCACCGAAAGTTGAGGGATTGTCACCGTCTCCTGCTTGGCTCTCAGCTTTCTATCTAACACAAAAGGATTACTAGAGTTTTTCTGAGAGCCAGGCGCTCTGGAGCCCCAGTAACCTATCTCTGCTACACCAGAGGCTGAGGCAGAAGGAGCACAAGTTCAAGGCCAGTCTGGGCAATTTAGCAAGACTGGGTCTCAAAATAATAAAAGGGCTGAAAATAGAGTGCTCCCAGGTTTCAATACCCAGGATGGGGGTGGAGGAGTCTTTTCTAGAGAATCTGAACAAGCCAAGAGACTGAAAATTCTGATATTGGTGGGGAATGGATAGGGGAGGGTCCCCCATGAAAGGACCCAACAGAGTCCCCTCTGGAGAATTGTCAACAAGCCCTCTATGTGCAAAGAGCAAGGTTGCCAAATATTTAAGGGAAGATTCTAGCATGACTATCAGAAATAAAGACAAAACAAGATAAAGATTGAAAGGGGAAGTTTCTTCCCCTTTGAGGAAAAAAAATCATTGATGTCTTCAGAAAGAGGAGTCACAGCCATACAATAAGAATTAAAAAAAAAAAAAATTCAGAGAGTAATGAGCTCTTGGAAGTTAAAACCATGATAGAAATGAAAAAAAAATCAATAGAAGAATTAGAAGAAAAAGTTAAAGAAATCATGTATAACATGAAACAGAAAGGTGGTAGTTAGAAAAAATATGAATGTTAGGGAACCTTACCATACGACCTAGGATCTGAATAACAGAAGTACAGGGGAGAAAACAGCATGGGAAACATCAAAGGAGCCATTCAAAAGAGGTTGGAAATGAAGTAAAAAAAAGTATTGCCGATGATGTCTGAGAGGAGATTATGGGTGGCTCCCTCCATTCACATTTTTCTTTGTTTTCCAGATTTGCTGTAGCAAATCTTAAATTAGGGGCCTGTATGGTGATAACATTGCCCGAGAGCAATGAGCTCACAGGTGGTCTCTTTTTTGTGGAGTGAACATGTAAAATGAGCATGTCTGAGGAGCAGCCCGAACTCAGTCATTCACTCAGAGATTGTGACCCCGCCAGGACCGGTCATGCGTTCTCCTGACTGCAGGAGGACCCTGTCCTAGAGGGCTGCCCTGAGACAGGTGTTGTAGTTTTACTCTCAGGTGAGCCTCTTTGTTTCTGAACTCCCGGCATCCTGCAGGCACTGCGCCTGGGTCTTTGGCCTTGTCCGTCCCTGGCATACCAGGGCTGTTAGGTTCAGCTGAGCTGCTCCTGCTACTTCCTGTACTCTCCAGCCCTGCGTCTGGATGTCCCTCTTCCACAAAGATTGGAAGCTTAAACAAAACCTTAGGGACGTGACAAGGCTTCTTGGCAGCTGCCCACCTTTTGCTCTGGGCGTCTGTGGACTGCTCTTTCCCTTCCCACAGTTTGTGGGCCCATAGCCTTGCTAGGGGGAAACCAGGCATGAGTTCTGGGGAAGGAGTGTTAAGTTTTCCTGTAGATACTGACCATTGTGGTGGTGTTTGGTTTTCCTGGAAAAAAATCCAGGGGCAACAACTGAGAGCCAAACCACAGAATGTGTCTGTGATCTAATTCTTCCAGATGGTTTGTCATTGTAGAATAAAGGCTCTTGCCATAAATTGGTCCTGAATGAAGTGGTTACAGGCCTGCTATTGGCTATTATTAAATTGTTGTAAACATTTGGATGACAGATATTATGTTTCCAATTGTTTGACTTTTTTTAAAAATTTTTTTTAGTTGTTGGTGGATCTTTATTTTATTCATTTATTATTTATATGTGGTGCTGAGGATCGAACCCAGGGCCTCACACATGCTAGGCAAGCACTCTACCACTGAGCTAAAGCCCCAGCCCCGTGTTTGACTTTTTATTGTAGAAAAATTCAGACACCTCCAGAAGCTGACAAGCCCACACGTAACCCCAGCCGGCTGACCAATTGCCCACTCACAGGCTGCCTTGTGACTTTTCCCACCCACTCCCAACATTCCCTGCCCCCCATATTATTTTAAAGCAAATCCCAGACGTCATATCACTTCATACAAAAATACTCAGTACGCATCTCTAAAATACAATTGTGACTTAAAGAAAAAGAACCTCTTTGTCATCACAACCATGAAAATGAAACCAATTTCTTACTATGTTCACATATCCAGTTAGTGCTCACGTCGTCTCAGGTACTGTTTTCATAGTCCCCACCCTAATCATAATCTAAATAAGATCCAGACATTAGTTGAAATGTTTCTTACATATTTTAAAATGTCTTTCCATCTATTTTTTTTCAATTCACTTGTTAAAGAAACTGAGTCATGTGTCCTCTCTTAGTTTGAAAGAAATGATAGTGAAGTTGTAGATTACTAGGATCACTTAAAATCATGATGAAATTCTCTACATTTAAAAATAAGGAGGCCATGGCTCAGTGGTAGAGCGCTTGCCTCGCATGCGCAAGTCACTGGGTTCGATCCTCAGCACCACATAAAAATAAATAAATAAAGATATTGCGTCCATCTACAACTAAAAAAAATTTTAAAAAAATATAGGCATGGTCACGCATGCCTGTGATCCCAGTAGCTCAGGAGGCTGAGGCAGGAGGATCATGAGTTCAAAGTCGGCCTCAACAATTTAGCAAGGCCCTAAGGAACTTAGGGAGACCCTGTCTCTAAACAAAAACAAAAAGGGGTTGGGGATGTTTCTCAGTGGTTAAGCGCCCCTGGGTTCAATCCCTGGTACCAACCCTTCTCCCACTGAAAACAAAAGAAAACAAATGTGACCAAGAGAAACTTATTCCGTGTCTCTCATTTTTTTTTTTTTGGTACCGGGGATTGAACTCAGGGCCACTCGACCTCTGAGCCACATCCCCAGCCCTATTTTGTGTTTTATGTAGAGACAGGGTCTCACTGAGTTGCTTAGCACCTCGCCGTTGCTGAGGCTGGCTTTGAACTCGTGATTCTCCTGTCTCAGCCTCCCTAAGTGCTGGGATTACAGGCTTGCGCCACCGCGCCCAGCTCCCGTGTCTCTCATTAAAAGTCACCATCTCAATGTGATGCCCTTCACATCCTCCTTTCCTGTTTGACTTTTCCACCCGTGTGACAACCTACAGTTGCCTCAGGCCGTGTGTTTACTCATTCATTCCCTCCAGCATGGAAGGTCCATGCAGACAAGGGTTCTATGTGCGTGTTCTCTGCCGCATCCCCGCCCCGGGATAGGTGAGTGAAGAGGCTTTAGGTCAGAACTAGGCGAGGAGGGCTGGTGACATGGTGTAAGGGAGAAAGTCTCCATGCACTTCACCTTTTTTGATTTCTCATGTCTGTTAGAACCAGATCCCTATGAAGTTCTGTGAGAGACTTAGCTGTCCCTATCTTGTGCTTGTCACTTGGTGATGGAGGGCCTCTGTGTAGAGCTGACGTGGTCTGTTGATCCTCTCACCTCATTTCAGGCTTGGGTGCCGTCTGATCGTCACAGGCTGGTTTGGCTGATGTTACCCTTAGCCTGTGGCCAACAGTGGCCAGAGATCTCTCCACAAGGACAGTTATCTCCAGTGGTTTGTTTCTGTTCCAGACCTGCTTCCTGACTTTCTGTGTTGTGCTCAGGTTGTGAAACCCTAAACTGGAATGTAGCAGAAAGAGCCTGGACAAGTCACTGCTGTGCTGTCAGCCAACAGTGTGGCCTCAAGCAGGTCCTGCCATTGTCTCTGGACCAAGTCTCCTTGTCTGGAAAGCAGGGATAATGGCCTTTTGCCTCTGCAGGGTTCTTGTGAGCCTGGTATGTTACTGGGCGACACGGATATTAGCAAGATCCTCCTGCTAGCCGCATGAGAGGGCAGCATTCTGGCTGCTCCGGGGGAGGCGGGGGCAGCGGAGGCTGAGGGAATGGCCAGGCTAATTGTAGGAAAGGGCCGTGGCTGCATCTTAGGGCACCCTTGCCTTCTTTTCTGGGTGGCAGGAGAAGCCACGTTTAGACTGTTTCAGCTCTGTGGGGCTGCCGCATCTCTCCACCCCTCTCCCAGGGGCCTTGGCAACCTCATGGGGTAACGTGGAGTAGACAGGGAGCAGAAAGCCCCATGCTGGGCTGGCTGGTTCCAAGGCATTGTTTTTGAGGTTCTTGCCACACAGGCATGGCGAATGCCACTGCAGCAACTCCTCTCCATTCCTCGAAGTGCTAGACTGGTGACGTGTGCTTTTTTCCAGTAAGCTCTGCAGCATCCTGAGAAGGGACATGCATACACTGGAAAGATTCCTGTCACCCCTTCCCTGGCTGCTCTATCACTCTGTGGATGGCACTGTGTTTTTCTCTAGGGTGAGGGTATGGTTTTTACCACCTCTGGTGCCAGACTAGTAGATTTGGATTATTTTTTGGCTTCTGTGAAATCCAGAAAGGACCTTTGTTGTTGTTTTTTTTTTGGGGGGGGGTTGGTGTTGTTTTATTTTCTTTATTTGATGTGCAAACCACTAGCCATACATAACTACTTATTAAGTTTAAATTTAAATTAGTAAAACTAAATAAAAATTTAAATCCCATTTCTCAGTCAAATGAGCCACATTTCAAGTGCTCAAGAAGCACTTGGCACTAGTAACCACTGTATTAGTGCAGCTTATAGACCATTTCCATCATAGCAGAAGGTCCCATTGAACAGCACTGTGAATAATGCTGTTCAAAGGTTACTGAGTGTGAGGAGCATTCAGAGCCTTTAGGAGAAAGGTGAGTGATACACCACAAGGATTAAACAGCTGCAGTTTTGGTTCATGTTCGTCTCACGGGAAAATACTCCTCAGAGGAAATTCTTTCCTTAGGGCAAGACCTGGGTTCCCAGGTGTTGGTGTGTCTCATCAGAGGGTTGGCCCTGGAGCACTCTCAGCTGTTTATCCACTCATACCTTTGAGCACACTGTCAGGCACACAAGGTGCTCACCTTTTAGCCCAGGCATGCCTCCTTTTTGATTCCATACTCTGCAGGAAGGTCCCCCCGGGGGGAATTCATGATCAGCAACTTTTATAGCAACTTCTGACTTCCGAGTTAGTTGGAAAGAAAAGTTCTTTTCAGTCTTGATTTGCCATTTGTGGTTCTACCAGAAGAAGAAGAAAAGAAACCCTTTGATAAAACAGATGTTTTTCTAGACTATCTACTGCAAGCTTTTCTGTTTGCGTTGGTGAGGTCTTAGAGGCAGAGCTCTGACTGGGTGAGGCAAGGGCAGCGAGCCCAGGGCAAATTAAGGAGGTCTTCTCTTAGGTGCTGATCTCCTGGCCTGGGCTCTAGGAGTGAGTGTCTCCTTACATTTTGTACCGTGAGCACCTGGCTCCCCGACCTTAGTGCTATCCAGAGATGGTTCAGTTTGGACCAAGTTACCACTCACTCTGGCAGACTGGCTGCATGGCTCTAGGAATTCTGGGCCTGCACCCACGCAGCTCTTGTACCAAATACAGCCTGTACTATGTCTGCACCTCTCTCAGACTGAACCTCCTAGGTAGAGAGTGCATCTCTTTGTCAACCTGGCCCAGAGTCGAGGACAAGTAAGCAGCCCATGGATCAGTGAACCAGTCAGTCCACCAGGCATCAACTCAACGAATTAGCCAAGAACTCTCCCAGATCTACTGCATGACATGGCAACTACAGTTCATTGTAATGTATTATATTCTCGCAAATTGCTAGGAGAATAGATTTTAAATGTTTTTATCACAGAAAAATTAAGTGTGCAAGGTAATGCATAGTTAAGTAGCTCAATTTAGCCATACTGTAATGTATACATATTTCAAAACAGCATGCTGGACATAATAAATGTTGATTTGTCAAATAAGTGTTTAAAATAATAATAGTAAAGAACTTTTCTTTTAGTAAAAAAAAAAATAGTAAAGACTTTTCCATTGAGTTAGAGAATGTCCCACATTGTCACCTATGAAACTGCGCCTTTCCCATAGCCAAGTCCTCTGCACATGGCAAAGCTGGGTCCTCCCATCTATAGCAATGGGTGGGCACGTTCCCCCTGCCCTGGAACCATCTCACTTTTAGCATCAGGCATGGTTACCTTTCTGGGAAGCTCAGTCTCTGGGGCTGGTGCTCCTTTCTTCTCTCCTCTTCCCTGCTTCCTCCAGAGTCTGTGCCACTGCAGCTTCTGGGCTCTGGAGTGTGTGATGGGCCATGTGGTACTCTGATTTGGGAAGGGCTGGGGGAGGGGAGCTGTTGCCTGGGGGTTGGAGGCCCCTTTGTGGACTCTGTGTTACATGCTTCTCCTCTCTGTCTCCTCCCACAGAGCGTGTTGAAGAAGAGGGACCAAGTTCAAGCAGAGTATGAAGCCAAGCTGGAAGCCGTGGCTCTAAGGAAGGAAGATCGCCCCAAGGTCAGGGAAGCCCCCCTGCAAGAGATGGGTCACTCCCAGCTGCAAGCTATGACCTCCCTGCCGGTGCTAAGTAACACGCTTCCCTAGATCTGTATGACCAGGGTGGTCAATGCCAGCTGGGCTATGTTGATGTCATTATTTTCCTCTTTTTGCTCCATCTTATTTCTGAGAGTTCCTAATGTGCACTAGGGGTTGAATTTTCTACTCTTCTCTAGGAGTTTTTAAAAGACTTGCACTGCCACTATTCATTGGCCATTCCTCACTCTGTAAAATGGCATTGCAGAGGGAGGGAAAAACAGTTCTGATCAGAGCTCTCAAAGTTCAGTGATGGGGCCACAAACTGTTACCCACCCATGATGAGAAAGGGTGGGTAAGGAAGGCAGGAGAAAGTGCTTAGATGCGAGCATAGCGGCTGACGTGGCCGTGGGACCAGTTGCACGCCTTGTGGGACACTCGAGGTGCCTGTTGTAAAACTGCAGTGGGAAGTTGGGGGCACAGACTGCATGCTCCATGTACACAGGGGGACTGCAGCTCCGCTGATTTGGGGACATAAGCCAAGAAAAAGTGGCTCTTGACTCTGAGTTTGAGAAACATTGGTCTGACTTGTCCCTGCTGCCTTCTGGCCTGAGATAGAGGAGGAGGATCTCAGAATGTGTCTGCTGTTTGAGTCATTCCATTCATTGTCCTTCTCTTCCCTGCAGCCAGGTTAAAAACGAGTCATGAGAGCCGGTGCCCAGGTGCTTATAGCGTGCTAAGCTGCTCATTTATTCCATACAACAACCATGTGGTTTAGGTACCATTGTTGTTCCCATTTAAGAGATGAACAAACCAAGGTCCAAGACCCCATAGCTAGCAACTGGTAGAGCTAGGATCCTACCCTGAACACAACTGGGGAAGCTTGCCACTGCCGTTATGTTATTCTGTTTCTTTTTTGTTTGCAATCATAGGACTTATTTGTTTTCAAAGAAAGGGTGGGATAGGGAGTGTATTAAAAGGATAATAGTAGGGACCCAAGCTTCAGAGACATCATTTGGCATGAGAACTTTCCTTCCTTTCTTCTTTTCCTTCTCTTCTCCATCTTTCCACCCTTTCTCCCTCCTTCGACCCCTTCTCCCTCACTTCTGCCTTCTCTCCATTGGTCATCTTTCCTCTGCCTTGGTTCTTACTACTGCTGCTGTTGACATCTACCTGGAAAGAAACCAGCTTTGGGAGTTTAAAACACAAACACCTCAGAAATGGCACTCCTTGGCTTTACATGGTACTTTTTTTTATAGAGGGAAGGCATTGTTCTTTCCCCATCTCATGGGTGAGGAAATGAGTCACAAAGCACAATAGATTGCCTAGCCTCTTTTATGTCAAATGTCTCCACATGCAATATGCTGTATACAGTAGGCATATAATGCATACTTTTTATGTTGATATGCATGTCACCCATAGTGTGACTTCTACACCTGAGTGTGAAGGCTTTCTGCATCTTGTGGGAAGCTGGGCAGGATTAGGACCTTTGTCCTTGGCCCAGTGCTGGTGGCTGGGACCCTCCCTCTTGCTTCTTATGCCATGGCCTCTTAGCCTTCTTCCATCCTGTGCACCACGAGGGAGGCCACAGGGAAGTAGAGCCAGGTGCACAGACATCCTCTGGCTCCAGCTGCCTGTCCTGTTGGTGAGTTTCTAGCTGTCCCCATGATATTCTGGAACATCGTGCCATCTGCTGGGCCCTAGTCTCAGTCTCATTGAAGATAATGACATGGAATACTACTTTTATATTTAATTTTTTTTCCTTCTAATCATTTAACCCCAAATATAAAGATAGAGGTTGCTTCACAAAAAGACCAATGCTTCATGGTCTCATTTAATATGTGGCATCTAAAAAAGTTGGCCTTGTGGAAAAAGTAGAATAGTGGTTGCCAAGGGTTGGAGACAGGGAAATGTTGGTCAAAAGGTGCCAACCTTCCATTGCAAAATGGACTTGTTCAGTTGAACGTCGTGGTGAACGTCTGTAAGAGGTTGAGGCAGGAGGATCACATGAGCCCAGGAGTTCGAGGACAGCCTGTGCAACATAGTGAGATCCCACTTCAAACACAGTAAAACAACCACATGTTCTAGGGATCTAAGGTACAGCATGGGTGATAATGATATTACTTAATGATATGGTAGTCATTACATAATGTATATGTAAATCAAATCCTGTCCTTTAATACATACAATCTTTATTTGTCAAACATTTTTTTAAAAACCCTGGAAGTCACTTTTCCTGGCTAGGGAGGGAAGGAGAGCCAGCCGAATTTGAGGATCCTGCGTGTACAGATGTCACTTAAATAGTTCCGTCAGCATCTGCATGTGCCCAGGACTGGATATGTCTTCAGCGCTTGTTGCATGTGTCCAGCCCTATCCTGGACGTGCTCCTTTCCAAAGACAGAAGCTGAGGGTGAGGAATAATAGGCTGACTAGTTGTGCCCTCTTTGCTGGCTGCTGGAAGCTCACACCAGCTTGGAACAGTCTCAGGCAGAGTCAACAGCTGGTTTTGGCTCCCACATACCTCCCAGTCCAGCTGTGGAGGCTCATCAGCCTCCTGTTTTTTCTGGTGTGGGTGGGAGACTCTTTCTTCCCAGTGCTTATTTCCCCGCCCACGTGGCTTATCTCCTTGGCCACAGGAACTCTTACAAGAGGAGGAAGATTTTTTTCCAGCTAATGAAACTAACAGGTCCCACGCACGCCTGCAAGACCTGTTAGTTTCCCACTTCCTACACTGTGGTGCCTTCCGTCTACCTGGTAGGAGGTTGAACCACGCCAGAGTTAATTTTGTTATTACTTAGCAGGTGTGCCCCTCATGGTGGTTCACTGATTCCTATAATCTAACAGCGGCGCACTAAAATTGCACACCTGTTGGATCTGGGGCAGCAGCCACCATGGTGGGCAGAGGATGGCTCATTCAGCAGCCTACCCAGGACCACTATGGCCTGGTAGAAAGAGCAGAGGATTTAGAAACCCATGGTGTTGGGTTCAAAGCCAAGCTTGATCCCCCAGTGTGCTCACTGCTCATTAGCCTCTGTGAACCTCCCTCATCTCAGACGTGATCACTGTGCTTGTATAAAGTGCTCGGTGTTGTGTCTGTCATAGCAGCAGATGCGCCTCTACTGCCTATGTGGCTCTTGGTGTCTCCAGTGGGAATGCCAATGAACATTGTTGCCACCTACGTTTTAAAAAAAATATTTTTCTTTTGCTTTCTCAGATCACAGTGTTTCCTTGTTCCCACCTCTCCCACACACCTCTCCTGGGCCCACAACAGGCAAACAGACATCTAGGAAATGAGCAGCTTCAGGTTTTGCTGGGCTTTGCTTGGTGTGGTTTCACGCTCACAAAACCAAACCTGCCTTCGATGAGATAAAAGCCAGGGTATCAGGAAGTGGGTTAGGGCTGATTCTACCCCAAGGACTCTGCCACTGTGGTTGGTAGCTGATGATTGGCACGACGGTGCTCACAAGTCTGAGGCAGGGATGCAGGGAATGAGGGTCCCTGGGCCTGGGCATGTTAACAGAAGATCTAAGAGGATCTGGGGTCTGGCTTCATTTCGAAGTGAAATCTTGAAACCATTGCACCAAAGATGATCGCGCCAGTGATTTTTGTGAGGCTGTGGAGTGATCACTTTTCTATAACCCAGAGGAAGGAAGTGGCTTCAAGAGTCTCTGACTTGGGTTTCAAATTTCAGACTGGGGTGGTTGTCTTAGGACGAAGGAGTCTTGGGATGAGATTTTTGGTTGGGGTGGGGCCAAAGGCTCCAGATGCTGAGCTGGGAGCCCTGTGGCTAAGGGCAGTGGGGATGAGGCCTCTGGAGCTGCATGAGATGGTAGAATCATAGATTTTAAGTTTTGCTAGGCTTTGAGAAAGCTCAGCAAACACTGAGGTGGTTTAGTCTCAGGCAAAAGGAACCATGATGGTGTAGGCTTAGTTTTCCTCATTTTAATTTTGAGGTTGAGGAATTATAGGCACTTAGAAGGGGGCTGGCCATAAGTGTGTGTAAATCTTAAAATGTGACCCTCCTTAGAAGCTTGGGAAGATAGCAGAGCTATTACTGGAAACGAGAGGGGTCAGGGAATTGTGTGTGAAACTGAAGTGGAGGTCAGCAAGGGGAACTGGAGGGATGTTTATGTTTTACTTTATTTTGCATTTGACCCCTTTCAGTGCTAATATGTTCATGTATCATTAGTTCAGAAGAGAGCAAAGAAAGGATTCCAGGAGAGGATGCTTTGCAAAATGTTTACCATTACCTTCAAAAGGTAAACAATAAGGCAGGAAAGGGCTGTCTTAAGTCCTTACCTATAAGGGCTCTTGTATTGGGTACAGCGCCAAGTGAAGAAGCTGTTTAAAATGAGTACTGTCAGCACAAAAGTGAGATGTGTCTGGAGAGGTGATGTGGAGGCATGCCAAAGTGAACAGCAGGCCTGGCACACAGAGATGAGTGGGCGTGGCACCTAGAGGTGGGTGGGCGTGGTGTGGAGGTGGCTAGGCATTTACAGGTGGAAGTGAGTGACCTGTGGAGGTGAACTAGTGTGTTGTGTTGAGACAGATGGGAGCAGAAAATAAGATGTCCTGAGCTGCTCAGGTTTAGAAGAAGGGAAGGGAAGTAGGACTTGGGCTCACCCGGACAACCCACCCCTCTTAAAAGCTGTGTGCCTCTCATCTACATGGGAGGCTGAGGCAGGAATATCACACGAGCCAGTGAGTTTGAGGCCAACCCTGGGCAACATAGTGAGACCCTGTCTGGAAAAAGAAAAAGAGAAAAACACGGTACATCCTTATAAGCCCTGAGAACCACCAGGAGGGCAAACATTCTGCCCTAAGGAAGATGTGGCAGATGGCGGGAGCTCTAGTTCTGAGATGCAGCAGGAACACTTCCTACTATGGAGCTCAGCAGTGCTACCTGTCATCTCCAGACATGTCTGGCAAGTGAGGAAAGAAACGCTTGATGTGCCCAGTTCTCTCCAAAGCCTCTCCACCTGTGTTAGAAAGCCAGACAGCTCAGCCACGGCAGGGCAGAACTCAGTCATCTTTCTTTATCCTCCTTAATTCCAGCCTTCTGTCAGTGTGTTTCCACTTTCCAGATGAGGATCCAGGGCTCGGGGGAATCACATAAGTTGTGTGCCAGAGCTAACAAATGGTGGGGTGGCATTCTCTCCCTACCAGGGTCCTGGCCCCAGTGGTCTTTGCTCTGTGGAAGGTGGGCTCTGGCTTTGTAAGTTAGTGGAGCTGAACCCTGGAGGGACTGGGGAGAGACCAGAAGGACTTGGGTCTATGACCTCTGTGTCCCCAGCATCTCTCACTCACGGTGCAAGTGAGTTTGCGGCTCTGGGTTCTCACCGTATGTGCTATGACTCATCTTAGCACTTGCTTTGCTCTCTGGTCTCACCTGTTTGTTTTTTATTTTACCCTGTCTCAATGTTTTCTCAGCTTTTTTTGTTCTTCACAGTGCACATAGAAACTGAAAATATTTGCGTGGTACAATGGGGTCAATAGATAAGGTCGCTGGGAGCTGGAGGTGGCTAGCCTGTCACTCTGGCTTTCCTGAGGGCTGTGGGGGATCCATGTGGCTGTTTCTGGCACGTTGCTAGTTAGGGAGATCTGCCCCCACCTGCTTGCTCAGAGCCTGTGACCAAAGAGACCACCATCTTGAGTCAGATCTGTCCTGGGTCCTGGAACCTGTCCCACAGAAACTATGAGCATGTCTCTCCCCAGGTCTTGGGATTTTGTCTGCCTTGTTTAGTCTTGGGGGATTTTATTAACCCACAGTCATCATGGGAATAGATAATGTGACATGTCCAGCCTGGCTTCAAGAAAGAAACTTAGGTAGAGATTTATATCCTTGGGCCCCACACATGGGAAGAGCTCAGGAATACCTTTATAAATAACCATTGAGTAAATATATATTCCCACTCTACTCTCAAAACACAAATACACAATCTCACCCCACTGGAGCCTTTCCCTCTCAGCCACTGCAATATTCTGTAATGGAAATCCTGCTGGGAGAGAGGGGAACCTATGTGAAAAATGCCATTTTGTCCCAGATTCAGAAGTTTTTGGACTTTGAGGTCTTACATGGTGGTGTCTCTTTTCTTCTGGGGGTCTGTAGTAGGCACCGCCTGACCACCGGCACTGAACATCACCATCCCCACATCTTTCAGCCTTGAGAAGCTTGACTGAATCATCCTTCAGTCACAGAAATGAAAACATTGAGATAAGAAGGAAGGCTGGATGGTACTAGTCAGTACATTGTCACTCACACACTGTCCAGTAAGGAGAGCAAGAACACAGTCCTGAGTGTCAGCTGCAGCCATCCTCTTCTCGAAGTTGGGGAACTTCACAAGGTGGTCCCTTCATCCAGTTCCTATTACTCTCTTCTTTTCACCCACTTCCCTCTCCTTCTCTCCCTGGGCTACTTCTGTGCCCACCTTTCTTAGTGATCATTACTGAGTCCTTTATTTATTCTATAATTGCAGGATTCTTCATGGTTCTTCCCTTAGGCCCTGCCTTCCCCATCCCCCTTTTATCCCTTGTCTCATGTATTTTAAAAAAAATTTTTTTTAGTTGTAGATGGATACAATATTTTATTTGTTTATTTTTATGTGGTGCTGAGGATTGAACCCAGTGCCTCACATGTGCTAGGCAAGTGCTCTACCACTGAGCTACAGCCTCAGCCCCTTGTATGTATTTTTTAAATGTAGTTGTATACATAACACAAAACTTTCCATCTTGACCAGTTTTAAGTGCACAGTTCAGTAGCATCAACGTTGTTGCACAACTGGTCTCTCAAACTCCTCACCTTGCAGAACTGAAACTTTCCATCCACTAAGCAACTCCCCCTCTGTCAGCCCCTGGCAACTGCTGTTCTACTTTCTGTTTCTATTCTAAGAGCTTTAACTAAGTAGCTCATGTGCATGGAATCATGCGGTGTTGCCCTGCTGTTGATTGCTTGTTTCACTTAGCATGGTGTACTCCAGGTGCATCCATGTTGTAATCTGCATCAGAATTTCTTTCCTTTTTAAGGTTGAGTAATACCCCATAGTGTGTCTATACTGTGTTTTGTTTATCCATTTATGCATCAGTGGGCATTGGGTTGCTTCTGCCCTTTGGCTATTTTGAATAATGCTGCTGCGGATATGAGTATCCAGCTATCTCTTTGAGACTAAGGTTTCAGTTATTTGGATATATACCCAGAAGGAGAATCCAGCAGGATCACGTGGGAATTCTGTTTTTAATTGGAGGAACCACCATACTGTTTTCCATAGCGGCTGCACCATCTTATCTTCCTGCTGGAAGGAACAAGGGTTCAAGGGTTTCAATTCCCATATTATTGTTGTTTCTGTTATTCTGATAGGCACTTCCCTGTGGATGTGAAGTGGTATCTCATTGTAATTTGGATGTGCCTCTACCTCATTCATGATCAGTGAGGTGGAGCATCTTTTTATGTGCTTGTTGGCCATTTCTTTTGTCTTCTGTGGAGAAATGTGTGTTCAAGTCCTTCACCCATTTCTTAATTGAGTTCTTCAGTGGTTTGTTTTTTAGCGTTCTCAGCCTCCCTTGTGGAGGGAAGTCTCACCTTTCCCGTGGGTACAGCTCTCTCCTTGCTGTGGATTGTGGACCTGTCCTGCATCCTGGGTTCCTTAGTGGCACTATTGTCAGCCCAGTCATCTAGACTAGAAATGTAAAGTCCCTTCTGATTCCCTGTATCATGTTTCTCACGGTCAGTTGGTCGCCAAATCTGTCAGTTGTCTCCACCAATTTGGTTTAATCCATCCTTTCCCTTTTGGTGTTACGGCCACCGCCTGGTTCCAGGGTGACCAGTGTAACCTCAGGTGGGGTGTTGGCTCATCACTCAAGTCTGGTGAAATCTCAGGGTGGGGTAGCGTGGGCAAAGGGTGGCGTCAAGTTTGACAGAACATATTTAGTAATGTATCGTATTTGTAAAATGGGAAAAAAAAAATTTGCAGTACATGGAATAATAAAATATTCTTGAGGGACTGTGAAAATGTTAGCTTTCTTTGTGAATAGCAATATACCATTATACTGATATGAACAAACATTTATTGAGTGCTTAATATATGCCAGGCACCAAGTGCTTTACAAGTATTATCTCATTGAACTTCGTAACAATCATATAAGGTGGATATCCAGAAAAAGAAGCTGAGGTACAGAGCGGCCCAAGTCTCACATCTGATAAGTGATAGATGTGTTACTCGAACCCAGGCAGTTTCAGTCTAGCAAGAGAAAGCATGAGGCCTTTTCTCTTCTCCAGAAGGGGTCATGAGTTAAATGGGCCTCAGAAAAACTGGCCTTCATGGAAAGTTCCAGGATCCTCATCGTCTAATCCCCATCCCCAGTCTCACTGACTGGAGAGACTTCTCCCGAATATGCCTTTGTGGACACCAGGCCTGTGAACTGCTCTTCCTGGTGGGTCCCGGGCTCTCCTCACCTCTCACTTGCATGGACTTCTCTCTGGAGAGCCCTCTTCACTGTCACACCCACTTCTCTCATCTTCACAGTCATCTCAGGGCCACCTCCTCAAGGAGGCCTGGCCCTTCTCCCCGTTAGGACTCCTCACTGCTCCTTCTCAGTGTGACGTGAAAGTCCTCCTAACTTCCTTCCTCAGCATCTAGCTTGTTCCTTTTTCTTCTCAAAATAACTGCAGGCAACTTGAGACAAAATCTGCCTGTTGAGACATCAGCACCTTTGTGTCCCTCAGTGCCAAGCGTGGAATGTGTTGTCACAATGATAAGCTAGATATTTTCCACATGGAGGCTCGTGAAGGCGACTTTGAAGAAGTCTGCTCTTTCCCTTTTAGAAATTCCTTTCTCTTAAGTTGCCAGGAAGTCTGGATATGTCTTTATCTCCAACTCACTCTTGTATCACTCAAGTTTAGTTCTCATCAAGCACATTTGAGCCCCTTGCCATGGCAGGAGGCCAAGCACTGAGAAGGAGTCCATGCCTTCAGGCCTGGCCTTGCTGTGTGGGCATTGTTCTGGCCAGCTCTTTGACATAGGCTTGGTGCTAAACGTCCTTGATTGGCCAAGATTGGCTCCTGAGCACAGCTTGGAGACATTCAGGTTCCTTATCCTCAGCACACAAAACCTACAAAGTCTCATTGAACCAGCTTTGGGCACATCAACTCTCTGGCCACCAATTGGGCCCAGTGGGGCACTTGAGTTAGGAGAAGCAGCCTTGTGCTTTGGGAACCTGTGTGACCAGAAGGCTCTCGCTGTGGATGAAGCTCACCAAAGCAAAGTGAAAGTTGTGAAATTCAAGTGCTACAGTTAGTTCCCTTTTTGAGAAAGTGTTCTGGACCTCATTAAGAAAAATTTGAGACTGCCTGCTCCGTTTCTCTTCTCTTGATATACCAAAATCATTTTCCTCCCATTTTCTCTCATTAATCTTGCTGTAACTTCATTTGTGATTATCTGCTATCTTAAGGAGCATAAACAAGTCTCCAATGTGTTTGTAATGTGGGGTTCAGCTGAGGAAGCTGGCGGGTAGTCTTGTTGCAGTTGATTCTCTGATCAATGAGGAAAGGCAATACCTAACATTGTGAGAAATGGAATAGTTCACGTGATCCGGGAAAACCTATTTCTTTTCTAGTTCCAGTATGGGACACGGGAGAACAGCAGGGCGAAATCCAGTGCTTGATGTCTGTGCAAAGTCTGCACACATTTGTTAAGCGTGGATGGGTAAATCCTGAAAGGAGCCAAACACATCCGACTCTGAGTTGCAGTGTTCCTTTTTCCTGCATGTAAGCAAGGTTTCCCGCAAGAGTCTCTGCTGATTGGAAGATTTGGGTTAGGACAGTCCTTTCCAGAGCTGCTCCTTACACTCAGAAGCCCAGATAGATGTCTCCAGGGGAGGGAGCATGTGGATGACATTTTAATGTAGCACTTTGGCCTCCCACAAATATGTGAGCAGAGGGGCCCCAAGCAGGAGAAGCCTGTCACCCAAAGTCCCCATGTATGCCTCCCGCTTCCAGGTGCCAGCAGACGTGGAGAAATGTCAGGATCGGATGGAATGCTTCAATGCCGACCTGAAGGCCGACATGGAGAGGTGGCAGAACAACAAGAGGCAGGACTTCCGGCAGCTGCTCATGGGGTTGGCCGACAAGAACATCCAGTACTATGAGAAGGTAAAGGAGGGCCTGCCAGGCTGTAGTTTCTAATAGCCAGAGCCTTTCACGAGGGCGTGCTAGAAACCCAGAAGCAGGGACCCTGCTCCTCCCGTGTCCTTCCCTTCTTCCCTCCATCTGACCTTGGCTGACCTTGCCCCGCTGTGCTGGCCAAGTTGGGAGGCCGGAGGTCTAGCCCTCGGCCTCCTTCACACGCACTGGGGGAAGCAGCCGCTTTGTCTTCCATGCTGCCTAGACCTGCGCACTGGCTGCTCCCGAGTCACTCAGACCTTCAGACCTGGGTGCTGCCGGACAGTGGAGGCCCTGGGGGTACTTCACACTGCCTTGTGGTTCCACATACAGGGCTCTCTACTGTCGTTGTGCCATGGACCCCTTTGGTCATCTGGTAAGAGCTGATATGCCCCTTATCAAAGCACTATTTGTTTTTTAAAATAGACTTAAAAGTTCTGTTTTTAAATATCTAATATGAAAGTATGTGGGATTACAAAGGAAAACAATTCTAGAAAAGCAGTTTCATTCATGGATCCCCTTGATCTGTGGGCCTCAGGTTAAGTTCCCTGCCTGCCCCTCCCCCACGCCCAACATACCCACAGTGATTACTGTCAAGCTATAGCCACATCTCCTCAGTCACAGTTTGCCCCTAGTGTATCCACCTCTAGATCATTTCTGCTGATGAATCTTAATATTCCTTAAAAGCCTAAAATTATAGAGACTGGCCCGATCACAGTTCAACAAGTAACCTGTAGGCATGACATCAAACTTGGAAACACAGCAGCCTCCCAGCTTATGGGCAAGGACTAACTTGGCTCTTACACCACAATCTTAGAAACGCACTCATCCTAAGTGACAAGAATCCATTTTTTCTGAGGCTTTGATGGTCTGGCTGCTGCCCGGAGGCCATGTGTCCACATCTTCTCCAGGTCTTTTGGAGGAGGGCTAAGGAAACAGGCATGGAGTGGCCCTTGCTGGCCAGCTCTTGGGGAAGGGCTGATTGACAGGGGCAGGAGGAAGCATGCTCCCTTCCTCTTGGCGATTTTCATGGAGCCCCTGCTGTAGTCCTGGGCTGGTGCTGTTTGGAAGTGTTGCTTGTGTCATCTCATTAAATTTACGCCTCCATCACACTGCTGAGAGCTTTATGGTTCTCAGTTTAAAGCTCAGGAAACCAAGGCTCAGCAAGGTTTATAAAGCTCTACCCAAGCTGATGCAGCCTGTAAGTGAATGCACTAGGATTGTAGAACGGATGGGTCCCCAAGTCTAGGTGGTTCCATCACTGTCCACCTTGGGGATGGTGCCCTCAAGAACAGCCCTGCCTGCTCAGAAAGTTCACCACATGTGAAGTTGAGGCCTCATTCCTCTGCTTACTGTGCTGTTGGGAAAGGTGCCTCTCTGTGCCTCTGTTTCTTTATCTGTGAAATGGGAGTGTTCCTTCTACATGGAATGATTGTAAAGATACTTTGAAATAATGCACCTAGACTATGCCTAGCACATGGGAGGCATTTAGTAAATGTTACTTCTCTCTTTGACCTCGTCACCCCTCTCTGTTGTTCAGTGGCTTTCCCATTACTCGAAAACTAACCAGATCCATGGTGTCCTTTAGTCTTCTTGAAGCTGAATTCTAGCATACCCACAGCCCCAGGGCTCAAACACTCAGGACTCATTGTCTGTGTCTTCCCATTACACCACCAACAGGGTCACTATCTTGAGGTGTGGTTTGGGGTCCTCACATATATTTGACCAGTGCTTTTGGTGTATTTGCTATGTGCAAGAGACTATCTACAAAACTGATAAATAAATAGCAAGGCCCCTACCCTTAAGGCATCCTCAGTCTACTGGAGGAAAAGTATTAATGAAAGAATCCCACAGCTAAGAGCGAGCAGTGTGTGCTGAAGGAAGAGAACAGGACACTGGGAGGAAATATTAGGGGGCATAATTCAGATGAGGGGAACAGTGGACAGATAATGTCAATCCGGAAGTAACATGTATTTTGAGCCTGAGAGACAAAGACCTAGAGGAGGGGTATTCCAGACAACGGGAGCAGCACCTGCAAGGTTCCTGGGGTAGGAAAGAGCATGGCACACTTGGGGACTGGAGAGAGGAAAGCTGCTCCGGCCTCAGTTCCTCATAGCTGATGTAGAAAGATCTGACGTGATGGCCTAGGAAGAGTAGGACCTGGAGCGCCACAGACTGCACTCGGAATCCCCTGTGGGAAGCAAGCTCCTCGAGGCTCTCACCCTTCCTCAGGTCGGGCTTCCGAGTCTGGCTTCTCTAACCTCAGTCACCAGGGAAGGTGTCCAGGAGCAGTTTCACCTCTCCTCCTTCCAGCTTGACCTCCTCCTCCCATCTCAGAACTCCTCCCCAGATGACTTGGCACAGAGTCCTTGTTCACCCTGGACAGTTTTTAAGAAAGGTTCAGTGCCGTGGAGCCGTCCTTCCCTTCATGCAGGAGACTGCTGAAAGGGAGGGAGGATTATTTCTGTTAAGCAGCTTGCTTTCAGAGGACAGAGCCAGCATCTCCTAAGTTCTTGGCCTGTCTCAAGGATCTGGGATAAAGAGATTGATGTAGTAGAAAGGGCATCAGTTCGCATTCGTGTTAGAATCATGAGTCATGAGCACTGTCACTTAAAAGCATTGTGTCTTGGGCCGGCGATTTAACCCAAGATTCATTTTCCTCATCTGCAAAGTGGGTGTGTATGTAATAAGTAATATTTCTACCTCATAGAGTTGTGATAAGGAATGTAAAATACATAGCAGTGTTCGGACATAATATAACTGAATCGTTGGGTCTCCTCCTCCTGTTCTCTCATTTGAAAGATCCAAGAGTGTCCCAAACAAGCAAATCTGAGTTTGGTGGAGAAGAGAAGATTGTCTACCCACTCTGATTCAGGTGACTGGTTCGTTCCAGTCGTAATTCTGTACTTGTGCAAGCCCCACGTCCCTGGAACAGTGTTGCCCTCCATACGGAGAACCTAGGGCCTCATCAAGGGCTTCCTGCCTGCTGTCCCTTTTGCTTTTTCAAGGGGAAAATTTTCTTCCAGTCAGTCCATTTCCATTCACTGGGTATGAGCTTCAGGCACTGTCTTTTTTTTAAAAATATTTTTTAGTTATACATGGACACAGTGTCTTTATTTTTGTTTTTACTTATTTTTGTGTGGTGCTGAGGATCGAACCCAGTGTCTCACACATACGAGGCAAGCGCTCTGCCGCTGAGCCACAACCTCAGCCCCCAGGCACTGTCTTGAATGCATGTAAGCCTTGTGGGGACACTGATGTCTTCCTTAGAGATAGGGGTGATGCATTCCAAACAAACACCTGTCACCTCCCCTGTTGACACTAGTTATGGATAATACACGTAGGTGTCATTAGACAAAGGTGACCCAGCAGGATTGGCAACAAAAGGGTAGATGAGAGCAGAATTAAGAAGCTGACCTTGAAATCTGAAACCTGAGTTGATCCTCTGCGAATGCTGTCGTTTCAGTGCCTCATGGCGTGGGAGTCAGTTATTCCACTGCTGCAGGAGAAACAAGAGACCAAGTAGATTTCTCCTTGGAACAGAGACTCTTCTACCTACACAGGACATGACACCCTGTACTGGAATGTCCCTGCAGTGCCAGAGAGGTGGCACTGGGGAAACAACACAGAAGCACCTCTCGTTTGTGTATTTCCTCTCGTCCCCTTCACCCTACAGTTGTTTTCAATTTGTATTTATTCCTTGGTGGAGTCCGTGAGGCTATAATCATCTCTCAGCAAAAGAAGCACACCTCCACATTGTGAAGGAGCCTGCTAAGGAACACTACGGACACTTGAAACTGAGTGTCACGGCAGTCCACAGCTGGCGTGGTGACATCTTGTGACAGTTTCCTCTTTTGAGACAGCCAAGTTGCCTGTTGCAGGAGGGGACACAGGTCTTGCTTTTCAAGGTCATGGAGGAGGCATGAAGAAAGGCCTCTGGCTTGCTGTAAGACATGGCGGTTCTGCCGTTGACCTGTGTGGGCGTTGACTTGCCTCTGCCTAGAATGAGGTGTTGGCACCTCCACAGAAAGTCCTTAATTTACAGTGGCCTGTAGTTGTGAGTGTGGCCTGCTGCTTGTTCGTGATGAGCGACACGTGTTTTAAAGTCCGTGTCCACATGCATCCATGCTTGAGTGAGCAAGCCTTGTCCTCACGCGATGCCTCGTGAAGCTGGGGGATGCTCCCTGATCTTGCTTCTGACACCAGAATGCAATAGACTAGAAACTTTCATGTAAAACAAAGAAAGGTGCATTTTTCTTTGTGAAGGCCTTCGATGTTTTTCTTTTGCCTGTTAATTGTCAGCAGTCAGAATTAGACCTCTTGTTTGCAGTCAGAGTAGCTCCCCTGTTGTGGAGATCAGTGGGCATATGCCAAGCCCCACCTGTGATGTCTGCTTTGTGCAATTTGCCTTTACTTCACCAAAAATGCTGAGTTTAGTATTTCCTACCATGTCCCCTGGACATTCGGGCAACCTTTTGGTGAGGGAGGGCTAGTATGTCGTATTGACATGACACAGTTGAAGTGGGTAAACTCAGTGTGAATGTTCTACATAAAGTGCTTTAACCCTTAGCATTTCCTGGTCAGGAAGAAAAGTCAGTACCAGCAGGGGCCTCAAAGATGAGAAGCTTAACAGTGAACTCGTTGCTTTTAGCTAAGCCGAAGTCTCAATTTGCAGCCAAATTCCTGGGTACAGCTGGCTGCGTTTAAAGTTGTCATTTCAAACTATTACCAGGTTTACTTTTCAAATCCCCACAAAACCAACAGTCAAAAAGGATCTCTCTTCTTTTTGACTCATTTTTTTCTCCCCTCCTGAAAAGAACCCACATACGTTACATTCGTGTTCTCTCACTTGCAGCTTATCCTTAGAAACCTGTAAATCTAAGCCTCAAGTAGTAGTTCATTTTTTAAATGAAGCAGTCGGGACTCTGCTGCACATGCAAGTTAACCTGCAGATGCCAGTCAACGTGCAGCCTGTTAAAGTCACTTTATTTCACTCTGACAGCAGAGTTGACCTGGGGTCAGCCACAACTGGGATACTCTTGGAGCAACAGACAGCAGAGGGGAGTTTGGCTGTTCCACCCTGTTTGACAGAGTCAAATTTGAAATCATAATTTTTACATCCGTCGGTACTTGCCTGTGCTGCTAAGCAACCTCTGTGCTATTCTAAAACCCTTTGATGTGAATTTTCAGTTTGGTACAAATAGAAATGATTCACTGAAGCAAAAGGGTAAGAACAATCCATCTACCCCCATCTCCAGTGATTCAGCATTTCATTCTACCTCTTGAACCATTGAGTTGGTGTGGGTAAGGATGTCCCAGTCCAGCCCGGCAGTGCGCTGGTGGAATCGGGGTGTGCATCTAATAGTTGACAGCCCTCTATTGATATCTGGCGGAAGACACCAGACTGACCCAGCAGCATATATTCCTTTTTGGAACATGTGAAGCTGTGCTTTGTGGAATGTGTGCTTTACAGATTTTGTCGAGGGTAACAGATGCTTGGAAAGAACCATGGAAAGAGCTACAAGGAACCAGAATCCGACAACCTGCTAGTTGCCAAACCCCAGAGTCATTCCTGTACAAAGGTTACTTGGGAAATTTCGAAGACAGTCCCTCGAAAATACACCCATCAGTCTCCTCCCTGGGAGACATGGGAGAGGGACCCAAGCTCCTTAGGACTGGGTTTTGCTCCCTCTTTCTGGTCCTCATGTGGTGTTCTTTGAGACACCAGAAAGAGCTGCAGCAATGCGACCTCTGTTCTCCAGGCGTGCTCTTGGTAGCAGAGTCAGGAAAAGCCTGTATGTTAGACTTCCTTGGAGAAATGGACCTTCCCAAGAAGGCACTTTGGTCCCTGTCTTCAGGCTGGCATCTTACAAGGTGAGGAGCTCGGCCCAGAAGGAAGCGGGCAGGAAGAGGCAGCAAAGGAGGCCCTCCCCACTCGGTGGCTCCCTCTTGCCCCTGAGGCTCAGTAGTCCCAAGCACTGGCCTCTTTGTTTTAATCAAGCAAAATGGAGATTCACTATGAGGAGCTTAACTGGGAGACTCCTGTGCCAAAAACTGCCTTGGAGAGGCCCCATTACCCCATCCTTCTTGACTCCACAGAGCCACAGTGCTGAGATCACCAACTCCTCTCGTATTTATCATCCATGAGATTTTTTGCTGAGGGTGCCCTTTATCTGGGGCGGATGGACATAGACAAATGTTGAGGCTTGAACAATGAAAAGTTGCCCCGAGCCACTGTCCAGGTCCTGAAAAGAGAAAGGTTTCCTTCAGTCAGGTTAAAAGTTCGGAGTGAAGGCAGAAGAGAGAATTCCTACAAGCTGAGCAGATTTTAGAAGGGCAAATGATGTCAGACTGAGAGCGGTTATGATGTTAACAGCCATGGACACTGCATTTTCTCATCAGTGTGGGGATCCCTAAGAAGATTCTGGGCCTCTGCTTAAAGCAAGGAACCACTGCTCTGAAATGAGGGAACACATGACCCAACCCAATTTGGGTTGGGTTTCATCCCTTGATAAGGCTTATCAGTGATCGCTGGCAAACTTTTCATGTGATCAGAGAGATGATGGGTTTGGTATTTCCCAGACACCTCTCTGTAGCTGAAATAACAAACGGCACAACTCTGGGGATCATGGTGAACATAAGATGTCTGTTTTCATGCCAAATTTCAGCCCCACAGAGCATCCTCTGGATCTTGGTCAAGGGTGTATTCTGGATCACCACTTCTCCAAGGGGAACCAATGCTCACCTGCTGCTCACTGCAGTGAGGCTGCCTTTGTTGAGGGACCAACAGGAAGTTCCACCTCAGAAGTGGGCATGATGGCCGCCAGCAGTTGCAAGGAAGGTTTCTCTCTTAGGAAGGTAGCCCGAGGGATACCTAGAGTTTGTGTAGCTTCATCCTTCCATTGAGTTGATAGCGTTGAAGCCAAAGGCAGCTGGCTCTGTTTTGATGAGGCTGCCTGGGCTGTGGGAGAGTAAGTCGCTGTCTACACTCCACCCTGAGCTGGTGATTGGGGAGGGAACACAGGGTCAAGAACCTCCTTCAGGTTGTGTGAGCCTAGCTGTCTGGGTCTTGGGGTGGGCTGGAACTGGCTAGTTAGGGTTGCTAGAGACTCTCAAGGGTGGTTCCTTCCAGAAGCTCAGACACCTACTTGGAGGGCCTGTAGCAACTGAGTAAGCTAATTATATGGCTGGGGTAACATTGCTTTGGCCACCCTTGTTTACAGAAGGATGGTGGAATTTGGGTTTGCCTTTCAAAAGCCCTCAAGATGACAGTAGATTGGACACACCCTGTCATTGCTCATGTGTCTTTTCAATCCAGATGGCATGTGGCACTTACTAGTACATTTGAGGAAAACATCCTCTCCTAAGCCAGACTTACAGACTGATCAGGGTGTGTGGGAATTGTTCTCCTCTTCCTTGTTTTAATAATCTAGGAATCAGATTTTTCACTAACCTACTCTGTAGGTTGTCAGCTTTTTGTTTTAAGTGTCCTCACACTTGCACATATCAGAGTGGGCAGGAGCTGTCTGCATTTAAAAAAAAAAAAAAAGCTGGAGTGGGGCTGTGTTATAGGGGGGTGGACTGTTCCCTTAATCATATGTATTTGAAATGTGTCCTGGGCATGACTGTCCAGCCCTTTATTATGTGGCAGAAAAATGTTATCCAGGTAGTTTTTACTGCTGGTCTGTAAATAAGTGCTATGAAAAACAATAACTTTTAACAAACCAGTAAGATATTTGTTTCCTATAAACATTCTGTGTATTTAGCACTTGAAAATCAACAAATCCAGAATTTAAAAATAATGCCACAAGACTGTTACAAGCCTAACTCTACTTTTGAGAAGTTTTCAATACCTAATATGCCTTATTCTTCAACTAGTATTTTTAAAATTCTGGATAGGAAGTTTTAGATGTATAATCAGCCATTCAGCTTAAATACTAGAGATCTAACATAGTCAGTCCTCAGTCCTCTTAGAGAAACAAGCCAGAAAGTGAGGGTCAGAATGAGGGTGGCCTTTTAGGAGGAGAGAAATAAGCAAAATGATATTTTTAATAATGTAAGGAAACACAGGGACCACACCACCTTTTGTTGTTTTAAAGTGTGAAACATTAATTCAGTGCCTTTTGGCACAATTTTGATTATAGAGGATACGGTGTCAGCATTGACAAATCATAGACAACAAAGAACTCTATAATGACAGTATTGAAGGTTCACCCTGATTCTGCAGAACAGCTTTTGAAGATACTGTGGGGACCTCAGAGGGGCATGTTTGGGATGGAAAATCTCCACAGGTTGAAATGCCAAAAACGTATTCTGTTGACTCACATAATTGTGTCGACTGCAGCAGAGCTTTCGTTATTAAACCAGAGATGAAGAGTGTTGTGTATGTGCCTCTGCCAGGAGGGCTGCCCCACTGCCAAGTGACTCTGGGCTCTTTCTAGGCTGAGCCAGAGCAGCTGACACCTGTCCACACTCCTATTGGACAGGCTTGTTCATGGTCTTAGATTAACCTTTCTTCCAGAAATGGTACTAGGAGGAGGAAAGGGAATCGCTTTTTCCTCTGTGTAAAAGTGGGGAGTGGAATAAACAGATTGCAGACCAGAATGTAAATCCATATAATTAAAGCAGTGGCTGTGTCGGCTGGGCCTTCATCGGGGAACAAACCAGCATCTCTTAATGGCCAGCACTGTCCACCGGACACCCCTGAGGCTGCGGTCCTGCCCCAGTGGCCCCCTGTTCCTTGTACTTCTGTGTGCCTGTTCCCATCATCTCTGTGAGTTGGGGATGCATTGAGAGGTGACCTACCCCTGATACACTCCCCTGAAATCAACTGCCAGCAAACTTTCTAACTTGTATTTTAACTGTTAAAGAAGAGATTAAAATTTTACCTAGGACATTTCCAAATTATGGACTGTGTTTTTTTTAATTTTAGAAATCATTCTTTATGTTTAAAATTTTAAGAGAAAAAGAAAAATCCTTCTGAGGTGTTGATGAAGTCCTCTGTGTAAATGTGTTGTCTTCTGCTGCCATTAAGCCAAAACAAAAGCTGTGAAAATAAAAAGTGCTCAAGAAGAATGTGTATTGACAAGAAAGTGGTTTATTTTACAGACTGGAAGTCTTTATTTCATTAAGCTACCAAATGTTAAAAAGAATGTCACCTTTTTTTCTTTGTTATGGAACCCAGAGATTATGGAGTGGCGGGGTGGGGGGGTTGTTTTTGTTGAATTTTTGATGCTGGCACGAAGTTTTGCCCACTTTTTTTTTTTTTTTCCATGTATCTGTATTGAAAAATCTGTTGTTTACTATGGAATTAGTATTTTACATTTTGAGGTAAACAAAGAATTTGTATTGCTTGATAAACTATTAGCTTGTAAATTCAAACAAAGTTTCTTTACCTCAATTAACTTAAAGTAATGGACCAATAAATCTATAAAAGATGCTTTCTTTACCTTGAGTTCTGTTCTCATTTGTACCATTGAAGGACTGGACAACATGGTTGCCACCTCTTCCGTTTTCTTATTTTCTGAACAGGGAGAAATAATTTGCCTATAAGAATCAGGATATACAGAGCAACAGGAAAAATATAGGTATGTAATTGAACTATTTTTATTATGTAGTTCTTTATAGATCCAAACTCAGCTTCCCCTCTCCTACATCTTACAAATTAGTACTCATTTGGGGAGACGAAGAAACTACTTTGTATAGTGACCGTGGTGACAGACAGGTGGATGACAGCCAGCCCAGGCATTACAGGAGAGATTTCTCCCTGCACCATCCCATGGCAAAGCACATTATATTCTTGGCCAGGACCAGTCACTTCCTGACTTTTTGCCTGCTAGGAAGTTTTTGAAGAATTTGTAGGAAAAGAAGAAATGGGGGCTGGGGTTATGGCACAGTGGTAGCGTGCTCGCCTAGCACGCAGGAGGCACTGGGTTCGATCCTCAGCACCACATAAAAATAAAATAAAGATATTCTGTCCACCTACAACTAAAAAATAAATATTTAAAAATAAAAAAGAAGAAGAAGAAATGGCTGTGGTTCATCAGTGTTTTGCTCATTAGAGGCCAGAGTGCTTGTTAAGTTTATGTAACTTAGTGCTTTGGAAATGGACATGACAGTGGTGCTGGATTGCCTTTCTGAGAGTAGACTTCATTAATCTAAGACAGCAGTCATACAAAATGAGGCATTGAGGTGGGATAAGAGGGAGATTTGGGATCCAGTCTCAACTTTTCTATTTACTAGCTATGTGACTTAGGCAAATCACATCTCTCTGAACCTTCAGTATTGTGATCTTTGAAATGAAGACGAGCCTTCCTAGTAGGGTTGTTGGTGGGATTGCTGTAATGTGTACGAAGACGCTAAGTGTATGGTCGTCACTCCTTTTGGAAAGACTCTTCCTGTTATTTAAATATGGCCAACTTAAATATTAAGGATAGCAACTTTTTGTATGTGATCTGCCAATTGGATTGGGTTCATTTGATGTTGTTTTTAAGTAGACCTTTTTTCTTTTCAAGAAGATATTGAGACAGGATACTGCAGGCCTGGGGAATAAATAGGAATAGATTGCAAAAGCCATGGCAAGGATAGGGATGGAGGAGGCAATGAGCAGCTGGATTTAAGAGATTTCTGCGGTGAGCAAATGGGTTAGGTGATTTAGAGACTTCCAGGCTGGGAGCTGCAGGTGATGCCCTTACCTGAAATCAATTGGGAGAGAATAAATAAAAGATGTAGTAGGCTTAGGTGGTGGAGTGGGATAAGAATAATTTGGTTTGGGTGTATCTGGAGGTGGAGATGTCAACTCAACTTTTGAAAATAGAGTTCTGGAGTCCATGGGAGTTGACTAGGTTATCTGAGAAGAGAATCAAGGACAGGGTCTTCAGGGCCTCAAGATTTAAGGATACAGGGAGAAGAGGAGGAAGACTCAGGAAAAGTTCTTAGAGGAGTCAGGCTCCATAGGTTAGAGTGGTGGTTCTTGAATTTGGCAGCTTATGGAAACATTAGCTGTTGGCCCCATTCCTGGAGTTGGATTTGAATGAGGCCCCACAGTTGGTGTTTCTAACAAGTTCCCAGGTGATGCTGATGCTGCCGGTCCAAGAACCCTTGGCTTAGAGCATCTATCAGGAAGGTCACCTGGGGACAGGTGAGAAAGTTTGAAACTGCTACTCTGGTGGCAAGTAGGGTTGAAGAGGAACTAAAACCAAGGCCTTGATAGTCCAGTTCAGGGCTCTCAACCACAAGCTGAGAGCAGAGTCAATGGGGGCAAATAAGGAAATTTCCATGGCTCTTAAGAGCAAGCTCTTTGAGAGCAGGAATAGAGAAGCTAATGATCAGAATCATTTGGAGTGGTGGTCGGGGGGAACTGGTGAGGGACCCAGGTGGGAGGCCCGAGTCGAGGAATGAGTCTGGAGAGGTTGAACATGACCTTGACTTGTTTTTCTCAGCCCATTAGCCTGGCTTGTGTTGCTGTCCTGGTGAGGCGCTCTGCCTCCTCCATGGCCCAAGGACAGGATTGGAATTCTTGCCTCCATCTACCTCACCCTCTGCAGTCCACCAGCCACCAACTCTGGTTGACCTCTAGCTCCAGATCTTTCTCTGCACCCATTTGCTCCCCGCCCCCCACCCACTGCTTCTCGTCCAGTGTGCCAGCCTGCTGCTGTCCTCACCTGGATTCCTGCAGGGCCTCTCGGCTTGTCTCTTTTTTGCACATCTTTCTTTGTGCTGCTGTTCCCACAGAGCTTCCAGAGTGTTCTAAGATGCACATGGAAGCATTCTATGGTCCTTCAACAGCTGTCCCCGTTATTCTTTTTGAAAGTTGTCTCTGCTGTCCCTCTTCACTGCTCCAGTCTCATCTCTGGCCCATCCTCCTTGATATCAGTCCTTCTCCCTCCTTTTTTTTTGCTCCATTCCCATCAAATTCCTATGTCTTAGGAAAATTTCCCCTTGGGCCTATGAACGTGTTCCGTCTGCCTGGAATGTCCCCCAGCCTGTGGCCTTGGTAACCCCTTCTCCTTCCTGTCTTAACATAGATGCTGTTCCTGGGAAGCCTTGTCTGTACTCCCAGATCTGGGTTATGTGCTCCCCTCTGTTAGCATTTGTTATAAGAAGCATCACTGCCAGCTCTTCTGTCCCCTCCATCTGCTGGACAGTATGCCATGTTTGGGCAGGAAGAGTCACATCTGTCCTCAGCTGTATCTCTGCACCTAAACATGGCGTCAGGACCTGAGTACATGTACCATAAGGGTTTGTTCACTCCTGGCCAAGAGTGTTAGAGATACAAACTCTGAGCCCAAATCCCCTGACGTTTGAATGCATTCTCTAACTTTTTTTTTTTTTAATATTTTTTAGATGTTGATGGATCTTTATTTTTTGTTCATTAATTATTTATATGTGGTGCTGAGGATCGAACCCAGTGCCTCATGCATGCTAGGCAAATGCTCTACCACTGAGCTACAGCCCCAGCCCCACATTCTCCAACTTTTGCCTTTTACTGTGGTTTTAGAATGTCATCGCTATCGTGTACAACCCCAAGAATCAGATCCTAATTAGAATAAGTTTTACTCCATGTACGTATAATATGTCAAAATACACTCTACTGTCATGTATATCTAAAAAGAACAACAACAAAAAAGAATGCCGTAACTAGCTGGGCAGGGTGGCACACACCTAGAATCCCAGCAACTCAGGAGGCTGATGCAGGAGGATTCAAGGCCAACTTCAGCAACTGAGCAAGGCCCTAAGCAACTAAAAAAAAGAGCTGGGGATGTGGCTTAGTGGTTAAATACCCCAGGTTCAATCCCCAGTCCCCCTACCCCCCAAAAGAATGCTACAACTATAGAATTATAGGGGGAATCTGACCTGGGAACAAATGATTCATACATTCATACTATGAATGTTGATTTTATTAGGGTGAATCTGCACTTATATATGTAAGTCAAATGGACAATAACAAGTAATTCAGAATAAAATGGCTCTTGTCATATCCCTGTTCCCTTCGTACCACCTGCTTTGGGAGGTATTGTTGACTGAAAATATTCAATCAAATATTCCATTAAGGAAGCTCTTAATAATTTTTTCTTAAAAGCAACAATGACAGCAATACTCCCCTGAAGCCCCGGGCCTGAGCGCCATTGCCCTCCTGAGTGTTCACAGCTAACAGGGCCTCAGGAAAGAAAGCTAACCCTTTTTTTCCCCAAGGTTTCATTTTAATTTGAAATTTATTGTTATCGACACAGAAATGTTGGCAGTTCTTGTAAAATACCCCTCTCACATTCCCCTCAGGCTGTTGAAAATGAAGGCTTTTGGTTCTCCCATGAGACTTCCAACCCAGCACCCAAGTGGCCCTATGTTGGAGCCCTTAAGACAATCCCCAGAAGAAAGGGTGCTGGCTGGCTGCAGCTGGAGGCCGAAGCCCCTCTAGGGCCTAGGATGGCTGTGCACACAGCCTGCACCCACAGAACCTAACCTCTGCCTAATGGGCATCTGAAAGCTAAGAAAGTTCTTCCATTACCCAGAAAGTGCTTACCCCACCCACCAGGGACCCCTGAGCCAGAGCAGGTCACCCAGAGGCTGACTCTGGCTGGAACTCGGGTTTCTTGGGCAGTAGGTTTGCTTTGGTCACCAGTTCTCTGGTTCCTTCCTTGGTCTTCAAGGTGTTTTCCTTGGCCATGGCTGGTGTTTTCAGCTTCTGCAGGTCAGTGCCTTCATCTCTCTGTCCTGTTTCCATATTGCAACCATGAGATTTGTTTATAGGCCACGATGCTGTAAGAGTTTGCAATGGAGTTACAAGAGAGCAATGGGAATGGGTGTAGCTCTTCATGCCCGCCAATGTTGGGGTTGTCTCCGGTCACTTTATCACGGGAGAGCGAGAGGCTATCTCCATTATGGTGTCAGAATGCTGACACTGGAGGGGACCTCTCTCACTCTGGGTTCCTACCAAACCCGTGATAATGAACTTCTCCCTGTTTCCTATCATATCATGAACGCTTTGCACCTACATTTTCTTGGAATCTCATCTCCTTCCTGCTTGATGACACACTCTATGCATAACTCACAATCAGAATTAACCTTTGCTAATCCCAAGCCAAATTAGCTGCCTCATCTGCTTTTCCATAACCCCTTTATCTATCCCATAAACCTTGTTTTAAAATAGCAGTAGTAAATGGAGACATAGCAATTATGACCTCTGGGTTGAAGTCTTGGATCTGTGTGACCTTTGGCATGTCCTTCAACCTCTGGGGCCCTCATTTTTCTTGTTTGTGGGAATTCCAGGGGCCTCGGGTTCTAAGCTCACACACCCGGCACTACTGGGTGGGGTGTGAGCTTAACTCCAAGCCTTCTAAAGGAAGCTTTAGAGAAACTCCGAACACTGACTTCTCCCCTGCCCTGAACCCTAAGGCCCTACCAGGGGAGGTATTTACTATACTTCCAATAAAACTCACTGTTTTCCAAGGCTGGCAAGTGGAAAGGCTAGACTTGGAGGCCTCCAGCACAGGGCCACATGAACACAGCTTACAGCCCTGACCTTGCAGCTGATGCCTACTGTGGATATCACATCATAGCTGCGTGTCGATGGCCAGCTCCAATTTCATGGTCAGCCAACAGGCATCTCTGGGTGTGGGTAGTCAGTAGGTGCCATAGCCTCTGACCCTGAATCCATTCATTCATTCATTCATTCATTCAACAAATCCTTGAACACTTCTTATATGGCTAGGCTTTCTGCTGAACACAGTGGACACATGGTGCACCACAGAGCTGTGGCCTCTGTCCTCAGGAGAGTGCTGTAGTCTAAGGGCAAGCATATTAAACAGATAATCACTAGAGGCTGGGACAGTGGCTCAGTGGTAGAGTGCTTGCCTAGCATGCGTGAAGCACTGGGTTCGATCCTCAGCACCACATATAAATAAATAAAAAATAAAGGTTCATCAACAACTAAAAAAAATATTTAAAAAAAAAACAAACAGATAATCACCAAGTGGTCTTCAACTACCATGCTATGAAGGAAAAGTAGAGGAAGCTTTGGGACCATATAGCAGAAGAATCTAATTCAGACTGAGAAGGGTTAGGAAAATCCTCTTTGTGAAAAAGGACAAGTTCAAGTCTCTGTTTCCTGATCTGCAAAGGGATAATAGCAATTACTTCGAAGGATTGTTTAGGAATGTTAAATCAGTTAAAATATATGAGATATTTAATGTGTTTTGTTATTGTCATTTTTTCAAAAGAAATGGATGTGAATGAATGTGAGTTTGTGGATTGGAGAAGATGAAGTCATTCTCTTCTCACGGCTTCTGTGTCGTCTATGCAGCGTGAGGCATTTGCTGAGTACATGTGTGTTGAAGGTTCGCAGGACAGGGCTGCAGAGGGGCAGAACCACACAGTTATTTCCTCAGCATCTCTGTATTGCATGTAAAGAAGAGCAAGTAGAAGAAAGCAGGTTCTCATAATAGCATGAAATTGAGCTGAGTGTGGTGGCTCACGCCTGTAATCCCAGCACTTTGGGAGGCTGAGACAGGAGAATCGCGAGTTCAAAGCCAGCCTCAGCAAGGGCGAGGCACTAAGCAACTCAGTGAGATCCTGTCTCTACATAAAACACAAAATAGGGCTGGGGATGTGGCTCGTGGTCGAGTGCCCCTGAGTTCAATCTCCAGTACCAAACAAAACAAAACAAAACAAAGCATGAAATTGACTCAGGAAGGGGCAGGGCCATCGCCCCTTGGGATTGCGAACAGACTGCTGGCAGTTCTGGCCCAGCAACCTCTCCTGACATCAAAGAGGATGTATACTGTGGTGGTCCCGCCTTCTGCACTCCTGAAGTCCTCTTCAGCTCTAACACGACATCCTGGTTTTTTGTTTCTTTTTCTCAATACTGAGAATCAAATCTATCACTGAGCTACATTTCCAGCCCTTTTTTATTTTGAGACAGCGTCTCGCTAAATTGCCCAGGCTGTCCTCAAACTTGCGATCCTCCTGCCTCAGCCTGCTGAATGGCTGGGATTGCATGTGTGCGCTGCCTTGCCGGGCTCTTCCTGGTTTTTTTTTTCTGTCAATGGTAGGTGGCTTGTCTTTTTGTGGTCCTTCCTATTGCTTTCACTCACTGATGATACAGCCTGGCCTCCTTTCCCTGTAAGAATTTTTCAGGATCTCATTTCTTTATGACTTCATGGAAGGGAAAGGTAATGGAAACACTCTGTTATGCCAGAAAGTTTCGATCTTACTTGTACATTCAAATTACCAGGAGAGCCGGTCTCAGTGGTGCATGCCTGTAATCCCAGAAGCTGGGGAGGGTGAGGCAGGAGGATCTCAAGTTCAAAGCTGGCCTCAGCAAAAGTGAGGCACTAAGCAACTCAGTGAGACCCTGTCTCTAAATAAAATACAAAATAGGGCTGGGGATGTGGCTCAGTGGTCAAGTGCCCTTGAGTTTAATCCTGGGTACCCACCCTCAAAAAAAATTACTTGGAGAGCTTTTAAAATCCCTGTGCCCACAGTTCTAAGCACAACTTTGTTCTCTATATAAAGGGTCTCTTTAGGGGACTGTCTCACACTTTGGTAAAGTTCACACCTACAATTCCAGGTATATGCTTAAGGTCTACCTCCATCAAAGTCATCTAGATGGCAGCTGACTCCAGAATTGCTGAATATTTTTTAAGTCCATTTCTAATTTTAATCTATGATCAATAGTGACAGTTGTCCAGAAAAAAAAGCTTATCTCAAAACAAGTATTCCACAGGAAATGCTGGTGAGAGCTGCTTTATACTGTCTTAGAATTTTAAAAAAGTTTTAGCTAAAGTTTTCCTTTCTCTTATATCTCCAATGAAATAATATAAAATTCAACTTTTCATATATGTAATAAACCATTATTGTTACATACAAAAATAAAAAATAAAAGTAAAACTTGACCCAGCTATCCCACTCCTTGGTCTATACCCAGAAGACCTAAAAACAGCATACTACAGTGACACAGCCACTTCAATGTTTATAGCAGCTCCATTCACAATAGCTAAACTGTGGAACCAACCTAGATGCCCTTCAATAAATGAATGGATAAAGAATCTGTGGTATATATACACAATGGAATATTACTTAGCAATAAAAGAGAATAAAATTATGGCATTTGTAGCTAAATGGATGGAGTTGGAGAATATCATGCTAAGCAAGCCAATCTCAAAAAACCAAATTCTGAATGTTCTCTCTGATAAGTGGATGCTGATCAATAATGTAGGGGAGGACACGGGAAGAATGAAGGAACTTTGGTCACAGGGGTGGGAGGGGGAAGAGGCAGGGGGACAGTAAAGATGGTGGAATATGATGGACATCATAGCCCTAGCTTTATATATGACTGCATATATGCTGTGATTTTACATCACATACAACCAGAGAAATGAAAAGTTGTGCTCCATCTGTGCACAATGAATCAAAATGCATTCTGCTATCATGTATACCTAAGTAGAATAAACAAATAAATAAAATTAATTAAAATTTAAAAAGAAGGGAAAAAAAGTAAAAAAGTAAAAATCCCTGTGCCCAGGCTGTGCCCCAGGTAGCTGAGTAACGCTCTCTGAAGTTGGGATCCTGAAAGCAGTAATTTAGAGAAACTTCCCAGTTGTCCCAATGTACAGAGAACTGGCTTTGTTTGCCTGTCTCTCTCTGCTGCTATGTGTCTGCCACAGAGGGACACAATGAGCAGTTATTTAAGTGCCTTATCCACATAAGCACAGGATTAGTTCCTTCCTTGAATGTGTCCAGGTTCTCTCCCTCCTTCTGTGACATAAGATCATGACAACCCTGCATGGCTAATTAAGAGCCTGTGTCAGAGTATGACCAAATCCAGTTGCACTGGAGGAAGTATCAAGGGCAGCACCCCTCAAGGGCGGTACGCAGTTCTTTTCATGAAGGCTAGGTGCCCCGCTTAGCACACCCAAAGCGGATGAAACTGCAGAAAGGAGCCATTATTGAATTTTCTCGTTACCTCCATTTGTCTGCTTGCCTTTATGCACACAGTAACTAGAAAAATTTTTGTTTTTTGTTGTTTTTCAATGTTTGCAAATGAAATAGAACTGAAGAATTTTCTAGTGGACTCGACTGGCTAAGGAGATGGGGCTCCCAAGAAGTTTTCGTTGCCTGCCAGCTCAGTCAGTCCAACCCAGTCAGCCAGGACTCCCATGAAAAGGCCGCAGGGCTGGACAGTCCAGGGACAGATCTAGTTCAGTCCCCTTCTAAGAAATGAGACCTGGTCATGACCTCTGCCTGACCAAATTCTCTCAGTGATTTTATCTTCACATCTTATTTTTTCTCAATTAAGAAAAACTAAAGAGGCTTAATAATTGATGTCTTCTACCCTAGAAGGCTCAGATTTCTATGCAGCCAGAGACCTATATTATGATAGTGTGTGAGATTTTCAAAGAAGGGTGTATCACTGTCCCCTTTCAACCTGCTTTCAATCATTTTCTACTCTGTGGGCTTCGATCCCACAATTACTGATATATAGCGCTCTCATGTGTTACTGGGCATACGCCTTTAACATACAAACCTGCATCAAATCCCTTGTACTTTATTGTGGCGGTATTTCTCCTGTGGCTATATCTGTGCTTTGGAGATACATATATACATGCATATCTATTTGTGTATGTATTTCTTTCTGCTCTGGCCAGGCAGCACTGATACATGAGAGACCCTCACTTGGGAGGAAGGGGAGATGGGCCAAAACTGTGCTGTCCAATGTGGGAGCCATTAACCACATGTAGCTCCCAAAAACTAGAAATGCAACTAGCCTACACTGAGATGTACTATAAGCATAAAACACATAACCTTATTTCATAAAAAAGTAAGATATCTCTGATTAATTCTGTAAGTTGTTTCCATGTCGAGATATTTTGAATACCAACTATACTGTTAGTACAATTAATTTCACCTGTCACTTTCTACCTTTTTTTTTTAAATTTTATTTCAGTACTAGGGATTGAGCTCTACCATGGAGCTATACCCCCAGCTCTTTTTAAACTTATATTTTGAGACAGAGCTTTCACTCAATTGCTGAGGCTGGCCTTGAACTTGCGATCTTCCTGCCTCCGCCTCTAGAGTCACTGGGATTACAGGCTTTTGCCAAAGCACTCAATTCACTTTATCTTGTAAAAATGTGGCTTCCTAGCCAGGTGCGGTGGCACACACCTGTAATCCCAGCAGCTTGAGAGGATAAGGCAGGAAGATCTCAAGTTCAAAGCCAGCTTCAGCAAAAGCAAGGCACTAAGCAACTCAGTGAGACCTTGTCTCTAAATAAAATACAAAATAGGGCTAGGAATGTGGATCAGTGGTCAAGTGCCCCTGAGTTCAATCTCCAGTGGGCCTCCCCCCCCCAATGTGGCTTCCTAGCAAATTTAAAGCGTACACACGTCTTGCCTCTGTGACTCACACCCTTACTCCTACGGAGTGGGGCTGGCTGAAGGCAGAGCTGTTCCCCGCTGTCTTTCCATTCTGTGGACCACGCTGGTTAGTGCTTTATCTGAGACCAGTACTCCTCTCCTTTACTTCTCAGCCCCCCTCCTACCAGTTACCTCCCTGAGAGCAGCTTGCTGTGGTTTCACAAATGAGATTATTCCCCCAGAGGAGGCAAGGAAACTGCCTGAGGCCATAGGGGAGATCGTTCAGTCCCTGACCAGGAGATCTTCACGCACTGAGCACAGAGCCCTAGCAGAGCCCAGAGAAGAATGTACCTAGAAGGAGGCGGATGACTCTCAGCTAAAGGGAACCTAACAAAAAAGGTCCGAGTGGTTCAAGGGAGTTTCTAATGCCAGCCTCTAATTGTAAGGAAGTAGGCAAAGCTTCGATCAATAAATTGTCATTACAAAACTGCTAGGAAGTGAGCCAGCTGGTTGGGGCTCTCTGTTCATTATTTGTGATCTGGAACTCCCAGATTGCCTGATTACCAGTTCGAGGGAACAGAAGGATTTTTTTCTTTGTGAGCGAGCCTACTCAGAAGTGGCTGCTCTGATACTGAAACTAAATCATCCCGGGATGGCGGGGTAGAGATGGTCCAACAGTCCTGGCCTAAGCACCAGACCTCACCTGCCCACAGACCGATACCACTCCCGTCTTACCCAATCGGGACAATGGCCAGGAAGGAGAGAAAAGAGGAGAGAACAAAGCAGGTGCCCACGAACTTGTCCATGGTAAGCTGATAGATGTTGTTATACACGGTGGATGTCACCACCCCGGTCACAGCCAAGGACAGCTGCAGTATGACGAACACCTTTCCTGCGGAGGGACAGAGGTTACCAAGAAATGTGCTGTTGATCCCTCCTTGTTCTCACTAGCTGCATCTCTGGGGAGCTCTCAGGGACCCCTTTACTCTCCCAAAGACTCCTTTTCAGTCTTCAAGGAATTCCTCGTCAGGAATCCTGCCTCCTTCTAGTTGAATTTTCCCGAAGCCTATTGATGATAGGGTCTTTCTTTGTAGCTTTTCAGTGACTGACTTTCTGAGACTTTCCCACCCTCCCGTCTTCACTCCTGCCCTGGGTGGAAATCAGTATGTTCCTAATGTATTGGAGGATGCTTTGGAACTTTGCCTAATGTCTTCTACAAGTCTGTGCCTCAAGCTAAACAGCTCTGAAACAGCCCCGGCAGAAGATTCTGGAGCGGTTCCTTCCACTTACCATAAGAGGAGCCATTTATGAGTTTGGACATGGCTGAACGGATGGTGGTGATGGGGATGAGGGCGAACAGCATGACGGCGCGAGCTGTAAGAGATCACAAAGAGCACTCCTCACCGTGGCCCAGCACTAGCCAAGGAAGAGATCAGAATAAGGCAAAAATAACGCTTCCAGTCCCTCTTCCCACCGTTCCTACATGGCTTGACCTGAAAGAAGCATCTTCTTTGCCAGCAGAATAATTGTCCTGCACAGACCAGGCTCTCATTTTCTGAGCTCTAAGTACATTGTTTATGCTGAGTAGCAATCTGCAAGTTGACATGGAGGCTGAGGGTAAAGGGGAGTCTTTTCAAAAAATTTTTATTGGCTTAAACCCAGGGATCCTCCACCACTGAACTACATCCCCAGCCCTTTTTATTTATTTATTTATTTTAATTTTATTTTGAGACAGGGTCTCACTAATTTGTTTAGGGCCTCGTTCAATTGCTGAGGCTCACCTCAAACTTGGGATCCTCTTGCCTCAGCCTCCAGAGTTGCTGGGATTACAAAAGTGTTCCCCACTTCCCCAGGTTGAAGGGGTCTTTATTGGCAGAGTTAAGTGGTTTCTAGGGAAGTTTCTAGTTAAGTGGTTTCTAGATGCTGTCAAAGTGACCCAAGGCTCCTCTCCTGGTCTCCAGGGAACAGAAGGGAGAAGTGCCCTTCTGAATACCTCTGGAAGGCTGGCTGTCCCAGGAGCTATGACAAACTGCTTCCAGAAATGTTTCCCCTAATATAACTGCCATGCACCCCTCAAACCCTACTGTTAGCCAGAAGCAGTGTGTGTGTGTGTATGTGTGTGTGTGTGTGTGTGTGTGTGTGTGTAGGTGGCGGGTAGAAGGAAGGGAGGGAGAAGTGTGTGGGAAGAGAAGAGGAATATTCTGTCCTTTGCACATGGCTTTCTTAACTAGGAAATGGCCAGAGGTTATTTTGTCATTTTGTTAGGTATTTTTCTGAGGTGTGTGACCTGGGCCAAGGGACACTCCTCTGATAACTATCTAGAGTTATTCTTCCCAATATGTTAGCCATTAGCCATATGGGCTATTTAAATTAATTAAAATATACTTTAAAATTCTGCTGTAGGGGTTGAGGAATATAGCTCAGTTGGTAGAGTGCTTGCCTCGCATGCACAGGCCCTGGGTTCGATCCCCAACACCACCAAAAAAAAAAAAAAATTCTGCTCTAGCCACATTTCAAGTGCTCAGTAGGCACATGTTGCTAGTGGATATGTATGGGACAGACTGGATATAGGTCATTGTCATCATTGTAGAAAGCACCCATTGGAACACTAGTCTAGGGCTCTCTGCTTGTGATTATGCGACCTCTGTACTCAGATGAAAACTTCATTTTGTTTCTTTGAGGGGATTCATTTCATTGGTTGTAGAAGCCACTTATTAAAAATTTCTATGCAGCTGGATATGGTGGCGCCTGCCTGTAATCCCAGCAGTTCAGGAGGCTGAGACAGGAAGATCATGAGTTCAAAGCCAGCCTCAGCAAAAGCGAGGCACTAAGCAACTCAGTGAGACCCTGTCTCTAAAAAAATACAAAATAGGGTTGAGGATGTGGCTGAGTGCACCTGAGTTCAATCCCTGGTACCCCCCCCCCCAAAATTGGGGAGAAAAAAACCCAGTCCCGTTTGCATTCAAGTCCATCCTGAGCCTTCCCAGCTTTCCCTTCCAACTTCAGTTACCACTGACCACATTTCCTTGACTTTCTAGACTTATGGGCACCTCTCTGGTAACATTTCAATTAGCAATGCAAACAATACAGAGTTCAATGCAGATAAACACAAGTGACCATAATCCTGTCTCCTTGTGCCTTCTGGGTAGCAGGTTCAATCACTGTTGCTGAGCTGGGACAAGATCCTAGACCACAGTGACCCTGGTGTGTACCCCATAACTCATAAGACCACCAATCCAAGAATGCCAGACTCACCCACATAGAACATGTACGTCTGTTTCACAAAGGCCAAGAGGAGAGCTCCTGACCCGAAGGAGACCATCCCAATCATGATCATGCTGGTGTCCTGGAAGCAGCGGGAGAAGACCAGGACGCCCAGAAAGCTGGTGATGAAGATGATGTACCCGGAAGCCATACCATAGCCCACCTGCACTTGGTTCCAACTGAGAGGCTCCCTCAGCACAAAAAGAGGCATCATGTCCACTGTGCCCACTACAGCCAGGTCATAGATGATGGCACCCACAAAGAGCAGGCCAATGATGGTTCTTTTGGGCCTGGCTTTTCCAGGAGATGAAGTGTGCCCCATTACACTTTGCTTGTCTGACTGATCAGGATCCAGGGTGCGATAGGTGCCCACCATGCCAGACACAGTATCCACTGCAGGGAGCTTCTTGCTGGCCTTGGCCAGGGGTTCAGGGACCTTCAGCACCAAGAGGCTATAGAAAAGGGCGAAAGAGGCACAGCCTACGCTGCAGGCTGTCAGCACCAGGCCCTGCCTAGAGTGCCCAGTTATCTGCTTGAAGAGATGCCCCGAGGCCATGCTCCCACCGAACCCTGCCAAGCCCAAGACCAGGTCGATAACAATCAGGCGCACGGAGCGGCGGCCCTCGGAGGAGCCCAGGGACCCCAGTGCCATGACCCCGGACCAGAAAGCTGAGAAGCCGCCGCACAGCCCGTTGAGCGCCGCACCCGCATACAACACTGCCACCGGCCAGTCCAGCAGCACTTTGAGCAGCAGTGTGAGGCGGGAGAGCAGGAAGCCCAGCAGCGACACGCAGATGGAGATCTTGCGGTGGTAGCGGTCGCTGAGCCAGCCCAGCCCATAGGCGGACAGCAGGGGCGTCAGGCCCACGACGAGGTTGTAGATGATGTAGAAATTGGAGATGGCCTTCTGCTGTTGGTCCTCTGGATCCCCCCGGGGCGACGGGCTGGTGCTGTGGTTGGAGGAGCCCCCAGCCCCGAAGGACGCTTTCACCACCAGGAGTAATCCCGCGTCGTAGAAGGAGCTGGCCACCTGGGTCGAGGCCACCACGGGCTCGATCCAGGTCCTCACCTGCAAGTGAGGCAAGTGGCCCCTCCAAGGGCAGGCGGCCTCGGGACCCATGTGACCTCTTTGATGGGGAACACAGGGACCTGCTGGCTGCAGCGATCGGGAGATGCTGCCAGATTCTGCTGCTCCGAAGGGTCAGGGCTCCGACCCAGAGTGCGGTGTGCGCCGCGCGTCCGGGTGCGCACCCGAGCCCGGAGAGCGGAGTGAGGGCGCGGAGCGCGTGTGAGCGCAGCCACTTCAGCCGCCAAGCGACCTCCCCGGACGCGGCCACTCCTCCCAGGACAGAATGAGCCGCGCCCCGCGCCCGCCCCCGCCCCCGCGTGCCCAGCGGGGCTGGCAAGAGACCAGACCCCGCCAGCCAGGCTCTGCGGAGCGCACAGCTAGACTGGCTCCGGCGCGCCCGCCCGCTGGCCGCCGCGTCACGCTGCTCCTGCGAGCGCGGCCGCCTGACCAAGGCTGAATTTCCCCACAGCCAGGCGTGCCGGGACCTCCCGCGGGCCCCCCTAGGTTTTGTCACTTCAGGGATTGAAATTTACCGGAGAGAGCGGCCTGGGACCCGCCCAGGGAGGGTTTCCAAATTCCAGTGTCCCAGGAAGGCAGGTTTGGGCGAGGGTGGAATGCCTAGGCTTCTGCCTGGCATAAGCGCTGGGATATGAAGTTCTGTTTGTAGAGTTTAAAAGCAACAGGGACTCATGTGGGGAGCTAGTAGCACAGACTTGAGGAGAAGTAAGCCGAGCAGGCGCCAAGCCCAGGGATCCTCCAGGCCCCTTCAGGGCCAGGCCTCTGGGAGAAGAACCCTACCCTATGCTCCTTTGGTGGCCCCCCACTCAGCAGGGGCCTGCTCCTGAAGCTCCTGTCTCAAACTCTCAGCCCTAGTTGTCCCTCCAGATGATAACATTGGATTCTGTAGGAACTGGAGCCTGTTGGAGAAGGCAGGGTCACCTTGCCCGGGGTAAATTCTCCAGGGGCCCCTTGTGCTTCTTAGTTCCTGGTCTCTTGGGCTCACTCCCCTGGACCCCAAGGGAGACCTCTGCCCCCTAGATGTCCTTGTACAAGAAGTACACACTTCTTCCAAGAGGACCATGAGAGGGCAGGGTGAGAACACACCAAGGAGCAAGAGATCCTTCTCCAGGGATGGAGAGTCGAAAAATGATTCTTTCCCTCACACCCATGGCAGCATGGGCAAAGAGGAACCCGAAGTCAGAAAGAGAAGTTCAAGTCTGCAGGAAGAGTCTGAAATGTCACATGGAAAATGTACTCATGTAGGGAGTAGGAATTAGATTACAAATTTTTTTTATATAGATATGCTCCTTAGGCAGTTTTTGTGGGGCTATAATGTCCCTTCTTACCCCTGCCTGCCACTGCTAGCCCCCTCATGTCCAGACTCAGACAGCTTTGCCTTCTGCAAAGCTAAAGAAGCATCCAGTCTCAGCCTAAAAGATGTGCTTTGTGCATCTGGCTCAGCAGCTCACACTCCCTCCCCCTACCTGGTTTTACCAACCCCTGCCTGGCTCTCCCAGTCTGTTCCTAATCTATTTTTCCAGAGGCTGCAACAAACAGCCCAACCAGCCTGCTCCAGTGAGCCGCAGAGGCTCCAGGGGATGGGTGGGTTATGGGGAAAGGTAGATTCTGCGATCAGACACAGCTGGGAGAGTGACCTGAACTAGAAGGACCACTCTGGCGCCTGATCAAGGAATCTTGTCTATTCCTGGGGCTCCAGACGGTTGGGGGCAACCTGGCTCCTCTGTGGGAAATGTGTGGTGCCTCAGTTCTTCCCATCCTCTTGTGAAATTTAAATGGCCTTTGACTCACTTGAGATCTAGGACAGATCTAGTGGAATCAGGATCATTAGGTGCTAGCCAGCTCTGGGACCCTTCAGGCTTAAAGATCTGAATCCTTTGGCTTGATAATGAGCTGCAGTCAAGGCAGCTGGTGTCTCTCTGCTTGTGGCTACTCTGGAATGGATTATGTTCTTGTCATATCCCTTTACCCTTCTTCATCTCTGAATGCAGGACCCAACTGGGCTAGCAGCTCCTGGTCATCTTCCATAGACCAGACTTCCAGCAAATTGAGCGTGAACCCTGTGACATTAAGAGGTACCCTGGAATCTAGTTTCCAGTTCAAAATGGCTTCATTAAAATGCAAAGGCTTAAATTCTTCTTGTATTTGTATTAATAAAGTCACACTATTCCAAGAGAAAAGGAACTAAGAAGAAAACTGGCAGTTAACATTTACTGAGCCCTCACCATGTAGTAAGCACTTTGCATGAATGAAATTGTCTCAGGAAGTGAATGTGAAACTGAAAGAGGTTAAGTAATGTGCACAAGAACACACAGCTAGTAAATCAGAAAGCCAGTATTTTGCACCAGTCTTTGAAAGCCTATAGCTGTGGGGGGAAATATAGGTCACAGAGAAGTTTATTTGAAGATATCCTCTCAACCAACACAGATAGGAATGTAGAGAGGTGCAGAAAAAACATAGTCATGATGTAATTACTGTTGATCAACATCGTATTGCGTAAATGAAGAACAAGAGGAGTGGTTGGGAAGTTTGTTTATTGGACTTATATCCCAGGTACTTTACAATCAAATAACATTCGTTCTGTTTTGATGGCCCCAAAACTCATTTTAGAAAGAAAAAGTCATTGTTTGATATTTATTTGTTTATTTATTTATGGTGCTGGGGATTGAACCCAGGACCTCTCATGTTCTTCACAGGTGCTTCACCACGAAGTTATACCCCCCCAGTTGTGGAAAACATTTTCAATCAATGTTAGAAGGAGAAATCATCGGGCCCAGTTTCAGCTGAGAGGAAGGCTCAGCAAGGAGGTGGAACTTCTGTGCATGAGCCAAGGATGAGAAGCCCACATCCTGGGGTGGGGGTAGAAGGACAGAGGAGGAGAAGGGAGGGGGAGAGGAACAGAAGTGTGAAGAGGAAGTGAGACTAGGGACCGTGAGTGGAAGGGACCAGGACAGGAACCTCTGGTGTCAGAATGGTCAGGGACTTCAGTAGAACAGGAGCGTCCAGGGACAACTTTATATATATATATATATATATATATATATATATATATATATATTTATTTATTTATCAGGTACCGGGGATTGAACTCAGGGGCACTCGACCACTGAGCCACATCCCCAGCCCTATTTTGTACTTTTTTTTTTTAGAGACAGGGTCTCACTAAGTTGCTTAGTGCTTTGCTTTTGCTGAGGCTGGCTTTGAACTCATGATCCTCCTGCCTGCCTCCTGAGCCGCTGGGGATTACAGGCGTGTGTGTGCCACCACGCCCCGCCAGGGACAACTTTAAATAGCTTCTTGTTCCATATGCTGAGGAAACCCCCTCCTGCGACCTCCCACCCTTCTCCTCAGCTCTTTAGAAACATCTTACTTAGGAATGTGCAGTGCTAGAGAGTTTCTGTGTTTTTTATTTGGTAGACACCGGTGAGTGTTGTCTGGGTTGACATAACATTGAGCTGAGACCATGGGGAAGCAGAGGGAAGAGGTGGTCACAAGAACACAAAGCTACCAGGGATTTCTCAAACCCAGGGTGGGCTTTGGACTTTTACAGGCTCTGAGACTGGGGATCTGAGCCATCTGACCTAGATCTTAAGGGGCAGAGAGACCTTCGCAGCTGCAGGAACAAAGAAAATAAGATACCCTCTGAAACATACAAATATAATGAAACAAAGAAAGATGTACAAACGCATCCAAGTAGAGACAGCTCTTGTTAGTGACCATCCACACTCTGTCCTTCAAGTGTTTCTCATGGGTTTATTGTTACATGCAGAAGGCAGCCTAAGTCCCCTTTGCTGGTCACTAGTGATCATCTAGTTATGATTTGACTTCCTAAGTGTACTTGCAGATAGGAGAAAATGTGTTAGTTACTGGGATATGCCAAATCATTTCTCTTGGTCAATTAATAAATTAGCATTCGGTTTATTTATCTACCTTTCTAGTTTGGTTAACTTGGGTCTCTATCTGGAAAACGACTTCCCTGTCCGTGTGCTGATGAAGTTTTGTATTCTGTGAGGCTGGGAGCTAGGTCCTATCCACTGTAAATTCATCACTATAATTAATATCAACTCTGGATCTTCCTGGGAAATTATTTCACTGGCCTTTCCCCTAAGAAGTGGCATCTTAACTAACATCATCCAATCTTATAGATGAGGAAATTGAGACTAAATCATTTGCATGAGGTTACATTGAGCTGATACCCAAAGCTTAGTCCTTGTCCCCTATGCCAATCCAATAATGAAGACAAGGTTTTGAGAAAAAGGAAAAAGTTTTTTGCCTTGCTAGCAAAGAAGACACAGTGGACTCCTATCCCAGAGGCTGATATTTTAACTACCAGGAGGAACAGTGGGCTTTTAAAGAGAGGATACAAAGGCTACACTCCTGTGCCCCATCAGGAGTCACTATTGACTTGGGAGAGCTGTTTCTTGGATCTGCAGGTGCTAGCCCTGAAGTTGATTCCTTCATTCCGATGATCTATGAGTTGAAGGACAGATAATGACCTAGGATGGGAACAAGGTGAATCTTGTTTTCCCTGTGGTTGGTTAGAAGAGGAGAGGGAGAAGAAGAAGGGAAAAAATATGTCAATTTTAAAATAAGTTGCAATGGCAGAGCAGCAAGGGTTATAAATCACAGAGTGGGCCCTGTGACAGAGCGCTGTATCTCAGTTTGAGTGGTTTCAGAGTCTAGGCTGTTCTCATAATTCTGCATTCGTGAGGTAATCGAGGAGAAGAGGTGCATTTGAAAAAGGCATTTTGTAGTTGAATATTTTCCATCAAAGCCTCTGTCTAGCTATTTCCAAACTCAGTGGTTCCTTTGTTCATTCATGTATTATCCATCCACCCACCCACCCATTCATCCACCCAGCCACCCAGCCACCCTTCCACCCATCCACCCATCCACCCATCCATCCATCCATCATCCATCCATTCACAAGCATTTATTCAGTATCAGGCTCACTAGTAAGTACCAGGGAGGCAATGGGGAATGGGTACAGTAAAGATGGTTGATAAAAAACATATATAAATATATATATATATATACTGTTCATTGAAAGTGCATATAAAGGTGTTTAATATGAAGAATGTAATCTGCTTATAATTTTGTGCAAAGTTAGAAAAATTATGATTGTAACAATTTTTTTTTCTATTTGCCTCAACAAATGTTTTCAGTGAACAGTGTGTACAGCTTCTGAAAATTTGTTTTTTTCTGTTATGTTTGATAA
>CM053399.1:165850696-165942834 GCA_028644305.1 Xerus rutilus
TAAAAAAAAAAAAAAGTACCAGGGAGGCGAAATCCTTTGCCCTTAGGAATCTTTTATTCTGAAGAGTTATTAAAAGGTACTTGTAGTACTAACACTACCAGTTCTGTTCAATGCATGGGGTCACTGACACCATGCCACCACTGGCTTTATGGGATTCCTGTCCACTCCAGACTCTCCTACCAAACTGAATGACCTCTTGAACAACCTGCTCAACAGTGGCAAAGAAGAAAGACATGAGTCGTTTCTGCTGCCCAGCGTGCATCAGCTCTGGACTGCCTACATCCCATTTCCTTTGATGAACCTTCCTCTAGCCCTCTCAGTTCACGTTTTCCAGGTGGTTTTGACTTTCCCCCCAAGTGTATCACAAGTGGACATGAGACTCTGATCTGTCCAATGACAGCATCATGTGCCAGTGTTCACAGAGTTGGCTCAGAGAAGGAAGTGTGACCCGAATTTGGACTAATAAGAATGAGGCCCAGGACTTCGGCTTAAGTAGTTGGGAAGGAGACATTTTTTTTTCTGCTGGTCTTGGACCAAGGAAGATGAACGTTTGATGTTTTGCTAACACTGGAGAAAGGCTTGCTTAAGATTGGAGCCAAGGTAGAGGAGAAGAGCACAGCTGGAAAGTGCAGAGTCCAGGTGCTGAGGACATCCTACGAGCTCACAGATCAGCTACGCCAAGCTAAAGTACCCCTTGACTTTTTAATAACAAAAGCCATTGCAGTTCCTTTTTGTAATGCTAGTTTGGTTTTCTGTCTTTTGCAAATGCAAACAAGATATCCCATGGAGTCAAACCCATGGTCTCTCATTTCTAGTGACCTCTGCTCTTAGGCTCCCTTGGATCTTGGATCTGATCATCAGCTGTACCTGTGCCAACTCCAAAGCCATTAATTCAAACTTCCCACTAACGACAGCCTCCCTTCCTCCTTTGTTCCTTACTCGACTGCTCCCACTTCAATGATTCTTTGATCTTGTCAGGACCCAATGATCCCTAGAATAATATGTGATTTTCCACACCATTAACGTTTTCTTTTCTTCTCTTCCTTTACCATCTGACTTCATGGTGCATTGTATTACTAACACCCTGGACATAGATCAGACTCTCTGGCTCTGTCTTTTTAATGTGTGCTGACATTGAGGAACCCAATTTTCTGCTGGCATTGAAGTAGCTTAGGACTGTCAGGGGACATCACAATAGGGAAGATTGACACCTCTATCAACACACAAACTCTAGTTTCATACATGTCCTCAAAGCTATCCAGCCATCCTGCTGTGCTTCTCCAGACGTGTACTCTTTCCTTCTTCAAAATTCTTAGTTCAGACCTTTGCCATTCCCTTCAAACTCTTGTACTCTTGTCTTTCCGTGCCTGACATTCATTCTTTTTTTTTTTTTGGTACCAAAGATTGAACTCAGGGGCACTCGACCACTGAGCCACATCCCCAGCCCTATTTTGTGTTTTATGTAGAGACAGGGTCTCACTGAGTTGCTTAGCGCCTCGCCATTGCTGAGGCTGGCTTTGAACTCGCGATTCTCCTGTCTCAGCCTCCCAAAGTGCTGGGATTACAGGCGTGCGCCGCCACGCCCAGCCTGACACTCATTCTTGAGTATTTCTCAATCATTTTATTCTAGAGGAAGCCTTGAAATAATTTTCAGGTCTTGAGTAACTCCTTTGTAAAACTATTCAATGTAATATAATTTGATGTGATGTAATCACATTAAATTAACGTGTTAATTAAATTGTAGATATCACCGGCCACCGTGGAACACACGTGTAATCCCAGTGTTTCGGAAGGCTGAGGCAGGAGAATTGCAAGTTCAAAGCCAGCCTTAGCAGTGGAGTGAGGCTATAAGCAACTTAGCAAGACCCTGTCTCTAAATAAAATATAAAAAAGGGAGGGGAATGTGGCTTAGTGGTTAAATGCCCCCAAGTTATATCCCTGGTGCCAAAAAAACAAAACAAAACAAAACAAAAACCAATTGTAGATATCAAAACCCATAACATTGTCAATGCTCTTTTGAGTAAAGAGTGGTGTTTGTCTTTGGATCTGTTTATTCTGCCTTTCATGACCCTGTCCTTTGGTGTGGGTTCCTTCTACCTACAATGGAAATAACTCTAAGCAATAAACAGGAAAGGAGTAGAGAAAACTTCAGTTTTCTTTTCATTTTTTTGATTTTCTACTTAAAACATATCAATATGGGCTTAACTTCTTATCAAAACTTCCACTCTACAAGATATTAATGAGGTATGGTATGTGGTGTGTGTAATGGTAGTTTTCCCCATTTTATCTGTGAGGTATTGGTCCACATTTCATAGTTTTAAAAAAATTCTCAAAAAAACTGTTGAAGTTAACAGTTGTGGCATCATTCAAAACTTTTAAAATTTTCATCTGCAAAAATTTTGATCCCAGGGCTGGGGTTATGGCTCAGCAGTAGAGCGCTTGCCTAGCACACGTGAGGCCCTGGGTTCGATCCTCAGCACCACATAAAAATAAAATAAAGATATTCTGTTCACCTACAACTAAAAAACAAATAAATATTTAAAAAAGTTTTGATTCTAGCCTCTTGCTCTGAAGAAAGCACTATATTTTGAATGCCAAAGCTTCTTTTTCTTTCTTTAAAAATGTTATTATTAGCTGGGCACAGTGGCATGCCTGTAATCCCAGTGGCTCCGGAGGCTGAGGCAGGAGGATCGCGAGCTCAAAGCCAGCCTCAGGAAAAGTGAGGCACTAAGCAACTCAGTGAGATCCTGTCTCTAAATAAAATACAAAATAGGTCTGGGGATGTGGCTCAGTGGTTGAGTGTCCTGAGTTCAATCCCGGGTATGCCCGCCCCCCATATTATTTTTATTTTTACAAGAAGGTTGGAGCTTCTCATAGAGTCACCCATGGATGTGGTCCTATCAGTACCACTGCCAGCACAGTCCCTAAGACAGATCATTTGTTTCCAAACATGCAGACAAGATACTAAATACATCTTGGCCTTTGTTTTTTATTTTTTAAGGACATCTCTTTAAAGTACAACAATTTTTCTTTATCATCATTTGTGTATACAATTGTTATTATTATTAATTTTTTGCAATGCTGGGGATGGAACCCAGGGCCCTGTTCGTGCTTGGCAAGTGCCCTACCACTGCGCGACAGCCCCAGCTCATCACCTTAATCTACACATACTGCAGCATGAATTTTACTGGTGAAGCCTGTGAATTCTTCAGCCCAGATAGAGAAGCTGTTATTTTTCAGTTGATTACACAAGATGTCTTCGGCATCATGTTGTCACCCACGCATCAACCATCACATTGTTTTGGGAGTGAAACCTCTTTAGATTCCCCTCCTCCGTCTTTTTCTAGTATTGGGTCCTCTCTGTGGATTTGCATGCTAACATCGGGTCCTCCCCATTGTGGCTTTTCATTTCCTTGACGTCTTTCATTTCTCTTTTTTTAAGTTCACATAAATTCAGAAAATCCCAGTTCACATAAATTCAGAAAATCCCAGTATATTCTACATTTTGACCTTGAATTGAAAATCCTTTGAAAACTTAGGAACATGTTCACAGAGACGCGAGGCTTGCCCTCAGCAGCCGAGAGGGTAGTTACCTGAGAGGCAGAGGGCTGGGAAAGTGGGCGGAGCTAAAAGGCTTGGGGCTGCAGGCAGGATGCTGTAAGGGCCAAAGACTCCACTTTAGGGAACTTGATAGAAACTTGAAGCTCCCTGATTTTAGGGAGTGAGGCTCTGCGCTACATTCCTTACTCAACACCAGGGATTAAAAAAAAAAGAAAAGAAAAGGAGAAGAAAAGAAAAGGAGAAGAAAAGAAAAGAAAAAGAAAATCTTCACAATATTAAAAAGAAACAAATGTTCTGAACTTGAAGCTTTGTCTTAAAAAACACAGCTTTGTGCTGTGTAATAGAGCACAGAGGATTTTGAGGGCAGTGCAGCTGTTCTGTATGATACTATAATGGTGGACACAGGTCATTATAAATTTGCTCAATCCAGCCAGGCGCAGTGGTGCACGCCTGTAATCCCAGCATTTAGGGAGGCTGAGACAGGAGAATCGCGAGTTCAAAGCCAGCCTCAGCAATGGCGAGGCGCTAAGCAACTCAGTGAGACTCTGTCTCTACGTAAAACACAAAATAGGGCTGGGGATGTGGCTCGGTGGTGGAGTGCCCCTGAATTCAATTCCCGATACCAAAAAAAAACAGAAGACAAAAAACCAAAAAAATCCCTTTGCCCAACTCTACGTAATGAACACCAAGAGTGAACCCTAATATAAACTATGGATTTGGGGTGATTATGTTTAAGTGTAGGTTCATCAGTTGTAACAAAGGTGCCACTGTGGTGAGAGATGTTGATCATGGGAGGCCATGCATGCGTGGGGACAGGCCTATGATAAATCTTCATACTTCCTCTCAATTTTGCTGTAAGCATACAAATACTCTTAAAAAAATCATCTTTAAAAAACAAATAACTGGGAATGCTGGTGCATACCTATAATCCCAGCTACTGGGGAGGCTGAGGCAGGAAGAGGGCAAGTTCCAAACTGCCCCCCACCCCCCAAAAAAAACAAACTAACAAAGCGAAACAAGTCAGTAAACACACACAACTTTGCTGTGTAATTCAGGAAGCAAAGGAGGGACGAAATTTCAAAAGTCAGCCTTCCTGCTATTTAATAGCTGAAGTGTGTTTATCAGTCGGTCTGATGATGCTTGCTTATCTGCACTTTCATTTTCTGTCAAGTTTTGCTTTGTGAAGCTGAAAAAAACAGATTTTGGAGGGATATGGCTGTCAGAGGCCTGGAAACAACTCTGCAATGAGCTAAATAAAATTGAGCACACCCTCACTGTCTGATTTCACAGAGTGAACGGGCCAAGGAGCCACCAACCCTGAGGAAAAGGCCGGAACTAGCCCAGAGGTGTGAAGGCACGGCCAGGCATTTCCCACATGTGGGTATTGCCCAACCTGGAGAACTGGAGGACAGAGGAGACCATCATACATGTGTGTTCCCCTTCTGGAAACCAAGCTAATGTTTTGGAGTTCAGCTGAGTCATATCTCTGGGGCTGGTGTTTGCTCCCCAACATTTCCCTTCCACTGGGGGAAACGGAGCCAACTCCTGGCTCTTCTGGCTTGTGTTTGGGGACTTCTCTGTCCTATAGCATTGGCCTTCAATCTGATTCTATCCCCTTAGCATCTTCCAGAAGTCACTGAAAGTTTTAATTCTCTGATGGCATTTTTCCTGTTTGCCTTTGATTCAATGGAGTTGTTCTTATTTATACTTCCTGATAATATTCCCTCTGCATTCAACAATATTTTTATTTTATTTTATTTTATTTTTTTGGTACTGGAGATTGTACTCAGGGGCACTAGACCACTGAGCCACATCCCCAGCCCTATTTTGTGTTTTATGTAGAGACAGGGTCTCACTGAGTTGCTTAGAGCCTCGCCGTTGCTGAGGCTGGATTTGAACTCGCAATTCTCCTGTCTCAGCCTCCCTAAGTGCTGGGATTACAGGCTTGAGCCACCGCGCCCGGCTTCAACAATATTTTGAGAAGGGGAAGTCATGCATATCTCTGCCCTCCATCTTGAGATAAAAGCCACATTCTATCTTCTGTGTGTCCAGGCTCTTGCATTATATAGATGGTTTGGGGCTTATTTGACGTAATCTGTATTTATGATTGTAATATCCACCTCCTGTGCCCTCACATTAAAGGAAAAACATGAAATTAATATGGTCCCTTGCACTGAATACTTAGTGGTTGCAAAATTGTGCCTTTTGAACTCATCACTTAAAAAATTGTGATACAAAAGACATTCCATTTGTTAGGGGACAAGAATTCTTGCCATGATCATCTACACGCTGTTAGATGGTAAGAGTTGCTGAGGCTAACTTTGAACTCACGATCCTCCTGCCTCAGCCTCCTGTGCTACTGGGATTATAGGCATGCACCACTGCACCTGGCTTACACTAGATCTTTTATTAGGTTTTTTAATGGTGTTTCAATGATTTATGTAATATAATTTTATAGTTCTATTTGTATTCTCTAAGGGACAGAATTATAATCAAACATTTAAGCCACTGACAGATTTAATACATGCTTTTCATATATAATGAAATCTGGTAATTTTTTTAAAAATGTGATCAAAACATCATTGAAATTTTTGCTTGTCATTTAAAAAATTGGGCACTGTTCTGGAGATAGTTGCTAAATAATTGTAACATATGTGTCAGTTTATAATTGTGCCCACATTTGTACTATTGATATATGAATAATGATCTTTCTCACTGGGAAATGCGGTGAAGGTGAGCACCCTGTCTGTTGTAGTCTCCATTGGCTCTCCAGCCCCGTGTCCGTGTGGTCTGTGGCAGGTATTCATTCAATGAAGATTTGGGAAGACGGGAATAAATGCATTCAAGAGCCTGAATCGCAAAGCCTTTTCTAAAGCCATTGGGACTACCTGGTCAATGATAAAGGATACTAATATAGAAGGAAGGTCAATAGTCACATTTGCAGAATTACAAAGTGGAATGGTGGTTGCCAGGGGCCAGGAGGGGGAAGAGGTTGGGGCTGCTCATCAGAGGGCATCAAGTTCCATAAAGCTTGAGAAGCTCTAGAGCTGCTGCGCACCACTGTCCCGGTGGCCAGCAGGATGGCCTGCACGGGAAAAAAACGTGCAGAGGTAAAGTCTCATGCCAAGTGTTCTTACCCCAGGAGGAGGAGGAGGAGGAAGAGGAAGGAGGGAAAGAAACTGGGGCAGAGTTAAAACAGAGAGAAATTAAAAGTGCATCACTATTCTGAAATCCATCCTTTCTCTGTTTTGAAAATTTGCCTTTTTAATTTTTTGGGCATTTCTGGACAGCTCCAGATGACCAGCTGTTATTTGGGGTTTATATCTTACTGTTCTTTCAGTGTCTTAAAATATACTTCATCTGGACTTTAGAATAGCATTCGATCAAACAGGGGTTTTTTACTCGGGGGCTTTACTCGCCTTTCTTCAGGCTTAGTTTCCTCTCTAGGTCTGAAGACCCTCCTTGCCCTGGATGACAGTGTAGCGTAGGGGCTGGGAGTACAGGCTCTGAAGTGGGCTAGTACTTGGGTCCTGGCTCTGGTGCTTATTGGCTGGGTGATCTTCAAGTCTCTCACATCTTACTTTTCTCACGTGCAAAATGGGAAGAGCATTAAGAATCGTCAGGACTACATGGGTGAAGGCATGTTTAAAATAATCGCAGTAAGTAGTTCACCCAGCATCTTGTGTGCCTATTAATTTGTAGAGCCTGGAATGTGGACGTCATGGTTCCAGAAGCCATACTTTCAGTCCCCCATGAAGGACCACTACATCAGGCACTTTGATGTCATCTGTTTTGTTCTTTGTGGCATGTGTCAGCCTTCTTGAACACTCCACTCCTTCTTGTTCCTATCCTCCCGCTAGCCGGCATAGCAGGGAAACTCCAGGAAGCAGGACTTTTTCTTTTTCACTATTGCATCCCAAGCAACTGGACAAGTGCCTGGCAAATAACAGGCTAAGTATATACCAAATGAATAAAATGAAATGAATGTTAAAAAAAATAGATAAAATAAAATAATAATTGCAGTAAACATTGGTTTCTATTATTATGAGCCTGATGAAGTCAGATGTTCGTTTATCTTGTTGCAGCTTCAGGTTGCAGGCTTAACTCCTCCTGTTTTGACTACATACTGTAATCATGGCTTTGCAACATCAACTTTATCTTTTGTGCTCACCTTAATCTCTAGAAGCTTTGGCACGTTGAGCTTCATCTTTATGGGCCCACTGAGATTATCCTGAGAGGGCAGTGAAGGGAACTAATAGCTAGGCCACTTGAGGACCTGCTTTAAAGACTCATGCTTTCTAAACAGGAGGGAAGTTCTAGGTGGGGTGGAATGGAAGAGTTGGTGGCACGATGCATTGGTAAAGCTATTTAGAGGGCTGCCATATTGATGTGGAGTTGACCTCTGTGGTCCCTGAAGAAAGAGCTGGAGTTACTGGATGTATGTTTGGGTTTGGTATAAGGAAGGAGCTTCAAACCCACCTTAGTGCAAGCCATGACTTCTCCACTACAATGACTTCTACCTGGTTTTTCACTTCAGAAAGGGACCCTCCAAAACATTAGCGGCTTTGTGGCCCAAGTGATTCAAAACACAAATAGGATCTGTCATTTCCCTGCTTGTAGCCCTTCAGTGACCTCCAGCTACTCTTAAAATAAAGACCAAAATTCTTATTGTGGCCTAGAAGGCCTACCAGGTCTGACCCTCCCAGGTCTCCAGGCTCCTCACACAAGGTACTCCTCCGTGCTTGCAATGACCCAGCCAGCTTCTTTCCATCTTTCACTTCCTCAAACTCCCCTTGGGGCCTTGGAACATATTATCTCTGCGTATGACACTCAACTTCCATTGTACCTGGTGAGCACCTTTGCTCCTTTCAGATGTTAACTTGGCCATTCTGTTCTCAGGGGACCTTCCTTGAACTTCCTGTCTTGGTTAGCAGATGTTCTGGTAGCAGCTTGTACTTCTTGTTTCTACATTTATAATTTCATGGCTTTTGTACAAGTGTTTGATTAATGCCTGAAATGTTCATGGGTACTGAGATAATGTCTTTTTCTTCTTATCCTCACCTCAGTGCTCAGCATGAAGTACAGTAGCTGACACATTATGGGTGTTCAATGAACTTTCTTGAAGGAATGCATAAAAGAATACCTTGCATTAAGTGGGAATTGTATTTCTTTCACTGCAGATGTTTTAAACTGAGGCTATGCAAACTCAAAGCTTTTTTTTAGGACCTGAGTCTATAATTCCAAGACCCTTGTAATAAAGGTTTCCTTAGCTAAGAAAGTAGTGGAGAGCTCACTGAATGGCCCTGTCAACCTTTGAACCATTGCTGTATGGTGTAGATGGAAAAATGCCTGAGCGCCACCTAGTGAGTGGAAGAAAGGATATTTTTTTCGCCACTAATAGTTCATTCATTCTATTATGCACTAATAAAATTGTTCATATACAGTAAGATGTCAGTGTGCCTGTGGTGCTATGCAAGATGGCATCTCTGGCCTTCAGGGAAGTCACAAGTTTTTGATGGATACAGATGCATGAAAAAAAAGCTTACAGGTATTTGAGATTAAGGTGCATTGGAGGTGTGTTTTCAAGAGGGACAGTGCTTACTTAGTGTGGTTATTAGAAAGGATTTTAGGCTCAGAGAAGAGAGCCAATAGGAAGGAACTGACTGAAGAATTAGGACAGAGAGGGACCAAGTAATGGATCAAGATCTTACATGAAGAAGGAGGGATGGTGGGCTGGCCTCTGAGCTGGAGAAGTCTGGGGGGAAGAAGGTAAGATGGACCAGAAGTAGATGAAATGTGACATGGGATGAGAACATTCCAGAAGTGAGCATTGCTTTGTTTTGTTTTTTTTTTCTGGATAGTTATGAGCTTTTAAACTACCCAAAGATAAATACTTTTCTACTGAACATGACTTGGGAAAATATGTAAGGCAAGTTTTAATCAAATTTACCACTTCACCACAAAATGAGATCTGCTCTAGTTGATATCTGGAATCAAAGTCCTTTTTTTCCCATTTATTTATTTATTTATTTATTTATTTGTCAGTTAGTTATTTTGATTCTGAGGATTGCACCCAGACCCTCAGGCATGGGAGGCAAGTGCTCTATCACCAAGCTACTTCCCCAGTCCTGAAGTTAGAGATTCTTGTCTCTCTTCCTCTGCCATATTGCAAACCAGCCAAGCCCAGGCCTGGAATACTTTTTTGGGATTGGGGCTCAAAGGAGAAATAATTTCTCCTTTTCTCCTATAGTGGATAGTTGAATCCTCTATTTGTCTATGGTTCCTCCTTTTCCAAAATCTCATATGAGCCTGTTTTGATATTTGGTTCTCGGCTCTTCTTAGCTCAGTTTTTCTCCGCAGGTAGGAGGATGGGGCTCAATCTCTCAGTCTCTCAGGGCCTCACTTATTATGTGCTGACAGAAGGGACCAGAAACTGGATACCCCAGTTCAGGAGTTTGTTATCAGCCATCTCTTCCATATCTACCATGAAGCCTTGCCTCAGAAGAAGGGCAACCATTTCTGGGAGACTGAGGGACAACTGGCCAGAGAGGGTACCTGCATGCCATTGTGGAGGCCATGGGGAGAATAGTGTGTGTGTGTGTGTGTGTGTGTGTGTGTGTGTGTAGGAGTGACAGAAATTTTGAGTCTAGGATTGGAAAGGGGGTCCAGGTGGGCTTCGGGAGTTTAGGATTCCTGCAGGTTAAGAAGCAGGAATCTAGAACCCTGTATATTGGAGACTGAGACATATTTGGGGCTGAAAGTAGGCCCAGGGCATATGTCCACAGACTAAAATCTACACAGTCATGTGATAAGGAGGTAACAGGCCTTCAGAGGAGGTGCTCAGAATGGAGCACGTGTCAAGCTCAGAAAAAGCAGGTGCTGTCTGCATTGAGTACAACCCTTTCACCTACATCTTGACCAGAGGTTCTTGTAAATGCTGTATGGGGTTTCCCCATTGACACCTTCTCCACAGGCCAGTGCGTAGTAGTCTTGGAATCATCTAATTACTGACACTTACTAAGGAGTGTTAAATAAATCTCCCAACATGTGGGGGGAAAGCTGGCAGCTTGTCCAAGATTAGGAAGCACCAAGCTGGTTACTCATCCCTTTCTCTAAACCTAAGTGCACGTCCATATTCCTACCGCCTTCCTACCCAACTTGCTAGTGTCTTCTTAGTTCCTCTACCTCACCTAGGTATAGCTTTACTTAACTTATTCTGAAAAAGATAAAAATGAATCGAGGGGGGCTCAGTGGTAGAGCGCTCGCCTGGCATGTGTGAGGCACTGGGTTAGATTCTCAGCTCTGCAAATAAATAAATAAGCAGCCGGGCGAGGTGGCACAAGCCTGTAATCCCAGCACTTAGGGAGGCTGAGACAGGAGAATCGCGAGTTCAAAGCCAGCCTCAGCAATGGCGAGGCGCTAAGCAACTCAGTGAGACCCTGTCTCTACATAAAACACAAAATAGGGCTGGGGATGAGGTTCAGTGGTCAAGTGCCCCTGAGTTCAATCTCCAGTACCAAAATAAATAAATAAATAAATAAATAAACAAACAAATATCCATCAACAACTAAAAACACATTTAAAAAATGAATTGAGCCGGGTGCGGTGGCTCAAGCCACCCAGCACTTAGGGAGGCTGAGACAGGAGAATCGCGAGTTCAAAGCCAGCCTCAGCAATGGCGAGGTGCTAAGCAACTCAGTGAGACCCTGTCTCTACATAAAACACAAAAATAGGGCTGGAGATGTGGCTCAGTGGTTGAGTACCCCTGAGTTCAATCCCCAGTACCAAAAAAAAAAAAAAAAAATGAATTGAGAAAGAATTTAACCTACATAACATTAGGGATAATGAAGTTTTTTTAAAAAAATACATCATTAAGAATAAGACAAATATTCCCAGCTTTTAAAAACAGGTGTCTTAGTTGGCTTCTCCAAGAAGCAGATCCTGAGAGAGAGATTTACGTATAGGAGGAATGTTGTGAGACCTCTGGGGAATCAACACCCCCAAGGGCACGAGAGAAGCAGGGTGTCTCAGAGAGAAGAGCTAATTGTGACACAGTTATGATAAAGACCTGGGCTGAGGGCTGGGGCTATAGCTCAGTGGTAGAGCACTTGCCTAGCATGCGTGAGGCACTGGGTTCGATCCTCAGCACCACATATAAATAATAAATGAATAAAATAAAGATCCATCAACAACTAAAAAATATTTAAAAAAAAAAAAGACCTGGGCTGATTTTACAGGGAGCTGAGATGATCCTTCAAAGTTGTCCTGCTTGGAGGAAAGAAGGCCTCGCCTTCTGCTACGACCCTGATCAAACACTGGATTCAGGCTGCCCTGGAGGGAGGAGGTACGACGTTGGCCTAGGCCACTCTTCTCACTTGATACCAGTTCTCGGAGAGACAGCAAAGAGCTGTCAGCCATCAGCACAGAGGATGAATGCATCGGCCTTGCCAGGGGGATCAGGACAGCACAGCACAACATCCATTCAATGGACAAATGAGAAGAGACGGTTCTCATAGAAAGAAACCATTTTTATAGTAAGAATGTGAAATGGATGTCCTACCTCATTAGTAATGAAAAGTGAAAAATTAAATAATAGGTCACTTGTAGCTATCAGGTTCATGATTTTAGAAAGATATTGGCCATGGATAAAGAAATCATAACCAGCATACAGTACTTTCAGATTCTAGGGTGGTGACGGATGATTGACTTAAAATTTGGCATAATCGTAGTTGAAGCCATGGGAGAAAATGTGAGAGCTAAGAAAAAGTGTGTGTAAAGAAAACAACTCGGGCTGGGGTTGTGGCTCAGCGGTAGAGCGCTTGCCTCGCACGTGTGAGGTACTGGGTTCGATCCTCAGCACCACATAAAATAAATAAATAAAGGTATTGTGTTCATCTACAACTAAAAAAAAAAAATTAAACCTCCACCAGCTCAGATAAAAATTAAGATGAGAGACATAGTACTAACTGTGAAGTGCCCAGAGGCGTTTTCCCTTGGGAATTTACAGATGTTACCTTTCTGTCTATCTATCAATAACAAAAGATGAGAGAATAACTTCTGGGGCTAAAATATCACTTATTCCAGAGATAGAAGTAATATAAACTTTTGTTAACCTGCCCAAATTCCCAATCCCATAAAGGAGAACCGCACTGGATACTGTGCTTCCCAGAGGAGGCCAATTCCAGTCACAGCAGAGAGCTACCAACTGTTCAGAAACCAGGCTCTGGTGTGCTATTTGGCCCTTGTAGAGATGGAACGTCTGACCAAGGACCATCAGATGACCACACAGTCAGGACTATGCATTATGAGCTGTTCTTTTGGTTTTTTTCAGACTACTAAATTTTAAGATTATGTAGACCGAGTAGTAATGGGTCCCTCATGTGATACACTGGGACAGGGCACGAGTAGGGTCAGAGGGCACCAGCAAGCTGCAAGAGCAGGTGGCCCACATCCCATGCCATTCAGTGCCTGCTCCTCAGCCAGTCACATAAGGGATCTCTTAGGACCACTAATGGTGTGGAGAAAAGGTTGAGCCTCGTCCACAAGTGGTCAACTCAATATGTCAGTCCAAGCCAAAGGACTGCTGCTACACCACAGCCCCACTCACGATGTTATTGAAAGGTAGCAGCAAAGCTGGACTCAGTGGCGCACGCCTGTAATCTCAGCCCTTAGGGAGGCTGAGACAGGAGAATCACGAGTTCAAAGCCAGCCTCAGCAACAGCGAGGTGCTGAGCAACTCAGTGAGACCCTGTCTCTACATAAAACACAAAATAGGGCTGGGGGTGTGGCTCAGTGGTCGAGTACCCCTGAGTTCAATCCCCAGTACCAAAATAATTATTATATTTATTATTTACTATTATAAAAGGTAGCAGTGAGAAATCCTCCTGCTAGGGACATCTTTCCTGATAGAGAGGTACATCTCGTAATGTAAGTTTACCAAGGATTGCATGGGTTCATGAGCAAATGATCTGGCTCGTGGATTAGGGGTCTAGAAGGAGGTAGATCAGAAGATCAGGAACGAGGCAGTCTGGGGAAGAGGCATGCGGGTAGACTGACAGGAGATGTGAAGACCTTTGTTTTATGTACGCATTAGCTCATGAAAGCATCTATTGTTGAAGAGGTCTTACCCAACCAAGTAGCCCAGGTGACTTAGCCAAATGACATCATTAGCTACCTAGGTGTTGGCATAATGAGTTCACTAACAGAGTGGCCACGGTAGTTGGAATGGAGGCTACACGTGACCCAACAGCTGATCTAGCTATTGCTTCTGCTAAAAATCTAGCCTGTCAGCAGCACAAACTAACAAAGAACCCTGATATAGGATCATGCTTTAAGGAAATTAGCCACTTGGTGGCCACTTGCCTGTATTAGATCTCTTGCAAAATAGAAGGAGTACCTGCCATCCTGACTGGGACCAACTCATATTCTGTATATGGATTTGTGGGGCTTCAGCCAGCACCAAAACTGGATACCTGGATATCAGCAAGGGATCAAAGCTAAGTTTCCTACTTCACACAAAAGAGGTAGGGTACTTGGCATGTGATCACGGGAGTCACTACATCTATCACATTCTTCATCACCCAGAATCCACTAGACAGTTAGAATAGCAAAACAGCCTCTGTAAGAGCAGCCAAGATCTCATTTTGGAGTTAACACCTCATGAGGATGAGATCCCACCCTCCTTGGCAACCTAAGTGAATGTCCCAGGGTCTGGAAATTAAGGAATAGAAGTAGATGTGGTTCCACTTATCATCACTCTCAGCAAAGCTCTTGAGGAATTGATGCTTCCTTTCCCTACAGTGTATTAACTGCAGGTTGAGAAGGGGACACTTCCATCAAGGGACACAGTGAAGATCCCATTGAAATTTCAGCTATAGCCATTGCTGGGGCACTTCTGGTTCCATGTGTCAACAGAACAGCAGGCAAAAAATTGAAACACAGCCAGGCAAGGTGGTGCACACCTGTAATCCCAGTGGCTCAGGAGGCTGAGGCAGGAGGATTACAAGTTCAAAGCCAGCCTCAGCGAAAGTGAGATGCTAAGCAACTCAGTGAGACCCTGTCTCTGAATAAAATACAAATTATGGCTGGGGATGTGGCTCAGCGGTAGAGTGCCCCTGTGTTCAATCCCTGGTACCCCTACCCTCCCCAAATGAAACAGGAATAATTAGAGCTGATGCCACTCAATGTGGGGAGGAAAGAATATGTTTGGTGCCCAGGAGATTCGTGATGCACTTATTGGTGTTCTTGTGCTCAATATTAATGGTAAATAGACAAGGACAGCCGCCACATCCTCAGAAAGACATAGTTAATTGGGATTTGAATACCTTAGAGTATCTGAATACCTTAGACTCATCCAAGGGTCCAGTACCTTAGACAAGCACAGTATCCAAAACAGTTCTCTTTTATGGGACTGGGAATTTGAGCAGGTTAATAAAAGTTTATTTCTCTCTTTGGCAAAAATTATATTTTAACCCCAGAAGTTATTCTCCAGTCTTTTGTTATTGGTAGATATGAAAGATAACTGGTCGTTGCATACCTTAACTCATAATTAACTTCATCACAATTATTATTACACTTTTCAAGCTTTCTCTACTAGTCTAAACAGCTAAATTTACCTGAGGTTAGGAATTTTCACCAAAATGCCCTTGCCTTTCTTGGAACTCTAAAATAATGTCTGCAAATTTCTGTGGGAAAAGACTTCTAGGCACTTAAATGCATTTAGCACTATTTTCTCATCTGAATTTTTCTCTGAGCTGGCAGGGTTATTTGGTTCTTTACATATACCTTTTCTGAGTGGTCACGTTTATTCCCATATCTCCAAATACAAGTATTCCAAAACTTTATCTGTGGCCAATATTTTTTAAAATCATGATTCTGATAGGCTGAGTGATATATTATTTAATTTTTCACTTTTCATTACTAATGAAGTTGAACATAATAGTGTCAAAATAGCTCTTTATGAAATGGAAAAACCCATTAGAATAGTTTATCCCAGATTTCCTGTCAGGGAGAGAACTGTCTTTTGGTACCAGGGATTGAGCCCAGGGACGCTTACCCACTGAGCTACATCCCCAGCCCTTGTTTATGTTTTATTTAGAGACAGGGTCTCAATGAGTTGCTTAGCGGCTCACTGGTGAGGTTGCCCTCAAACTTGCAATCCTCCTGCCTCAGCCTCCCAAGCCACTGGGATTACAGGCATGTGCCACTGTGCCCAGCGAGAGCTGTGTTTTGCTTAAGGGTATACATTGGTAAATGAAAGAGGATGGCATGCAAGACCCAGAACTATAGCTTCAAAGTTGAATTAATTGCTCTACTGCAATGGAGACTATCTAGTAGGAAAGGATAGAAAGGAAGTGATGGAGAGAATATGATAAGGTGGGATATTTTACATGGGAGAGTCAACCAGTAGCTGGTGGTTAAAAGATATTTTTAAGAACAGGGATATCTCAAGTTCAACATCAGGTTGCTTCCATTACCGAACTTGCTCCAAACTTTGGAGGAAATATAACATACTCAAATGTATTGTGTAAATGGGCTTTTGGGTACAAATTGTGCAAGGAGCTGAAGGAACAGGGAGACTGAAATACAGACACCAAGCAAACATGAGAACATATGCCTGGGGAACTTGTAAGAAATGTTGAGGAATGTTTGATTTTCCAGACTGTGGACGAGGAGTCCAACCTACTGTTGTCTCAGACTTTGAGACAACAGTCTGGGCTGGGCTGCGAGGCCCTGCCTGATGACTGGATTACAGTACTGCAGAATTGACCCAGCAGGGAAGTTTGCAAATGGAAGTTGATTTTAAATTTCTGGGATTGGAAGGAGAATAGGATAGCTACAGCAAAGTTTTGCAATGTTTGAGGATATCTAATAAAGATGATATCATTCTGTTGGGGAATAAAAGGGCAAAAAGCAAGGATCCCAGGTCTGGATAGTGTAGCTAGTATTTCTCTGGTGATTTCTGAAGTCAGATTTGCCTCATAGGAGGAAACCTAGTTACAGATCATCAAGAAGCCGAAATGCATCAGGGATAAGAAGTTCTTTTTCAGTGCATCTGGGCCTCATTGTGATACTGACGCTCTGTTCTCTGCTAATGATCCTATGACAAGTGCCTCCCAGCAACTCCTCTGGCAATGGGGACTTAACTGTCCCTGAGTTCAAAGGTACAAAAGGAGACAGAGAAAAACCCTTTCTTGGTATCTCTATGGGTGGGAGGGCAGCTTTGAAGTCATATCCATGGACTTTATCCTTCTCTTGCATCATCAATAGCATGATCTGGTATAAAGAGGAGACCTTAGTTTCTCCACAGCTGGTAGGTAAGAGAGTATTTTTGGGTCCTTGAGGTTTCTTGGAGTGGTCATTTATGATTGTGTGAAGTTTTGCCAACTGTGGTTGGAGAGTGTGTCTCTCTTGTGACCAGCTTCTCTCTTGGGGTCCACACTGGAGTAACTCTAGAGCAAGCTCTGGACCATGACACCTTTCCAGGCCAGCCTCAAACCCAACCTAATGCTTTGTAAAGAGTTTTATGATATTGCTATTATTCCCACCCTTTGAGCAAATATCTTGATATTTGAAATAGTCTGGTAATTGAAATATGTTTAAGATGTGACCTGAATATGATCAGACAAATCCAAGTGTAATTTGGAAAAAGATCACAGGAATATAAAGTCTAATTGTGTCACGTAAACCAAACACAAATACTTTATCATGCTATATTTGAGAAAACAGTGCCCTTAGCTAACTGGTATGGCTTTATCTGCTGGTAGATGTAAATTATCTCATTCATTCCTTCACTCAGTGGGCACTTGAACCCTGCTTGTGCAAGGCACTTGTGATGTTAGGGAGACAGTTCACAAGACCACCTTCCTTTCCAACACCAGTTGTAGTTTAAGGAGCTCCTGAGACCACACTCAGCTTTACTGATTCACTTGGGGGACTCACAAAGCGCACTGAAAGCTGTTATACCTGCAGTTATGGTTTATTTTTTAAAAAGATGCAGATTAAAATCAGCTGAGGGAAAACATGCCTAGGCTAGAGTCCAGGAAGTTTCCAAGAGCGGAACCAGAAGTGTCCTCTCCTGTAGTGGGTAGCCCAGCTGTCCTGGTCACAGTGCAGGAGCGTTGCCAAGCAGGGAGGCTCACCTGAGGCTGGGGCCAGAGCTTTTATTGGGGCTCCACTGGGAGGACTTGGTTGACAGCCTGTATGGTCTCCAGCCCCTCAGGAAGTCAAGCTGTTACTGTGTGGCCCAAAGTTGTCATCGGAAATCATACTACTAGACTGGTGTGGCCCAAGGCCCCCAGGTCAACTAAAACCCTCTTATCAGGCAGGCTATCCTAAGGACCTGGAGCTCACCCCTCTCTCAGTAAATGAAGGCAAAGGCCAGACTTCTTTTCAGGTAAGATTAATTCTTGACTACACAGAATGTTCTAGGCTCTGGGAATACAGCAGCCAGACAAACAGACACAAATCCCTGTCTTCCTGAAATCCATTATCATATTTAAAATAATCTCAAAGTTGCAACTCCAAGCCCCTGCTGGCTTATTAGCTTGAAATACATTATTTTCCCTGGAACAGCATTCCAAATAGTCTTAGGGATTTCCAGGGACACTTGCAAATGGTACTGACCTTAGGACCACTTATTCTGCTGACATCCTGAGTTTAAAAGGAGAGGAGAGGTGTTTTTCTTATAGATGAACAGAACACCTGCCAGCAGTTCCTTTCAATGGGGGAGGTTCCCTCTTGCTGCACCGTTGGGCTACTAGTGACAGAATCCATTCTTTTCCATGTTCACTCTCTTGCTTCCATGATGGCCAGACCTCAGATCTCATGTGCTGTGCTTGGAGTGATTGCTCGCTCTAGACTCCAGGATTTGCGGTTCCTTTTGGTTTGCCCTGCCCATCTGCTTATCTGTGGTTACTCTTTCCAGTTGGGAAGCCATTATTCCAGACTCCTTCAGGGATCCAGTCCGTCTGAAGGATCTGAACACATATTCTCTGCCATTGGGGGCCCAGAGGACTGGCCCCCTCTTCATGGCTGGAACGGAGCCCCCTCAGTGGCGCTGGAACAGAGCAGAGCCTGCATTTGGAATATCTGTGCACTCCCTTAAAGGGCAGAGTATAGCCCATGAGTTCTCAGAAATGGCAGCAGGAATGTCAGCTGGACTAAGGATCCCATGAAGGAGAATGGCTGCCAGGGGAGATTATGGGATGTACTACAGGAAGATGCTGGGTGGGCGTGAGGGGTATGGTTAGGAAGAAGCTGTTCAAAGGAGCATGGCTGACAACACGGAGGTGGTAGTCAGGGTTGCTTTTCGGGGGAACCTGCGTGAGACAGAGTCAGCTTTAAACAGCTGCCTGGTCCAGTGAGCACGGAGCCATCCGGCAGGAGCATCAACTTGGTGTGAACTTTTTCGCTCCTCTTTGCTCCCTCCCTCTCCTTGTGTTCACTCCATCCCAGAGAGGCAGGGGATGCTGTTAGGAATCTGAGAGGCCAGCAATGGGGACAAGAGACGAAGACACTCCCCAGAAGCCTGCAGTTTGCCTGCAGTGGCCTTAGCCCAAGGAGGGGGGTAAAGACATCTTGATAATGAACATGGAAATGTTGAGACCATATTATGATGCACATTCTAATTTCAGAATCAAGATTATGAATGTGACTTAAAGTACCCCGAGATATAAAGATATTTTATTACATGATCTGATATCTATGAGGCCACTGTGTACAGACAAAAGAGGGGGAGATATTTATTTCTCCTTCTCTTCTTCCTAGCATAACATTTTGATCTTATCTTCCTGGGCCTGCAGCCACCCTGTCACTCACAGGCTTTTGAGCTTTGTACCAGTGGGTTCAGCGCGATCAGCCAGCAACAGCCCACGGCCTTGTCTGTTTCCAGCTTGGACTATGTCCATGAGAACCTTTTAATTGGTGGTGGTGGGGGAGTATGTACTTAAAGTGGAAAATATGTGTTCATTAACATTCCTCTCCCCTTCTGCAAGGTTGTATAAATATTTCTCAGTGTTTTTTTTTAAATATTTATTTTTTAGTTGTAGGTGGACACAATATCTTTATTTTATTTTTATGTGGTGCTGAGGATCGAATCCAGTGCCTCCCACGTGCTAGGTGAGCACGCTACCACTGTGCCATAATCCCAGCCCCCTCAGTGTTTTGATTAGTCTAGATGTTGTCTATAGGGTTAAAATGGTATAAAATTAAGTTTCTCACAATCTATTATTATATATCATGAATTCTGCTCATTTTTAATCAAATATTTGGATGTGTACCTTTAAGGGGAACTAGTATAAAAGACTACTTATTTAAAAACGTGATTGGGCCGGGTCCGGTGGCACAGGCCTGTAATCCCAGCAGCTGGGGAGGCTGAGACAGGAGGATTGTGAGTTCAAAGCCAGCCTCAGCAATGGTGAGATGCTAAGCAACTCAGTGAGATCCTGTCTCTAAATAAAATGCAAAAATAGGGCTGGGGATGTGGCTCATTGGTCAAGTGCCCCTGAGTTCAATCCCCAGTACCCCAAAACAAAACTAAATATGATTGAGACTGGAGGTAGCTCAGGGATAGAGTGCATGCTTAGCAAGTCCAAGGCCCTGGGTTGAATCTCCAGCTCCAGCCTCAAATCAACAGCAAAGTAAAAGAAAAGAAACCAAAACACGATCTGAGACTCAACAGAATAGGTACCCAATTTCAGCATTTTCTATGCAGGAAACCCATATTTTCCTTTAAGGATTTCAGCATTTGGTCAACAAAGGCTAGAGAAATATTAGTCTAGCTGTTCAATCAGATTAATGCATAACACTATGATATAATGAAAAATCCTCTTAAAGCAATTACTATATAATCCACACCACCCCAGACTGTTTCTGTCAGGGCAAGTCTGTTTGGTAAGCAGAAGAGAAAAGATGGATATTAAAGGTATTTGTTCCTCTTTTTTTAAAATTTTATTTTTTAGTAGTTGATTGACTTGTATTTATTCATTTATTTATATGTGGTGCTGAGGATTGAACCCAGTGCCTCTCACATGCAAGGCAAGCGCTCTACCACTAAGCCACAATCCCAGCCCCCTGTTCCTCTTTATTTGAGACAATCACTAAATGAATTATCTTTCTCATACCGATGGTGGCAATTTGGAGAAATATCAGAATAAATGGGCATTCCAAATCAATGATGCCACATGATTTTTTTTTTTTTGTTTTCTAAATAGGGTCTTGGCTCAGGTTGCCTGTGGTGGAAAGCAGGCACTGGAGCTCTAATTTGCATATGGTGGTTTAATTTGATTTACAAGTTGGAATGAGAATTTTTAAAAATTATGCTGTACTTTATGCCAAAAGGTGATCTGCTTCTTGAGTGATGGCCCCATTAAAATATTGCTCATGAGAGAAAGAAGTGTGCTCCCCCTGTGGGAACACCTGTTGAGAAACTATGGAGCAAATTCCAAAAGTGTGTAATGAATTGTTTCTACAGACATAGTTGAAGGGAACAGCAGGGCAAAGTGTATGCTTCAATAAACAGCTTGAAGGCCAGTATACTGATTACTGGATTTGGGGCTACCTTTCTGACTACAGTCTCTTCTGAAGTATGGATAAGCTTGTGGCTGGACCCTCAGCCATTGAAAATCTGTTAGCATCAAGACCTCTGGTGGTTACCTTCTGTATCAGTCTATTTTCCTTTACTATATACTGGAGTCTGGGTTGTCCTAAAGAAGAAGAGTTTTGTTTAGCTCACAGTTGTGGAGGCAAAAAATCCCAAAACCATGGTGATGTGATTGATGTAAACATTTTGGAGGGCCAACCCATGCATTTCCGTGTTGGGCAGTGTGAAAATAAGTTTTTTAAAAAGTTGATGCTCTTTAGCACCTGCTTCTACTCCGAATATATTCTACAGAACCATGCATTTGAGTGTATCTCAAATGCCTTCATATTTCATATTATTCATATTTTTATAAAATACCAAATATTACAAACTCCCATTGATCGACAGGAATACCACTCTACAGCTGTAAAATTCTTAGTAATATGTCTTGGCCATTTTTTCATTTTGGGGGGGGGATTTTATGGTGACAAAGTATATATGGCATACAAATTTTTCACTTTAGCCATCTTAAGTATACAATTCATTGGCACTAATTACCTTCACAATTTTGTGCAATTGTCCCCTCTGTTTACCAAATATTTTCATCAACATAAATAGAAAATATAATCATTAAGCTATGACTCTCCATTTCCTCTCTGTCCTCAGACTCTGGCAACCTCTAATCTACTTTCTGTCTCTACAAATTTGCCTATTCTAGGTATTTCGTATGAGTGGAATCATGCACGATTTGTCTTTTTGCATCTGGCTTATTTCACTTAACATGTTTTCCAAATCCATCTATGTTGTAGTAGTATTGGCACTTTATTCTTTTTTAGGACTAAATAGTATTTCATTGTATGTATATGCTACTTTTTTTTTGGTACCAGGGATTGAATTCAGGGGTACTTGACCACTGAGCCACATCCTCAGCCCTATTTTGTGTTTTATGTAAAGACAGGGTCTTACTGAGTTGCTTAGCACCTCGACGTTGCTGAGGCTGGCTTTGAACTTGCCATTCTCCTGTCTCAGCCTCCCTAAGTGCTGGGATTACAGGCGTGCGCCACCGTGCCCAGCTGAGGAAATATATTTTGACGGGTGGCTAAAACCAGACACTGAGACTCTACTTGAGGGATTTCAGCAGGTCAAAGAACTAGTGAGTTGTTTCCCTACTAGTCCTTTTCAGTCATCCACGCAGGTCCTGTGCCAGCCTCTTCCAATTCCCCACACAAGGAGCCAGTCTTATCAGAACCACATGGCAAAGCTGCTGTTGATCAAGTAGAGTCTGGATTTCAGCTGTCTAGCCTGAGTAATAAGGTCTGAGAATACACTGAGAAGTGGGAGGTGAAGCTGTAGGAACTGGGGCAGTGGCTCCTTTATTTTGGGGACTACTCATATGCCAGGATTCAGCTAATTTTATGTCACTGAAAACTAGGTTTGTGCCTGAAAATTCTTGAAGATGCCTCGATAGGTGGCCCAAATCAGACCTTTTTGCTAGCAGCTGCTTTAAGTGATTGGGGTTCCTTGGCTATGAAGGAGTTACTCTGCCGCATCTATCTAAGCTTGCCCCATGGTGCTGCCATGGGACTTGGGTTGGGATAAAGGAACCTGGGCAAATTGGAAGCTCATGCTGCCTGCTAAGCAGTAAGTCTTTTTTCTCGGACCCAGGAGTCTCGTGTTCTCTGTCCAGCACCCACGAAACAGTGACGGGCTAACTTGACATTTTGTAAGTAGATACTCAGGTACTCCCACAGGTCTCAAGTTTTGGCATTGAGACTGGGATGCTGACAGACTTGGCTTTCTGGAAGAGAAAGGACAAAGAACATTTGTAAACTGTGTTAGGGGATATGAGAAGTAAGTACCCTAGAGCGTTTGCTGTATCTGGGGGTGAATGTTTGCCCATTGGATAGGACGCGCGTCTCCACTGTCCTGCCTGTTGCGAAGATGGAGTGTTGGGAGGTAGGATTAAGATGAGCAGCCCCAACAGTGTTTTGGGTTGTTCACGCTCTTCCCAGTGGGAAGAAGAAGGGTCAAGGGGTTCCCTAAAGGGATACAGGGTGTTAGGTGAACCCAAAAATTAAGTTGGGTTAAGCTATGAGCAAAGACAGTAAATGAACCTCGTGTCCCGGTGTGGGGCTACTCTCCCTACATGCCCTGGGCGCTTCCTTCTCTCCACTTGCACATGAGTCACTTAAAGGAAAAAAAACAGGTATGCTGGGTGACTCTGGGTGATGGAAGGACAATGACTCTGTTGGATACAGGCACGAAATCACCCTACTATTTGACTTTGTGCTGAAAAGGGTGACTGGGGGTTAATCGAGGGTGATGGGGTTTTATCAAGGTCACACTGTGGTCTGTGGAAGGGTCCTTGGTGTTCACACAATAGATTGTTTTTATTGTGTCCACATGTGAATGTACAGTATGAATCAATTGGTTATATGCCTGTATTTCCTCATCCCAGAAGGGATTGTCCTGATTGGGGAAGAGTTACATATAAATAAGAGCTAGGGGGACAAAATCCACTGCCATCACCATTAGTAAGTGCATCCCGACTCAGCCCAAGAACCTGTATCCTTTGACCTTCACTATATAAATGTCCTCTTGGCTGGCAAGTCAAGCATCAGTGACTCTGACAGCCATGTAATCATACCTGTGTCAGCAGGTGAGACTGAAAAACCTGTATTTCAGGGTGCTGTGTGAAGTTTCTTACATCTATGTGAGTGGGCTCAGGGTATTTAGTCTCTCTGGCAGTCAAGAGAAAGAAAAAAAGCTGTCTTTCTAGTGTATCTCTTCAGGGTAGTCACATGCCTCACTGGATTCATTGGACATTGGAGACAGAACAAGTCTCTGATTTTTTTTTTTGGTACCAGGGATTGAACCCAAGGATGCTTAACATTGAGCTACATCCTCAGCTCTTTTTGTATTTTATTTAGAGACAGAGTCTCACTGAGTTGCTTAGGGCCTTGCTAAATTGCTGAGGCTGGCTTTGAGCTCATAATCCTCCTGCCTCAGGAGCTGCTGGGATTAACAGGAGAATAACATTTCCCCGAAGAATTTCCCCATGAAAAATGAAGATGCCACTGAGTCAGGACAGCCACATTCTTGAATTCACCTTGTTCATATTTAAGGAAGGTTTCTGGGACCAGCCCACTCAGTTCATCTTTGAATTCAAGTTGACCCACCCCAAATGGGAATCTAGACTACAGTCACAAGGCCATAGATCAGGTGTTCCATTTCAACAAGAACTCAGTAACACACCAACAGCTGCTTTCCAAAAGGGGTCTACCCATGTCAGAGGGGCTGCGAGTCCAAAACCCCAATGGTACCTCCCAGGGGAGACTGCCTCCCTTTGCTAGAGGCTCCAACTGACAAAAATCAGAGACATATAGCCAGGCGCAGTGGCGCATGCCCGTAATCCCAGCAGCTCGGGAGGCTACCTGAGACACGACTGCTGGCCCAGTGTGTCCTCCGTGGAGCTTGCCTGGGCCTGGCTCAGTGAAGTCTGGTTCAGATGAAACCCAACAGAATCTAATGTAACTGCTTAGCCCAAGCCAGCCCTGCAGAGCAGAGGGTGGATGTGGTCTTCCCACTCAGCGGGCAGGAAATTGTTCCAGTGGGCTGCTGCCAATGGCATTTGTTCTGCCACCTGGAAAAGTACAGACTGGCAGATCAAAGATGCCCTTCAACCTGGAAACAAATACTGTTTGCCCACTGAATGGTCTGGGTTACTCACTCTGATTCTATGGCAAAGGCTGGTTCCAAGGCTGACCACAGTCAAGCTGCTGATGGAACCTGTTTTTGATGCAGAGTCTGTGACTACAAGCCAGACTGATAATTCTGTCCAAAATTGAGCCATTTGTCCCTCATTGGGGGAAGCCACATGATGAGAAGGAGAAGGAGGAGAAGACAGAGGAGAGGAAGGAGGAGGAGAAGAGGGAGGAGGAGAGTGGGGAGGAGAGTGAGGAGGAGGCGAGGAGGCGGCCTCCACCCCCCAATGCGGGGCATAGGCTTAGGCAGGGGCTAGAGAAAGAGCTAGTCCCAAGGAACCCTCCAGGACCCACACCCTTCAGCTGGGCTCCACCTTCTACAGCTTCCACCAGCTCCCGTTCAGCTCTTGGGTCCATCAGTGCCTCGATCCTGATGAGATCAAAGCCCTCAGGATCTAATCACTTCCCCAAAGCCCACTTTTGAAAACGGATGCATGGAGGACCAAGCCTTTAACACAGGAACTTCTGTGGGATATTCCAGAACCAGAATATGAGTGACAGAAAACAGATCCCTTGTCTGGGGTTCAAGTGGCCCTGCAGGAGGGAGAGATCCCAAAGGGACATGAGAAAACTTCTGAGGGTGACGAATAGACTCCTGATCTTGACTGTGGTGATGGTCTCAGGGGTCGATTCATACTAAAACTGATTAAATTTGACACTTTATGTACAGTCGATTGTGCACTTCAAAATAAAGCTATTTCAAAAAATAAGAAATAGCCTTCCAAATAGCATTTTCACATAGAACCTATGATTTTTTTTATGAACAAATTTCTGGTGTGAAGCAGGAAATGCCTATATTTGGAAGCCAGAATTAATGACTTCCGCCCCGGCATTGCCTCAGTCCTTAGAGGGGCTGCTGCCTTGGTTCCTAGAGGCAGGTCTGGGGGCCAAATTCTGGAGATACCTGGATGGGCCCTGGGCTCTGGTGAGCAAAGGCCCTTGGTTTACGAACACATTTTGGAGACTGCCTCTAACCAACCACCCACTGGATGCAGGTTCTGCCCACACAGGGGCCCTCCCAGGCCCTAAATTCAAGTCTGCTATTCTTGCAGGCATCCAGGTGAGACCAGGTCTGGGGAGCTCCCTAAGCCCAGGTTCTAAAAAGCATCTGTACCTGCTCTTCCTCCCCTGCCCTGTAGTTTCTCAAGTCAGTAAAGAATCTGAGAAAGCCAGTGTGAGCCCTACCTAGGCCTTCTTAAAGATGCCTGGCCGCTGGACACCCGGCTGTTTCTGAGCTGCGCACGGCGGCAGCGGAGAGGAGCCTGCAACGCTCGCAGATGGCCACAAGAGGGCGCCAGGCCCCCATGGACGCCCTAGGAGCGCGGCACTAGCCACCGACGTCTATCCAGGGGCAGGAGCGTCCAGCTGTAGCGCAGGAGAAACCTGAGCCAGGGGCGTCATGGAGGCCACCTGTGAGTCTGCCTAAGCTGTTTGTTTCGGACCAGGGATTGAACCAAGGGGCACTTAAGCACTGAGCCACATCCCTGGTCCTTCCTCCCTAACTTCCTTCCTCCCTCCCTTTCTTATTTAGGGACAGAGTCTCCCTAAATTGCTTAGGGCCTCGCTAAATTACTGAGGCCGGCTTTGAACTTGCGATCCTCCTGCCTCAGCCTCCCGAGCCATTGGGATTACAGGCCTGAGCCACTGAACCTCGCCGCCTAAGCTGTTCACTGAGGCTCCTCTGGTACCCAAAACAAGAATAAGGACTTGGAGTCTTCACCATTGTCCTTGAAACCCCAAAATAACCCCAGGGTGTTCTTGTTTCATATGTACTCTGAAAGTTTACTTGTCATTTACTGGCTTTTTCCCACTCAGACTAAGGTTATTTGTGATATTTAAAGAGAAACAGTAACAAGACTACTTAAAAAATAACTCGTCACACAATTATATAATTTAATAATCATTTTATTCAAGGCATTCTAAAGGGCTCTGCTTGGCAGATTTATTTATTTAAGGGAAAATGTAGTACAAACAGCTACCATAAGCAGGGGAAAGATCAGCATATAGAAAAATAATCAGCGAACGTTTTTTTCTAAATGGCTAATTAGTAAATATTTTAGGCTTTGTGAGTCAAGAGGGAAATTGAGGATATTATGTGAGTTTTTAATAGCAATATGAATTTGGAATCCACCGGGATAATATCACAGGGCTGTGTTATTGGTGCAAGAATGTACCAACTGATCAAGGGGGCATATTAAGAAATTAGTGGCATCCTATGTATGTATATAGATTTATTATATGATAAAGGTAGCAATAAAGATCATTGAGCAAAGGCAGAGTATTTAGTAAATGATAGAAGGGAAATTAGATTTCTACTTAATCTGACGTATAGAAGAAGTGAACTCCAGATAGATTAAAGACTTTGTTGTGGTTTGGGATGAATGTCACTAAAAGGTCTACATGTTAAAAGCTTGATCCGCAAGTGGCCCTACTAAGAGGTGGTAGAACTTTTAGGAGGTGGGGCTTCATGAGAGGTCCTTAGGTCATTAAAGGTGTGCCTCCACAGGGGGTTTGGAGACACTCTGTCTTTTTGTATCCTCCTTTTCTGTTTCCTGTGATGAGGTGGATGGTTTGCTCTGCCACACACTGCTGCCCCTGCCAGCAACCTAAGGCAATGCGCCATCTGATCCTGGACTGGAGCCTTTGGAACCATCAGTCAAAATAAACTGTCTCTCTTTATAAGTTAGTTATCTCAGGTATTTGTTGAAGCTGACTAACACAGGCAGAAATATGAAAGATGAAGCTATCAAGTTAATAGGAGAATATATGAGAATATTTTTGCATACTAGAAGCAGCAAAGAGCTTCCAAAACAAAATTTTAAAAGCACAAAACATAAGCAACCTCTTCCCCTCTAAAAATGATGGATCCGATCACATCAAAATTTGGTGTCAGGGCCGGGATTGTGGCTCGGTGGTAGAGCGCTTGCCTCGCATGTGGGAGGCACTGGGTTCAATCCTCAGCACCACATGTAAACAAATGAATAAATAAAGGTCAATCAGCAACTTGAAAAAAGTTAAAAAAAAAATTTGGTGTCAAAGGGGCTGGGGTGATGGCTCAGTGGTAGAGCGCTTGCCTTGCATGTGTGAGATACTGGGTTCGATTCTCAGCACTGCATATAAATAAAGTCCGCTGACAAAAAAAAATAATTTTAAAAAAAATTTGGTGTCAAAGACATTGAAGTTAACAAACAGTGACTGTTGCAGTAAGATTAAGCTATAGTATTCCAGGGCCTCCTAAAAAGACAGAAATTTCAACAGAAATATGACTAGGCAGTTTACAGAAGAGGAAACATCAAGGAGTGGAGGAAGAGATTCTCCACCTCTCCAATTCCAGAGTGGCAGGGAGATGGAAATGTAGAAACTCTCACGTGCCATTGACGGAGGTGTGGATGGGAGCAAATCTACAGTTCCTATCAAATACTCTGCACATATGTCCTGGTGCAGGCATTCCACTCCAGGGTTTATTATATCCAGAGAAATTCTGGTGGAGACGAATAAGGGGGAAACATATAACCACTGGCTACGGCTTCGTTGTGTTAGCAGGGAGTTGGAGCGGTCTGAATTTCCCTGCTGGAGCCTGTGTACACCACATGATGACTAGGCAGCAATCAGAAGCTTTAAATAGGATATCTTGTCATTTGATTTCATTTCTCCCTTTTGCTTCTTTGTCCTCTTCCCTCTGCCTCCGCCTTTCTTTGGTATTATTTATTATGATTCCATTTCATTTTCTTCGTTGGCTTCTTAGCTATAACTCTTTGTTGTTTTAATGGTTGACAGTAGACATCTAGGATTTATAAGAGTCTGTCTTCAAGGATAGTATAAGAACTGTTGGGATGAGCATCATTAAAAGGTCTACATATTCAATAAAGGCATGGTCCCTAGGGTAGGTGGTAGAACTCTTAGGAGGTGGGGCCTCATGGGAGGTCCTTAGGTCATTAGGGGTGTGTCCCCACAGGGGCTGGAAGAGCATATAGTTCATGTACAGAGAACGAGCATCACGACAGTCTTCTTCCAATTCTCCTCAGCCTTGGTGCTCTTTTTGCCACACAGTTGACATTGACCTGTTAAAACTGCACACTGCATTGTTATTATGTGGTTTGAACAGTCAATTATCTTTTAAAAAATTTAAAGAATACACATATAATTACTGTTTCTGGTGATCCTACTACTTTGGATAGATTCCTAACTTTACCTGGTATCTTCTTCCTTCTGCCTGAAGGATTTCCTTTAATATTTTTTTGAAGTACTATATGCTTCATCTTAGTTTTCATCTGAGAAGTTGAGTTATAATTAGTATCTTAATGTCCCTGTGGAGCCTCACATCTGTGTCAGTTTCAATTAATTTATACATTTCTCCTCGGTGGGATCATATTTTCCTAATTCTTTATGTGCCAGGTAACTTTTTCAATTGATTACCAAACATTGTGATTGGATCATCTTTATTTCTATGAATATTTTTGAGCTTTGTTTTGTTTTGACAGTTAAATTACTTGGAAACAATTTGATCCTTTTGGATCCTGCTTTTAAAATTTGTCAGGTGGGAGAAGAACAGCATTGAATCTAGAACTAATTGTTCATTCTGCTGAGATAGGAAATTTTTGAGCACTCTGCACAGGGCCCTGTGAATTCAAGGTTTCCCACTGGCTTTCCTCAAATACGTATTCAAAGTACCCTCTGTATCTAGACTTGAATTGGTCTGCTATGTTATACTTCTCTTTTAATTGTGTCTTTTTGTTATAAGGAGGAGAAAAAGAAAGAAGAGGAGGAGGAGAAAAGGAGGAGAAGAAGAATATTACTTTCTAGAAAATAGTGGGAGAAATACCTGAATCAGAATAACAAAGATAACCTGAGGCACATGGACACACAGGCTGGGTTGGAAGATGGAGCAGGGCAGGGAAGACCCTCGAGGAGACCTGTGGTTAGCAGAATGAGGTCCCCCAAGCATGTGCACGTGCTGACACCCTGTGAGAATGTTAGGCTCCATGGCAAATGAGAACTAACATTTCCGCCAGCTGAATTTGAGACAGAGATCATTCTGTGTAGCCCATCTATGTAGAGGGGCTTAGTAAAATCCAAAAGTCTTTCCAAGTGAAAGAGGGGAAAGAGCCAGAGAGAGGGTCCTGCCAGAAAGACTTGGTGCTGGCTCTGAAGACAGAGGAAGAGGCCACAAGCCAAAGAATTTGTCTCTAGAAGTGCTAAGAGGAAAACGATTGTTTTAGAGCCTCCCAAAGCACACAGCTCAAAACTCTGCATTCTTTATTGCTTTCTTTTCCTCTTTTCTCCCCTCCCCCCCTTTTTTGGGAGAAATTTGAATAGTGCAGAAAACTAGGTAGCAGAAAATAATAATCACTGCTACAGTTTGGATCTGAAACGCCCTGCAGAAGGCCCTGTGTTGAAGGCTTGGTCCCCAGGTCCTGGTGCTGGGGGGAGATGGTGGAATTGTTAAGAGACAGGGCCTAGCGAGAGGTCGCCAAGTCACTGGAGAAGTGCCTTTGAATGGCCCCAGCCTGTGCCCCCATTTGTGTTTCCCAACCAGGAGGCAAGCAGTTTGCTTCACTGTATGCTTCTGCCATTATGTTCTGCCTCGACACAGGGCCAACCAATCCTGGGCTGAAAAATCCAAAAGCTCTGACCAAAATAAACCTTTTCATTTTATGTGTTGATTTATCTCAGGTATTTGCTTATAGTAAAGGAAAACTGACTAACAATTACCTATATATCCACCACCCGGAAGAACAACTTGCCATCTTGTCCTATTTTCCTAGTTCTTTTATCCTTACATAGTTTATGTGGAAAAATCACCAGTAATAAAAATAACTGATATGGAGGGGGTCCCCTCTGATTACGGCCCCTGTCTTAGGAGTTAACTCTATGGAGAGCTCATAGTTGTCGCTCTAATCCATCTTCATAATTTAATGCCTTGCTGTTCAAAGTGTGGACCATAAAGCAGCAGTTCACCTGGGAGTCTGTAGAAAGCAGAATGTCAGGCTCCACACCAGACCTACTGAATATGAGTATAGGTCTCCATAAATAATGTATTGCATTGTTCTCTGTTATGTAAATTTTATATATGGTATTGCACTACACTTATCTTTCACAATTTGTTTTTGAGATTTAATCATGCTAACAGAGAGCTAGTACACTCCTTTAACTTGTTGAAGAAAGTTCACATTATCTTACTGATAATGAAATCTATTACCAAATCAATATGTTACTAGTATCGATCTATTGCATTTGGATACAAATACACTCTTTTTAAAAAAAAAAAAAAAGAACTCATTTATTCACCAGGGACATCACAGTCACAAGGAGACATACTTACCAAAGAAAATCAATTACTGTTTATGGCCGTAAGACTAATTGCTCTGAACCTGGGGCCAGAGGGGATGCTGAGTTTATAAAGTCTCAGTGTCATAGGAATGTTCAAAGTAAATTAAACAAGTAAGGGTACTTTTACATTAACATGAAAAATGTACAGAATAAGGGGTATCTACCTCAATTTGATTGAGATTCATGTCCTTAATATCTTTAAGGAAACTAGCATCTTCAGGCTTTTATCTTTATAGAATACAAATTGCTCCATATTTTTGATCCCCTCTACTTACCTAGATATTCATCTTCATTTGTAAATGCAGTGTCTGGCTTTATCACAATCTTTATTAGCCAAGGCTAGCTTCAAGTCCAGTTCCAATAACATGCAATATAATGGAGACTTACTAGTTGAGGCAATTGATTGAACTTCAAAATATGTGGCCGGTTGACTGGAAGAAGGTAGGTACTGGGTATCAAGAATTCAGGTGTTACTGGGCGCGGTAGTACACACCTGTAATCGCAGTGGTTCTGGAGGCTGAGACAGGAGGATTGAGAGTTCAAAGCCAGCCTCAGAAAAAGCAAGGCGCTAAGCAACTCAGTGAGACCCTGTCTCTCCATAAAATACAAAATAGGGCTGGGGATGTGGCTCAGTGGTCAAGTGCCCCTGAGTTCAATCCCTGATATCAAAAAATAAAAATAAGAAATAAAAATAAAAAAAATTCAGGTGTCACAGCCTGGAACACTGCTATCTCTAATTACATGTTTGTAAAACCTTTGGTCAAATTGTCACTTGGTGTTCTTTGGAAGACACATTGTATGCTCACAAAGGCTGTAGAACTAGGGGACTAGATTCTTTTTTAAAAAAAGGTAGGGTTTTGAGATTCTAGTGTGGTCTTGGCAGCTTCTTGGTGTTTTCAGGAAAACTTACAAGAAGGAGAGGCTTGGGCTAGAGCCAGCCAAGCCGCCAGTGAAGAGGAGCAGTAGCAGAGCATCACTAAAAGACGCCGTCTCTGCCTGCAGCCTCTCTGGAAGTTGACTGAGCACCACGGCTTCGGGATCCCCAAGTGAAGGAGCTGTGAGCAGAGACAGGAAGTGCGTGTCCAGGCTTAGTAAGAGGTGATGAGGCTGCCGGGCCCGGTGGGGAGACTGCTGGTGAAGATGAGATTGAAGGACCCATCCCACCCAAATCTGTTGTTTTAGATGGCGTCAAGGTGGCCACCATTAAATTAAAGGACAGGGTGGGCAGATCATAGAGGCTGATCTAGAATACAGCAGAGTTTCCAGGCTTAAATCTTTTCTAGATAAGATTTTAGGAGTACAGTTATCTGTCCATGAGAGCCACCAAGAGGTTAGTGCACCAGAAATCTACTAAGCTTTTGAGGGATTTGTATTGCCAAAAGAAATTCAGGCCTGGCCAATAGCAAAAATATGTGGCATTTTAATTCTCAAAGTAATCTCTCTGAACCTGTGCAAACAGGAAGCAGGTAGTGGCCAGGGAGGATAATGAACTTGGAAGAACCCCCCCCCCTCCCCCCCGCATCCCCAGCAGAGTGGGGGAAGACCATGCTTTCCCGCCCTCTGTTTTTGCTTACTTCAGCTTTAATCATGCAGATGAGGACACTGTCCTAGGGAGTAGTATATAGAAAGAACTGGGTTCCTGAATAGCTGTAAGGAATATTCACTTCAGATTGTTCATAGGAGGGGCTTGGGTTGGAGCCAGCCAAGCTGCAAGTGAAGTGCCCACCTTTTCCTTATTTTAATGGTGGCCACTTTGATGCCATCTAAAACAAAAGATTTGGGTGGGATGGGTCCTTCAAATTAATTCCATCTTCATTAAACTATACTGGATTACACTTGCATCTTTTTTTTTTTTAAATAGCACTCTTGCCTATTTATCTTTCCCCACTAAGTCTGTCCCTCCAACAGACTGGATTAAATGGCAGTTCCAGCTTTCCAAATGCTCGGGCCACAATCCTTGAAGGCATTCTGTGTTCTGACCCCTGATGGGTACACAGTGTCAAACCAAGCCTTGCATTTGTGATTGAGCCTGGCACTTCCCCTGCACGGAGTATTCTGTGTTCTTGTTCTAAAAATGTTAATACTCTTCCACCAAAGACCATATCTGTAAGTCAGGAAGTTGGATTTACTATTGCAGCTAGAAAGAAGACTCACCCAGGGGAACCTGGGCATCTCAGAAAGAGTAATAGGAAGAATCTACTGTAGGATTTGAGGAGGTCCAGAGGAAGTTCTAAATTCGGTGCTGTCAGAAAGCAGTGGTAATTGGATGACTGGATAGCCCAATAAAGCCTATGTAGAAGAAATGGAGACAGACAGACATAAATCTGCAATTGGTAAAGAAGTAGCTACGACTCATTTTGGTCAAGAGGGAGCTGTTAGTGAATTGCAAAATGATTTTGTTTTTATGATCTCAGAGCGACCTTGTCTAATGTTGTTTTATGAGATTGTTTATGTCCAGCAGAACAAGCTATAGCCCAACCGTGAGAGTCAGGCCAGCTGTGAAAACACCAAAACCTAAATGTGAGAATCAGGCTGGTCCCAGGAAATTAAGGGGACTTGGTTAAGGTGCCTTTTCTTTTCTAAAGTTTAGATGTTGTCACTTCTGCAACCACAGGCCAACAGCACCTTTCTGTGACTCCAGGTAAGGAAGAGGACTTCAGCCCACCCCCTTGCCTGGCTTTTGTGACACTTGCCCCCCACCCTGCATCATTTACTCAGATCTGTCCTCAGATCCCAGAGGACAGTATTGCTCTGCTCTGTTTACTCTCTGGTTCCCTCTGGTTTCTCCTTTTCTTTCTTTAGAAGGAGATTGCTCTGCTTCTGATTTATAAACATTTCCCCCTTGCCTTTGAATATTCTTAATATTTCACGCCTCATTTGCACAACATATTTGGAGTTGAAGGGGTGAGTTTCAGTGTGAGCTATCTTGATCTGGGAATAGCCAAGGAACTTTGCATGATTTTCTCTGGGCTGTAGTTTCCTGGCATTTGGCACTGTCCAGCCATTTCCCATCACCAGCATGGCCCTTGATTGTTATTGTCATTTATTTTCTTAGTATTCTCAGGGATAGATTAGAATGTGCAGTCTGGGCCTCAGCTTTTCTGTCCCTTAAATGCCATCATTAAGGAATGACAAGCCAGCTGTGGTGGCATGTGCCTGTACTGAGGAGGCTGAGGCAGGAGGATTGCTTGGGCATGGGACTTTGAGGCCAGCTTGGACAACATAATGAAACCCATTTCAAAAGGAGAAAGAAAGAGAGAGAGTTGGCGGGGAGGAGATCCTAGGATAACAAGTTGGCTTTCTATATAGAAAAGACTATGGAAAGATGATTGTCTTTCTACATAGAAAAGACTATGCCATATTTTGTCAACCAGACCAAGTGCTCAACTGAGGAGGAATAACCCTGAATCTAATTTAGTCTTCTGATCTGGGGGCATAGAAAGATATAGGGAGCTTCAAATGCGTAGATAGTTTTCTGTCATCAACCTTTGTACCCATGATGACTGGGCCATCCTTTTTTGCACAAGGCATGTCCCAAACCACATTGAGCTGGTGTCAGTCACAGCTGTGTTGCTCTCTGAGTGCACCATTAAGAAAGAGAATTCCAGGGGCTGGGGTTGTAGCTCAATGGTAGAGCGTTTGCTTAGCACGTGTGAGGCACGGGGTTTGATCCTCAGCACCACATAAAAATAAATAAATAAAACAAAGATATTTTAAAAAAAAGAAAGAATTCTAGGGCTGGGGCTGTAGCTCAGTGGTAGAGCGCTTGCCTAGCATGCGTGAGGCACTGGGTTCGATCCTCAGCACCACATATAAATAATAAATGAGTAAAATAAAGATCCATCAACAACTAAAAAATATTTTTAAAAAAAGAAAGAGAATTCTAGGATGGAGAAACTGTGGAGCAAGTCTTATATTCTTACAAGATGCATGTGGTCTTAAGGGGTCACTAAAAAATATGTAGGTAAAAGGGAAATCAGCCTTCAGGGGACTTGGGATGACAGTCAGAGGATTACTGCAGGGGGAGGGAGAATCCTGAAACTCAGAGTAGACTCTGAGACACTAGAGGAGGATTACTGGTGCAGGGACCAGGAGGTCCTCTCATCCACTCATTTTAGCCTCACCTTCTCCCAGAACAAGGACAAGTTACATGACTACAAGGCTGATCATTTATTGAATGGGCAGAGAAAGACCTTATTCATGTACAGTTGCCCTGGATGTGGCAAAGGAATTTAGAGAAAGCCTTTGATTCTTGGTGAATTGATTTTGCAGCAATCAGAGAAGATTCTGCAGAGGCAGGATGACACCTTCTTATGTGACAGTGATGGAAGTCAGGTCACAGAACTTGTCATAAGATGGTGTTGGAATGAGATGATGCTGGAGCCCAGGTGGGAAGCTTTCTCTCTGCACTGATGAGAACACAGAAACTTATCAGTCATTCCTGGGATTGAAACGAAGACAAAGGGAAATTCTTTTATTTTCAAACTTGGGGTCTGTTCTCCAGGTTGGAGGACAATGGGAAGATCAGTCAGTTCCATTCCCGAATGAGAAGTCAGGGTTGTGCAGAGTCAAAGAAGACTACACTGGAGGGTGAGATGGCTTCCTGGGCTTGGAAGATGGACTACAAACACAGATTCATGTTTATATGAGTTTCATACTCACATGCTATTATTCTTTTTCCATTTCAAACTTCAAGTCCTAATAACCTTTAGCACATTAGCAGTAACTGCGCCTTGTCCAGCTGCATTACATGCACACAGCACTCTGTGAGGTGTACATCACTGCTTCCTTTTATTGCTTGCTTACGTTATTTGCTCAAAAGTTCATGCTAAGACTAGGTCCTGAACCAAGGTCATCTAATCCGAAATTTTATACAATTTGGTCACATATACCTCCTTCTGCAACAAAGATAGTTGGCAGGGGGAGAAAAGTTGAGTAGCATAGTTTCTCATTTCCTGCCATCTGGGTGATTATGCCTGATGGCCATTGCCACAGCACATTGCCCCGGGTGGAGCAGCAGATATGTAATGGCAGTGGACTTACGGAGAGTACAGAAACTCTTCTATATTATTTTTCTTATTGCAATCTTTGGGCACAAGTCCCTAATGTTTTTGGAAGGCACTGGTCCCTTGTCCCCGCCCCTCTGCACCAGGTTTCAAGATCACCTACCTGGAGACTTACTACTCTCCTCCATCTCGGGCCTGGATACAGCGCTCTGCAGAGGCAGAACAGAGAACATTCAGATAGACACCAGCCCCATTCAATTTCCGCAAGAGAAACAAGATGATCCTCCAGGTTGGGACAAAGAAGTTGGATTATCTTCCCTTGGATTTTTCTCTTCTGTGATATGAATTTCAAGAGGAGCAAGCCAGACAGCTAAACTTACCAACTGTGGTCAGGTCCAATATGTTTTGCTTAACAATTCCATAGTTTTTACAAAGTTTCATGAATTTCTTCTTCAATGTTGACCTCACATCAGGTGTTCGTCCTGTGGGAGGAATGACATAACTGCTGTGTCTGTGTCTTGCTGATGGAGGAGAATAAGAGGACAGGGCTCCAGAAGGACAGGGAAATGGATGGTGACAATTGGGTGCGTAGGAGTTTTGGGGTGGTAAATAACCTGTTCTGAATTTGACATCAATAAGATATATTTCCGGCACAATGAGAGATTTCATGATCTTCCCATCACTGAGCCTGAGGGATTACCACAGGTAAACATCTGTCTTCAGTGGGAAAGAGATGGTCCAGAATAACCTTGGGAGATCATTTGGTTTCTAGGGTTCCTTCTTTCCCTTTCCTCCCACCCAAGGTGAGTGTCAGCATGAAAATACTCTACCATAGAGCTCCATCAGTTGGAATGTATTCCCATTATTTTCATTCGTGAGGTGAAAAATAATATAGTTATTATAATCCGTTTCAAGTACTCTAAATGTATTATGTCCATCATCTGTGAAGGAAACAGAATACAGCTCAGAACTTCTTTGGTTCGTAGGAAGCAATGGAAACGTTTTACCTATTCTTTCCAATGAAATAAACACAGTGCATCTTCTGGAAGAGACAGTGAAGATGTCTAATGCCTTGCATTTGCATCTCCCTGGGCTTCATGAAGTGACTTCTAAAAAGGATACTGGTAAATAGACCATGAGTGTAGAAAAATATAGTCACAACAACAACTCACCCTCCATCATCCTTTCTGAGACCTGTCCACCTCCCTCAGCAACTCTGAGTAATGTGTGTCTTCCCAATAAGCCCACTGGCATTACATATCTGGTGCTACATGTGTGGTAATGGCCACCAGTCATAATCACATGGATGGCAGGAAACAAGAACCCAATTTACCTTTTCCCCTCCTGCCAATTACGTTTGTTGCGGAAGGAGGTGCATATGACCAAATTGCATTCTTTATTTGATAGTATTAGTTTTTGGTATACTTACATTCAACAGAATATACACCATCCTCCTCTGTTTCATGACAAACCAACACAATTTCAGTACACTCTCCATTTTTACTGTAAAAAAGAATAAGTTGGTGCCCAAGAGATATTGATGAAGCTGGCCTCCTCATCCTCTATTCTACCTATAACTTGAGTTTCTGATTCCACTTAACTTTTGAATATTTTTTGTGCAATTACCAAACAGCTTTTATTTATAATTGTTTCATTTACTTTGATACTTGGAGAATGACTTAAAAAACTGCTTGAACTGTTTGTCATCATTATTACTACTAATTCTCATGCTTTATATACCACAGCCACTTGTCAAGATCATTAGCTAATTTAAAATAGTATATTAAAGTGAAGCTTTTGCTTGTTTCTTCTTTTTTTTCAAGGATGATAAATTGCTAAGGGCAAGGGCTATACATCACTTTCTACATGTACTCTCAGTACTTAGATCAGTGCTTGGAACATAAAAGGCACTTAGGAAATGAGTGTTAAATAAATAAATGATTTGTAAATGCAAAAAAAAAATGATCATTAGCTAAGTATGCACTAATTGCCGGCTCCTCAACTGAGTTCTTTATGAACATCACCTAACTCAGTCCTCACAAAAAACCAAGAGGGAGAATCTTTATCCACAGCTGTTGTCCATGGGAAAATGAAGGTGGGAAAGGGATGATTTTTTGGGCAGGGGTACTGGGGATTGAACCAAAGGGTGCTTAACCACTGAGCTACATCCTCAGCCATTTTTTATATTTTATTTCGTGATAAGTTCTCACTAAGTTGCTGAGGCTGTTTTGGAACTCATGATCCTCCTGCCTCAGTCTCCCGAGTCCCTGGGATTAAAGGTGTGCACCACTGCACCTGGCAAGGGATGGATTTCTTGGTCAACAGTTAGTAAAAGAATCAAATTCAGTCTGGTGATTCCAAATCCCATGCTCTTAAACTACTCTATATTGTCATGCTAACCATGATTCTGATACCCTTCTGCCCTCCACATCCCTCACTCCAAATAAACTTACTCCTGTCACGAACTTTTGTCTATGAATCTTGAAAAGCCCCAGGTCCATCAAGTTCTGGGTCAGTGTCAGATGAGGGACTGTGATTTTGGATGCAGGCTCAGTATGTATGTGTACATGTCTATGTGCTTGAGTTTGTTTGCTTAAGGTTTAAGACCATACCTAGTCTTTAATTTTCCCTTGCCCAACTAAAAAAGCCACACTTACATTGTATGGAATTTAAAGCCTAAGGAAGAGTTCTGCAAGGTATGGATGTATTCCACAAAAACCCTCAGGCTACCATTTTCTTCTATCTTTTCCTTTTGATCGGAGGCCAAGAGAATGGAATACCACTTCCCTGAATACTGCAATAAATAAGAAAAACAATTAAGTGAGAAAAGAGGAGAGGGGATGCCACAGGGACACTTTTCTCTTTGAACTCTTGAGTCTTGAGCAGGACTCATGATAAGAAGACGGAATTAGAACTCAGATCAATTGGCGCAACATCTAGGGCCATTTCCACTGTCTCTTCAGTGAAAATGGAAGTCCCTAGCACTGTCATATTTTAATATGGGACAATTGCTCTTAGTTCAGGTCTGAACCCACTCCTTTTACCATGCTACCCTGCAAAGTCAAAAGCTGTAATGGTCCACAGCTTTACCTTTGATGGATCAAAGTTGCTTGTCCCAATGCCATGGGTTCCTTCTGTGTGAGCACAGATTAGGGTCAGTCCCAGACACAGCAGCAGGAGCTTCATCTTGGTAAAGAATAAAACTGTCTCTTCACAGTCACCAGGAGTGAGCACTTCCCTGATACTAGCTCCACCTCCCAGCTCTTCTGTCTTTTTATCCATCTAGGTTGGGGGTTTTTTTTGGTTCAAGGACCTCCACCTTTCCTCCATCCTGTCCTTGGAATGGTCTTTCATTCATTGGTGTGAAGCCAAGGATTGTTCCTGCCCTTTTGAAACTTGGCAGTCCCTCCTCTTTCAGATTCACTTAGTGATCTTATTACATTTATCAAAACATGTTCTCATGAAAAGTGAAGGATGCTCTAAAGAGCTTCTGGTTCCAAGAGAACCAGATTTAACTGCAGGTCTGCTTTGCTGGAATCTGAAAGCTAATTGTACGTGGCAAGAATGGTATCAGTAGGAAATAAAATGTGAGGAGAGTCTGCTCTACCACTCACATGGGATATGGAATTAGGTGAATTATTCAATTTTTTACAAACTGTAGAAACAATGAGACTGTCTCTCCCAAAGATGCTGCATAGCATCTTTATCTATCACAAGCATTAAAACAGGGTAAAATAAAACAATGTCCTTAAAGTATGACGTCTTGTATTGAGAACATTTAAATTCCTTTTCCTTGTTCTCGGAACCTAACCACTGCAGCCCTCTGTCTCCCCACAATAAATGAACAAGTATTTAATTCTGAGTAAGTCTATGTCACAGGCCCATTTGAGAATGGAAGCACTAGATAGATCTTTTCCTTCAGAGAACCTTCAATGAAGTCGAAGTGCTTTGCGAGAGCATATGCTTAATTCTACGAGCATATGAAATGACCCAACTGAGTGGCCCCAAGTCCTGACTACAGTACAGGGTGATGCTAGGGAGCTGGCATCATGCAGAAGGGGCTTACAAGCACAGGCTTTAGAGTCATGCAGTCCTGGGCGTCAATCCCATCTCTGCCATACCAAAGCCATAGGAAAGACTTTAGCCTCTCTGAGCCTCTCTCTTAATAAGGACAATCATTCCTGACAGATTACTGTAGGGGGGCAATGGAACGATGCTCATACAACTCTCAGCATAGCGTCTGGCATAGGTCAGAGCACACTTCTTGGGAAAGGTGGGACTTGGGGTAGGTTTTGAATGTTGGGCGGGGGGTGTGGAGATGTGGACAGCATGTGGGAACAACATTCCAAATGAGAAAAATACTGTAAATCAGGTCCTGCACTGCCAGCTAGGTTGTTAGAAGCTCCGGCTCATTTCTGCCCTGTGCTAGTGGGCCCTCAAAACAGAAAGGGGCTGGAATCCTGGGAGAAGGTGGCACAAGGAAATGAACCTGGCAGCTGTGGTTCCTACCTGCGGGACAGTTTAAAAGTCATCTCCCCCCAAAATCAAATCACCCCAGCTGCTCGTGTGATCATTCCTAGTTTGTGCTCCACTGATATCCGCTCACTGATATTTTGAAGCCTAGGTTCAGCCATCATAGGTGGCTCTGTGATGTTCTGGCCCTGGGATGGAAGTACTGAATTTGACAAATGGTGGCAGAGGCCACATAGTTTATTTCCACCAGTTTGTTCTCTGCACGAATAGACAGCAACAGGTTTTCAAAGTGAACCCCGCTCTTCCAGGTTTCTGAGGCCTGGTGGAGAGCTGGCTACTCTTGCTGCATACACTGCTGCTTACACGGTCTCTCTCTTCCCCAGAGCTCCCAACTCTGTGCTCCTGCAGCGCCATATGGTAACCCTCTGCTTCTGTTTTCCTTCAGTATGAGAAGGCAAACTCCCTTCTGAAGGTGGAAACATTTCTTATTCACTTTGTGCCTATGTAGCACCTGATACATAGTGTCACCTTTGGAATGTTTGCCCACAAAACCCTATTTTTAAATATTTTTATTTATTTATTTTTATGTGGTGCTGAGCACTAAGGATTCTTGTTACTAGAAAGAAACTTCTAGAAAATGCTTTTGTAAATAGGAATATTACCATCAGGTAGTAACTCCTAATTTATATTATTGGCCACAGGAGTAGAGAGAGAGAGCTTAGGACTGAAGTCCATGGTCAGGAGCCTATGGTTAGATGAATTTATCCATTAAGACCTGAGTTGACTGTTCTGCATTTGGGCTTTTCATTTTCATTTCAAATCTACCACAGTTTTTGTCGATTGGCTTGAGCATTTTCGGGACAGACTACAAACGCTGAGATAGGAGATCAAGACTGCAAAAAACACCAGGAGTTGTGATGCAATCTAGCTAGGATTGAAAGGAAACTCAGACAAAACCAAAGCTGAGCTAATGTTCAATCCATCAGGACCAATGCTTTGCAATAAGATTCCCTTAAATAATACTCCAGTATTGCATCTGAATATTTGTGGTAGGAATTGTGGATTAATGATCTGAAAACACTCTTACAAGTTTTAGTCAGCTTTTGCATTGCTGTGGTCAAAACACCCAAGAAGGACAACTTAGAGGAAGAAAAGCTTATTTGGGGATCATGCTTTCCCAGTCTCAGTCTATCGCTGGCCAAGTCTATTGCTCTGGGCTCAAGATGAGGCAGCACATCATGGGGGAAGGGCTCTGCACAGGAAAGCTGCTCAGCTCATGGAGGGGTCAGGAAGCAGAGAGAGAGAAGGAGACAAAGGGGTGCAAGAAGAACAACACTTCCAGGGCACCCCCGGAGACCTGACTCCTCCAGCCTTGCCCTCCCACCTACAGTTACCTCCTACAGTTACCACCCAGTCAGTCCATTCAAACTAGGATTTTAACAGGAGTTTCTTGGAGGTTGGGGGGAGATGCCTCATATTCTAACCATAACAGCTATCAATAAATATTACAATCAAATGAAATGCTGACTTCTGTGTTGCAGAGGGAGATGAGGAAGGATGATCAAATAGAATGAGCACCGAAGTTAGCATCTCCCAGATGACGGTGTAAGTGCATGGAACCAAAATTACGTTCAGAGGGCCATATGTTGATAGGCAATATATCTACTGTATAATACAAGATGTAAGGGCACAGCATTTGTATGGTAATTTTGTCTGTGGTGCAGCAATCTGCTTTAGATGATGCTACTAAAAGATATTTTAAAAATAGTGAAATGCAACCTAATTCCACTACCACTATGCGAGGCCCCTGCCAGGCACTTTGAGCACTAAAGTGATAAACAATACAGGAGCTGTGCCCTCAAGACATTCCTGGCCAGTGTATGTTGGGGGGGTGGCTTGAAAACAATCCAACTACAAGATAGAAAGTGAAAAAATGGTATAGGAAAACAGGAGCTAATAGTAATAAAGAGGGGAAAAAGGGAGAAAAGGGAAAACATGATTTGGTCTAATTAAACACTGATCACCCAACTCCTGATACAGGGCAAGAAGATGAGCAGGGCTTTACCTAAGGAACACACATTCACAAGCAAGCTTCAGTGGACGCTGGCTGTCTCCTCATCCATCAGAGAGGGAAATGGGTGGTCTCTGGGAAGGAAAATGTCTGTGCTCCTGGCAGAGGGTAAGAGATGGGATTGGAGTTTTCTTGCCAAGATGTAAGCCCCAGAAAAGTGCACTCTGTCATGTCAAGATCAGCACTCTGATGAGCACCTCTCAGTTGATACAGCAGTAGCAGAGGGGCAGAATATATATACTATTGTCTGTCACTGCCCTAGAGAGCTAGTCTTCAGAACTTCTCTTACATGGGTCCAGCTAAGTATGGGCCTGACTCATGTAGAGAGTCATTCCAGGGCTAAATTCCGTAATGTATACATATATCAAAATATCATGTTATATACCACAAATATATACAATTCTGACTGACTAATTAAAAAAATGTAAAGAGTACAAGAAAAAAATCATATTAGCATTTTATAAATAGAACATTGACACCTGTATCCAAACTGATATTATATTAACAGTCAAGTTGCATCAGCTAGTTTTATATTTGAGGCCTTTAGACTTCAACAGACTTGAAACCATCTGGTACTCAAAGAATGATCTTGTTCAAAGTCATATTTGCTGAGGGAGCTCCAAGCACAGCATTATGCAAAGTCCTTGTTCAAAGACAAATAGCTATAATGGGAAAAACACAAAGTAGCAGTACAAATTTCATCTGTCCTGGGCCAGGAATATAAAAATAATATTTTGATGCTGGAAATAAAGTAAGAATTCAAGGAAGAGTTAGATAAGTGCTTTACAAATATTATTTCATTGAATCCTCATCATGGCTTTGCATGGTCTGTACTATTATCCTGTTTTACGGTGGTGTGGAATAAGACTCAGAAAGGTTAAGTAATCATACCAAGGTCTATCTGATCCCAGAGACCCTCCTCTTCTTATTGACTCCAGTACACAGATCAGAACACCTTGTTTCTAACATGAAGGGAAGAGGGTTATGCAGAAGGAACAGGAATAAGTAATATTGTAGATCCTGAGAGCTCACTGCCTGGTAGTTGCTACTAAAGAAACTACATGGAGATTTCTTTAACACGTGGTACTATGGCTGTCACTGCGAGAGTCTGATAAAGTGAAAGGTGAGTAATGACTATCTCCTGGTCCACAAGCATTTAATGGGTGGATGGGTGGATGATTTGGAGGGTTATTGCTTTTCTAATAAGAACTTAGAAGTTGGTTACATAGCAAAAAGCATGAACTATTCTCTTCCATTCATGACTCCAAATAAAATACCTGGCCACAAACCATATTAAGACCTAACACCACATATGGAGCATTTTATAAGTGACCCAAAGGGATCATGACAGCTTGCCAGGTAGTTGAGAAATGATTGGCCCAATTAATGACTGACCCAGCAGTGGGTGAAAGATTTATGGAGTTCATATGTGACCAGATAACAATCCATTTGTAACCAGGTAACTTGACTGAAACTAACTAGTTAATTGGAAATGGACTTAGTGACCTTGTCCTCAATCACACTTTTAATTGAACAAGTCACTCATTGAGAAAACCAGTGGGAACATTCAAGTCATGTTACATGATGCCAAGGTATATTCAGTGCCAAGAAAAATAGCAATATGCACAAGCTTATTTGATTCAGGTGCCAGATGGAAACATTCCTTGGTCCCCGGCTGGCCAGGATGATTATACAGTCTGCTGGTGCTGACTCAAAACCAATTCTAACCATCTGCTTCTATCAGTGACAGAAAGATGCATGAAGCTATCAACATCCACCTAGGTCAGTTGGGTCCTCTGAAAGCACATGCTGAGACAGATCCAGGACTGCAAAGAGTACTAGGGAGTAACTCTCAGGAAAGGAGCAGGGAGGAAGCAGAATTAGGGAAGGAAAGTAGCCAGAGGTAGATCTAACAATTCTCTGTCAGCCCAGGAAAATTCTGGAGCATGTTATATGAGTCCTGCATTAAGCAGAAATGTTTGGCTCTTGTACATCAGTTTTGTTCAGTCATTGGCTGGGGCTGCCCTGAGAAGACCAGTACCTTGGTTCCAAAGTTGAGGCAGATCTGAGTGAGTTAACAGTGGAGGCCATCAGCTAACCACACTCCTCACAACGAGGCCACGAGTCTCTTCTCGGGAGGGGAATCTAAGCAATGCATCTCTGTTTGGCAAACCATACTACTATCTCAAAATGGGTCATCTTTTCCTAAAAGGTCAAGAGTTCTCTTACCACATGGGGAAAGCCAGAGGTGGAAGAATCCTTTTTCCTCCTTTATCGTTGGAAATTTCTGCTACGATGAGGGTTCTCTGTATATAAGAGAACCAAGAATCCCAATTCGTGTTGCCTCCAGGCACCCTCATTAACAATTGGCAAGTGCTTACTTACGTTCAGCCCCAGGTTACCCAGAGCACCATCTTGGAGTCTCAATAGCTCATCACTTAAGACTAATTTAGTCTAATGGCCCTGATGCCACCAGGTTGGGGGAGAGAGAGAGAGTATGGCAGTGGGAGGAACCAGTCTTGCATCTTGGAGCCTGGGGGAAAAGGACAAGGACCCGCAAAGTAACAATTTTGCCATATGTTGGACTTGATTTTAAAAATAAGAAAATTTTGTTTCATACTATTAATGTGAAGATTTGATGCACTTATTTACCTAAATTAGGTTGGGATAGTACCTGGTACAAAATGTGTGTTCCATAAATGAAAGCTAATCATATTCTTTCATTTCAATCAACTTATTTATTCAACAAATAGCTATTGTGGACCTGCTGTGTCTAAGCACTGGGAATACACCATTGATCAAAATAGCTCCAATCTGATAGTTTTGCACTTCTAGAAAGTGAGCTGTATGAAAGCTGAAGCTGTACTTTCCTCCTGCCCCTTCCCCAGAGCCGGGCCCCTCAGATGAGAGGTGTGCCTAGGCCAACACCAGTAGTTTGGTCACCAGCAGCGGCCCCACCATCTGCCATTGGCTCACCCGCTGCTGCACCCTGGCAGCCAAGTCTGGTGGCCCAGATGACAGCTGTGGCTGTGGGCTCTGCTGTTGGGCGTACACTGGGTCATGCCATCCTTGGGGTCTTTAGTGGAGGAAGTAAGCTGAGCCCTCAAAGCCTGACATTGCTCACCTGAAGCCTCAGGGAATCAGCCCCCCAGCATCAGCAACTTGGTAGCCCTTGCTTATATGAGATAAAACACTTTTGGGGGTGTCCCCAGAACCAGGGTGACATGTGGGAAGCCATCCATGGAATGGGTGAGGACCTTCTCTCAGCATGGCAGCCAGGGAGGAGATAGGGCTGGCATTGCAAGCTACCTGTACCATTCCTGTAGCGAAAGACCGCTCAATGCATGTGCCTTTCTCTTCTGCTCTTGCTAGGAAGGTCCTCCTCGCAGTATCGGAAATGGGCGTAACCAGTTAGAAACTGAGCAACCTACCTGCCCCCACCTTTTCCTTACCTTGGTGAGGAACATTCCATGGGAAGACTTTGAAGTTCCCTAATATAAGTAAAGCAGACGTGGGCTCCTTTGTGTTAGAAGCTAGATCCATCTGGTCAGCTTGCTGGTCTTGTCCCACTTTTGAAACTACTGTGTTCTGTGGTTATTTCGCCATTTTGTCTCTCCTAGCTTGGATAGCTCAGCCAGCCCAATCCACCAGAGGGAGCTTCCTTTCCATCGCCAGCACAGGTCGTGGGTGATAGTGACCTTAAGCTCGGCAAGGGATTCAGTGAGGTGCTTAGACAGTGCAGAATTGCAAAAGGATTTATCTTTTTAGTGAATGAATGAATGAATGAAGAAATTAAATTGGGCTGGGCTGTAGCTCAGTGGCAGAGCGTTTGCCTGGCACATTTGAGACACTGGGTTTAATTCTCAGCACTGCAAATAAATAAATAAAATAAAGGTCCATGGGCAACTGAAAAGATATTAAAAGAAAAGAAAGAAGTTCAAATTGAAGAAGTGGAAAAATCAGCTCTGATGACCAAGTTTCTTTAGCATAAAAATGTAACTGATAGTGAAAGTATGAAATGTAAAACTGTAAGTTAAACCTCTTTTAATAGATTCATTATTTCTGAATGGCAATGGAAAAAAGAGAGTATTCTAACTGCACAGAAACTCACTGAGTTGGTATAAAATTTGGGGCTGGGCAAATATTTGTATGGCTTCTTTAAACCAGCAGTTTTGATGTTATTCTTTGTGAGTTAATTAGAATAGAGTGATTTTCTATAAAAAAAAAAAAAAGCTCCAATTCTTGCCTTTGTGAATTTCTATAGCAGTTTTTTTTGTTTTTGTTTTTGTTTTTTATCTTCACATTCTGCATCCTAGAAGGTTGAGAGCCTGGCCCAAGAAAAAAGACCAAACAAGGTGCTTCATCTCTAATTGCGGTCTTCAGAGAACTCTAATTGCTTTCTTCTTTTGCTCATGCTGAAATCCTTCCTGGAAAATCCTTTCTTCTCTGCTTGTTAAAATATTACTTTTCCCCAGTTCCCATGTCAAGAATGTCTCTTCCTTGATTCTCTGAGCACTTGTCTTTCTCACCTTTTGTATACTTTGATAAATTAATTTTGCTGTCTTCATACTACACAATGAAATGCAACCTAACTTAGAATGTAAACTAACAGAAAGCCTAACTGGGCGTGTACTTTTGGAACAAACTGCTAAGCCAATCCCAGCTGCTGAGTCTCAGTCAATCACAGATGGCCAACTGATCAGACCAAATAAGGCAAGGACAGATCTGTTACCATCAAGTGGTCTCTGTACCTCCCTTCTGTTTTCTGTCCATCAGTGCCGTCTGCTCAAGCCGTAGAATGGGGAGCTCTCTGAACCTTTTCTGGTTCTGAGGGCTGCCCTATTCACTAATTTTTTTTTTTTTTGCTCAATAAGCTGTTAAATTAATTCATCTAAACTTCATCTTTGAAACAGCCCCTCACCATGAAGAGATTTACTCTCACACAATAGCAGCCAACCACTTGCTAGCTCATGCTAGTATCCAAATATAATCCTCAAAAAATTAACAAAACATAACTCTCTGAGAAGTATATAGTGAGCTTAAAAAAGATTTAATTAACCTGTTAGGTAGTAGCTAGCCATGAATAGTGAAATGCAGACAAGGTCACAAGTGTTCTTTAAATTACTTTAGGGTCTTCTTTAAACTGCTTCCAAAGTAGATGAGAAAACAAAGGTGGTAGTTAATTTGTAGAAAATAAACAGAAACAAGGGAGCTAGTTGGAAATCACATCAAGAGACAAGAATTAATGGGACTAACTCTTCACAGAGTCCATTAATGTTGATGAAAGCTAGGAATGGACTTTATGGATGTGTCTCCAATTGTCTGGAAAGGAAGATTCCTTTAGCAGCGCAGTTGCACTAAATTAACTTCTGACCAGCTATTGACCCCAGTGCCCACATTAACATGGGATTGACTTGTAGATGAAGCTCCCCTAAATAGGATGGCCACCATGACAGTTCTGGAGAGGACCAACAAAGGTCAAAAACTCTACCACCCAATGTGAAGGAGGAGTTGAACACCTGATTGGCAAAGAGTACAGAAGGTGGTCCCCAGTTCTCCTGGTAAACCTCAAACAGTAATAAACTTGGAGACAGCATTGTCTCCTGTGTATTCTCCACTTGGAGAAAGCCCACTCTCTTGAGAGTGTTCTCTGCTTAAGCCTCACTTTCGTCTTACTTTATTTTTACCTATAATAAAGTTCTCTGGCATGGCATTTGGTGTCTGACTTTAAATTTTCTTTCAGCAGAACACAAGAATGGAGGTTTGAAGTTTCAGCTCTCTGCTTTACTTGGACAAACTCATTATGGAAGGAACCAGAAAAACAGCAGCATGGTCAAAGCAGAGTATCGGAAGCCAGTGTAAATCAGTGAGAGAGGGAGAGGGAGAGGGAGAGGGGGAGGGGGAGGAAGAGAAAGAGAGAGAGAGGAAGGGAGGGAGGGAGGGAGAGAGAGAAGGAAAGGAAAAGAAAACAACAACACTGGAATAAAATTGCTCAATTAAATATAAAGTAGTCACTGTGTGTAGGACAGTACATCAACAGTCTTTTTGGTTATCTTCTTGATTTGACAGAAATTACTTATGTATCCAGCAGGACTCCCTCCCCAATTTTTTTGTACTTTCTCAGCATTTTAAAAATTAATCTCTAATTTTACAGTCTGTCTCTTAAACAATAGTAAGTAGTAAGTTAAACATAGTTACTTTGTCCAAAGAGCCAGATGGATGGCTTTCTGATGGATGGCTTATTAGGTAGTGCCCTGGTATGACCTTGAAAAGACACAAAATCATATTCTTACTTTTTTTTTTAACAATTTTTGTATAACCGAAGGGCCCTCAGTTCTACAGTTGGAAAGGTAATTGTGAAGAGAAGATTGATTTTGGATTCAAGAAAATGTTGAACCCAGGATCCAAAGAAAAGACCACCAACTCCAACTTTAAATCAAATTAAGCAAGCGCATATTGTGTACACAAGAGGCTGATCAGCGGCTGCCCCATCCAACAGGGCCAGGACAGTGTTTGGTCCCAGAGCAGGGAGGTTTTTATAACACACAAAGACTTACAAAGGTAGATATCTTAGGAATTTTCGGTTGACAGGGTTCTGGCAAGCGTAATACAGAAGCAGATAGCAAATTAATGATTCATATGGCTTTAATCAAAGCCAAACATGATTATCTGGTCAAAGCTGAGATTTCAGGGAGGGCAGTTTCTAGTCAAAGACAGACATGGTCCAAGCAAGTAAAACAGAAATAAACTTTTTATGACTTTGGGTTGAGATGCCTCCCAATCTTAAAATAGAATTTGGCTAGGTTCATCAAAAACCTGAGTTCAGAGTCTGATCCCACAACTTAACCTCTGTGAGCCTCAGTTTCCTCAAAGAGTTGTTGCAAAAATGACACAAGGATTAGACGATGCCAGGATGCAATCTGTTCCCAGTAAATATTGGTTTCTTCATGCTCTTCTTCTCTTGTTTCGAGGACAAAGACCCTATCATGTACTTCTTGTGTTCTCCCTCTCTTTGGGGCTGTAACAGAATGCCTGAGTTCTGTGAAGCAGTTTTCAGTAAATGTCCTTCTATTGTTTTATTTCTTGTCTTGTCTGTGACCTAGGCGAGTTCTTTGCTTTTTCTGGGCCTCAGTTTTCTCAAAGATAAAATGAGAAGATACAGGCTATTCTTAACCACAGAGAGCATTAGACCTAGGAAATGTTTTGGAAATGGGAAGGAGAGGCACTTTTGGTTTTTGTAAGTACTGCTGACATTTGATGTCCAGGATCCAGGGATGACAAGTGGGCAGTGCCTAGGGCAGTCCCACACAAGGTGGAACTGTGCCGTTCAACCCCAAGTGATTCTCTACAGGCCTTTGCAAATGTCACCTTTTGGCAACATACTGATGCTTCTCTGGTGTTTTCTTCAAAGGGTGACACTCAGCTTATTTTGGTTAAAGAAAAGAGGATCATTTTGTTTCTGAATATTTAAGCAACTCCCCCAGATGGTTGCATGCCTGCAATGTGGCCTCATTTTGTGACCTTTTCTGGTCTGAAGAAGAGCCCTTGTTTTTTGTTGCTGCCAGTCACACTGAGCATGTTTATTTTTTGCAGAAAGTTGGCTCCAGGGCATCCTTGATGGCAACCAGCTAGTCTTTGCTGAGTGCCCAGACCTGGTGCAAAGAACAGCAGGGAAATTAAAGACAAGCTCTTTGCCATTGGGCAGGAAAAAACCAAGTATTCTACTGCTCAGCACCAGCCCAGGTCACCTTAGCATTCCAGTTTAAGGTCAGCTGTGTTTGGAGGCTGCTTCAAACAACCTTCTCCTCTTCATTCTTTTGTGCATGACCTTGCACCCAGATCCCCTCTTCTGGACACTGAGCTGTGAGAAGGAAAGCAAGCGATTCCTTAGTACACAGCAAGCATCAAATCTATCAACTTTTAAACCAAATCTAGTTTTCTTATTAGATCACCCTTTTGCTTGGGATGGGGGGCGGGGGGACCACAAGTCCTTTAAGCCAAGGAAACAATTTTTCTCTTGGAAAAGCAGTATCTTCAGAAGACTACTAAGATAACAGCTTTTGTTAAAACTAACAAAGAGGGGTGGGGATTGCTCAGTGGTGGAGTGCTTGCCCCGCCTACAGAGGCTCTGGGGGAAAAACAAACTACAAAGAAAGTAAACAAAGCAGCCATAAGGTTGCAGAATTGGAGAGATTTTATTTTCTTACAGAGGCCTAATAGAAAAAATGAGTCAAATGGTCCTTGTAGAAAAGTTCCATTTTGTAATGTCTTGTTAAGAATCACGAATGGTTAGAATCTGCTAATTAATTTAAATGCTTGTTTTTAAGAAAATATTTTTCAATTTTGATTAATTCACATTGGGATGGGGCAAGTTAGTTGTTAGTTTCTAAAGTTTTCTCTAACTTAGAGACTTGTAGCAAACACACTGGATCATATTCAGGGGGATAAGACTCTTGTCTCCATGTAGCAAAGGTGGGTATTAAATGAATACATATGTGCATGAGAATAAAATTGGAAATTATACATGCTATGAAATACTGAAGATAAGTATATTATTCATTTTTCAACAATATTTGCTGAGTATTTGCGTTCCAGGATTACTGCTTAAGGAAAATGAGCAGAGCAGATATGAACCTTGTTTTTGTGGAGTTTAGAATCTGTAGTAGGCATGGGGGTGGGGCTGAGGCTCAGTGGTAGAGCACTTGGTTAGCATGTGTGAGGCACTTGGTTCAATTCTCAGCACCACATAAAAATAAACAAAATAAAAGACATGCTGTCCATCTACAACAAAAAAATAAATAAAATAGTAAAAAAAAAAAAAAAAGAATCTGTAGTAGCCTGCAAAATGTCCCCTCTCCCAATCTATCCATGTCCTAATCCTTGGAACCTGTGGCTGCTACCTTATGCTGCAAAGTGTATATGTTTGGGGTGGGGCCAGGGGTCATGGTAGGCAGGATTAAATCAAGACTAGGAGGGATTCATCCTGGGTTATTCAGGCAGGCCCTAGGTGCAGTCCTATGTATCCTTATAAGAGGGAGGCAGAGGGAGATTTACAACAGAGAGGAGGAGGTGTCAGAATGGAGCAGAGAGTCTAGTAAATGCTGGCTTTAAAGACTGAAGTGACACAGCCACAATTTAAGGAATTTCAGCAGGCACCAGACACTGGAAAAGATGGTGTGGGAGAACAGAGTGGGAACTTTAGCACTTTAAGACCCGACAGGCTGTGGTTTTGCATGCTGACACACAGCAGCTGTGCTTACTACCACTTAGCCAGAGACTCACAGCTACTAACAGGTACCTGGAACAGATAACCGCAGTAGCAGAAGCAGGAAACAAAGTAGCAGGACAGAACAATCCCACTTTAGGTTTAGGGCAATAAGTCCCTAAGCTATATAAGATAAGAGTCCCTAGGTTGTTGATAAGCTTGTACCCGTTTAAGGAATGTAGAGTGCACCCTCCAATAGAATTGTACCAACTCCCTTGCCTTGATGTACCCCCAAATTGCTCATGTATAAAAGTAAATACCCTGCTGTGCTCAGGGCTCAGACTTTGGGAATTATCCATCTGGGTCGCCATTAATAAAGTGTTTCTTCCAGATCTCAGCATCCTGACCCTCATTTCCTGCTACAACAAGGAATGGATTCTTCCCTGGAGGGGAGTACTCCTTACTTTCACAGGGAGTAGCCTTGCCCATACCTTCTCTAGTCCCCCAAACTGTAATACATGGGTTCTGTTTTAAGCCATTTGGCTTGTGATAATTTGTTATAGGAGCCATGAGAAACAAATACAGAGCCCAACAGGAAAGCTCCAGTGCCTTGCAGGGAATAAATGCCATAGGAACACAGTAATAAAAGGGTTTTTAACAGAGGACACCCAATTTAGGAAATCCGTGTGCCTGCTGGAGGCTGGAGTGATTTAATTCGTGATTCACTGCCCAGGCATTTATCTCCTTGCCAGGCATATAGTATGCACTCAATAAATACTAGTTGAATAAATGTGAGTGGAAGGGAACTGAGAGCAGAGAAGAATTAAGAATCAATCAGACAAACAGGAAATAGGCAAAGGGCCTTGTGGGAAGAGGGAAGAGGATATACACAAAGGCTCATGGCAAGCAGGAGAATTAAACATTTGAGGAACAAAAGGAAAACCTGTGCGGCTGGAGCAGAGCAAGCAAAGGGGCTCTGAAGTGAGCCCAGGCTAGAAAGGGGTTTGCCTGGGTTGTCAGGGTCACTCTGAAAAGGTCCTGCAGACTGGGTGGCTTAAATAGCAGAAATTAATTTTTCCCAGTTCTGGAGGCTGGAATTCTGAGATCAAGGTGTTGTTAGCAAGATTGATTTCTCCTGAGGTCTCTCTGCGTGGGTGGTAGATGGCCGTCTTCTCCTCAGGCCCTCACATGCTCTTCCCTCTGAGCTAGTGTGCATGCTGATCTCTTCTGGAAGGACACCAGTGATTGGATTGGGGTCCACTCGAAGGACCTCGTCTTATTGTAATTACATCTTTAACAACCCTTTCTCTAAAAACAATCACATTCTCGGACACCAGGGGTTAAGACTTCAGCAGATGCATTCTGGAGGGCACTCCATCCCATAACAGGGCAAAGGATAGATCATACAGGCTTGTGAGGGGCATGTTAAGGATTTTGGTCTTTATATAAATGGGAAGCAGTTGAAGAATTTTAAAAGGGGAGAAGTGGCATGATCAGAGGAGTGTTTTAAAAATTCACCTGGCAGTCAACCTAGGTGCCCTTCAGCAGGTGAATGGGTAAAGAAAACATAGTATATACATGGAAGAATATTACTCAGCCTTAAAGAAGAATGAAATTATGGCATTTGCCAGTAAATAGATGGAACTGGAGACTATCATGCTAAGTGAATATTACTCAGCCTTAAAGAAGAATGAAATTATGGCATTTGCTAGTAAATAGATGGAACTGGAGACTATCATGCTAAGTGAATATTACTCAGCCTTAAAGAAGAATGAAATTATGGCATTTGCCAGTAAATAGATGGAACTGGAGACTATCATGCTAAGTGAAATAAGCCAATCCCCCCAAATCAAAGGCCGAAAGTTCTGTCTTTTATGCCGATGCAAATAACACAATAAGGGGGCTGGAGAGGGAAGAATAGAAGTTCACTGGGGGAATGAAGAAAAGGGAGGGGGGATGGGAATAGAAAAAACAGTAGAATGAATCGGACATAACTTTCCTAGGTTCATATATGCATACATGCCCAGTGTAACTCCACATCATGTACAACACCAAAATGGGAAGTTATACTCCATGTATTATGATATGCTAAAATACGTTCTACTGTCATGCATAACTAAAAAGAACAAATAAATAATTTTTAAAAGTCCATCTGGCATCACTTGGAGAATGAATAGCAATGGGCAGGCTGTGGGAGGAGAAGGGGGTGCCATGAGAACACTCCAGAAGAGATGAAACAGAGGCAAGAGATCATGTTAGCTTGGAGAGAGATTTTTAGAGATAAGATAAATAGGATTTGGAAATTTATTAGATGTGGGGCTTAGGGAGTGTGAGATTGAAGAGTAATTTTCTAATTAGCCTTTATGGGTAAATTGTAGTTGTGAAGGTAGGAAGTAATGGAGAAGGGACAGTGTAGAAATAAGGGTTCAGCCGATATTTTGAAATCATGTCTGTGTGCGGGCGTGTAGGGTATGCTCGGTTTACTGTGCACTAGTACAAGCGGATGTTCTGTGAGCCCATAGGGCTGATGGGAAACTAACGCACACATAAAACATGTTTGAATTTGAAACTTATTTGTGGATTTGGTGATATGGCACAATCCTGCTTTTTTTTTTTTCCTCCTAAAATATATTTTTCTGTGTTCTGTCATGAATGGTTTTGTTACTTGTGGTTAGGGATTTTTTTCCCCCTCAGAATGAATTTTGAACCATATAAAATTGCCATTTTATACGTTGAAAACCAGTTAAGTATTGGCAGTTCCACATGGTTCAATTGAATATTAATGATGCTACTGTTGACATTAATGCTTTTCTTTTAAATTATTGTAATTATTGTAACTATTGGTTTTAAATTATAGAATTTAAAGCATGTTTTAGTCATTAATGAGAGAAATTTAAAAGAAATGCCTAAAATTGGACTATTAACTGTGCCTATCGGGGCTGGAGGGCAGTAGCTGGCATTTCCTGGCTTTGTTTTATTCCGTTTGTTTGCAGGGCAGGGGATCAAGCTCAGAGCCAGCAAGTGCTTTACCACTGAGCTGCAAGCCTTCCTTTGCCCTTCTTAATTTCCTTAATACACATCAATGCAGGGGCTGGGATTGTGGCGCAGTGGTAGCGTGCTTGCCTAGCACGCGTGAGGCACTGGGTTCGATTCTCAGCACCACATAAAAACAAAGATATTCTGTCCACCTACAACTAAAAAAATAAATAAACATTAAAAAAAATACACATCAATGCAGAAGTTGTATTGCATTATGAATTTGATAGTTAATTTTCTTTTTTCTGTGATAGTTATTTTTTCTGTGGTGACTATCAGTTTTGATGTTAACACTTCAGTTTTATTTAGATGCAAAATCAACTTCAGTTTTATTTAGATTCAAGAAACAGTTTTCGAATAGACTATATGGAAAGAATTTGAAATACATGCTTTATATAACCTCCCAGTTTCTTCAAATACACTATTTACAAATCTAGCACTGTACAACAACAAAATAAGAACTTTTGTATAGACATTCTGTATAATTAACATGCACTTATTTTTAAAAGTTTCAGACAAAGAGAAATACCAGTTTAGGTGACATTTGGTATTAAATGACTTACTTTCAGCTTAATTGCACATGGTTTAATTCATCTGATTGCATATTTTGGAGGGCACTTTTATTCAACAGAATTTTAATTTAGTATATAAAAATGTAAAGGAAGAGAAGTGGGCCGAATGTTGCTGAAAAAATCAAGAACACAGGACTGAAAAAGATGTCCATTTGATTTTAGTATCTTAGTGATTACTAAGTAGACCTGTTCCTATGGGGTAACAGAAACAGCAGTCTTCCCAAGATCTCGGCAACTGTCAATGCCCGGATCTGTTCAGCTCATCTACCCACCGAAGGGGGAAAATGCGTAACTATGTTTTGTAGCAGCAGCTCAGGAGGCAGGTGAAGCTAATTGAAAGCTGGCAGAGGAAGGCTGATCCGGTTTGGCTGACAGCACCCAAGCTGCAAGGGCGCAAGGCGCAGCGTCGCCACCTAGTGGCCAGCCAGAGGGCTGGGCTGCATAAGACGGCCACCCTGCTCCAGCTCGCTCCCGAGGATTCTTTTCTCCTCTGAGTTATGAGATTTCTGTGGTCAGAAATATAGCATGAGCCGGGCGCGGTGGCACAAGCCTGTAATCCCAGCACTTTGGGAGGCTGAGACAGGAGAATTGCGAGTTCAAAGCCAGCCTCAGCAACTCAGCAATGGCGAGGCGCTAAGCAACTCAGTGAGATCGTCTCTAAATAAAACACAAAATAGGGCTGGGGGTGTGGCTCAGTGGTAGAGTGCCCCTGAGTTCAATCCCTGGTACCAAAACCAAACAAAATAAAACAAAAAACCAAAAGATGCAAAATGTGGCTGGGGATGTGGCTCAGTGGTCGATTACCCCTGAGTTCAATCCCTGGTACCAAGAAAAAAAGAGAGAGAGAGAGAGGTGAGAGAGAGAGAGAGACAGAGGGAGAGAGAGAAAGAAAGGTAGGTTGGTTCGATATAATTTGCGACTGTTAGCTGGAGAGTCTCCACAGAGTACATAACTGGCACGTGTTATGGTCCCTTTTAAAAATAGAAAATTCTTTAAAAACAATGCTAAAAACAGAAAAAAAAATTTATTTAAAAAAAATTGAGAGATATACCAATGGCTATTGACTTGAATCCATTTCGTTGATTTTCATTCATAAGTGGGACCTATTTTCTCTTCAACTTCCAGGACAAACATAAAAATGGGAATGAGTGATATCGCTTTACTCCACTGCTTAGATTCTCCAGGGTCTTCCCATCACTCCTAGAAACCAGCCCAGGTGCTTAACAGCACTGACTTTACCAAGTGCGACCCCACTTTGCGCCTGCACTCTCTCTCTTCTTTCATTTTATTTAAAAAATTCTTAAATTTGTATTTTGACATGTCATACATTGTAGAGAGCCGTCAGTGGGCTCCGTGTGGACTGTGGCACGTCGCAGCCATTTAAATGGAGAATCTGGTGTCTGGGAATGACCAGTGGACATTTCCTCTGGTTGACTGCCCTGACATTCTGAGCCCTATACAAGCTCTGCCAAAAGTCCCACACAGCACTGAAGATGGGATGACCTGCCAAGATGCCAGTCAACTTGCTAACCCCAAGATATCACCAATCAAGACTCTGCCCTTATCCCTGCCTTTGATGTACCCCCTTAAATAAACCACTGGAGCCATTTTCTCTTGTCTAGCCCAGCTCCTGCGTGGACTGGATCTATCAGGGACTCCTACTTTTGAAATTATAATTCTGCCTTGTCTTTTGTTCTTTACTGATTATTCCAGACTTTAATTTCTCAGGAGGCTTACATCTTCCTCAGCAGGAAGAAGAACCCCTCAAGGAGACACTGGCCGTCTCCCCATAATACATGGAGTATAACTTTCCATTCTTGTAGTTGTACATGATGTGGAGTTACACAGGTCATGTACTCATATATGAACATAGGAATATAGGAAAGTTACATTGGATTCATTCTACTGTCTTTCTTATTCCCATCCCCCTCCTTTCCCTTCATTCCCCTTTGTCTAATCCAATAAATGTCTATTCCCTCCCCACTTTGTGTGTTAGCATCCACATATCGGAGAGAATATTCGGCCTTTGGTGTTTGGGGATTGGCTTATTTCACTTAACATGATAGTCTCCAGTTCTATCCATTTACTGGCAAATGCCATAATTTAATTCTTCTTCTTCTTTATGGCTGAGTAATAGTCCCCTGTGCATATATACCACACTTTCTTTATCCATTCATCTGTTGAAGGGCACCTAGGTTGGTTCCATAGCTTAGCTACTGTGAATTGAGCTGCTATAAACATTGATGTGGCCGTGTTGCTATAGTATGCTGATTTTAAGTCCTTTGGGTATATGTGGAGGAGTGGGATAACTGGGTCAAATGGTAGTTCCATTTCAGCTTTTCTTAGGAATCTCCATATTGCTTTCCAGAGTAGTTGCACCGGTTTGCAGTCCCAACAGCAATGGATGAGTGTGCCTTTTCCCCCACATCTTCACCAACACTTATTGTTACTTGTATTCTTGATAATTGTCATTCTGACTGGAGTGAGGTGGAATCTCAGTGTAGTAGCCAGCTCTCTTTTATGGGCCCTTTTGTTGTTTCCTGAACATCTAAAGTTCATTTCCACATTATGACCTTTGCAACTGCTATTCCCTGTACCCAAAACACTTTTCTCCTACATCTTTGTTCTCCCCAAGGTCACTCTCCAGTTCTGTTTTATCTTTCTTCATAGCAATGGTCCCTGTCATTCTGTTATATATTTATTCACTTCATTTTCGTCTATCTGTCTGAACAGAATACAAGCTCTCTGAGTACAGGTATTTTGTGTTCTGGTTTCCTACTGTGTCCTTAATGTCCAGAACAGTGCCTGGCACAACATGTGGCAAATAATGAATAAAGGAATGGTCAGACACTGACTGTGTGGCATGTCAAAAATCCTGCTTTAGCTGGGTCACACCAAAGATTTTGTTTTGGTGGTGGTATTTTTTTTAAGTAATAATAAGAAATGCTTCCCACTTCCCCCCCAGAACTAGCCAAAAGCAGCATGGGAATAAAACAAGATTCACTCCCATTGTGACATTGGAGATATAGCCTACCTTAGGCCAGGGACAAAAGTAATCACTGCAGGGCACTGAATAGCCATTGGCTATATTTTGACAAATCTTTTATTATTCTCTCAGTTGAACATTGTACCAACTTTTCTCAAAAGAGGAAAATACCCAAAGATCTCAGAAAATTGCATATTGAAAATAATTAGTGCATATTTGTTAATACAGAACTCTCCCCTTCACGGTTGAAATCAGGCTATTTCTGGGGTGCTTAGTCTTTTCTCTCCTCTGACCATTACAGCCATCTCACAGTTTGGTTGGAGAAAAGCATGGCCTGGCCTCAAAGCAGAGGTACTGTGAAGAGAGTTGGTGCCATAGGACCCACAGATCCCAACCCCAAGGTGGCTGTCCCCTAAGAGCCCCTGCAACAAGGATGAGGCAGGACCCGTGGGCAGGGGTTGGCTTGCAGCCCCATGAGTCAGCAGGCTGCCAAGGAGTGTGCAGGGTTGATGTGGCATCCAGTAGGAGGTATCCAAGCATCCTTTGGGAGGTCAAAGTGCTGCTTACATTCGGAGTCTGGTTAGGCTGAGGAGGGAGGGGTGGTGGTGTCCCAGACAGGGGCAGGTTGATGGACAGCCTGTGAGCATGGTGATGGGGATGTGTGTAGTGTGGGGCATCCGTGTCAGAAACCGGGGATTTTTGTTTTTGTGGTGCTGGGGATCCATCCTAGGGCCTCATGCCTGCTGGGCAAACACTTTACCACTAAACCACATCCTTAGCCCAGAAACTGGAGACTTGAGAGGTTTTGGGATTGTGAGTCTGTGGGTGTTACAGGTACAAGAGGGGAGGCCCAATTGTTGAGAATTTCTGGAACAGGGTGGTCCAATAGGAGGTGAGTGCGACGGTGCCAACGGAATATGGAATCAGGCACTGGGAGACGGTGTTCATGACACAGCTCAAAGATTTATTGGATTACAGGAGCCTATATACATAAGAGTGTCCAACCAGAGGATAACCTAATCAATTTTTAGCCAATTACCTAAAAGGTCATCTCCACACATGTCAGTTGGCAAGAAGCCGGGGCCAGTATCAGTCCGGGGCTAGGGGAAGCTGGCAAGGAGTCAGGGTCAGAAGAAGAGAAGTTCAGACATATCGATTGGCAAAGAGCCGGGGCCAGCGGGGAGAAGTCTCCAGGCACATCAGTTGGCAAGGGGCCGGGGCCAAGTCTTGGTGGGCCAAGTCTTGGTGTTCTAAGACCAGATAGAACAGGGTGTTCCCACCTGCTCAGCCTTGTAGCATTCCCTGTAACCATACTTGCATGACCTGGTCCTCTATACCCAATAATTGGAGGATATTTGTGTTGAGATCATGATTGGAAGTGACTGAGGAGATAGGAGTGTCTCCTCTTGGGGATGTCTGCAAATTTTGGTAAATTTGGGGATTTTTTTTCTTCTTGCACTGAACCCAGGGGTGCACTATCCCTGAGCTTCATCCCTAGTTGTTTTTTTTTTTTTTTTTTTTTTTTGAGTGGGTCTCACCAAGTTACCCAGACTGGCCTCAAACTTGTGATCCTCCTGACTTGGGAGGTGGAGTCGCTGGGCTGACAGGCTTGTGCCACTGCAACTGGCCTGGGATGGGTTCTTTAGAGTGGTTTAAGTGGATCTGATGGGAGTTCAGTTCTGGAGCTCCTGGATAGGGGAGTGCACAGAAAATAATTCTTCTTGAAAGGAAATAAGAAAATGGCTTATTCTGAGCCAAGTATGAATGACCATGGTCTTGGAACATGATTTCAAATTACCCCAAGCCTGGGTGTGGTGCTGAACACTTGTAATCCCAGGGATGCAAGTTCAAAGCCAGCCTCAGACATTTAGTGAGGCTCTAAGTAATTTAGAGAGACCATGTCTCAAAATAAAATATAAAAAGGGCTGGGATATTGCTCAGTGGTTAAGCACCCCTGGGTTCAATCCCAGGTACCAAAAATAAATAAATAAATAGACAAACAAATAAATAGTTTAAAAAATTAACTGTAGAGGTCAGTGATTTGGTGTATGTGGATTTGGTTGAAATATACATAAATTCAGTGATTATAGGAACTTGTGGAATTCAGTGATGGGAGGGACCAGAAGTAGTCAGTACATGATCAAGTTGGTAACTAGGGGTGCCTACGAGTGACAGTGAGTGGGGTCTGTGATTTCTATGCGTGGGTTGTCTTTCTGCAGCTGGAAGCGCCCTCAGTTGGCCTAATCACCCCTCACTAACCTCATCTCTTAAAGATTCCACCCCACTTCCCATAACCACCACCCTGACCATGCTCCCAACATATAAAACTTGGTAGGGTGTCATCCATGTCCCATGTGGGCGGTGAGGATGAGGTTCCTTATGTGGAGCCGGCTGGCTGAGCAATAAAAGCTAAGAGAAACGGTGAATAACCACAGAAAATAGTTATAGTGATGAGCAGAATAAAGAAAAAAACAAGGGTCAGTGACTGAAAATAATAAGTTCAGGATGGGATTAGTTTTGACAGGGTGGTATATATCAGTTAGACCTCAGCCAGGGGGGCAGAGCCACTGTCCAAATTGTGGGAAAAGGATATATTTATGAGACTCAAATCCTACATGTTTATGTAAGGAGTTAGGAAAGCGGACATCCAGAAAGGGGAGTTAGAGGACAAAAGAAGCCAATCAGGATGAGCGAGCCTGTCCAGGCACCAAGGAGGAATCCTGAAGAAGGAGAGTGTTGAGAAGTCTACAGTAGGCTATGGCTTCTTTGTAGTTCCTGCCTCCCTGGGACACAGCAAATCATCTGGTGGAGGGGAGGAGGCTGGTGTTAGTAAGACCAACAGTGAGAAAGATGAGCCAGACATGCTGGGGTGAGAGGGGCCTACCAAGTGCAAGCTGGAACCTGATGAGCAACTTGTCTAACATGTGACGACAGTGACCTGCAGTGATAGCCATGGCTTTACTTGTTTTCCAAATATCATGCAAGTTCCTTTTCTGGCCAACTTGAACTGGAATCATACAGAGAAAGTAGATTATACATGTAAGAGTGATCAATATTCCTCATAAATATAGACACAAAAATTCTTAAGATAATGGCAAGTCAAATCCAGCAGCATACAAAAAAATAATATGTTACAAGAAGTGGGGTTTAAGTCAGAAATACAAGGTTGTCTTAACATTTGAAAATCAATGTAATTCACCACATGAATGCAATAAAGGTAAAACTATATACAATTATTTCAATTGATGTAAATAAAAGCATTTGAGGAAATTTAAAATGAAATTTCTCAGCCAAGTAGAGGTGGAAGAAACTTCCTTAATATGATAAATGGCATCCACTCATCAGTATTTTTTAATATGTTTTGTCATATACGAACCTGATAGCTTTATTTTATTTATTTTTGTGTGGTGCTGAGGATCAAACCCAGTGCTTCAGACATGCCAGGCAAGCGCTCTACCACTGAGTTACAGCCCCAGTCCTCATCAGTATTTTTGACCTTTGATCTGTTGACACAGGGAACCAGAGACCAGGCAGTCGCCACATCAATATGTTCAGTGTAACCCTGTCCCAGCAGAACCCTTAGTCTACTACAACCTAAGTGTGTTTTCAAGGTCAAGTGGGACTCTGGGTGAGATGGGGTGAAGAGCCATTCCTACTGTAAGCTTGTTCTGCACCTGTGTAGAACAGCCTTTGGGGATAAAGAACAGTCTACTGGGCAGAGCTTCAATGTATGTACCACAGCTTAGGCAACAGCAACTAAACCCTGAAGAGCATCTTTGCTAACTGGGGCTTTGGCCAAGTCTTCAAGCCTTAATTCAAAATTTGATTAGAATGGCAGCTTCTAGGTGATATGGTATGTTTGGAGTAGGGAGTTCTGCTCACATACCTAATTTCACACATCCTTTACCACCCAATAGGTGCATTGGTATGAAGAATGAGTTTCAGGTTCCCACATGCACAAATTCTGTACTCAATAAGTGTTCAATTAGTGATGTAGCCAGAGTCGCTACAAACAGTGAAAGTGACCCATATCTAGGGTATCTACCAATTCCAGTAAAGAAAAACCATCATCTCTCCAAAAATGGAGTGTGACTATTGTAATCAACTTGCCACCAAGTTGGGGGGGTAATTTCCATAAGGATGCTACGACATAGAGGCTTAGAGTTAGCCTCTGAAGCTGAAGCTTTGGGCATTCAATAACATCAGGTCAATCACTCTTAGTGAGGAGACCAGACTGTGGGCCATTTAATACCTCCATCATTGTAACTGTAGTTTCTTAATTTATGAGCCCCCGCTGGGTGTAATACACAGAACCTGGCTGACATGTACTAGGTGAGTCATTTTCTTCACCCAGTTAATGCTTTTTCCCTCTGGGGGATTCTTTCTAAAACATAAAGATTTTCATCTGTGCACAATCCTATGTATCCAACCACATGTATCTTGCTGAATTCCTTATCTGCAATTTCATCATCTTAATCCGTTCCTGTCTCTGTCCAACCAGCCAAGTCATTTGCCAGCCTTACTTCATTTTGTGCTGCTATAACAGAATACTTGAGACTGGATGATTTATAAGAAACAGGAGTGTATTTCTCACAGTTGTGGAGACTGGGAAATCCAAGATCAAGACACCAGAAATTTCCATGTAGAAGTTTAGCAAATACTTTTAGAGCACCTAGTACTTCTCTTCATTAATGTAGATTTTTACTTTTGAACTACTCTAGAAGGCCTAGGCTAAACCTTACTGCTGATTTTACTAAACTATTAGATTTTGTTAATGATCAACTTGGAAAATTTAAGTTCCTTTCAATTGGAGTAGGGAGGTACTATGACAAAGAGTGGAGGATCAAAGAGGTACTATGACACAAAATATCTGTATTTTTATTCCTTTTCACATGCCTGGATTTTCTACCTAATTTTCCCCTTGTTCCCACTTGCTAGAAATTTTTGATTGATTTATTAAATCTACTTTTGTATCTATTCATTATTGTATGCTTTTATCTTTATTAATGTATTCCTTTTGGTTTATATTATTATTATTTTTCTTATCTTTTTAAATTGAATACTCAATTTGTGTTCTAGCTTTATTATTTTCTAATCATTGCATTTGTTCTTTGATGGATTTAGTCTTCAACTTCAAAACTACTCAGAACATTATTTTTCAATTCCTAAATAATGTTGGGGGGCTATTTTTAACTGTTGTTCACTTCTATTTTTTTTCATTGTGGTAAAAAAATAAAAATAGAACAGCTTGAATATTTTCCTCTGAAAATCTGTTATGATATTCTTTGTAGCATTCTACATAGTTCACTGAAAATATTCATGAATATTAGGAAATAATGCATAGTATCTCTGTACAAGGAAGCATTCTTTGTTTATGGCTGTTAAGCAAATTTGTCAATGTTTCTATTCAAACTGTATGTTTCTTTAATGCTGCAAAATAACAAAAGAATTACTAAAAGTATAAGAGAATATATATGTATAAACAATTTTCATCATTGCACTATGATTTTGTGTACTACAAAAGGCTCTTATTACAAAAAATATATATATTTGTAGTAAATTATCTCTGAAAATAATTATGAACTATGTCTTTAAAAACCAACCTCAATTTTGGATGACTAGGTCCATTATAACATTTCCTCTCAACAATGACACATTTTTTTTTTAGAGTTATTACAGGAACAGTGTTTCTTCTCAGTATAAACAGTATAATATTGAATAAATGACTATTTTGCATAAAATTTTCTCACATAACAATCCTAGGGGTTTTTGCACTGTGAATGCTCAAGTAAATAATAATGATGGCTGACTGTCCCACACTCATGATTCTGATCTCTGAAATGAGTTCTCTGATCTTGGATCAAAGAGGTACTATGACACAAAATATCAACAAAATTGCTACAATGATAGGGTTTCTCCTCTGTATGTTTATGTTTAGTAAGGGAAGAGCTTAAGCTGAAGGATTTTCCACATTCATTACATCAGTAGAGTTTCTCTCCTATGAGTTTTCTGATATCAATCAGTGATGTTCTATAGCAAAATAGTTTATGGCATTCTTCATATTGATAGGGTTTCTCACCAGAATGAGTTTTCAGTTGTTCAATAAGGTGTGTACTTCAGCTTGAAGATTTTTCCATATTCTGGGTTTCTCTCCCAGATGAGTTCCCAGGTGTTCAATGAGATGTGCACTACAGTTGAAGGCCTTTCCACATTCAGTACATTCATAGGGTTTCTCTCTGGTGTGGATTCTCTGATGTTGAGTAAATGCTGGGATATGGCTGAAGTCTTTCCCACATTCACTACATTCATAAGGTTTCTCTCCTATATGAGTTCTCTGATATCAGATTAGTGATGTGCTGTGGCAAAAAAAAAAAAAAAAAAGAAAGAAAGAAAGAAAAAAAAACTTTCCAAGAGTGGTAGGATTTCTTTGCAGAATGAATTTCCAGATGTTTAATAAGGTGTGTGCTGCAACTGAAGCCTTTCCCACACTCAATACACTCATAAGGTTTCTTTCTATTGTGAGTTCTATGATGTTCAGTAAGGGCTGAAATATAGCTAAAGGCCTTCTCAATATTCATTACAAAGTTAGGGAGGTGACTAGGTCATGAGGGCTTTTGAATGAGATTAGTACCTTTTTTTAAGCTTTTTTTTTAGTTGTTAATGGATCTATTTATTTATTTATATGTGGTGCTGAGGATCAAACCCAGTGCCTCACGCATGCCAGGCAAGCGCTCTACCACTGAGCTACAACCCCAGCCCGAATTAGTTCCCTTTTAAGGGAAGTCCAAAAGAGACTATCCCTTTGGTGTTGTGAGGACACAGAAAGAATCAGGAAACTGGCCCTCAGAGACACTAATCTGTAAGCACCTTGATCATACACTTTCTAGGTTCCAAAAACTATGAAAAACAAATTTCTATTGTCTATAAGCCACCCACTCTATGGAACATTTATTCCTTGGTATCCAGTTTCACTTTTTAAGTTTTTAATAACCCTTGGTCAACTGAAATACAAATAATATCAGATGGAAAATTCCAGAAATAAGTAGTTCATCAGTTTTAAGTAACTTATAGTATATTGTTAAAATTTTTCTATTTTATTAATTATTGTTGCTAATTTCTTATGAAACTGAATTTATAAATTAAACTTTATCATAAGTATATATGTATAGAAAAATCAATAAGCTTCCTTTAGGGGCCTTGAAATGTATCCTCTGTGGGATACAGGTGGGACTACTGTATTTTGTTATGGCAGCCTAAATGGGCTGTCTGAGAGAGGCTCAGGGCAGGAATGTGTTGGACTCTGCTTTTCACTGTTGTTGTTAGAAAAACACTTTGTGTGTATTGAGTCTTCATAAGGTTAAGTGCATTCATTCCTTATATTAAATCCACACACATTTATTAATGCTATGCTTGGTAATGCAGGTGAGGAGCTGAGAGTTGGATAGTGGCAATACAGTGTGATCAGTGACGTGACTTGTGCATGATTAGTGATGAGAGGTGGCTAACTGCAGGGACTGGGTGGCTCAGTGGTCATGGTGGGGGTGTTTGTAGAGCACTCGGAAGGCTTAGGACATGATTTCCAAAACTGAGTTTTTTAAAAGGACTAGGAATTTGTCAGGAAAACAAGGTAGAGAAGGGGAAGCCTCAGCAGAACAATAGTGTAAAACAACCTGTAGAGTTCAGGAACTATAAATATTTTGGCAGACTAGAGGTTTAAGGGCAGGAATGAGGAAAGGTGAAGATGGCAACTTCATCTGACTCCCCTTCTGTCCTCCCCCCACAGCCCAGGGCAGATTTTACACACAGAAGTTTCTGGATCATTACTTGTGGCTCAGGCCAAGGGTAATTAAAATGTTATGTACAGGTGTCCATTCTTTTTGCAGAGCTCATACCAGACTCTCATGATGGGTCTTACTCAGTTTCTCACTGGATTTCTTCTTTACACAAACAATAATAGTAACACTAACAACTATCATTCATTGAATATTTGCCAGGTTCCATGTACTGTTCAGAACATTTTATCTGCCCCCACCTCATTCATTGCTCACTCTAACCCTCAAAATTAAGGATCACAAACTATGTTTTAAAGAGGGGCCTCTAACAAATTTAATTCATTGTTCACTCTCAAAATATTGTCTATTATGTGGCAATAGCCATGATTCAAATCCCCATCTCTCAATGTGTTCTTAAGCCAACAGCAGTTTTTCAGCAAATAATTGTCCTCATTCTCAGCTTTATCTTTCCTTGAATAAGAGGTGAAGTTTGGTGGATGCTAGGTTACCATTTGTGTTAGTTTCCAACCACTATAAGAAAATTCTTGACATAATTAACTTAAAATGAGAAAAGGTTTATTTTGGCTCATAGTTTGGGGCATTCCAGTCCATGATCTATTGACTCCATTGTTTTAAGCCTATAATAAGGCACATAATGGTGGGGACACTTGATGGGGGAAAAATGCTTACATTATGAGCCAGGAAGCAAAAGGGAAAAGGAAGAGATTTAGTATTGAGAAAAGGAAGGATCCTCTTCAAGGATATACCCCAATGACCTAAAGACATACCACTAGGTCCCAGCTCTCAAAGGCTCCACCATCTCCCAACAGTGCTATTCTGGCAACTAAGCTCATAATACATGTGTCTTTGGGGAACATTCAAGATCCAAACTACAGCACCTTCTCAACCCACTCTCCCCAGAATTACATCTCACTCAAATCAATATGCCTTTTTAATAAAAACTCAGCTTTTCTGATAAGACTTCTTTGTTCAAATCTTCCATGCAATGCAACAAGTACTCAAACTTCCACTCTCAGGCCTCAACTACTGTCAGGTCTTCAGCTTCATATATCTCAGAGCAGCTGGTTCTGCGTCTACATATTTGTTCAGGTGGTTCCCTCTGTTGCAAATTCCTACATATTCCTATATTGGGGGGAATTTCTTGCCAAAGATCAAGGAAGTTGCCTCTGCTTTGGGATGCCCCAAATTAATATCTCTTTTACATATGTGTAATTATTACATATAATTAAATTGTATAATCCAGGATCAGTACACTATAGCTCTAGAGTAAACATGGCCTGATATCTGTTTTGATAAATTATTATTGGACCATAGCTGTGCTCATTTACTTGTGTGTCATATATGGGTGTTTTTGTGCTACAATAACAATAGTTGAGAGGTTGCAATAGAGACCATGTGGCCCACAAAACTAAAATATCCACTTAAATAAAATTTGTTGACCCTTGATTCAACTTAATATCAAGAGAGGGGCTGGGATTGTGGCTCAGTGGTGAGCTTTAGCATATACCTCGTATTCATGAGGCACTGGGTTCAATCCTCAGCACCACATAAAAATAAATAAATAAAATAAAGATATTGTGTCCATCTACAGGTAAAAATATGTATATAAAAATACCAAGGGAGAGATGATTATTACCCTCATTTTACTGAGGAAGAATCTGAGGTATTGGGTCATGATTCTGTTAAGTGGTAGAGCCAGGATGTATACTCTAAAAGTCTGACTCAGAATTATGCTCATAGCTAGTACACTACCCTACATTTTTATGAATATCTTTTCAATGCCCAGGAATTAATTTTGGTGCAGAGGCAAAGATATCCATATAATTTTCATCTGATCCAAGAGAGCTTTGATGGGGGAAAGGGTACTTTTAATAACTATACTAGGACAATAGGGTTAAAACTGGTCCTGGAAAATGTGGGCTGTGTGATCACTCTAGAGCTCCTGAACAGAGATATGACAAAGTAAAACAGATAAAGCCAATAAAGATGATTTATTTGATAAGCCAAATAAGCATATTTGTTTTGTTTTAGAACCACATATAATTTACCTTAAGATAAAAATAAATCCTAATGATGAGAGTGCCAAGGTCATTCAGTGTAGAAAGGATAGACTTTTTCAATAAATGGTGCTAGGAAAACTGAGCATCTTGTCTTGGTCTGGATCCCAGACTAATTTATCTAGGCAGATTCGTGGGGTGAATCACCAGCCTCACAACAGGATGAATTTTATAAGCTTTAATATGAGATAATATAACAATAAGCAAGCAATAGTTAAACTTTGCAATATTGAATATTGTATATAATGGATCAATAATATAGAGGGAAAGAAAGAAAGAGCGGCTCCAGCCCAATAAGCACTCACCAATCAACACCGGATAACACAACACGAGTTTGCAAGTACACTCAAAGCATCATCATCCTCAAAATCCTTCTTTGTTACTCAAAACATCATCAACACCTTCAACACCTATCCTTGGGTAAAAGAAGCAACACCGAGGGTAGGGTAAACACATAGGTGAGAGTCAGGATCCTTCCTCTTTACTCAAAACAGCATCAACACCTTCAACACCTATCCTCGGGTAAAAGGAGCAACACCAAGGGTAGGGTAAAAAAACATAGGTGAGAGTCAGCTTTCTTCCCCACAAGTCAAATTCCTTCTTCTCTCTCAAAGCATTGGATTCCTTCTTCCCTGGTTGAATTTCTTCTTCTCTGGTGGAATTTCTTCTTCCCAGTTGGATCCCTTCTTCTCTCTCTCCAGTTGGATCCCTTCTTCTCTCTCTCCAGTTGGATCCCTTCTTCTCCTTCTTTCTCCTTTGGAGGACTTAAAAAGGCACAGCAACCCCTCCCAACATGCAGTCCAGCGTTATGCAGCTGGCCTTAGGCTGTTAAATCTCTGTGAGGTGGGAACTGGCAAGGTTCCAAAACTCACAGGATCTAAGGCTGAAAGTTTTGAGGCACCAAGAGCTCATTAGTGCACCAGATGGCCTTGAACAATAACCTTGAGAGCGTTTTCTTCAAAGTCTCTCCAACTTCCTCACTAATGAGCTCTCCTCTCCTAAGTCACACTTAAGGATGGGCTCATATTATTAACTATCTATACATATCTACAGGTACAAGAATGAAATTGGACCTTAACTTACATCGTGTTGGACAGTGTTAATTCATTATGGATCAAAGACCTAAATATAAGATCTAAAGCTATAACACATTTGAAAGAAAAAAACTAGGGCAAAATATTCATGATTTGTAATGATTTCTTAGATATGAAACCAAAGGCATAGCAACAAAATAGAAAATAGACAAATTGGACTTGATGAGAAAAATTTTTTTAATTGTACATTAAAAAAAATATATAAACAGGGCTGGGATTGTGGCTCAGTGGTAGAGCACTTGCCTCACATGTGTGAGGCACTGGGTTTGATCTTCAGCACTGCAAATAAATGAATGAATGAAATAAAGGTCCATCAGTAAATTTAAAAAAATAAAATATAAACAGGGCCAGGCACAGTGGTGCACACATGTAATCTCAGCTACTCAGGAGGTTGATGCAGGAGGATTGCAAGTTCAAGGCCAGCCTGGGCCACTTAGTGAGACCCTGGCCTAAAGTAAAATAAAAAGGGGCTGGTGGTGTAGCTCAGTGGTAGAGCAAACACCAGGACTTGGGTTTAATCCCTACTACCCTCCCCCAAAAAGTGTGTGTGTGTTTGTCTCCAGAGTAAAAATCCAACAAAAATTAAAAACAGAATTACCATCTGTATTATTCAGTGTTCTCTAGAGGAACAGAATAAACAGGAAGCATAATTATAAAAGGGGGACTTGTTAGGGTGGCCTATGCAACCACAAGCTGGATAGTCTAAAATGGCTGTCTGCAGGATGGAGACCTGGAAGAGCCAGTAGCTGTCCAGTCCAAGAAGCTGAAGCCCCAAAACAAGAGGGATCAATGGTGCTACCCTAGTCTGAGAATAAAGGTTTCTGGAGAATCCACTTGTCAGGGTGTAGAAGCAAGAGTCCAATATCCTCAGACCATTGCAGCAGCAATTAAGAACCTGTTCAAGAAGAATGGAGCTTGCATCTGCTGCTGCCTCCTTGTTCTTCCAACTTTTATTCCATCCATTCCATCATCCTATTGGACGATGCTGCCCACACTTAGGGAGAGTCTCCATTTCAGTTGGCTATCCCACATGCCAATCATTCCTAGACACACCCCATGGACACACCCATGACTCTCTTAATCTTTGACATCTCTTAATTCAATCACATGACAATTCAAATTGACCAGTACACCATATGATTCTGTTGGATTTCACTTTGGGGTATAAAACCAAAATAAGTTAAAGTTTAGTCTTGAAGAGATATTTGTACACCCATGTTCATAGCATCATTATTCACACTAACTAAAATGTGGAAACAACCCAAGTGATCATGAATGAATGGATGGATAAAGAACATGTGATATACACACACCATGGCATATTATTTAACCTCTTAAAAGGAGAAAATTCTAACATATGCTACTACATGGAGAGGAGTGAAACCTGAGGATATTATGCTGAATGAAATAAGCCAATCACAGAAAGACAAATACCATGATTCCACCTATGATAAGTAGTCAAAAATAGAGATAGAAAGTAGGATTCACAATGGAACCAAAAATAAAGTCAAAATTTGAATTATTATCTGAGAAATATATTTCTTTAGAAAATTATAAAGACAAAAAACCAACTGAAAAAAGATAGGAAACTCAATATAATTAAAGTTATAAATATTTTCTCATATTGATAAAGACTTAAACTATTGATAATATCCACAGTGAAAACAATGAAGTTTGCAATTATTCACACCTAACATTGGAGATGGTAGACAACTGGCAATACTCTGAAAACTTAGAATACACCAAAACAAATTTGAAAATGAAAAACAAAGTTGGAAAGCTTATTTGACTTAATCTGACTTGCAGATTTACAAAGCTTTAGTAATCTAGTGTCGAAATAGATAAATAGAACAATGAAACAGAATAGAGAGTGAAGAAACAGGCTTTCTCACACTGACATTTAATGCTTGGTGTTGGAGGTATCAGTGTTGGGAAAAGAAGCCAAGTGGACTTTGTGACAAGTCCAGTTAAAGAATTACAATATAAGCTCTTGGGATTCTGGAGCAAAGCATGCACATCTGCAGTGGAAAATTATATGTGTTATGGTTTATCCCTTCCCAAATTCACATTGAAATTTAGCTGCCATTGTAAGTGTGATGTGGTGGGAGCTTTAAGAGGTGAATAAAATATGCAAACAAGTACATGGCATTCCCCATTACACCAGTAGAGAGCCGTCCACGGGCTATGTGTGGACTATTGCGCATCATAGCCTATTGAATAGGAGAATCTGGTGTCTGGGAATGACTAGCAGACATTTCCTCTGGGTGACTGCCCTGACTCATTGTGAGCTCTATTCAAGCTTTACCAAAGTCCCACACAGCATCGGAGATGCGGTAAACAGCTGTAACTGCACAGCCCCTCTGAGATGGGTGTGACCTGCCAAGATGTCAATCAACCTACTGATTGCAAGACATCATGAAGCAAGACTCCACCCTTAAAACCTTATCCCTGCCTTTGATGTACCTTCTTAAATAAACCACAGGAGCCATTTTCTCTTGTGTAGCCCAGCTCTTGCATGGACTGGATGTATCAGGCACTCCAACCTTTTGAAAATTATCTTTCTGACTTTGTGTTTTGTTCTTCACTAATTGTTCTAGACTTTACTTTCTCAGGTGGCTTACACCCTCCTTGGCATGAAGAAGGACCCTCCAAGGAGATGCTGGCCATCTCACCAAACACCAGCACTCCTCTCATTTCAGATCTACAGCTCTACAAAAGATTCTGACAGTTGACTGTGGGAAGAAGACTCTGGAGCGGGGCTTATACATGGGCTGGTTTGGTATGTCAGTGTGAGCTGAAAAAGCAGTAGCAGTACAGCCTCATCCAGGCATGGCTCTAACAGATAGTGGTGAGGGAAATCGTGTTAGTGACCAGAGTTTCAGGTGATAGTCATGAATATCCACCTTACGTGGAATGAGAAGCGGCCCAGGCTTGGAATAGATACACAGCAAGCTCATGTGCCACTGCAAATGGCCTGTACCTCTGGTCAAGGGCCTGGGAAGAAAAAGAATAAAAGAGAAAAAAACAAGGAGATCTGTGTAGGGATGTGAATTAGGATGGACTTTGTGTAAACAACCACCAAAGAACATCTGCTAAAATGACCCACCTGGTGGATGTCATCTGCACCCTGCCATGAGCCAGTGCAGTGCCATACCAGTAAAATTAACTCATGGAGGCATAAAAATTATTTAGCAAAACATAAAACTACTTTTAATCCTCAACTCTGAAAGAACTACTGTCCCTGCAATGAAGATATTATGCATTTTCCAACATATATATATGTGTGTGTGTTATACATAAATTGTGATCTTAATGTACATATCATTTTGCAACCTGTTTTTTAATTTAGTAATTATTTCATGATTTCAAGTTTGCTCAACACTCATTTTCTGATGACTTTGTCTTTCTTTCCTTTAATATTAAAGGTTAAGATTCCATTTCTCAAGACTTTTGAAATTAAAGGTCATTAAATGATTCATTTTTGGTCAGTAAAGTGTAAGCAATTTTTTTTCTAGAAGTGGGAATGGGCAGAAAACATTTGCTTTCTTATTAGATAATTCATTTGATAACTTGGAGGTGTATCAGTAAAAACATCCCTGAGGGTAAAAAACACAGGATCATTTGCATCTTCTTAAATATAATTTGAAATCATGACTTTTAATGTTATGTCATTTCTTTTATTTAGGGTATCATTTTATTTATTTATTTTTTCATTCATTCATTCTGGGATTGAACCCATGGTGCTTTACCATGGAGCTTCATCCCCAGTCTTTTTTTTTTTTTTTTTTTTTTTTTTGAGATAGGTTCTCACTAAGTTGCCAAGCCTGGCCTGGAACTTGTGATCTTCCTGGCTCAGCTTCCTGAGTTTCTAGGATTACAAGCATATGCCACCCTACCTGGTTCATATTTTATTTAATCAATTAACTAGAAATATAAGTTATATCCAATTTCTCTGTTCTTTGATAAAATATTATGGTATACCTTGATATAGGGGATGCAAATTCTGCTAGTGGGTTCCCCAACTAGCAGAATTTGCATCCCCTAAAAACTTATTAAACATGAAAATTTGTGAATCAATAAATCTGTGGTGGCAGGCCCAAGAATTTTCATTACTTAGTTGACATTTTAACAGTCCTTCAGGCAATTTTGATGTACATTAAAGTTTGTGCATTATTGATTTAGACTCATCTCTGTTTTTTTTTCTTCTACTGCTTACCTTCAATTATTTTCTGATATCATTTCCTCATTTATTGATGCAAAATTTATTTTTCACTGCACAAAATGGCTTTCAAGCATTCATTTCTACAGTTAAGGCATATCTGTATTTCTGACTGTTCCAGGCATGACACTTATGGGTTCTCTAATAGGTGTGGACATTCAACATGGTCACAACCTACAACTGTTTCATTCTAAAGAGTATAAGTGTTCTGCAGGTCTAGATAGTGATGACTCATTCTGTGCATATGGCCAGCCATCCACTTGGTAAATTACTAATAGGAATAGCTTTTATATTGCATGTCCTTCCCCTGAAAGTAAATAAGTGACTTGGAAATGAAAGCTAAGACCTACGGGTTGATCTTTTAACACAGGCATATGTGCGAACAACCCCCCCACACACACACACATATTCTATTCTCAATACTTAAGTCTTACAATTCTCTGAAATGAGGAGGTCAGGAAGGCAGAAACCTGAATGGAAATATTTACAGATGACTTTTAATCATGTATTTGTTTAGTGCTTATCACTATGCTAGATTACTATGTAGATGAAATATTTACAGTTCAACAGAATTGAACAGAACAAGTCCTAATTTCTCCCCTATATGTGTGCAAACAAGAAAATGTAACATATGCACTATGAAGAATAAAAAGGTAACATACATGTCAAATAGTATATTTGACAATATTACATATAGTTAATATTGTATTAAAATTAGTGTAATAATTTACAAATGATTTAATAATTTATAAGACCATTTTGTGTCATGTCTTTGTTTTTAATGTAACAACTTAAAATTTAAAACAGTTGGGTAAATTTTTTAGCTATGATTCAAGGGTAAAAACAATCTAGGTATGCAGTGACAAATAGACCTTCTGTGCAAATTCAAATTGATTCATAATACCTCCTGGAATGCATGCTTAAGAATGATTCTGATGCTGACTCTGAGTTTACTCAGAAAGAGTGCAGTGATCCATCAACAATATCTGCTATTAGGCAAGATCAGAATGTGAGGGCATTTGGTGCAATATATTTTAAATCCCTGCCTGTAGTGTTTGTGTAGGAATACTTCAAATGTGAGATAAAATGAAGTGATTGTTTAAAAAAACACTCATTCATCTGCAATTATAATTCATCTTTAGTCTTTAATAGAAAATAGAAGAAACACAGTGCTGTTACAGTGTAATTATTATGATAATGACAGAATTTGTATTTCATAGGAAAATTCTTTGTGAATTCAGTATCTTTAATATCATATACATCAAATTCATCATTAATCATGAATAAGCATAGAAATTTTTAATTTGTCAGGAACATTGTGGAGTGGGCTCAGTGATATTCTTAAATAGCACTGATTTATGGATATTAAAAAAGTATTTTAATTATGAAAACAATGCATGAACATGATAAAAAATTCAAATAGTATACTAAAAATGAGATCTCACTCTCATCCCAGCCTTCAGTCCTGTACTCCTGTGCCCAATGGCAATCACTATTAAGTTTCTTCTGAAAGTTTTAAACAAAATCTACTGATACACATTTATAGTACTTATATACACACACACACACAGACACACAGAGAGAGAGAAGGATACAGGTAAACACACATAACCTTTTGTACATGAGTGGGAAGATACTATATACATGGTTTAGCAATCTCTCTTTTTAAAAATTGACTTATAGTGTGCATCATTCCTGACCAGCATATTTGTATCCTCAGCTGTTTTTATCTTCACTTTTAAAAAAATTTCTGTTAACAATTCTTAGATGAATAACAAGCTTTTTTATAAAGCCTTCTGCTAATGTAAAAGCTTGTATAGACATTATGAAAGAGCTGGATGATAATATCAAAGAAGATGTTTATATAAACGGCCACACTCCTTTATACAAAGCAATAAACAGATATGCAAAATGAATTCTAATATGTGGACTTAAGTACACAACACCCAAGCAACTCAGGAATTGTCAGGATATACAACTTGTTTCTTCATTGCTCTGATTATTCAACTTACTCATAATTTTTAAAGCTTCATATTTCAATCTATACATGTAAATCATTTATAATAACCATACATTTTTAAAATAATATTTTCTGAAAAAGATTTGGTATCTTTTTCCATCCACTTCTTCTGGTTTGAAGATCTATGTTCAAATCCTCTCATGTATAACAAAACGTGACTTCTTGTCAAGGGTTTTTGTTTTTGTTTTTTAACATACTTCCAGTTCAGAGTATTTCTAAAGTTAAACAAAACCATCAGTTCAGTTAGCAGATTTCCCACATTTATTTCACTCATGAGAGTTTTCCTCACAATGAGTTTTCATGTGTTTGGTGAGAGACACATTCTGTTTGAAGGATTTCCCACATTCACTACATTCATAGGGTTTCTCTCCTGTATGGGATCTCTGATGTATAACAAGTTGTGACTTTGCATTGAAGGCTTTCCCACATTCATTACATTCGTAGGGTTTCTCCCCAGTGTGAGTTCTCTGATGTACAATAAGGTGTGCCTTCTGACTAAAGGCTTTCCCACATTCATTACATTCAAAGGGTTTTTCCCCAGTATGAACTCTCTGGTGTTGAGTAAGGCCTTCAATTTGTTTAAAGGCCTTCCCACATTGCTTACATTCAAAGGGACTTTCACCAGTATGAGTTCTCATATGGTAAGTAAGAGATGAGCTATGTCCAAAGGCTTTTCCACATTCATCACATTTATAAGGTTTCTCCTTTGTATGAGTTCTTTGATGTATAATGAGGTGTGATTTCTTGCTGAAAGTTTTCCCACATTCATTACATTCAAAGGGTTTTTCGCCTGTATGAATTCGCATATGTTTAGTTAGAGATGAGCTGTATTTAAAGGCTTTGCCACATTCACTACATTCATATGGTATTTCACCTGTATGAGTTCTCACATGTTCAGTGAGAGATGAGTTATACCTAAAGGATTTTCCACATTCCTTACATTCATAAGGCTTCTCACCTGTATGGGATCTTACATGTTGAATAAGGTTTGAGCTGTGTCTGAAGGTTTTCCCACACTCAGTACATTCATAGGGTTTTTCCCCAGTATGAATTCTTAGATGGTCAGTCAGGGCATGTTTATGACCATGGGCTTTGCCACACTGAATACATTCATATGGTTTTTCTCCTGTGTGAGTCCTCTGATGTACAACAAGGTGGGACTTTTGGCTAAAGGCTATGCCACATTCATTACATTCATAGGGCTTCTCCCCAGTATGAATTCTTTGATGGTCAACAAGTCCTTGTTTATGGCTGAGAACCTTCCCACACTGATTACATTCATAGGGTTTCATACAAGCTTGAGTTTTGTCAGGCTTATTAGATGAACTAGGGCTCAATGATTTCTTGTGTTTCTCTCCAGTTTGAATCTTGCCTTGCTTAGTATGGGATGAGCTATGATGGCGTAATTTCTCACATTTCTTCCTAGTGTGAGTTTTGCCAACCTTGTCAGGTGAAATATGTTTGGATAATTTATCACATTTCTTTCCAGCTTGATTTGTGTCTTTCTTATCAGATAAACTATGACTGAATGATTTCATATGTTCTTTAGCTACGTCAGGTTTCTTTTTTGCGCAGCTTTTTCTATGGCCAGGTAAGTCTAAATTCTGCTTCAAATTCTTCCCATGTGAATCAAATTTAAAAAGCCCCCTTTTTGAAGAAACATGTTTTGTACTGACATTAATTTTTTTCCCCAATGAACCACACTCACTGCTTTTCTTCTTATTTGGAGTTTTGTTCTTAACAGCAACTTCCCTATTGGGTTTGTTTTGAGATTTCTGGTTATTCTCCACCTGGTCATCATCTTGCTGTACTTCTTCTACAATGAAATTCAATGAAACATGCTTGTGAATTTTTACACTCTCGTTTAAGTTTTTTATAAGTTTTATTAAAAAAATATAAACTTTATACAGAAAATATAAATGTAAATCTTTAACCCTAATATCCCAATATAAAATAAGTATAAAAGGTAAATGTCCCTATCCTCTTGGCTTAGGGGCAGGAGAGAATGCTGTAGTAAAATCAGGGAAATAAAACTGACAACAGTGATTAGAAACAACTTTGGCTAAGAATTTGAACTTGCAACCTGGGATAGAAGATGAAATAAACACATGGAGCAGTGAACAGGGAATAATAAATACAGTTAAAAGAGCTTGTGATTGTAGGTGACACTTTTGGGGCTTTCTTAGTTCTATCAGCCCAACTCTGATAACTGCTAAGCTACCCACAGTATTTGGTGCCTCTGACCTACACGATATTGTTCCAACTCTTCACAGTCAGTTGGCGACACATTTAGCTCAACCCAGGATTTCCAATGAGATTTTTCTTCCTAAAAATGTAGATTCTAGATGGTCTCCATTTGATGATTAAATTTTAAAATGACTTAAGGCAAGTACTAGTAAAGCCATATTTTACCTGTATAAAAAAGCTTCTTAGTAGAAAGAGTGGAACATACAACAGAGAAGCAGAAATGTAAGATTATATATCCTCAAGGGTACTGCTTACATAATTTCAGTTCTCAGTGGCCTCTTAATTACTGGTTCTAGTTCCTTGTGAGATCTAGTTGAAGTATATGCCCTTAGGTTACAAGAGATATAAACACATGCCCTTATCATAAATTCCTCTATTTATTTATTTATTCCTCTATTTAGACTAGTTAATGTAAACTAGGGTAGAGAATTTCAGGTAAGACTATTAAAGAGTACTGACGAGCTAAAAGGTGACTAAGGAAATAAGCAGGAAAGGGCATGCCATTGAAACTCCCATGATCAATGTAATAAGGGCATTCTTGTACTAGGAACAAAAACAAACCCCTACACATTCTCTGAGTTCCCTAATTTTCCTAATAGTAAAATTTGGTTAATTTTACTATTAATCAAATAGTAAAAATTGCTGTAATTAGCTTGGCAAACAAACTTTACACTATCTGGATTTAGTGTACATACACATTTATTTTCCAACAGTTTGCTATGGAGTACACACCCTTGTTCTTGTCAGGTAATTCTAATTGCCAATTGTAACTTTTAAGTTTATTCCTAGCTTTAAGTAGTTGCTCATATTCTTTCCCCCATACATTAAACAATTACATATTTTGAGGTATCTTCTCTACCACTGTTCCCCTTCTTTGAGACTATCACTCACACCAACAGGTGCAGGCAGCCATGTTTATGCTTTATGGCTCAACTTTTGGCTGAGAACAATTATTGGACAGTGGCAAATACCAGGCCCTTGATAGTCCAACAATATTGTTTCTCCTAAGAATGTGGAATTGAAATTCAGACTTCTATTAGCTAACTATAGATATCACGTGAAAAACTACAAACTTAGGCCAGGTACAGTGGTGCATACCTGTAATCCCAGCGGCTCAGGAGGCTGAGGCAAGAGGATTGTGAGTTCAAAGCCAGCCTCAGCAACAGTGAGGCGCTAAGCAACTCAGTGAGACCCTGTCTCTACATAAAACACAAAATAGGGCTGGGGATATGGGTCAGTGGTCAAGTGCCTCTGAGGTCAATCCCTGGTACAGCCCCCCCCCCAAAAAAAGAAAAAACATCTATAAACTTGGGAGCAGCAGCTACCATTTCGGGGCAGTATTTTACAGATATATGCATGGAAACATAGAAAAGGCTTAAAAATGAGAATAAAAAGTCAGAGAGAGAGACACACACACACCACACACATATGAATCTCCATGACCTGAGAAAGAGAAGAAAGAAAATAAATAGCTTTCTTCATGGACATTACATGGAGAAAATGAAAAGTGGATTCAAACAGAAAAGAGTTATTGTATCTGAATAGATAGGAAATATTAGTCTTCTCTGAAGGACATTTAAAAACTAAGTTCCTGTGGATCAACTTTTGTAGGTATATGTATAGTAAGGAGACTAGAGAAGTAGAGCTGCTAATGGCTTTTTCATTTAGAAAAGTTTAAGACATTCAATGCTCTGGAAGAAAGAGTTTAAAAGGACCTCCTAGGTAGCATAACAAGGCTGCAGCTCCCAGTGCCCAAGGATGATAGAGAAGATGGGGGCAAATTTCCTTCTGGGAAGAAAGGGATCAAAACTCAAACCTTTCCCCATTGACATGTAACACTGTAAGAACCTCTTAAAATGATGTGTGTGCTAATCACAACTGAGATCTGTTGCCCAGAAAAAGTTAGAAATTCATCATGAGGGATAGGAGGAGAATCTGAACTAGAGAACTGGCACAATAACAGCATCATACCAGGGGACAGTTGGATTTAGCCAAGTGCTTGATTAAGACTGGAAGCTTTTCCTGAATTTGAGACAGAAATTAAAACAAGAATTTTAAGCTAGAACCCTTGTTGCTTCATAAACTTAATATGGAGCTCACTAGGCCCAGCAAATTACTTGGAGGGAAAAGAATATTCCTTCCTAAAAGAAATTTTAATTATTATATAAGAACCCAAACCAAAAGACAGTCAATGTAGCATGACAAAGATGTATTTTTCAGGATTACCTTTTAGTTATACCAAGTTAGTTAGTAATACCAAATGTCAGCAATGAAAGGCAGAATAGTCAAAACTGAAGCTGCTAATGGATGGATCAGAAAATCATGAGGTCTCTTCATTTGTCATTTGAAGGACTGATTCCTCTCATCTCAGGAAATTCATGGGGTTTTAGACAAATCAAGATCAGATGAAGCTTTAAAAGATATGGTAGACATTCTGCTAATTTGGGGACCAGAATGACATAAATAATTGAGTAGTGTTTGGCAACCACTAAGATGAATTATGAATAAAAAAAGGATTCAATGAATCTACCAAGAATTGGACCAGTTTAGGAATGAGATAATGTGAACTTGATTTGTGTGATGCCAGTAAGAACTGACAAGAAACATAGGAACTGAGGAAAGGACAGTAATCCATGGGAGACAGGCCTAAATCAGAGTAGACCCTGATAAAAACAGCAAAGGTGAAAGATACCTCTAATTTATAAAGAAAGACAAAGTTTTCAATTTTTGACACTCTGAGACTTTCTTATAAGCAGGTCAAATAGAAATGTAAGACAAAGGAATTGGACCTGTCCATTTAGAAGTCACTAGTATAGGATAGAAAACTATTACGTATTTGCATAATGGATGATCCCTCTAATGGAAATGTACTAGAGAAAAAGAACAGATAGAAGATAAAACCTAAGGAACACTTTAGGAAGTGAGGAGGAGAAGCTCGTGAGTAAATGGTAAAAAAGCACTTAGGACACAGGATAAGACCTAATTCAAGTGGTGTAATTAGGTGGGCAAGAGCTTCAGGCTAGTCAGTACTATTCAAGCATATACTGGAAGGTAGCAGTGGTGACTTTAAAGTCAGAAACTTAGGGAGGAATGAATTCTTAGAATTTGACTGCAAGGGTTAAGGAAAAAATGGACATGAAAACATATTATATACCACAGATCTAGAGCATTTCAGTGAACAGAGGGAAACAGAAAGTCATTTAGGGGCAGGAGTATCATGTCAAGAGATTTGGCAAAAAGACAGATCCAAGAATGTCTGGATACATAGGAGAGAATTTGATACCTTGGGGAATTATAGCATGGGGTGGAGATACATGTAGAAAAACAAAGGATACAAGGAAAGTGGATTTTTTTAAAAAAATTTTTTTAGGTGTAGATGGACACAATATCTTTATTTTATTTATTTTTATGTGGTGCTGAGGATCGAACCCAGTGCCTCACGCATATGAGGCAAGCACTCTACCACTGAGCCACAATCCCAGCCTGGAAAGTGGATTTTTAAAAGCACTGCCTTAGATAAGTTAAATAGGAATGGGATTGAGAGAAGAGCTAAGCAGGGTCTTCTGAAAGCTAAGCAGCAGAGTACATAGATAAGGAAAAGGGGCTATATGGAGGGACCATCAGGCATCTGAGGGGCTGGAACCAAAGGTTTAGCGCCCTAGATTTCACCTTTTTCCTACCACAATTGAAATGGTATGACAGTCTGTATTACTGATACCTATGGAAGGATTACAACTCTGAGTCCCTCCCAAATGCATGGTCATTTGAACTGCAGCACCCCACCCTGTGGAAGGATTAAACATTCCTACCCTGTTGAATTCAGGAGTGGCCAAGTGGCTTGCTCTAACCAATAAAATGTGTGTCGCTGGGCAGGATGGTGCATGCCTGTTATCTCAGAGGCTCAGGAGGCTGAGGCAGGAGGATTGCAAGTTTAAAGCCAACCTCAGCAAAAGCGAGGCACTAAGCAACTCAGGGAGACCATGGCTCTAAATTAAAAAAAAAAAAAATACAAAATAAGGCTGGGGATGTGGCTCAGTGGTCAAGTGCCCTTGAGTTCAATCCCTGGTATCCACTACCTAATATGTGTGCCATCTACCACTTCCAAGCAGTAATTTAAGAGCTACCATGTGATTCCAATTTTTCCCCTCTGCCATGAGACCAGAATTTGCCAAAGAGAGAATTCTCTTTCAGCACAGCTTTCCAAATAGAGATCATGTGGAACAGGGCTACAGCTTGAGCAAAAAATAAATCTCCTATTGTAAGCCACAGAGATTTGGGGATCATTCCTCAAAGAAGCAAAACCTAGTCTAAGCAGACTAATACAAATGGTAATAACCAAACTCCCAAAAGTAGCACTGGCTCACTCCTACAGTGATCTCTGCACAATCTCACATGTGGACAAGTTCATAGAAGGAAGAGATATTAGAATCTCCAAGGTTAAGGAATCTTTGTAGTTTGAACACTTCTTCCCCTGACAGACTCATATTTTTCCATAGTTATTTCCTGTTTAAGAAAAATATAGTCTAGAATCTTTACGAATAAATTTTTCTTTGAAGAATTCCAAAGTGACCACTAAGAAACTAGGAACTTACTTCTACTGGCTCCTACTTGCTTGGATTTTGCTATTTTACTCAGATGACTTTGATTGGGTCTCTTTCCCTTCCCCAACCATGGTTCTTCTCCTTTTTCCAACTTAGAGATCCTGTCTGGTTTGGGAGCTTGATATCCTGCTTATGAGAAAAGGTAGAAATTGAGTGTTAGAACAAACATCTCAGAAATCAAAACTCATTGTTTGCATTTCAGGGCCTTTCAACAGGAAGGAATACACAGCTTCTGAAGTTTCCCAATGCGCTTGTTCATGCGCTGCAACTAAGCAGAGCTTCCATTTTTGAGGCAATGGCCCACATGTCCTGCCGAATACCCAAAAGGGATTAAAACTCTTTGATCCACAAAAAATCAAGTGTGGGAAGCCATCCATGGAATGTATGAGGAACCTCTCTGGGCATGGCAGCCAGGGAGGAGGTGGGGCTGGCACTGAGAACTTCCTGTAGCATTCTACAGCTAAGACCGCCCAATGCAAGTGTCCCCCCTCTTCCGCTCTGCTAGGAAAGTCCTCATTGCAGTACAGGAAATGGGCATATCTCATTAGGAACTGCGTCAGCCTACCTACCCTCACTTTTTTCCTATCTTGGTAAACAATATTTGATGGAAGGCCTTTGAAGTTCCCCGACATAAATAAAGCACATGTGGGCTCCATTGTGTTAGAAGCTAGACTTGGCTGGTCTGCTGGCCTGTCCTGCCCTCGCTTTTTGAAACTATTTTCTGTGTTCTGTGGTTATTTCACCATTTTATTTCTCTTAGCCTTTTTTTTTTTTTGGTACCAGGGATTGAACTCAGAGGTACTCAACCACTGAGCCACATCCCTAGCCCTATATTGTGTTTTATGCAGAGACAGGGTCTCACTGAGTTGCTTAGCGCCTCGCCGTTGCTGAGGCTGGCTTTGAACTCATGATTCTCCTGTCTCAGCCTCCCTAAGTGCTGAGATTACAGGCGTGCACCACCGCGCCTGGCTCTCTTAGTTTTTATTGCTCAGCCAGCCCATTTCACCTGAGGGAACTTCGTCTCTACCACCCGCGTGAGACATGGTTGACAATCAAGGCCACCCTTATCAAGGACCTCAGGAAGAAGGCACCATGAGGAACACATTTTCAGTTACAAGAGAATTGTCCTTACCCACTGAAGCTAGGTTGCTGTAGTTCTCCAGCATCACATCTTTGTACAGGTTCTTCTGAGCAGGTTCAAGTTGCTTCCATTCCTTCTGGGTAAAGGCCATAGTCACATCTTTGAATGTTACCGATCCCTATAATAGCATATACCTGTTCAGTCCAGTGTCACCCATGTTTGGTGAGTGACTTGTTCCTTCTTTGACCACTCACTGCTGACAACAGGCATGTTTCATAGTGTATGTATTCTTTGCCCGATTTTGCATTTCTTTTTGAGAAACAAAAATTAAGAAATATTGAAATATCTTTATTTGAATTTGTTCTTTTAAGAGGACAAAATAATACAAATATTAGAGAGAAAGACAATGAAAGAAAGGAAGGAAAGAAGGAAGGAAGGAGGGAGGGAAGGAAGAAAAAAAAGAAAAGGAAGAAAGAAAGAAAGAAAGAAAGAAAGAAAGAAAGAAAGAAAATTCAGTCTTTATCTTTTCTTCTTTAACAATGGTTTCTAGGGGCTGGGGTTATGGCGCAGTGGTAGCGTGCTCGCCTAGCACGCGGGAGGCACTGGGTTCGATCCTCAGCACCACATAAAAATAAAATAAAGATAAAAAAAAAAAAAAAAAAAAAACAATGGTTTCTAAATGGCTATGGAAATATCTACAGTTTATAGAGTCCTGAATCAGAATAGAAGAATTAAGACCCCCCATTTTTATTACTAGGCAAAATAATTTATATTTGAAAGCAAAAGTAAGACATTTTAGACATGTAAGAATGCAGAAATTACATTACCTACATACTTGAGAAATAAAGAAGGATGGAGGGAGGGAGAAGCAGAGGGACAGAGAACCAGGAAGGAAGAAAGAAGCAAAAGAAAAATATTTAAAAGAAAACTGGATAAACTTGAAGGAGGAAAGGTTCATTTTGACTCATGCTTTCAGAGGTATCAGTCTGTAGTTAGCTGGATCCATCACTCTGGGCCTGAGGCAAGGCAGAGCATCATGGCAGAAGGGCAAGGTGGAAGAAAACTGCTCAGCTCATGGCAGCTGGGAAGCACAGAGAGAGGCAGGGGCCAGGATATAGACCCCAAGGGCATGTTCCCAGTGACCTCCTTTCTCCAACCATGCCCCAGCTGACTACAGTTTCCACCTCCTCTTAATAAGTCCATTCAAATTATTAATCCATCAAATGGATTAATCCACTAGGAATCCACTAAGAGCCCTCAAGATCCAATCACTTTCCATAAGCCCCATCTCTGCACATCGCTACATTGGGGACCAAGTCTTTAACACATGGGAGACATTCCAGATTCAAACTTTAAAAAATAATAAAACCAGTAAATTATTTCATTACATTTAAGTAATTTGATAATGAGTATATGCAAATGTTATGAAAATATTCTTAAAATCAAAGAAGTAATGATATAAGAAAAATAGGCAGGAGTATAACTGGGTGGGGTTGGAAGTAGGGGAGAAATTAAAGCACATTGATTTTTTTCTCTCATAGAAGCAGGTAAGCAGAGGATGATATGAGTTTTGGAGAATTTTGATACCAATAATATATAAATTCAAACAAGTTTATACAACATTTAAAGATAACTCCTTGCTGTACAGACCACCAATCATACCTCCATGTGTCACTAATTTCTAACCCCACAGACCTCCCATTGACTCCTAATATTCCCCATCTTTGATGGTCACTGGCCCTCCAGTCACTGAGTCAGTAAGGGCCTCCTTAATCACTGAGCCTATGATTCCACAATGACCGACACCAGCAAACTTCCCAATTACAGCAGACCCCCCAATCATTTGCCCCTAGACATTCCAATCACATTATCCTCATAGTTTCCTCAACCACTGATCCCCAGGACACATGGATCTCTGTCTCTCATGTCTCCAAATCCCTCAGCCTATCCCTGAGCCCAGTCAGTGACACCAACAGAACTCTCAAACAGCAGCCATTACAGAAACCCTAACTGCTGGCAGTAAACTGCCCTCACCCTCAACCTCTTTAGCCCTTGTTCTCACCTGCTTGCTTTAAAATCCACCTGTATCCTAAGGGTCCTGCTTCCTTACAGTGATCTCCAGTGGAGGCTGTCTTGCCTCGGCCTCAGGATCCAAAGATGAGGTAAATAATTACCTCAACCATTTCTCCATCCACCTTCGAAATCCCTAGCTTATTTAGACTGTCACCAGACTTCAACCCATTAATCCTCCTTAGTTTGATGATCCATAGGAGGAACTCACAGAACTCCGCACATACATATATTCATAGCTATGATTTATTATAGCAAAAGTTGCCAGACAAAATCAACTAATTGGCATGGGATGAAGTCAAGATGAAACCAAGCACAAGCATCCAGGAGTCTTCTCTCATGGGAGTCACAGGGAACACATTTCATTCCTCCGCCGTCATTCATTCTCCACTTCCGCCATATCCATGGAGAAGAGCCATTCAATAGCCTAGCCTCTCTCTTTCCTGATGCCAACAATCTTTTCTTCCACTTAAATTCAGTCCACCTACTCATCATCTCCCATACCTTATACCTTGCCATCACTATTCCACCTCCAAGGTCTTTACTTAAAACATTCCACCCCTGACCATCATTCCTGCCAGCCCACTTGCCCTAGCACCCGACTTCATTCTCCAAACTCGCTGAACCCTCTGATTCACGGATCCTCACCACTGTTTCACAATCTTCCACCCCGCATTGCCTTTACTGACTTTCATTCTTGTTTAGAGCCCATAAACAAGCACCATACATACTCCACTGAAAAGTTTAAAGCTTAATTTCCTTGCCCCTCCTCACTGTACTCACTTATTGAAGCATCAACCCTGGCTAAACCTAATTCTCCTCTTAAAATCTGCCTGTAGTCTTGCAGCTGAGCATTGCGAGAGAAAAATCAAACAATTGTGCTGACTGGACTCCCTTCAGATTTATGATACATATCTCAAATGGGCATCCAACACTGTAGCAATCCTAGTATTTAGCTTTTCCTCTTGCCAGGGTATTACTGCAAACTTCTTTCTCTCAAATCGCCAACATCTACTTCTTTCCTACTCTCAGCTGATGCGTTTGCCTTATACTTCAGAGAGAAAACAAATGCAAACAGACCAGAATTACCTTGGCCTTTTATCACCAATTCCACCAACCTGTTTCCAAATCCCTAGGTAAGGTACATTCCCTTCTGATGAAATGGAGAAGTTTTTCTCCTTCTCTCACCTAAGGCCAGTTTCTCCATGTGTGTGTTTGTATGTGTGTGTGTTTCTTTTTCCTTTACTTTTTCCTCTTTTTTTGGAGATGTGAGTGAAACCCAGGGGTCCTTTACCACTGAGCTACATATCCAGTCTCCCTCCCCCTGTTGCTTTTTTTGTTTTTGTTTTTGTTTGAGACAAGGTCTCACTAAGTTGCTTAGGGCCTCTCTAAGTTGCTGAGGCTGGCCTTGAACCTGCAATCCTCCTGCCTCAGCTATGTGAGTTGCTGGGATTACAGGCATATGCCATTGTGCTGGATCCATTTGTGTTCTAGATCCTATTCCCCCTTGCCTTCCAATTGCAGGACCTCAATCAGGCAATTACTTTTTTCTTTTGTATCAACTATTTCTCGCTTTCTGCCCTATCATTTACATTGACATACAAAGTTGCCTTAATATTATTTATCTAAAGAAAACCCTCTCTTGCTGATTGAGGTGGGTAGCACAAGCCTATATCCTAGACAGGAGGATTGCAAGTTTAAGGCCAGTCTCAGCGACTCACTGCAATACTCAGCAATTTAGGGAGACCCCGTTTCAAAACAAAACAAAACAAAACAAAATTTTAAAACACTGGGGATGTAGCTCAGTGGTAAAATGCCTCTGCGCTCATCCCCAGTACATAAAAGAAAACCCTCTCTTGACTTCATGCTCCATCCATCCAATGTTCATTTCTCTACTTCCTTCATGAGCAAAATTCCTCATAAATTGTCTAAACTTGCTGTTTGCACTTCATTATCTCTGATTCTTTCAACTCACTCCAACAGGATTTTATTACCAGCACACCCTGGAAGAGTTCGAGTCAAGTCAAAATAACCATCAAGCTACATCATGGCAAAGTCAAATTCTCTGTAGTAATATATTGGGATTCACAAAGAGCATATGACATAATTGGTTACTTGCATTGTGTTGAAAACTTTCTGTTTTTCTGACACCACCCACATTTTCCTCCTACTTCAGTGGCCATGTCTTTCTCCCTGGCATAAAACAAGTATTTACCTTACAATCTGTCTGTTCCTACAGGTTTCTAATCACTGATACCCACTCATCAGTCACTAACTTCACAATCTTCCCCTGTTTATGGAACCCTACAAGTTTGCAATTACCATTCTTCACAGAACAATCATTAACCTCTATAGAACTCCAATCACTGATCCCTACAGAACTTTCCATCACTAAACCCTGCAATCCCTCAAACTCCCAACCCTCTCAGGAGCTTGGTCCCAGAATCATAAAGGACTTTCAATCATTAATTGCTACTAATCACCTCATCACTGGTAGCACAGTTTTGACACCACCTAATCACTGATCATCCCTTCTCCCAGTTAACATACAAAATCCTCCACCATCCCCACATTCCACCAGTTTCCCCCCACTGACCTCTTGGTTCCTCTATTGCCCATATTATCACACTAATCACCAACTTTCTAAGATAATGCCAATCAGACTTCCACAAACGTCACCACCATAGACCCCAAAGCCCAGATGTCTCATCCTCACAGATAACTCCCCATCGCCCCAGTCCCCAAATCTAACATTGCCCTTCTTGGATGATCTGGTGTCTAGCCACCCACTATCAGGTACTCACAATCTCTGGCTCCCCCAGACCTTCCCAATCTCGGACACACCACGAAGCCCCCGTTTCTGAGGCCCCCAGCTTTGGAAACCCTGACCTGTCAGTGATGGCCGCAGCCGCCTGTCCATCACTGCCTCCGCAGGTGCGGGGAAACACTGATCTCCAAACACTAGAGCCATCACCGACTCGGATCCCTCAGAGCACTGACCTTCTGAAAGACCCTTCAGCATAGACTCCACCAGTTCCCAAATCTTAACTTCACCGACCACAGTAACCCTCCAATCACTGACCACCTCTGACAGCCAAATTGCCCCCAGCCCATTGCCGCCCTCACCGCGCCGCTGGCTTCGGGCTCGGACGCAGCCATCTCGGGGGGAGGCCCGGCCTTTCGAGCCTTTCCCGCACTCTTCCTCTTGTCCTCAGTCTCGGGCTTTGTCAGGATCTGGCTGCAGCCAGAGGCCGACATGGCGGCCACCGGGAGCGCGGCTACTGTGGGCCCGGGCTGCGATGGCCGCGCCCAGGAGCCTTAGCCCATGGGCGCGGCCATCTTGGCCAAGGCCTTCCGTACGGCGCGGGCGCGGGGGCTTCTGGGACGCGCCCGGAGTGGGACGCGAGCCAGTGACCAGCAGGTCCCGAGCCGCGCTAGGGAAGCTGGGGGGAACCCGTGCCTGTTTACAGAATTTGGCAGGGAATTCTGTTTACAGAATTTGGAGTTGCTTTTCCGAATAAGTCTGTGCAGCCAACTGCCATGTAACCTGGAGAAGATAGGATAAGAAAATAAATCGGAAAAAAAAAAAGAGAAAAACTCAATCTGACAACATCAATTTATAGGGAAAGGACGTTAATCCTTGAGACATGATAAATCCTTTCCTGTAAGGCGAAAAAAGTGGAGCAGCCCTGTTAAGTGAAGAGACCACTCCTCCGTAAGAGTCCAGGATTGGTTGGAGATATTTCAGCAGAAAAAGCAAGCAATTGGAGTAGAAGTGATTTCTCAGTGCACTATTTTGTGTGTTCATTGCGTTCATGGAACAATTATTTTGAGCTTTTTACCCAACAAAAGTGTGCAGTCGAAGTTCGTGCTACGCTAGATACTAGAGAAGGATCAGAGACTCAGATCCAAGCCTCCTCCTGCTGGAATTTGCAATAGGGCAGAGAGGTGGCGAGGTTCTCACAAATAACCTTGTTTCTTTCCCCCCAGTCAAACATACCCTGTTTTGCACCTTCTACTTGGGTGAAAAAACCACTAGTTAACTCAGTCAGCGGTGGTTGCATCTGCTGTCGTTGACTTTTTCACTTTTTATTTGAATATAATTCTCAGTACTTCTTCACTGAGCTCATAAGACTCCCCTAGACTGCCTACCCTCAGGACAATTTTTGCCTAGTCTCCCTAATATTATTGAACATTTGCTAATGTTCTTTTTTTGTTCCACAAATCACAATGATGTGTTTCCCATTTATTTGAAAACAACCCCCAAAATGATTTTTTCCTAGACTTCTGACATCACCCCTTGAACATAGCAAAGCGTATTATAAAATTAAATATTGTGTTTAACAGAATTTTAGTGTGGTCTCCATTGTCTCTGCCTTCTGGTAAGATACCTTTCAACATACTGTCTCTTTGGTGTGGGAGAAACCTGTGATTTGAGGAAATATTCCACAATTAGGCCCAAATCAGTTGACTTTAAATTCATAAAAATGGAGATTTTCCTGAGTGGGCCTGGCCTAATCAGGAGCCTTTAAAAGGGAATGTACCTTCTCTGAAATCAGATTCCAAAGGTGGGAGGGCCTGTGAAGGGGCAGCTTGACCAGGAGCTAGGTACAGCCTCTAATTGCTGAGAGTGGTTTTTGGTTTACAGCTAAGAAAGCCACAAGGGCCTCAGTTCTATAGCAGCAAGGATATGATTTCTGTCCATGATCTAAGGGAACCTGGAATCCCATCTTTCCCTAGAGAGATCTCTAGATTAGGATACAACCCAATGAACACCTTGATTTCAGCTCTTAAAAGACACTGAGCAGAGTACCCATCTGTATTAGCTAGCATTCTCCAGAGAAACAGAGCCAGTGGTACAGATAGATATGTAAGATTTATTATGGGAATTTGCTCATGCTGTCATGAAGGCTAGTGATATGATTCAGTCTGAGCCTAAAGGCCAGGGCAAGTGTAAGTTCCAGAGTCTAAAGTCCTGAGAACTGGGAACTCCAGTGTCAGAGGGCCCAAAAGGAGTGTCCCAGTTCAAGAAGAGAGAGTTCGCCTTTCCTTTGCCTTTTTTCCCCCATAAGACCCTCAATAGATTGAGTGATGCCCATTGACACTGATAATGGATAATATTGCCAATATCTTTCCCCAAACACTGTCAGGTACACCTAGAAATAGTTGCATCTGTTAGGTAGTAGTTAATAACGGGCAATAGAATGCATAGCAAAATCATGGATTTACTTAAAGTTGTCTTTAAGTTACTATTAAGGCTGATGAGTAAATAATTTGCAGCAAATAACCTGTAGAAAGACATTGGTACAAACTTTCAGGATACACAAAAGTAGAAGGAGCTAATTGGGGGAAGAAATCAAGAAAGAAGGATTTATGGGACTAACTTTTGATAGGACCCATAAAGGTCAAGATAAAACTGAGTTATGACCCTAAGTGTCTCTTACTATCTCAGAAGGGGAGATTCTTTAGTGGCACAGGCACAGTATGGCAACGTATGACCCGTCGCTGACCCCAGAATCCATATGAACATAGGACTGAGTTGTAGATGAAGCCCCCCTGAGTAGGATGGCCACCATGACAGCTCCAAACAGGACCAATTAAGGTAAAAAAAAAAAAAAGAAAAGAAAAAAACTCCACTGCTGGAGAAGGAGGAGTTGAAGGACAATGATTGGCGAAGGCAGGAGGACCCCAATTCTCAAGACGATCATAAAACAGCAATAAATTTGAAGATGGCACAGTCCCTTTGTCATTCTCTTCTCGGAGACGGCCCACTCTCTCCCTTAAGAATGCTCTCTGCTTGAGTCTCACTCTCCTTTCACCCGACTCTCATTTGCTTCCACTTTATCTTCATTTATAATAAATTTTTCTCACATGACTTTCAATGTCTGACTTTAAATTTTCTTTCATTGGAACACAAGAACGGAAGTTTGGAGCTTCAGCTCCCTCCTGTCCTGTGACGCACACAGTTATCTGGATATCCATCCTCTAGCTCAAGAAGTTGACACTTAAAATTGACTATCACACCAGCCATGCTATAGACTTCCCATCTATAGAAATGGTGAGATAATAAATTTGTGTTGTTTTAATTCAGTAAAGTTGGTTGTAGTTGCTATACAGTAAAAGAAAACTAAAACTAATTGAAGGGTGAAAAAGGATTGATAGAGATCCTTCGTCACCTACTTGGGACATAGTCCCCTTCTCTGTATCCTTGACACAGTATTCTTTGATCTTCATCTTTCTGGATGTGAACAGTTGTTTCTCCTCCTCCTCAGATTATGGTCCTGACTTTAACTGTTCCTGATATCACAGACCTGATCCAGTCTAAAGCTTACATTTTAAAAAAGAGGTTTCTGTTTCCTATATCCTCTCAG
>CM053399.1:165943334-165961334 GCA_028644305.1 Xerus rutilus
GGCCAGGTGGGTCGATGCCTCTCTGCTGTCCTGGGAGGTGTGGCCAGCGCTACCCCCATGCTCCCCATCCTGGGCTCAACAAGGCAAGTGTGTTGCCACAGGCCCGCCAGGTGGTCCTGATGCAGGCTCCAGCTGTGGGGGTGAGGAAGGCTCTCGGGTGGGGGCAGCTAGGGAAAGGGTGGCATTTACAGCAAGTGGCATCCTAAGGCATCCTCACAGAGTCTCCAACACACCAGAGTTTTCATTCATTTTCCTCTAATTTCAAATGAAAAGAATTCCCTCTGTGACTTTTAACACATGAACTTTGGGATTCCAGGTCCAAACCATAACAAGAATAATCATCCTTGTCTATTTTCTCATACAAAAGATAATATTCCTAACTGTTCAACATTGACATTATTGTTTTCTATATATTTTGGCAGATATTTCTAGAATCCCTTTCAGTTCAAGTAAGTGTCTTAGTTTATCATTTACTAATTTTTTTCTTAAGAATTGTGCTGAATGTATTAGGTATTTGCTATATTTATTGAAATAATCAGTTTTTACTATCAGGCTTTGGTAAATTTTATAGGCTCCAAATATATTTAGAATTTCTAATATTAAATAAATTTTAACTCATACAAAGTCAACAGACTAATACACTAAATCCTGATACTCAGGTTCAAGTATTCACTCTTTGCTATTCTTTTTTTCCGCTATACTTTTCCCTACATGTCCCCTTCAATTCTTTTTCTTTCTTTCTTTCTTTTTTTTTTTTTTTTGGTGCTGGGAATTGAATCCAGGACCTTGCAGATGTTCAACATGTGCTCTGCCACTGAGCTACGCCCTCAGTCTTTTTAACAGTTTTAAAGTAACATTCATAGAGATTAAATTGCACATAACTTGATTGTGTAATTTTGACAGATTGACACATCTTCTAATTTATTTAGATACAGAACATTTCCACTATTTCAGAAAGCTCCCTTATGTCTTATAACAATAAGTTTAATTGTCCAAAGACTGGTACTTTTCTTAATTTTTTCATCAAATTAGTTTTTTCAGCCTTGAAACTTTATATGAGTAGAACCATATACAGTATATACTCTATTGTGTTCACTAACTTTAATTCAGTATGATGTCTCCACAGTTCTCCAGTGATGTTGCCTGTGCTTCATTCCTTTTTATGGCTAAATAAAATTCTGTTATGTAAGTATGCATGGTTTATTGATTCACCTGAAGATTAGTATCTGGACAGTTTCTAGATTTGTTGCTTACTTTAATAAACTACTAGAAACACTGAAAAAAAGAAGAACTCCCTGTGTGTACACTAGTTTTGGACAAACAGTTTGGGGAGATTTTTCAGCCAACTTCCTGTGTTTTATCTTCAGAATGCCTCACCCAGAGTGCAGTCAACAAAGATATTTCTAGAGGGGAACTGAAGCATGTCAATCATACATGTTGTGGAAACATTACTAATGTCCATATTTTTAATCCTCATACTTGACAGGGAAATAGCTATATCCCTTGGTAAATAGAAATCAAAGATATTTTTAAATGGTTTATTAAAAATCTCTTTCAGAATATTGACATTGCACATTTTAACCACGCACAGTCACTTACATAGGTAGATATCCCTAGACAATAAAAATATGGCACATCGTGTTCACATTGAAAGGGGCAAGATGACGGTGAAGTTCAGGGCAGAGAGGGGCCGGGACGTTAAGCTCAGCCCCAGCCACAGACACACACTGACCTGGGCCCACGGGAGAAGAGAGATTAAGTCCTAGAACCCCTCTGTGCAACGGACACTAATGGTTCCCCAGCCTGTCCTGTGCTCAGCTGAGACCCTGCCACACAGCAGCTGTGACCCTTAGGCAAGTCAACAGCCCTGCCCTGAGCATCCCACCTGCTGAGGCACTGGCCTCCAGGGAGAGGGCAGAACTCCAAGGACGTGCAAAACTCCCGACACTGCTCTATGGGGGAGCCTCTTCCCCAACAGCGCCTTGGCAGAGCGGGCCCGTTCTCCAGACTGCCATGATATTTGTCACAGCACAGGTCAGAATCAGAAGAAAGGAGTTGCCCACGTTCCTGTTTGGACCTGGCCTCTGCCTGTCGCTCCAAGTGTGCTGGGCCAAGGACACAGTCCCTATGCCCTCTAGTTTCCTTCTCCGTGAGACAGGAATGACTACCAGGTGCCCCACAGGGTGATGGTGAGGATTAGCAACCAGAGGGAGCACAGCTGTGCCTAGAGAAACAGGAGTGCCCTGAGGGCAGTCGAGGGCCACATGGGCTCAGGGGCCGGGCCGAGGAGGGAGACCACACCAGTGCCTGGAGGTGGGGGGTGGCTTAGAGCATGGAAGGAATAACTCATAAGGTCATAGCTGTGTCCCAGAAGCCTGCACGGGGGACTGTCACCCTGTGGGCTTAAGGCATTTGCATCTGTGTTGCTATATAGCTTGTTCCAGGGCTCTCTGCTGGTTTGTGGGCTTGGTCTGGTATTAAATCATCCCTGGGAATTGCTTCCAATCCCCAGGGAATCTCGGGGTCCAGCAGGTGGGGTGGCGTCCAAGTCGGTACTCCGGAAAGAGGAAAGCGGACGCCTCTGGGCTGGGCGCAGGGGAGCAGCGAGGGGAGCCTGTGTGTGGCTGTGCATGTGCCCACACGTGGGCATCTACACTCTGCTGCTGGAGGAGGAAGCCCTCTGGGCCCAGGGAAGGAGGGCAGGACCGTGAGGATGGGGGCCGAGTGGTGACAGAGAGAATTTCACTTCACATGCCATTCGTGTCCCAAATGAACACTCGAGAAAACATGAGGCCTGGCCCACAGCTCGGACACGTGGGCCCTACACACCTTGCCGGTCACCCAGGGGCAGCAGGCTGCTGAGAACGGGGACGGGGCAGGGTGTGTGCGGCTCACGGCGACCCCGGGTCTGTCCATCGTGGACTTTCCATGTGGGTTTGGGATCATCTTTCTGCCACGTTACTGGATTCAGTAGCAACCACCTTGCCGACCCTGATGGACACATTCATCAGGAGGTAGAGGAGACCCGGGCCCAGCTCAAGGGACAGCGACACATGTCTGTCCTCTCCTCTCGCCACCACCCTGAAGCATACTGGAACCAGAGAAGCCAGGCTGGGAGTCTCTGGAAAGCGGCTGTCCTCATGGAGGGGAACACACCCTGCACGGTGCATGTTCTGGGGGGACAGGGGCCCCTGCCCGAGGGCCTGGGGCCACAGGGCCTGGTGAAAACCACTCGGCTCCTGCCTCCTCCTCCAGGCCTGGGGAGCCACCCTGGACATTGCTCAGGCACACCAGCACCAACTGCGCTGGGGAAGAGGGGAGGGTTCTGCCTCTTCACTTCGGGTTCCCTCTTCTTTTTCAGGTGCAACCCAGGCCTGCCCCCAAGGGAAGAGCTCTCAGGTGAGGGACAGGAAATGCAGCCCTGGGCTGAGGGACAACAGGAGCATCACGAAGTCATGGGGCCACTGCCAGCCCCGCCGGCCCCATTATGCCTCTGGGTACACTGGGCACCCCCAACCCCCGTCTCCGAGGGGCACAGCCCCCTTTGGAAGGTGACTTCAGGAGCAGTTACAGATAGATGCGGGCCCTGAGGGAGGGCATCAGGGAGTCTGCTCCAGCTCTGTCAGCTCAGCCCAAGGGCCAGGCCTCGCCCTCCCTCGCCCTGCTCTGTCCGCAGCTCGCCGCCCACCCGTGGGGGCCACCCTCTCCCCCACACGAGCAGCACACCTGACTCCTCCCTAGGAAGGCTCTGCCGCTCACCCACCACTGGCCTTGCCCTTCTGTCCCCAGGACACAGATTCTGGGACCTCTCCCTCCCTCACGCGCCCCTGCTAAGTTCTGAGTGTTGGCGTCCTCCAGTATCACCTATAGAACCTACTCCCCAGGTGACGCCACTAAGAGGTGGACCCTTTGGGAAACGATTCAGTCACGACGGTGCCACCCTCTGCAGTGGGACCAGCACCCTTATAAACGAGGCAGAGCCCCCTCAGCCTGTGGAACTCAGCCAGGAGGGCTGAGCGTGAGATCTGTGCCTTCGCCAGACAGTGAATATGCTCCCGCCTCGTGGCAGACTGCCAGCCTCTGAGCCTGGGAGCCATAAGTTTCTGTTGCTTATAAGCTACTCAGGCTGAGGGACCTCGCCACAGCCGCCCAGAGGCACTGGGACGGGGCCCCGTCCCCTCGCCTCACACCACACACCCTCAGGGTCCAACATCTCAAAACAGCTCCCCCTTCCCAGCCATGCCACGGGTCAAGGCCACCCGAAGGCCATGGAGCAACACAGCTTCTCTACATCACTCATAGGCTCCTGTAGGTGCCCAGCCTGGGGAGCACAGCAAACACGACAAGAATCTATCACCAGATCAGAGAGAGGACCCCAGGAGGCTTAAGAGAGAGCATCAGTCAGGGGGCCAGGAGGGGAAACCGCACGGCCTCCCGCCCCAGACAGGGCGCTGGAGGAGGCCCCTGGGAACCACTCCCATGAGGCACACGTGTCAGTGGCAAGAAGGAAGGGGTCCAGGAGAACCAGGTGCCAGAGCCCAGGACCCCAGCCATCAGAGCTGCTCCTATGGACAAGAGGGATATTGACACTCTGAAGAACAAGCCAGTCACTGACGACCTCGGGGAGTCTGTAAACCCTGGGGCCTTGGTGGAGCTGGCGCCATGTCCCCCAGGCTCAGGCACAGACCCCATCAACCAAGTCCCTGGGAGCATCAGGCTGCCTGCGCCCCCCTCCTCGTAGGACGGGGATGAGGCCACATTCTGCAGACTCAAGCACGTCCCCGGGCTGGATGCTGTCCCCAGCAAACGAAGGTCACAGCCAGGGCTGTGAGTGCCAAGACAGCTAGGCAGTCCCAGGGCCAGCAACCGTGTTAGAGGCAACCACCTTCCCTGCTGCCCGGGAGTGCCCTGGCCCGGGACCCGCAATCCACAGTCGGTAGGCTCTGCGGACACAGAACCCCAGCATCTGCCTCAGGCTCCATCAAAGGGTGAAATAAAAACCAGAGGCATTGCTTTTGGGGTCTTCATGCACTGAGGAGGGGGCAGCAGAGAAAGAGCCAGGTTCCAATCAGATGCATCAGGCTGTTTGCAGAGAACCCCCCACCACCAGCAGTCAGAGCTGCCTCTGTGACCGTGGGCAAGGGGATCAGGCTCCTGCGGCCACCCCCTTGTTCCCGACTGGCTCGGAAAGATGCTTTCCACCACTATCCTGAAACCATCTTCCACCCCCTGTCCACCTAGAGGTGTAGAAACTCTGGAAGCTGCATGCTCCCACAGGGCCAACTCTAACGACCCTTGGGCCGGCTGGGCTCCCAGGGACCCTCTGCTCATCCCCAGCCAGGTTTTCCGTCCCCGTCTCCGCTGTAGCCCCAGCAGCCGCGCACCGGCTGCAGTCAAGCGTCCTTTGGAGAACCGGTTCAGGACCTCCCAGGACTTGGTGCTCACACCTGGAAGGGCTCCACCTCTGCTCCCTGAGGGCCTGCTTGGGCTGCCCTGCCACGACTGGGCCAGGGCCAGAGACCTCATGGCCTTCCTCTCTCGCCCATTTCTAAGCCCCTTCCCTGCACCTGCCCGCATGCCCCATTGCTTGAACATCTTGCTCTTGTCATGATACATTTCAAGAGAAAGAGACTCAGAACATTTCACGATGCTGAGACGCTTTCTATGGAGAGGAAGGTAAAGAGTCCAACCAAAGACACAGATGAGCCCGACCTCAGGCCACCCGGTGGAGGGGTGCATGAGAACACCAAGGCTCCCCGCTAGCGTGCAGCCAGCCTGCAGGGTAGCAAGAGAGACAGAGCTTCTGATCTCACAGGATGAGAGAGCCAGTGGAAACCTCCTCCGCGGGTGAGGAACTGTGGCCAGCTGCCTCCTGCTGAAGCGAAGCCCACCTGTGAGTTTCCCACAGTCACTCATGTCCTGCCCCCTCTTCTGGTGTCCTCTAGGTGAGAAGGGAACAGGATTCCCTGGCTCTGTGGCATCTGATGGGGAGCTGATGGGCAGAACCTGGCCCGGTCCCTCTTTGCCACTGGGCTCCCACAGGACCATTGTGCCTCTCAGTGGCCCCTTTAGGGTGTCTGGACTTCCTCTCCCTCTCCCAAATTCAGAGGGGGCACAGATGCCCAGCAACAGGAGGGGACAGGCGAGAACCCTGTGTGGTGTCACTTTGGCCAGGCGCTGTGAACACCACAGGCCACGGGTGGACGGTGGGGCTGCAGGGGGTAAAGCAGAAACCTTGCCCTCCCCCCGGCACGCCGCAACATGAAGGGTCAGAGTAAAGGGAGGGCAGGAAACTGTCCCAGCCAACCTGGGAGGGCAGGAGCAATGACATTACGGCTTGAACAAGCAATCTCCACACAGGAATCTCCACCAGTGATAGGCAGGGTCCCCTCCCACCCCTGCAGTGGGGACTTATTTCCAACCTAGCAACGCAAAGGTCAGGCCTCCCAGGGGGCCCGTGTCCCTGCAAAACCCACATGCAGAGGAGGGTCGGGAACGGGGACTAGTCTCCCGTGCCACATGGACAAGTGCCCAGGGAGCACGGTGGGTGGTGCTTGCCGGGCCGAGGCCAGGGCTCACCGGGCCAGGCCCCAGGGACAGGCAGGGTGCTGAGCATCTGTCATCGTCTGGGTGTACCTCTGCCCGTGACAGCAAGGTCTCCCGCTGAGTGTGTGCCTGGAGGCGAGGAAGCTCCTGTCCACGGACGCTCCATGCTGAGTGGCAAATCGCACTTCTGTGGACCTCGGGGACAGCCGGCCTTTCCTGGAGAAAGGATCCTTCCAGTCAGAAGAACCACCGTGGAGAAATGGGGCCCCGTGGGACAAGGTTCCACGGGAAGGGAGAGAAGGTCCACCTTGTGCTGAGACGAGGCCCTGCGGAGCACAGGGTTCCCGGGTTCCCCCTCACCAGGCTGCGTGTGGCTCTCCTCCTGGGCCCCAATCACAGTGCCCCAGGGGATGTTTCCAGCCCCAAGTGGCTTCCCAGCAAGCCCTGTGCTCTCTCGCATCGCATTGTTCTTTATGAAACTGAGCAGGGTCTCCTCCTCAGCGCCAACGATTGTCCTCTGTGCTGAGGCGGCCTCTGGGACCTTCCTCTGCCAGGGCGCACCCCGGCTGGTCCCCGTTGGGGACACACGGCTCAAGCTCCACAGGCAGGTCCTGTGTCTGGAGGAAGGGTGCAGGGCTTCTGGCTCAGTGTGGCCTCTACTCAGCCCGCTGCGGTCACCTCAGCAAACGAGTCACACGAGTCTTCTTATTCGTCCACGCCCACGCCCAGGTCCACGTCCATGTCCTCTGGTCAAGGCCATCGTAGGGACGAAGAGCAACTGCTGGAAAAGAAGAGCCACGATGAAGTGGAGTCAGCAGAGGAGCCCTGGCGTTGCTGGCGGTCTCTTGAAGGAGGCAGAGGAGGGAGAGGCCAGGGCAGAGGGGCTCACCCACAGCTGTGATGCTGTCATCTAATTGCAGCCTTCTTTATTCTCTGGGTACTCTCTGAAGGTAAGAAAGATCTGTCTGTCTAATCTAGTCACTCAGACAGAAAGACAGACTGACTGGCTGATGGCTATCTCAGCCAGTTTATCTTCACGCTCAAATTTGGCCAGTGGGAGCTCCTTCAAAAGGGCTGCGGCAGCCGGTTGTGGTGCTGCACGCCTGTAATCTCAGCGGCTCAGGAGGCCGGGGCAGGAGGATCACATGTTCAAGCCAGCCCTGGCGACTCAGTGGCAAAGTCCTAATCAACTTAGCGAGGACCTGTCTCAGAATTTAAAGGAAAAAACTCATACACGTACATATGGGCGTGCATTAAGCACCCCTGGGTTCAATCCCTGGTACAAAAAATAAATGAAATAAAAAGTCTACGGTGTCCTCTGCACGTGTCCCCACACTGTCTGAGCGCTCTCCTACTTTCCTCCACACCAGATGTTGCTGCATTCACCCTGGGCTTCCCTGACACAGACCCATAATCTGTCATTTCCCCAGGGAACTCGGGTCCCCAGTGGAGACTGCTTGTGAAACCAAGATCCATGCACAGATCAGGCATCACGATCGTTTCCCTGTGAAACGCCTGGCCGAGAGACACAAACAATCCCTCCCTTTTCTCCCGTAGTTTCAGATCACCTTGAGTGAAAATCATAAGGCTCTCATGGAAAAACGCTGCATGGAGACACTAAGCCAGAAAGGGAAGAAACTAAGAAGGACCATGGTCTTTGGGAAGTAGCACGTTAGTGGATTTCAGACCCCACATCCAGTCCAACCACCACTACACTTCACAAAGGCTATTTCCAGGGCAGGGAGCAAACGCAATGTTGTTAAGGGGGTCCCACATCACTGGGGTGACAATGTGGTTGTTTTTGATTTTACAAATGAAAATCAATATTCCGTGCTGAGAGACACATCAGCATTCTGAATAATGCCAGGGTCCTACTCTGTCACTGCAGTCCCCTGAGAGTTGTGCCCGAGCGAAAGGTGCCACAGGAAAACAGATTTTGGCAAATTCTCTCCAGTCCTCAAGGCTGCCCCGAAAGACAATGGGGAGCTCTTACTTGCTAGATGTCCGGGGTGCCTCTCCTCGTTCCCTTGCCCTGGGCCACTTTCTCCTCTCCCCTGGTAGAGGAGGACTTAGTGGAGTCCTCGCCTTTGGCCAAGTGGACGGAGGTGGCCTCCCTAGACACGTGCCTACAAGGCTGTCGCCCCTTCTGCCAGCCGCAGAAAAGATGCTCCCACACTGGCCTGCCATGAAAGTCCTACTGCAAAATGTGGGACCAGAAGAATGGCCTCCTGTCACTGGGAGATAACCCGAGGATGAGAACGGAGACCGGACAGATAGAAGTTAGAAGTTACTAGGGCGATTCTCTGAAAGGGTCTAGCGGCCTCTGAAGGGGCAACGGCGATCCCGGGAAAGGAAGAGCCAGCCTCACCGGTGGCTGCATATCTGCATGTCGTGCGAGTGCGGCACGGAAAGTCAGGCAGCCACAGACGCACTCGGTGATTTTGGAGACGAGACTGCTTCGGAACGTCTACTCACTCTCGGCGCAGCCAGGAGCGCTCCCCAAGCCCCGGACCCCAAGCAGCAGCAACTGGGCTTCTCGCCGAAAGCGTCGCTGGAGTCCAGAGACCCCAACCGCCCGGGGATGTGGCGCGGGGTTGCAGGCGGCGGTTGGGCAGGGCGAGGCGCGCGCCCTCTGATGGCCGTTGGTGCGCAATGCTCTTCGCGCTGTCTGGAGAAACCGCTGTTGTCTATCCCAATCTGCTGCTGTCAAATGGTGTGGGCTGGGGACCAAAATATGTGATAACAAGGGAAGTCAGTGGCTTTTATTTTTAGTTTTAAAATGTAAGTACACACATTTAAAAGTATATATCACTCAATGGCTATGTGGGGCCTACAGTTCTAGATGTGCTCCCTGGCATGTGCTGGAAACGGTAAGCGAGGTCCCCTTCTTAGATTCCATTATCCCCTAAGGTTCATCAAGAAGTGGCAGAAAGTACGCGGTTATTCCATATATTCCTCTTCTCTCTGCTACTGACTTATCTCAGAGCCCGAAAGGCTTTAAACCCAAAATTCCCCAATGAAAGAAACTGCCACTATATGAACTCTCTCACTCCTTTCTATGTGGACAGAATGAGGAGCCCAGAAGGAGACGCAGCTCAGCTGCTCAACAGGAGCAGCTAGAATTCTTGGCTGAAGCACTGCCACCTCTCACCTGCAGCCACTCGCACCAACGGCCATCAGAGGGCGCGCGCCTCGCCCTGCCCAACCGCCGCCTGCAACCCCGCGCCACATCCCCGGGCGGTTGGGGTCTCTGGACTCCAGCGACGCTTTCGGCGAGAAGCCCAGTTGCTGCTGCTTGGGGTCCGGGGCTTGGGGAGCGCTCCTGGCTGCGCCGAGAGTGAGTAGACGTTCCGAAGCAGTCTCGTCTCCAAAATCACCGAGTGCGTCTGTGGCTGCCTGACTTTCCGTGCCGCACTCGCACGACATGCAGATATGCAGCCACCGGTGAGGCTGGCTCTTCCTTTCCCGGGATCGCCGTTGCCCCTTCAGAGGCCGCTAGACCCTTTCAGAGAATCGCCCTAGTAACTTCTAACTTCTATCTGTCCGGTCTCCGTTCTCATCCTCGGGTTATCTCCCAGTGACAGGAGGCCATTCTTCTGGTCCCACATTTTGCAGTAGGACTTTCATGGCAGGCCAGTGTGGGAGCATCTTTTCTGCGGCTGGCAGAAGGGGCGACAGCCTTGTAGGCACGTGTCTAGGGAGGCCACCTCCGTCCACTTGGCCAAAGGCGAGGACTCCACTAAGTCCTCCTCTACCAGGGGAGAGGAGAAAGTGGCCCAGGGCAAGGGAACGAGGAGAGGCACCCCGGACATCTAGCAAGTAAGAGCTCCCCATTGTCTTTCGGGGCAGCCTTGAGGACTGGAGAGAATTTGCCAAAATCTGTTTTCCTGTGGCACCTTTCGCTCGGGCACAACTCTCAGGGGACTGCAGTGACAGAGTAGGACCCTGGCATTATTCAGAATGCTGATGTGTCTCTCAGCACGGAATATTGATTTTCATTTGTAAAATCAAAAACAACCACATTGTCACCCCAGTGATGTGGGACCCCCTTAACAACATTGCGTTTGCTCCCTGCCCTGGAAATAGCCTTTGTGAAGTGTAGTGGTGGTTGGACTGGATGTGGGGTCTGAAATCCACTAACGTGCTACTTCCCAAAGACCATGGTCCTTCTTAGTTTCTTCCCTTTCTGGCTTAGTGTCTCCATGCAGCGTTTTTCCATGAGAGCCTTATGATTTTCACTCAAGGTGATCTGAAACTACGGGAGAAAAGGGAGGGATTGTTTGTGTCTCTCGGCCAGGCGTTTCACAGGGAAACGATCGTGATGCCTGATCTGTGCATGGATCTTGGTTTCACAAGCAGTCTCCACTGGGGACCCGAGTTCCCTGGGGAAATGACAGATTATGGGTCTGTGTCAGGGAAGCCCAGGGTGAATGCAGCAACATCTGGTGTGGAGGAAAGTAGGAGAGCGCTCACACAGTGTGGGGACACGTGCAGAGGACACCGTAGACTTTTTATTTCATTTATTTTTTGTACCAGGGATTGAACCCAGGGGTGCTTAATGCACGCCCATATGTACGTGTATGAGTTTTTTCCTTTAAATTCTGAGACAGGTCCTCGCTAAGTTGATTAGGACTTTGCCACTGAGTCGCCAGGGCTGGCTTGAACATGTGATCCTCCTGCCCCGGCCTCCTGAGCCGCTGAGATTACAGGCGTGCAGCACCACAACCGGCTGCCGCAGCCCTTTTGAAGGAGCTCCCACTGGCCAAATTTGAGCGTGAAGATAAACTGGCTGAGATAGCCATCAGCCAGTCAGTCTGTCTTTCTGTCTGAGTGACTAGATTAGACAGACAGATCTTTCTTACCTTCAGAGAGTACCCAGAGAATAAAGAAGGCTGCAATTAGATGACAGCATCACAGCTGTGGGTGAGCCCCTCTGCCCTGGCCTCTCCCTCCTCTGCCTCCTTCAAGAGACCGCCAGCAACGCCAGGGCTCCTCTGCTGACTCCACTTCATCGTGGCTCTTCTTTTCCAGCAGTTGCTCTTCGTCCCTACGATGGCCTTGACCAGAGGACATGGACGTGGACCTGGGCGTGGGCGTGGACGAATAAGAAGACTCGTGTGACTCGTTTGCTGAGGTGACCGCAGCGGGCTGAGTAGAGGCCACACTGAGCCAGAAGCCCTGCACCCTTCCTCCAGACACAGGACCTGCCTGTGGAGCTTGAGCCGTGTGTCCCCAACGGGGACCAGCCGGGGTGCGCCCTGGCAGAGGAAGGTCCCAGAGGCCGCCTCAGCACAGAGGACAATCGTTGGCGCTGAGGAGGAGACCCTGCTCAGTTTCATAAAGAACAATGCGATGCGAGAGAGCACAGGGCTTGCTGGGAAGCCACTTGGGGCTGGAAACATCCCCTGGGGCACTGTGATTGGGGCCCAGGAGGAGAGCCACACGCAGCCTGGTGAGGGGGAACCCGGGAACCCTGTGCTCCGCAGGGCCTCGTCTCAGCACAAGGTGGACCTTCTCTCCCTTCCCGTGGAACCTTGTCCCACGGGGCCCCATTTCTCCACGGTGGTTCTTCTGACTGGAAGGATCCTTTCTCCAGGAAAGGCCGGCTGTCCCCGAGGTCCACAGAAGTGCGATTTGCCACTCAGCATGGAGCGTCCGTGGACAGGAGCTTCCTCGCCTCCAGGCACACACTCAGCGGGAGACCTTGCTGTCACGGGCAGAGGTACACCCAGACGATGACAGATGCTCAGCACCCTGCCTGTCCCTGGGGCCTGGCCCGGTGAGCCCTGGCCTCGGCCCGGCAAGCACCACCCACCGTGCTCCCTGGGCACTTGTCCATGTGGCACGGGAGACTAGTCCCCGTTCCCGACCCTCCTCTGCATGTGGGTTTTGCAGGGACACGGGCCCCCTGGGAGGCCTGACCTTTGCGTTGCTAGGTTGGAAATAAGTCCCCACTGCAGGGGTGGGAGGGGACCCTGCCTATCACTGGTGGAGATTCCTGTGTGGAGATTGCTTGTTCAAGCCGTAATGTCATTGCTCCTGCCCTCCCAGGTTGGCTGGGACAGTTTCCTGCCCTCCCTTTACTCTGACCCTTCATGTTGCGGCGTGCCGGGGGGAGGGCAAGGTTTCTGCTTTACCCCCTGCAGCCCCACCGTCCACCCGTGGCCTGTGGTGTTCACAGCGCCTGGCCAAAGTGACACCACACAGGGTTCTCGCCTGTCCCCTCCTGTTGCTGGGCATCTGTGCCCCCTCTGAATTTGGGAGAGGGAGAGGAAGTCCAGACACCCTAAAGGGGCCACTGAGAGGCACAATGGTCCTGTGGGAGCCCAGTGGCAAAGAGGGACCGGGCCAGGTTCTGCCCATCAGCTCCCCATCAGATGCCACAGAGCCAGGGAATCCTGTTCCCTTCTCACCTAGAGGACACCAGAAGAGGGGGCAGGACATGAGTGACTGTGGGAAACTCACAGGTGGGCTTCGCTTCAGCAGGAGGCAGCTGGCCACAGTTCCTCACCCGCGGAGGAGGTTTCCACTGGCTCTCTCATCCTGTGAGATCAGAAGCTCTGTCTCTCTTGCTACCCTGCAGGCTGGCTGCACGCTAGCGGGGAGCCTTGGTGTTCTCATGCACCCCTCCACCGGGTGGCCTGAGGTCGGGCTCATCTGTGTCTTTGGTTGGACTCTTTACCTTCCTCTCCATAGAAAGCGTCTCAGCATCGTGAAATGTTCTGAGTCTCTTTCTCTTGAAATGTATCATGACAAGAGCAAGATGTTCAAGCAATGGGGCATGCGGGCAGGTGCAGGGAAGGGGCTTAGAAATGGGCGAGAGAGGAAGGCCATGAGGTCTCTGGCCCTGGCCCAGTCGTGGCAGGGCAGCCCAAGCAGGCCCTCAGGGAGCAGAGGTGGAGCCCTTCCAGGTGTGAGCACCAAGTCCTGGGAGGTCCTGAACCGGTTCCCCAAAGGACGCTTGACTGCAGCCGGTGCGCGGCTGCTGGGGCTACAGCGGAGACGGGGACGGAAAACCTGGCTGGGGATGAGCAGAGGGTCCCTGGGAGCCCAGCCGGCCCAAGGGTCGTTAGAGTTGGCCCTGTGGGAGCATGCAGCTTCCAGAGTTTCTACACCTCTAGGTGGACAGGGGGTGGAAGATGGTTTCAGGATAGTGGTGGAAAGCATCTTTCCGAGCCAGTCGGGAACAAGGGAGTGGCCGCAGGAGCCTGATCCCCTTGCCCACGGTCACAGAGGCAGCTCTGACTGCTGGTGGTGGGGGGTTCTCTGCAAACAGCCTGATGCATCTGATTGGAACCTGGCTCTTTCTCTGCTGCCCCCTCCTCAGTGCATGAAGACCCCAAAAGCAATGCCTCTGGTTTTTATTTCACCCTTTGATGGAGCCTGAGGCAGATGCTGGGGTTCTGTGTCCGCAGAGCCTACCGACTGTGGATCGCGGGTCCCGGGCCAGGGCACTCCCGGGCAGCAGGGAAGGTGGTTGCCTCCAACACGGTTGCTGGCCCTGGGACTGCCTAGCTGTCTTGGCACTCACAGCCCTGGCTGTGACCTTCGTTTGCTGGGGACGGCATCCAGCCCGGGGACGTGCTTGAGTCTGCAGAATGTGGCCTCATCCCCGTCCTACGAGGAGGGGGGCGCAGGCAGCCTGATGCTCCCAGGGACTTGGTTGATGGGGTCCGTGCCTGAGCCTGGGGGACATGGCGCCAGCTCCACCAAGGCCCCAGGGTTTACAGACTCCCCGAGGTCGTCAGTGACTGGCTTGTTCTTCAGAGTGTCAATATCCCTCTTGTCCATAGGAGCAGCTCTGATGGCTGGGGTCCTGGGCTCTGGCACCTGGTTCTCCTGGACCCCTTCCTTCTTGCCACTGACACGTGTGCCTCATGGGAGTGGTTCCCAGGGGCCTCCTCCAGCGCCCTGTCTGGGGCGGGAGGCCGTGCGGTTTCCCCTCCTGGCCCCCTGACTGATGCTCTCCCTTAAGCCTCCTGGGGTCCTCTCTCTGATCTGGTGATAGATTCTTGTCGTGTTTGCTGTGCTCCCCAGGCTGGGCACCTACAGGAGCCTATGAGTGATGTAGAGAAGCTGTGTTGCTCCATGGCCTTCGGGTGGCCTTGACCCGTGGCATGGCTGGGAAGGGGGAGCTGTTTTGAGATGTTGGACCCTGAGGGTGTGTGGTGTGAGGCGAGGGGACGGGGCCCCGTCCCAGTGCCTCTGGGCGGCTGTGGTGAGGTCCCTCAGCCTGAGTAGCTTATAAGCAACAGAAACTTATGGCTCCCAGGCTCAGAGGCTGGCAGTCTGCCACGAGGCGGGAGCATATTCACTGTCTGGCGAAGGCACAGATCTCACGCTCAGCCCTCCTGGCTGAGTTCCACAGGCTGAGGGGGCTCTGCCTCGTTTATAAGGGTGCTGGTCCCACTGCAGAGGGTGGCACCGTCGTGACTGAATCGTTTCCCAAAGGGTCCACCTCTTAGTGGCGTCACCTGGGGAGTAGGTTCTATAGGTGATACTGGAGGACGCCAACACTCAGAACTTAGCAGGGGCGCGTGAGGGAGGGAGAGGTCCCAGAATCTGTGTCCTGGGGACAGAAGGGCAAGGCCAGTGGTGGGTGAGCGGCAGAGCCTTCCTAGGGAGGAGTCAGGTGTGCTGCTCGTGTGGGGGAGAGGGTGGCCCCCACGGGTGGGCGGCGAGCTGCGGACAGAGCAGGGCGAGGGAGGGCGAGGCCTGGCCCTTGGGCTGAGCTGACAGAGCTGGAGCAGACTCCCTGATGCCCTCCCTCAGGGCCCGCATCTATCTGTAACTGCTCCTGAAGTCACCTTCCAAAGGGGGCTGTGCCCCTCGGAGACGGGGGTTGGGGGTGCCCAGTGTACCCAGAGGCATAATGGGGCCGGCGGGGCTGGCAGTGGCCCCATGACTTCGTGATGCTCCTGTTGTCCCTCAGCCCAGGGCTGCATTTCCTGTCCCTCACCTGAGAGCTCTTCCCTTGGGGGCAGGCCTGGGTTGCACCTGAAAAAGAAGAGGGAACCCGAAGTGAAGAGGCAGAACCCTCCCCTCTTCCCCAGCGCAGTTGGTGCTGGTGTGCCTGAGCAATGTCCAGGGTGGCTCCCCAGGCCTGGAGGAGGAGGCAGGAGCCGAGTGGTTTTCACCAGGCCCTGTGGCCCCAGGCCCTCGGGCAGGGGCCCCTGTCCCCCCAGAACATGCACCGTGCAGGGTGTGTTCCCCTCCATGAGGACAGCCGCTTTCCAGAGACTCCCAGCCTGGCTTCTCTGGTTCCAGTATGCTTCAGGGTGGTGGCGAGAGGAGAGGACAGACATGTGTCGCTGTCCCTTGAGCTGGGCCCGGGTCTCCTCTACCTCCTGATGAATGTGTCCATCAGGGTCGGCAAGGTGGTTGCTACTGAATCCAGTAACGTGGCAGAAAGATGATCCCAAACCCACATGGAAAGTCCACGATGGACAGACCCGGGGTCGCCGTGAGCCGCACACACCCTGCCCCGTCCCCGTTCTCAGCAGCCTGCTGCCCCTGGGTGACCGGCAAGGTGTGTAGGGCCCACGTGTCCGAGCTGTGGGCCAGGCCTCATGTTTTCTCGAGTGTTCATTTGGGACACGAATGGCATGTGAAGTGAAATTCTCTCTGTCACCACTCGGCCCCCATCCTCACGGTCCTGCCCTCCTTCCCTGGGCCCAGAGGGCTTCCTCCTCCAGCAGCAGAGTGTAGATGCCCACGTGTGGGCACATGCACAGCCACACACAGGCTCCCCTCGCTGCTCCCCTGCGCCCAGCCCAGAGGCGTCCGCTTTCCTCTTTCCGGAGTACCGACTTGGACGCCACCCCACCTGCTGGACCCCGAGATTCCCTGGGGATTGGAAGCAATTCCCAGGGATGATTTAATACCAGACCAAGCCCACAAACCAGCAGAGAGCCCTGGAACAAGCTATATAGCAACACAGATGCAAATGCCTTAAGCCCACAGGGTGACAGTCCCCCGTGCAGGCTTCTGGGACACAGCTATGACCTTATGAGTTATTCCTTCCATGCTCTAAGCCACCCCCCACCTCCAGGCACTGGTGTGGTCTCCCTCCTCGGCCCGGCCCCTGAGCCCATGTGGCCCTCGACTGCCCTCAGGGCACTCCTGTTTCTCTAGGCACAGCTGTGCTCCCTCTGGTTGCTAATCCTCACCATCACCCTGTGGGGCACCTGGTAGTCATTCCTGTCTCACGGAGAAGGAAACTAGAGGGCATAGGGACTGTGTCCTTGGCCCAGCACACTTGGAGCGACAGGCAGAGGCCAGGTCCAAACAGGAACGTGGGCAACTCCTTTCTTCTGATTCTGACCTGTGCTGTGACAAATATCATGGCAGTCTGGAGAACGGGCCCGCTCTGCCAAGGCGCTGTTGGGGAAGAGGCTCCCCCATAGAGCAGTGTCGGGAGTTTTGCACGTCCTTGGAGTTCTGCCCTCTCCCTGGAGGCCAGTGCCTCAGCAGGTGGGATGCTCAGGGCAGGGCTGTTGACTTGCCTAAGGGTCACAGCTGCTGTGTGGCAGGGTCTCAGCTGAGCACAGGACAGGCTGGGGAACCATTAGTGTCCGTTGCACAGAGGGGTTCTAGGACTTAATCTCTCTTCTCCCGTGGGCCCAGGTCAGTGTGTGTCTGTGGCTGGGGCTGAGCTTAACGTCCCGGCCCCTCTCTGCCCTGAACTTCACCGTCATCTTGCCCCTTTCAATGTGAACACGATGTGCCATATTTTTATTGTCTAGGGATATCTACCTATGTAAGTGACTGTGCGTGGTTAAAATGTGCAATGTCAATATTCTGAAAGAGATTTTTAATAAACCATTTAAAAATATCTTTGATTTCTATTTACCAAGGGATATAGCTATTTCCCTGTCAAGTATGAGGATTAAAAATATGGACATTAGTAATGTTTCCACAACATGTATGATTGACATGCTTCAGTTCCCCTCTAGAAATATCTTTGTTGACTGCACTCTGGGTGAGGCATTCTGAAGATAAAACACAGGAAGTTGGCTGAAAAATCTCCCCAAACTGTTTGTCCAAAACTAGTGTACACACAGGGAGTTCTTCTTTTTTTCAGTGTTTCTAGTAGTTTATTAAAGTAAGCAACAAATCTAGAAACTGTCCAGATACTAATCTTCAGGTGAATCAATAAACCATGCATACTTACATAACAGAATTTTATTTAGCCATAAAAAGGAATGAAGCACAGGCAACATCACTGGAGAACTGTGGAGACATCATACTGAATTAAAGTTAGTGAACACAATAGAGTATATACTGTATATGGTTCTACTCATATAAAGTTTCAAGGCTGAAAAAACTAATTTGATGAAAAAATTAAGAAAAGTACCAGTCTTTGGACAATTAAACTTATTGTTATAAGACATAAGGGAGCTTTCTGAAATAGTGGAAATGTTCTGTATCTAAATAAATTAGAAGATGTGTCAA
>CM053399.1:165961834-166074286 GCA_028644305.1 Xerus rutilus
GGCTCACGCTTGTAATCCCAGCACTTAGGGAGGCTGAGACAGGAGAATCGCGAGTTCAAAGCCAGCCTCAGCAATGGCGAGGCACTAAGCAACTCAGTGAGACCTTGTCTCTACATAAAACACAAAATAGGGCTGGGGATGTGGCTCAGTGGTCGAGTGCCCCTGAGTTCAATCCCCAGTACCAAAAAAAAAAAAAAAACAAAAAACAAAGAGTGCTTACTGATACCTTCTTCCCACCATGAGCTCCACTGAGAGCTGCCGTGGGCTACAAGGATGAGTGGTAATGGCTACCGGGCCCACTCCCACCCTCAATTCTTCTGTGATTTTGAGGCACTTTCCACAGCCATCAAAGCTCAGAAGGTCAGGGCCTTTAGGGTTTTCCATCAGGGTGGTAAGTTCTAAAGAGCTAATTTTTAAATCAGACAAGTAGTGCACCACTGAAGTTAGAAGAAAGCTACCGAGAGAACTTGTTGGCCACAAGCTTTCTGAGTGCCGCTTTGCACATCCAGTTCCTTAATATGATACGGTTTGCTGCTTCTCTGAAATACCAGCTCACCTTCTCTGAGGGGTCAGCAGCAGCTTCAGCCCCAGACATCTGGGACTTGTTCTTCTTCTGTTCCTTGATGTGCTGTTCGTTCTGCTCTCTGAGGGCTGTGACTTGGGCCTGGAGAGCTAAGCACTGCAAAATGAACAGACTGAAGCTGTGGCCTTGGGAACCTGGGCTACAACATGAAGGTCAGGAAACCCAAGCAGAGGTGAACCATCCAAAGCACAAAGTCTGAACCTCACATAGGTTGCTGGGACCTCCCTGTCCTCTGCCACCCCACCCTCCAGTTGCTGATGCAGAGCATTCTACTTCCTTATCACTCAACTCAACTCACATCTTTCCCAGCAAAGTCACTTGACCTGTTCCTAATCAGGTCAAGAATGTAATGAGCCGGGCGCGGTGGTGCACGCCTGCAATCCCAGCACTGTGGGAGGCTGAGACAGGAGAATCACGAGTTCAAAGCCAGCTTCAGCAACGGTGAGGCACTAAGCCATTCAGTGAGACCCTGTCTCTACATAAAACACAAAATAGGGTTGGGGACGTGGCTCAGTGGTTGAGTGTCCCTGAGTTCAATCCCCAGTACCAAATATATATATATATATATATATATATATATATATATATATATATATATATATATATATATAAAATGAAAAGGGGGAGGGGTGGTAATAACTCTAGGCACATACACATAAATACTCAGCATTAGGAACAACCTATTCACCTGTAAGATGGCCTCCAAGATCTCTGAGTCAAAGGCTTTCGACCAGATACTTGAAGGAAAGAAACTGACCTCCAGATGCAGGACTTTCAGACCATGACCCTAAGCCATCTCTTTCCTTTTCATACCTAATGATCCAGCGTACCCAAGCTCCATCGCATCTCAGTGCCTTTGCCCAGGATGTCCTGCCTCCTTCTCTGCCTTACCACAGCTACCAGTTCTTGGTTCCACTCAAAGGTCATCACCTTTGGAGAGCCTGCCAGCTCCTAAGCTCTTCCTCTTCTGGGCCCCATGACACATAATGCATGTCTTTGTTTCTCTATCTTGACTATGAGATACTCAAGGGTAGAATTCTTTGTATGCCCTTCCTATAACATGTGGCTATGACACAACTGATACTCAATAAATATTTGCTTTAAAAAGTGAAAGATCAAATAATAATGGGAAACATGTTCCAGAGCACTAGTGTTTTTCTTTTTCCAGGTCACTAACCTGTCACCTCATATAAGTATGTGAATGATAACTAGAGAACTGTCCCATACACAGTTTTGTTTTAATATTCAAAACGACCAACAGGACTTAAAAGCTTGCTGGCCTCGGGGCTGGGATTGTGGCTCAGTGGTAGAGCGCCTGCCTCGCATGCGTGAGGCACTGGGTTCGATCCTCAGCACCACACAAAAAAATAAATAAATAAAACAAAGATATCGTGTCCATCTACAACTAAAAAAAATATTGAAAAAAAAAAAAGCTTGCTGGCCTCCAGTTAACTGAGCTGCTTAAGCCCCCTGGCCCAGGGAAAGCAGCTACCTTTTCTTTCTTCTTTCTTTCTTTCCCTCCTTCCCTCTCTCCCTTCTTTCTTTCTTTCTTTCTTTCAAAATATTTTTGGTTGTATGTGGACACAATACCTTTGTTTTATTTATTTATGTGGTGCTGAGGATCGAACCCAGTGCCTCATGCACACTAGGCAAGCATTCTACTACTGAGCCACAACCCCAGCCCAGCAGCTACCTTTTCTTTTCTTTTCTTTAAATATTTTTTTAGTTGTAGATGGACACAATATCTTTATTTTTATTTATTTTTATGTGATGCTGAGGATTGAAGCCAGTGCCTCACACATGGGAGGTGAGCATTCCACCACTGAGCCACATCCCCAACCCACAGCTACCTTTTCTTGAAGGCGTGTTAGCTTCTGCTGGTGGGCATCCCTGTGCGCACACACTTCCTGGTACTGCTGTAGGTGCTTGTCCTTGGCGGAGGCCAATAGATGCTCACACTTTGCTTCCCACTGGGTCTGTAGCTCAGCTTGCACCAGAGACAGCTGCCAAGAGAAAGCATTGACCATGCCCTGGGGGTCCCCACTGAACCAAGGGAGGTCTGTCCTCCATAAAGTAAAAGACTACACTACACAGATTGCATCAAGAAACAACTGTTTGAAAGACCTTTATTACTTTTTTTTTTTTTTTTGGTGGAGGGTACTGGGGACTGAATCCAGGAGTGCTTACCAATGAACTACATCCCCAGACCTACTTTTTTTTTTTTTTTTTTTTTTAATTTTGAGGCACGGTCTTGCTAAGTTGCTAAAGTCCTTACTAACTGCTGAACTTGGCCTTGAATTTGTGATCCTCCTGCCTCAGCCTCCAGATTGCTGGGGTTACAGGAATACACCACCATGCCCAGTTAAGACCATAATTACTTTTAAAATAAATGTACTTTGTAAATGGAGGAAGGCAGATGTTACTGGTTGTTAGGCACTCCCAACCAGACAAAGATGTGACTGTCCAGACAGGTCCCTGGAAGGCAGGGTCATAACGAGGTCATTACTTTTCAGGGTTTGAATCCTGAACTTAACAGGTTCAGAAACTTTTTTTTTGCCACATTCCCAGACATGATCAAATTGAGGGCACCAATGCATTCTAGTTACAGAGACATGCACATACAGATTTTAAAAATGCAATGAGAAATGTAAATTTTAAAGAGACTAGAGATCCAGCTGTGTCCTGCCACTATCCTTGGTTTGTCTTCCTGTTCACCTAAATAAATCCCTTCTTTTTTCAAGGATGATAATGTGCCTGAAGGACATCCAACAGTTGAGAACTTTAAATGTTGAGAATTTTGTTGTAGATTTTTTTTCATGTTTTAATTACATAATTAGATATTAACTTAAAAAGGAAAGAACCTGGTGTAGTAGTGCATGCCTATAACCCCAGTGGACTGGGAGGCTGAGGCAAGAGGATGGTAAATTCAAAGCCAGCCTCAACAACTTCTTAGCAAGGCCCTAAGCAACTTAGTGAGACCTTGTCTCAAAATAAAAAAATTTTAAAAAGAGCTGGGAATGTGGCTCAATAGTTAAGTGCCCCTGGGTTCAATCCCTGATAAAAAAAAAATAAAAAAAAAATAAAAAGGAAAGAACAAGGGCTGGGGTTGCAGCTCAGTGGTAGAGTAGTTGTCTCGCACTTATGAGGCACTGGATTCAAGCCTCAGCACCACATAAAAACACATAAAATAAAGGTATTGTGTCTGTCTACAACTAAAAATATTAAGAAAATAAAAAAGAAAGAACACTCCATTTGAACCTGGCTATCTTGCATATATTTGGATTATCTTTTTCCACCTTTCAAGGTGAGAATATCAATTGTGAGAAGTGTCATCCTAGAGAAGAAACTAAAAGCTTTTCTTTGAATCCTGCACACCTTCCTTTTATTTCCTGAGTGCTTCAGTTTCCCATTACCTGCTCTGCAGCTGCTTGGTCTGTGGACACTCGGGCCTTTTTCAAGAGCTGTCGGAGTTTGTCCAATTCTTCCTGGTGTGACTTGCGAATCTCATCCATCTCCTCCTCGGCCTGGCAGCGCTCTTGAGCTGACTTCTTTTTCCTTTCTGAGAGGTTCTTGGGAATAAGAGAACCACCATCAGCTCTATCCAATTAACACAGGATAAGTGGGGATGGGAGAGGTGCTCTTGACCTTGATAAGTCTGTACTCCATTTCTGCAAATTGTTCATTTTTTAGTTTTTTTTCCCTTTATATTTAACATTCTTAGCTACTGAGAGAAAAATTGTGATGAGAAGGCAAACAAGAGCTTTATCTACCACTCTATCAAGAACTGGGGAACATCCTAACTCTGATGAGGGTACAGGAAATCAGACTTCTCACACCTTGCCACTGGGAAAATAAATGTTTATGCTCTCTTTATTTATTTTTTATTTTTGGGGCACCAGGGATTGAACTCAGGGCCACTCGACCACTAAGCCACATCCCTAGCCCTATTTTGTATTTTTATTTAGAGACAGGGTCTCACTGAGTTGCTTAGTGCTTCACTTTTGCTGAGGCTGGCTTTGAACTCACAATCCTCCTGTCTCAGCCTCCTGAGCCACTGGGATTACATGTGTGTGCCACCATGCCCAGCTTTATGCTCTTGTTAGATGGCAATCCGTGGAAAAGTTTTCAAAAATATGTATACCCAGAAATTCCACAAATTGCAACTTATTTTAAGGATGCAGTAAGTCATATTCATAAAGACTGTAGTAGTGTCTATGGCAAGGAAAAACCGAAAACAGCCAAAAGATCAAAAGAAATGGTTTTTAAAAATGCCCTAAACTGAAAAATCATAGAAGAAACTATAAACACAGGCCAAGTTCTTTTCCCTAAAAAGGAAATGGGCCAAACAGCCTTACTAGTGGCTTTATAGATACCTCAGAAAAAGTCATTTTTCCTTTTAAATTGTTCTAGAACACAATATGAGATAGAAATCTTCCCATTGTGTTCAATGGGCCTAGTAGTTCCCTGATATTACAATTTTAACTAACAAAAGATAAGGAATAAACAAAGTTAAAAGAGAACTGGAAAAATATTTGCAATATTTGACAAAGGATTGATACCCTTAGTAGGGTTTATAAATCAAACTAATGTTCCAATGGGAAAGAGGGTAAAGAATATTAAAGAGAATTAACAGAAAAAATGTGAATAGGTATAAATATATGAAAGCTTTACTATTAATAAAAATACAGAGCAAAACAAGAAGGTATTCCACCAGTGAGGCTAATAAAAGATTAGATAAGGTGGTATCTGTGGAGTTGGGAGGAATGTGGAGAAATGGTCTTGCTCACTTAGTGCTGAAAGAGTAAGCAGCATACCCTTTTTTGAGAATAATCAATATTGATAAAAAAATTTATATGTGCAGCATTCCCATTGATCCCATATTCCAATTCAAGCACTTCATCCTTCCAGAATGCTCATGTAAATTCGCAAAGGTAGTTATACAGTAGGAGGACGTGCACAGAAGCTTGAAATAATGAATAAACAGAAACATGATATCTGCTGATAGGTGAGTAATTAAATATATTGTGGGACAGCCTCACAGTACACTACTATGTGGTAGTTTTACTATGTGGTAGTTTAAATAGAATGAGAAAGAACTCGTTCTTATGTATGTCCACAATACTTTATTAGAAAGCATTTAACATGGGCTGGGATTGTAGCTCAGTGGTAGAGCGCTTGCCTTGCATGTGGCAGGCACTGGGTTCGATCCTCAGCACCGCATAAAAATAAATAAATAAAATAAAGATATTTGTGTCCATCTACAACTAAAAAAAATTTTTTTTAAAAAAGAAAGCATTTAACATAAGCTCATATTTTAAATGCTACCCATATATGTATGTTTAAGTGAGCATGTATGTTTTATGCATACAGAAAACGATGTAGCAGGATCACACGTGTTATTAACTGTTACCTGTAACACGACATGAGCCAGGGGACAAAGACAAAATTTTTTATTTTGTACTTTTCTGTATTACTGTGCTTGTTCTAATGGATACAAACTATTATAATTTTTAAAAGGAAAATAAAAACGGACAAACAGGGCTGGGGATGTGGCTCAGCGGTAGAGCACTTGCCTAGCATGTGTGAGGCACTGGGTTCGATTCTCAGCACCACATATAAATAGATAAATAGAAATAAAGGCCCATTGACAACTAAAAATATATTTAAAAACAAAAACAAAACAAAACAAAAAACAGACAAACAGCTAATCCTGGCCACTTCGACCCAAGAGAGAAACTTGGCCTGTGGAATCTACCTTTTCCAGGGACTCCTTCTCAGCTCGTAAATCAGTCAATTCCTCCTCCAGGGATGTCACCTTGAGTTCCAGTTGTCTCCGGCTCTGCTTTTCACTTTTGAATTTGGACTGTGCGTGCTCTGAGGTTTCCTGTAGCTCTAAAATATAAGAGCAGAAAGACCTGGATGCAGAACCAGAGCCACAGTGGATGATGTGGCATTCCAGCAGCTCTTTCAAAGCTGCACACTTTGGTGTCCCCATCCTATGGCACAAGCAGCCTCCTCTAACATCTCAGCATCGCCACACTGTCCTGTGATAAGCATTATCATGCCTCCAACCCAGGTTCACCTGTAGCGAGTTATCTCTCTCTCTCTACCTTTTACACATGTAGAATGGAAAAGAAATGTTCCATTCAGAGACCACTTTCAAAACCGACCTGTCCTACACTTCCATTTCAGTCACCATCTTACCACATTGGAAAGATGTTTGTTTAGTATCTGTCCAAGCCCCTTCTCAGAGCCAGGGTAAGACAGTCCTCAGCTTTCCTGGTAGGACATTCTACCAAAAGTTTGCTTTTAAAATATCCCTTCTCAAATAAGGCTTTTTAGATATTTTTTAAATTTAGTGCACCAAAATTTATCTCTTTGAAAAACTTCTGAGACTCTACAGCTCCTGAGGAAACTGTCAAAGGGCAAGCACCACAAAAGCAGAAATGAGATATCTGTATGATATTCAAATCTAAGATTGTCCAACACATTTGCTTCACTTGGGCCTAAGTGACACTCTAAAATGGAAGGGATGTATCTTCAAGGTATCACTTTGCCAACTGACACCAGTGCTTTCTACCTATTAGGCAGTGATCTGTGCTTCCGTCCAACTCTGCTGTTGTTTCAGCTACCTCCTGCCTAGTGGTCCCATCTGTGCATTCCACACTGGTTTCTACACACCGAGGCAGATGAGTCAATGTGTGGTCTTCACAAATCTATCCAATCACCATGTTCTGTGCACCACTTTTGTGCCAGACACTGAACTAACACTTACTTGAGGAAAGTACTTTACAAAGATGACCAAAACACCATCCTTGCCCTCTAGGAGCTTGCATTCTGGAGGGGAGAACAGACATATAAACGGTGCTTATCAAAAGATAACTGTGAGCCAGATGCGGTGGTGCACACCTGTAATCCCAGCATTTTGAGAGGCTGAGACAGAAGAATCGTGAGTTCAAAGCCACCCTCAGCAATGGCGAGGCGCTAAGCAACTCAGTGAGACCCTGTCTCTACATAAAACACAAAATAGGGCTGGGGATGTGGCTCAGTGGTCGAGTGCCCCTGAATTCAATCCCTGGTGCCAAAAAAAAAAAAAGCTAGCTGTGAAAATGGTCATAATAATACATTAAGAGTTAAAGGAAAAGATTTGATGTTCTAGAAAAAAAATGGGCAATATACCAAAAGAGACAGAATTAGAAGAGGACTAGAGACAAATACTGATGAAGGTGGGCAAACCAAGGCCAGAGAACAGCATGGATACAGAGCAAGGTTGGGTGAGCTGAAAAATAGCCAGCAGGCTGTGGTGGCAGGACTAGGATGAACTAGTCAATATAATGGAAAATGAGCCACACACAGGGCCTTAAGTGTCAGGCTGAAGAGCTGCAATCCCTCCTCTAGGAAGGAGGAAACTATAACAGCAAGCACCTCTTTCTTAAATGTCTACTGAGTCATGAATTAAAAAAGACACATGCACTCTTCTTGGAATGAGGCCAATATAAGCATCAAAGTTGTTGAAGCAACACTTCTTCAAACAAAGGGGAATGGTGGCAACTGAGCAATTCCAAATGAATAGTGTCAATTCTTCTGTTGTCCTGGATGTAAAACAACCATGTAGGTTATATACTTTACCTTGATTGTTGACTCAGTCTTTTGCAAACCTCATAAGCATTATGCTAACAGGACTGAAAGGAAGGAAGGAGTTTCTTTCCTTTAGCCTAAGTGGCAATAGTGGCAGCATCCCCAGCCAAGGACATACCTGAGAGCTCTGCCTGCAGTTTGGCAAGCTGGCCCCGAAGAAGATCTGCCTCCTTCACACTTTCTGTCAGCTGCATCTGCAACTCTGTTTCCTTTTTTTGGTGTGCAGTCATTTTCAGCTGCAGGTGAGACACCTGTGCAGTGGCTGCTGCTAATTCTTCTGTCACCTTGGCCTGAACAGTAACAAAAGATGATACCACTTAAAAGACAGGTGTTTTTTGTCTCATTAAGTAATTAACCTCACAGGGCTAGGCTGACTAAGCTGGTAGAAAGAAAAGGAGCTAAGGCTACCCTCAACCTGCCTTGAGCCCAAATCAAGCCTTGAAAATGTGCAATCTCTGACTGAATTCCCTTGCAGAAAATTTGTTCTTAAAAAATATTACCAAGGCTGGGCTTGGTGGCACATGCCCGTAATTCCAACAGCTTTGGAGGCTAACGCAGGAGGATCGTGAGTTTAAAGCTAGCCTCAGCAATTTAGAGAGGCCCTAAGCAACTCAGCAAGACCCTGTCTCTAAATAAAATATTAAAAAGGGCTGGAGATGTGGCTTGGTGGTGCACCCCTGAGTTCAATCCCTGGTACCAAAAAGAAAAAAAGAAAAAAAGAAAAAAAAATTACAAAAATTTTGCTCTAAAGTTGTTCAATGCAGCATTGTTTAAATTTGTAAAAGAATGGAAAACTAAAGTGCTAAAAATAAACGTGATTAAACAAATTATAATATATCTATCCTGTATGAAGCTATTAAAAATGGTGTTTGAAAATAATACTTGATGGCATGGAATACAGTTATAACCTATTGTTAAATGACAAATATATGTAGATTATCAAATAGTATGTTAGATATAATTTTTTTTATAAAATGAACACTTATTCATGTGAAGAAGGGTGCCAGAATAAAATGTTTTTCAGCAAGTTAATCCAATTATGGGTGCTTTATATTTTCTTCTTACTTATTAGATGATATATTTTATAAATGACTCTTTTGAAAAGATATTTCATAAATAATTCTTTTGAAAATGTAATTTTTCCGCTACTCAAAAATTAAAAAGATATAAAAAGTAAACAACAAAAAGTCTCTCCTATTTCTATTCACTTCTGCCTTGCTATGCAAAGGTAACAATATAAAAATTTATTTTTCATCTTTCCCTTTTGTGTAAAGTAACTTTTTACAAAAACTAATATGATTCTTTCCCCCTTTTTCATACAAAAGAAAGGGCAAACTATATATATTCACTATTAGTACATGTAGATCTTCCTCTTTTTTCTTTTTAAAAAATATCTATACAGTATTCTACCATGTGAATACACTCTAGTTTATTCTCAACTGCAGGACACTTGCTTGTTTCCAGTCTTTTCTCATTACACAAGATACCAATGAATAATCCTAGACACATATTATTTCAGTTGGGTGCAAGAGTCCTTTAGGGAATTCCCAGATGCAGAACTACTAGATCATGGAATAAATATGATCTACTAGTCTCACCAACACTTGCCAAAAATTTGAATTTCTACAAATCTGAAAAATGAAAAATGGCATTCATGCCATTTTCTAACTTTTCTATGATGAACATGCATTTTCTTAATAAGAAAAGGATATTTTAAAATCTAAATTGAATACTTTCAAAAGCATTCAACTTCTGAGTCTACAGTTCCTTCTAGGAACACTTTAACTTCTTGACTTCTTCAAGTATTTTAAATGGAGCTCTATACGAGCCAAACATGGACCAAAACGTATGAAGAACCTAAATACTCTTGAGTATCATCTGATGAAACTTAAATGACTGTCCTGGAAAACTCTTTAATGATATTCTGAATATTAAGGATGATGACAATAATGATGATTAAAAGGATGGTCAATAAAAAAGAAACAGCCAACAAAGGGCAGACACCATCTCCACTTTGGCTGAACTGATGTGTTCTTACAACATACAGGAGAAATCAGATGGCATGAAAGGCAGTGAGTTGGTGGTCTTGAGCAACCAGTCTTGACTTCTGACGTCTATGTATTTCTGCATATGTATTTCTGTTGGAATGTCTCTCCCATACTATTATATCCCCACTATTACTACGCCTATATTACTACACTTCATACATATTTTTGCAGTTGTCTACTTTCTTATTATCAATTATGCCTGCTTATGGTGTTCACTGTACCCACTTGTTTTAAAAATGTTTATTCCTTGACTTATTCCAAAGCCTTTATCAGCTTTCTAGATTCCATTTAAAATCTGACATTCTGACTTTCCTAAAGGCAAGGGAAATAAAATGAAACTATGTGAAATAAAAATAGACTGAATGAGCATCTCAGAGGCCTACTGCCTGTTTTTGTAGATAAAGTTTTATTGGAACATACAAACACACACACACACCACTGATGTTCAATATGAATCATGTACTGAATTTTGAAAAAAAAAAAGCAGTCCAGAAGTCAGGTGTGTTGACACATGCCAGTAATCTCAGCTACTTGGGAAGCTGAGGCAAAAAGATCACTTGACTCCATGAATTTGTTTGACATCAGTATGGGCAACATAGTGAGATCTTGTTTTAAAAAAAAAAAAAAATAAGCCAGGCACAGTGGAGTACAACTGTAATCCCAGCAACTTGGGAGGTTGAGGCAGGAGGATCATAAGTTTGAGACCAGCCTCAGCAATTTAGCAAGGCCCTAAGCAACTTATTGAGACCCTATTTTAAAATTTAAAAAATAAAAAAGGGGTTCTAAAGATACAGGTCAGTGGTAAAGTGACACTGAATTCAATCCACAGGTACCAAACAACAAACAAAAACCGAAACCAAATGTGTGCAGCTGCCACTTCAGAGACTGAGACAAAAGAAGTGAATCCTGTACCTGAGTAGATAACAGAACTGAGGAGAACTTTTTAAAAGTCTGTCTTGGCTGGATATGCTAAATTAGAATTTCTGGAGGTAGGGCTTAAGAATATGTAACTCTAATCAGGTTCCCCAAGTGAGTCTGAAGCAGCCAGCACACTGGAGAGCCACTTTTCCAGAACAAGTTATAGTAATCATTTTTGCCCTGAATAGTAATAGTGAGGACAAACAACATATTTAGATGTCCCAAGGAGGCATATGAGGGGAATAAAAAAGAAAAAATGGAAGAAAGAAGTAAAGAAAAGGGAAATAAAAAATAAAAGCAGAGAAAGGAGAAATAGTAAAAAGTACAAGGTGAAGTGATTCCAGTGCTATTTGATATCAATGTCACATGTTGCCCATCTGGATCTAAGCATTAACAGTCAGCCATAGCAATCAAGGGAGGGCTTAAGGTAGCAAAGGAGCATCAGAACAGGATAGGGCTGTGCAGGGCAAGGAGCTGCTTATCTGAGGATGAAGAGTCAAAGACCTGGATACCATGGCTAAGCAAACACAAAGATTAGCATAAGACATTAATGAAGGAATCTTTATCATTATCAAAATACGAGAAGGTGAGGGAACTTCACAAGTATAAAGTACATTCCCAACTTTTCATGTTTTCAAGGAAAACTCAAATAAATATAAACTTATTTCTTAAAACTTTTGAGAAAATAGCAGAAAAAAGGGTTGAGATTGCCTAGCATAGGAGTGATGTCCCAAACAAGAAGGAATCCATTCTGGATAAAATGTGTCACTGGAGCAAGGAGATTGGGCTCTAGAATCAGTTAATTCTGACCCAAGACCAACTAGGGTCCTAAAAGCTACTCCAGAAACAAGTCAGAATTCCTAATTCTGAAAGAACTGAAGTCACAGCAGTACTTTGAAGTGCAAACCCATGTGAAGGAATAAGCTGAACACAGAAGAAGCAGCAACTAGACCATCTTAAAGTCCACTAAATACAGTCTACACATTTGTTACTTGGCATAATAGGAATTTTCTGTTGATCCTTTAAAGAATAAATTTATTCTCTTTCTCTCTTTCACTCTTCTCCTCTCCCTCTTCTATCCTTCTCTCTCTCCCTTTCCCCGCTCCCTCCCCTATTCCCTCCCTCTCTCTCTTTTTGAAACCAAGGATTGAACCCAGGATGTTTTGCCATTGTGCTACATCCCTAGTCATTAAGTTGCCAATTTAATAAATTGGCTGAATTTGTGATCTCACTGCCTTAGCCTCCTGAGTGACTGGAATTACAGGTATGAGCCACCATGCTCGGCTTAAATTGTTTCTAACAAGTTTAGTAATGCTTACCTTAATCAAATTGCTAAGATTAGTGATTGGTTTTTTGGTTTTGTTGTTTGAGACAGGGTCTTGCTATGTTTTCTAGGCCGGCCTCAAACTCCTGAGCTCAAGGCCAGCCTCCCAAGTAGCTGGAACAATAGGCGTGTGCCACCTGGCCAATAATTGTTTCTGAGTCAACTTATTGCAAAGCACATTTTTAAACAGAAATGCGAATGATGACTATATGATAATCTGTTCAAATATTTTTAGTTCTCTTCCCAATAATGGCGAACATTCTGCTGAGAAGCCGCCTGGTAAATACATACTGGACCTCTCCTCAGCTCACCACATCCCAACCTGGGCTTTTCTCTGCCCAGTTAATTTACCTTCTCTTGTTCAGCATGCAATACCCTTGCCTGTGTGTTTTCTGTGGCTGTTTGAAGTGAGTTGTTCCTCTTCTCCATCATCAGGTTACTCTGCTCAACATACCTGTGACAGAAATAAGGAAAAGGAAAACATTTATCAAGCACTGAATGTTTGCCAGGCACAACCCAAAGCACATTCAGTCCCTACAACACTGTTCTGTGCCTTCATCATAAACAATATGAATGCATTTTCTTTTCCTTAGATCTGTAATAATTAAGTTGGAGGCAGCAAACTAGGCCAGAGGTGAACTGCTCTGTATAATGAAGAGGAGAGGAATTTAAAGGGTGTGTAGAAATGGAGAATGAGGATGGAAAGAGACAAGAATAAGAAGGCTGCAAGAAAGAGGAAAGAAGAAAAGAAAGGCACTCTTCCAACCCTGTCACGTGGGAAGCAAGCACCCCTGGAGAAGAGAAACACAGGAGAAATTTTTTTTTAAGTGAAATGCTGTGTTATAGCATGTTCTCTGAGCTCCCCAAATCTTCAGAAGAATCCATAAAAATTATAAAACGTTTGGGTTTTATATGGGAATCAGTGAGGTTTTGGTTGAGTTCTGGTTGATACAATAGAGTCAACCTGCATGGAAGAGAGAAAAGTTGACGCCAGAGTTTTCCAAGTATTAATACCATTTTTAGAGATGAGGAAACCAGAGCCTGCAAGAATAAACAAAGTGCCCAGAGTTACACAATACATGAGGGCAGAGCAAGAAGCCAAACACAGGTCTGTTTTACATCACAGCCCACTGAGTTCTTTCTATTGAAAAAGAAAACTGGCAATAATCCATAGGACAGGCAGGAAACAAATAGCAGAAAGAAGGCTGGGGGTGTGGGTCAGTGGTGCAGTGTGTTGTGCTTAGCAAGTGCGAAGCCCTGGGTTCAATCCCCAGCATCACCAAAAACACTGCCCTAAATAAACACGTGTATTAAATTGGGCGTTTATACATTAAATCCTTTTGTCCATCCTAGCCAGGCCCCATACCTGTCATTACCTCTGATTCCGTTCAATTAGTTCACTAATCTTGTCATTCTGTTCTTCTATCCGACTGCTCTTCTCAAGTAGCTCTTGCTTCAATCTTTCATTTTCCTACATTCAAAATGTATGATGTACAAGGTAAATGTAAGAAAAGTGGTAGGTAAAAGGGAATCACCCTAAACTGACAGGTGACATTGATAATGTATTTTGAGATGAAAAGCCAGAATTTATATCCACTCAGACACAATATTTAAAAGAACACATCAAATTATATCCCACGTATACAAATCACTCCAATGGTTTAGATGTATAAATGACTAAAAATGAAGAAGATTCTGAAATGGGGCCAAAAGCACTGTTGCCCTTTGACTCTACAGATAATAGAAGTCACTTGGATAAAATTAAGACACAATGGATGCTCCAGAATTTCTTCAACCAGTATAGCATTTCTTGCACACTGGGGTACAGGTTTTAAAGACAGCACATCTGGGGAGAGAGCATGGGTAAGATCTCCAGTGGAGTGCTCTGTTCCCAGCCACCCTCACCTGAATGATTCTCTGAATGTTGCTCATGATCATGCTCGTTTCCATGGTCACTGACATGCTAGGAATAAGCATGGAATTGCCAGCACTATGCTTCTGTAACTCTTCAACCTACAAAAGTGATGCCAGAAAGACCCCGTAAGAATGCTTATAATAGAGAAATGTGATTCACCCAAGATCTCACCACTTTTTTGAAAGGGCTAATGTGTTTTTAAGATAATCTGTAAATGTGAGCTGGTTTTTTTCTTGCTAACTGGATCCCAAAATAAAGATAACTATCCTTCCAGGAAGATAACTGGTAACTACTTTTAATATAGGATACCAAAAGAAAATTTATCTATAGCTCTGGTTACTCCCCGTGTATACCCTACTTGTACTTTCAACATAACCTCAACCCTGACTCAGTCACCTTAGTCATGAGATGATCCACTTTATCAGCCACTTTGCTGACTGCCATTCGAATCTCAGTGTTATGTTGCCGGGCTTCGGTCATAAGAAATGAAGCCATGTCACCGGACCCTAAACAGACACAAGTAAGCCAAAAATAAACTTATGGGGAGACTAGCAGGTAACCAAATCATTACAATAGAGTTTTTTATTGCAAAAAAATGGACTATATACAACAAACAAAAACAGCACTTTAAAAAGCAAGATTATTCTTTGGTAATATTTGTATACAGCTGTGTCCCTGGGAAGAGGTGAATACAGTCAGAGAAGGCTTCACACACATATTTTTTGTACCAGGGATTGAGCCTGGGGTGCTTAACCACTGAGCCACATCCCTAGCCCTTTTTTAATATTTTATTTAGAGATAGCGTTTTGCTGAGTTGCTTAGGAGCTCACTAAGTTGCTGAAGCTGGCTTTGAACTTGTGATCCTCCAGCCACAGCCTCCCGGGCCACTGGGATTACAGGTGTGTGCCACCATGCCTGGCTAAAAATATATTATTTTGATAGTTTAAAATTTACCAAAGTAGCTTTCACTTGAGTTAGTGAACACCCACAAGCAAGCTTCATGTTTTCTCCTAATTTCCTCCTATGTTCGCTTTTTTATTGTTTTCTACAAACTCTAGCCACTCTAACAGCAATTAGAAGGGCTGGTGGGGGAAAATGCAAGAAATAAAACACAGAAAGTGAGCCTGAGGGGACTTTTGGGGGATGATGGAAATGTTCTATAAATGGACTGTGGTGACAGAGGCACAACTCTGAAAATGTCCTCCAAAAATCTTTGAATTGTACATTTAAAATAAATGAATTGCATGGTATATAAATTCCACCTCAACAAAGCTGCAAAAAAGAGAAAAGAAAAGAAAGGGAGGTGGGCTGTTGGAGTGAAAATGAAAACAGAATGTGAAGGAGAAGAACACGGAGCATGGAGGGGGCAGACGATGAGACATAGGGAACAGCGCCCTACCTTGAAAATGGGGAGCCTGGGACAACGGTGCTGGGTACAAGGGTCGAACAGGCTGCAGCTGGGAGGTGACCGTGGATGCCTGGGGATAGGTGTAGGCTTGCATACCTGCATAGGGCTGAGAAAGGGCCGAGTTACTGCTGCTTTATGAAACACTCATGTTTTTCTTTTGTCTTTTTTTTCCTTACAATTTCCTGTGATTGAATAAAGCAGATAAGCTGGGAGGAGACTCAAACTTTTTGAAGCTGGAGATGAATGAGATCAAAATTAGACAGTGGGCAAGAACTGTAGCAGAGCTGTCTGTGGAACCCAGTAGCACCTGATCACTAAAGTCCCACCCACAAATTGAGGGGTGACTATCTCAGGTCATCACCTAGTCCTCTGTGATATGATTGAAGAAAGTAGAATTCATTTCCTGCCATCAGGCCTATTGCTTAACAAAGTTTAAAACTAAGCACTCTGTTTAGTTTTTGTTGAGGCAAAAAGGAGAAGCATTCACTGAGATTCCAAACCACCTTCCAAAAGATGCCTTCCAAAGGATGCCTCTCCCCTGCTAGATTCTGAAGCTCATCTGTGTGACAAAGAGCTCTCATTTTCCTCTAAATCTCAGTCACCTCAGCTGTGAGATGAAGATAATAATATCACTTCATGGAGTTGTTATGTGGACTAAATGAAGTGATACAGGTAAAGTTCCTAACAACTGGTAAATTAAGTGCTTCAAGAAACAGCAGCTTACAGTTTTTAATGAGAATAGTTATTCTTCCTCAAAATAAGGAAATCCAGCTCATTTCTAGGGATAACTGTAACTATCCACCCATTATTTAAACCAAAAAATTTTGTTTTCCTCTGTGAGATTGTAATCCTCCATTGAGGCGGGAATGGGATTTTTTCAGCTTCAATACTGCCATATTAACAGGGCATAGCCTGGCCACCACTGATGCTACCCTTCCATTAAGAATCCCAAGGAAGTAGCCCCTATGTCACAGGGATGCTATTTTACTCATCAAGTGTGCTGAGGCAGAAAAAAGAGTCTACAACCCTAGCAAACAGCAGAAGCAGACAGGCTGTTGTCACTGCCTTCTATCATAACAGAAGAAAATCTAGTTTAAGAGATCACTTTTGGCCTCAGCAATGGCGAGGTGCTAAGCAACTCAGTGAGACCCTGTCTCTACATAAAACACAAAATAGGGCTAGGGATGTGGCTCAGTGGTCGAGTGCCCCTGAGTTCAATCTCCAGTACCAAAAATAAAAAGAGATCACTTTTGGAAGCTCACTAGGCAGCAGAGGCTTGTTGTATTTTCTGTATAGCTTCCACTCTCAGTCCACAGACATTCTGCTGAGCACTGTGCAGAATGTTAGCAACCAACTCTTTGATAGAAAAGAACACAGAGGGCATGGATATACACCTCTTGACTAGAGACAAGTGAAAAGGAGAGGAAACATACATTGCACCTTTGCCATGTGCACTGATTGAACCTTTGCTATGAGCAGGCCCAGGCCCTGGACTAGGTGTTTGGCTTGCTCTTGCATTGAATCTTTACAAGAAGCTGTAAGCTGGTAATTCTTTGTCCAGTTTAGAGATGAGAAGGTTGTGAAAATAACAGCTTAGAATTACTATGGTTTTAAAATGTCATTACCTGAAAGGACTGGGCATTTCCAGACACAGTTGAGTGGGAATCGAGGGATGCAACTTGCATCAAGGCAGCAGAGGGTGCGTGGAGCCCAGAAACAGATGCCTGAGGTGCTAAGATATAGCAAGACATTTTCACTGTTAGCCACTCTTACTCTTTGTACAAAGGTGGACTAGTCCATACCCCCATGCTTCAGACTCAACCACTTCCTCATCTAGTCTCTGAAAACAAACTCCACTGGTGTCCTGGCAATGGGCCAGTGGAGGGAAACTGGGTGTTCTCACGTGCATCTGACTCAGACCTATGATCCCGTCAGCTGACAGGATGTAGACAGTAACACACAGGCAGATGTCTCAATAGCTGAACGCGCACTTCCAAAACTGATAGTGCAATGCAGTACAAGTCATAATAAGTAGGCCAAACACATCTCTGGGTCTCAAAATGCCTTACCCAGGGACCAACAGATAAGATCAGTCCTCAGTACAAAAACAATGCAGTCTAACTATTTAAGGATCCGTGATGATGATTTTTGTGCTGACTCAATTCAAGGGCACAGAGGCTCAGAGAGGTCCCTTTCTTACCCTGTGAAGTCATCTGTGGTAACACTGGATGAGCAGGCTGAAGAGAGGGCTGGACAGACGGAGTCACCAGGGGCTGTCCAGCTCCTCGCTGAGCATTCATCTCCTGAAATGGGCACAAGGTCTGGTCACTACGTGTGGGTCCTTAACTGAAGACTGAGGCTGACCGCCCTAAACTTGCTTCTAGCACAGGGTTTCCTGACAAAGAAGAGGAAGGAAAGGCAAGCAAAAAGCCAGGAGCTGAGCGTGTGGGTTGTGGGGAAGAAGCACTCCATGAAATAGAGGAAGAGCTCTTCTCCATGAAAATCATAGCAAATGACTGAATAGTTAATTTCCACATTCTATGTTGCTGATATTTTAGTGTCTGAAGCAGCCAAACTGACAGCTCTGCACAATGTATCATTTCGCAAACCAGCAGCTGCCTTGACTGATCTAGTCTGTTCCTGCAACAGAGAGGTCTCTCATAAGAAAACCCCCAAACAATCCAGCCTCTCCTCTTCTGCCAAATAATCTCCATAGGCCTCAAGCACCTAATGAAAATTGGCTAGAGTAGGATTCATTAACATGAATCATGCTCACATGCTGCTTTGGGGTAACACAGTTTTACATTGTTTCTCCACTCTTTCTTTTTATAAAACCAAAGCTATAACTCTAAATGAAGTTATCCTACATCTTCCTGCTTCATACAACAAATGGGAATCCTGAGGCACAACATACTGTAATGCTGTAGCTCAAGGACTGAAATCTCTTGGTCATTCTTTTACTTTAGAACTTCCTCTCTCTTTCTGATAGTCTTCTGGAAAAGCATCCTGGTTTTAGATCATTACATCCCTAAATCAACCGAAATGTCTAACAGCAGTTAAAAAAGGAATTATGATAAATTGATATTGTAGAACTCTGGGTTACCTTTAAAGGCAATAGTGCTTTGCTTTATTTATTTATATTACTGATATTAATGTAGATGTTTATAACATTATATTAAAAATCAGGTTGCAAAGCAATTTATAAAGAATATCTTTTTGTTAAATATGATTTTTCTTTATAATTTTAAATTATTCTACAACAAATAAGTAGCACTTTAAATTTTAATAAGAATATCATGTTATTCAAATTTCATTTCCAGAAACCAGATAAACCATAAGAAAACTATATTCCTCAGAAATCCTCTCTTTCTTTAAAATGTTAAGAGCTTACCCAGGAAGAAACAACAAAATATAAAAAATAAAGCCTATTTCATAATTTTTTTCCTTAAGAGCATCTTCTCTTCTTCATTTTACATCAAAGTGAAAGAATCCTAAAAATCAATCTTTTATGTATTTCAATTTAATTAAGAAAAGATGGTTCTATTCAATAAGAAGCTTTACCACTAGGAAAAGAATTAAGTTGAAATTAAGTTATTTCTATCATACACCAAATTCTAGGTAGACCAAAAATGCAAATCTAAATGTAAAAAAATAAACAGTTCTAAAAAATGTAATGTTTCTAAAACATTATCTGAAAGTAGGAAGGCCCTCTAATCATAATGTCAAAAGCAAGAAACAAGATCAGAAAATTGATAGATATGATATCAAAATTCTTAAACTTCTACATAAAAACAAACAAAACAAAATACTACGTACAAAGTCAAAAGAGTCAAGAGTTTGACCTTTAACTAATAGGCAGCACCAGTGGGAAGACCAACATTTCCCAAAAGTATCTAAACATTCAACCTACAAATATGAATTGAGCACCTGTTTTGGATCAGGCATCCCTCTGCCTAATGACTGATTTTGACAGACAACAGAGATTCTAGCAAATGAAGACTAATTTAGCTACTTTACACTGCCCAAGTCATATGGTAGATGAATGAAGTTATTTCATTTCTCAGGGGAAGTATTAATCAGATTTGAAATATATATACCAATACTAAACTGTGAAATTTTTCATATAGGCTCTCTTAAATAATATTCTGGATTAGAAGCCAAAAATGCAATCATTTCAACCAAAGGACAGAAGATGGCAATATTTGTACTACTGGTTCCCATAAAGCCAGGGGGACATACTTCAATTTCTGAGTCATTGGAATCCAGCTGTGGTGGAAGAATGGGCAGCATGGGCTGGCCCATTTTAGCCATCCGAGAGATCAACTTGGCCTTGACTGTATCAGGACTCTAAAAAGAAAGAAAGTCACACAAATCAATCATTGTGATTAAGGTTTCTTACCTTCAGACAGTTCTATTTCTTTCTTTCTTTTTTAGTTTATTTAGTTATACATAACATCAGGATTCATTTTGACATAATTATAAAAGCATGGAATATAATTTGCTCTATCTAATTCAGTCTCTAGTTCTTCCCCTTTCCCTCCCCTCCTCCCTCCCCCTGTCCCTTCCCTCTACTCTACTGGTCTTTCTAGGAAGCTCTATTTCTTTGGCTCTTACATCAAATCCTTTAACAAGTCCCTCTCCTATATCTAATTTCCACTAGAAAATGAGCATCAGAGATGATCACATAAAAGCTTATAACATAAAAATCATTCCTTACATGTTTGGGATGGACAGAGTGATTTCATATGTATTACCTCTTTTTAACCAAATCTCCTGATCAGGTATTACTCTCATTTTACAGATGAAAAACTAAGGCAGTGATGTTAAGGGAGGGAGGCATTTTAGATGTTAGGACCCTCTCAAAAGCATGAAGCCATTAGTAGATAGATATTTGGAAAAGACTTATAGAAAACAGCAAACAAGAGCTCTGTTAAATTCAGGCTCATTTAACTCTAACTTGGCTTGACTATACACTAGATCCTGTGCTAGAAGCTTCTATATCCACTAACTGGCCCAAAGTACTGTCTTCAGAATGGAAATGTATGTTCCCCTGAATGTGCACAAGACGGATCTCCTGGGGTAAGAAAGAAATGGTCATAACCTTCTCTTTGATTATTTTTCAGCTATAAACATCAGACATTGTTTGTTTACAGGAATTAATAGTACTTTTATGCATATACTCTGTTGATAGTCATATTCAGGATTGTGTGCTCATTTTTTAACCAATGGAGGTACAAAATTTTAAAAAAGTATGATACAATATGAAAAGAGAGAGGACTAGTTATATAAACCATATCCACACAATGGAGTATTATCATCTACATATTAAAAAAAAAAAAAGAATGAGGAATCTCTCTGTGCACTAACATGGAAAAATACTATATACTATACGTAAAAAGCAAGTTGCATAATATATATAGTATGTTATTTTGTGTGTGAAAGAAGGGAGGAATAAAACATACATTTCCCTTTTTTTCCCCCTGCATTTAAAAAAAAAACAAAAACATTGAAAGAATACATAAGAAAGTAGTAATAGCAGCTGTCTAAGGGGTGTGAGATGGAATAGGGTAGATGGGAACAGGAATAGGATGAGTCCTTGCGATGTGTATCTCATAGTATTCTTCTAACTTTGCCATATGAGTTAGCTGTTCAAAACAAAAAAAATGTAAAGGTAACAAAAAAAAAGATGGTTAATTTTCTGTTATGTAAATTTTGCCTCAATTCAAAAAAGAACAAAATTATGCCAGGTGTGGTGGCACAGCCTGTAACCTCAACTACTTAGGCTGAGGCAAGAGGATTGCGAGTTCCAGGCCGGCCTGGACAACTTGGGAAACCCTGTCTCAAAATAAAAAATACATATATAAAGGGAATATAGGTAGCTCAGTGGTAGAGTGTCCTTGAGTTCAATCCCCAATACTGCAAAGACAAAAACAAACAACCACCAACAAAAACTCCACCAGACAAAAGTACAAAAGACAGGAAAAAAAAAGTTGGAGATCATTAGTCTGCCAGAAGTTACTGAAGAAATAGGTAATGAGTAGCTATGGCCAGAGTACAATGGAATCCACACTGGACAATTTTTGTGACTGTTCAAATATCTGAGATTATAATACTTTTTTTCTTATGATTCTTTGGGTTAGCCTTCAGGTTTTGAGATCAATTATTAAGCAAATAATTGTTACAGTATGTGCTTTGGGCTGACTATAAACAGGTAAGCTAGGGTTTGAGAGAACTGAAGCACCGACTTCACTCCATGTACCTACTGTTCCCAATGTCCTAGGTGAAAGTCACAGAGCTTTAGGACTTGAAGTGCTTCAGCTACCATCTGGCCACTTGCGGCACACTCAGCAGCCCCCACAACCAGGCAGGGCGCAGCACACTACCCCATGTGTCCTTCCTGACAATCCACAATTTACTCAAATAGTCTGCTGGTCCTCTCAAATACACAGAGGCCAGGAATCTACTTAAAGAACAACAGGTCTGCAATAAGTCCCCAACTACTGAGAGAATTAAAGTATGAAGATACAGTCATAGCAACTTGAGAGGCTGAGGCAAGAGGATCAAAAGTGAAGTTACAGTACGCCATACACAATACTAAAAACCCCATAAACATTATTTTATTTAAAAATCATAAAAATCTCAAGATTGATGGTATCTTCATTTTATAGATGAGGAAATAAACCTAAAGTTTAGAGAAGCTAAGTTGCTTAAGGTCACAGAAAGTAAGTAGCAGAGAAAGCCTTGGATTAACTACTAATATACTCTTCTTTGAATAATGGTATTTTTTATTGCTCCAAATTTCTTGATTTTTAAGCTTATTGAAAGAAATAAAATTATCTTTAAAAAATAGAGTAATCTCACAACTGAAATCCAGGAACAAAAAGAACAAGTTAGTAGTTTTTCCTGAGAGGCAGATCTAATTAGCTGTTGAATGGACTTTCTCTTTCCTAACTTTTGTCAAACAAACAAAAAAATTAGTTTTCCTATTTTTAAGGCATCGAAAAGCACTCTGAATGTTCAACAGGTTCAAAGTTTCAGCTCTCTAACAGGGATTAAGAAACATCAAAGCCTGCTACAATTTCTTTTCTTTTAATGTCAAATTGTACATACTTCTACTTTTTAGATAAATTTGAGAATGTCACACTTATGACTCAAATTTCAAAAATCTCGTCCTATTTTAGTAAAACTTTACTACTTCTTAGTAAGAATGTCCCAAGTATCCGAGCTGGCATCCTACTGACTGAAAGGGGCCAAACATAAGAAGAGCTGATCTGCTCAAATGCTGCCAAAACCAGTCAAAAAGCATCCATCCCAGGAGACTCAGATCAGCTGAACATTTATACTACGGCCTAATTGTTAAACCACCAGACTTGGCCACAAAGCAGATCAAATCCTAATGGTTCCTAAGTAACACAAAGAAAAGTTACAAAAAAATCACTTCATAATTCCCAAAGCTCTAAACTTAGTGATTTCCATATACAATTTTATATTGATAAATCTATCAAATTAAAAACTTTCATTCTTGACCACTTCAGTAAGGTAGTCAAGACAATTGTTAGCATATTCATTCTATGCATAATTGCTTGTCTATGTTAAAGTTTCGTTTATACAGGTAGTAAGAAAGCTTAAATCAATTTTTTTAGAAATTAAGGAGGGTGTTTCTAAAACTGAAGTGTACTTTAACTGATGGCTCCTCCCCCAAGCTAATGTTATTCTCCTAATAATAATCACAGCTACCACTATACGCTTCATATAGGCTCTGAGCTTAGGGCTTTACAAATATCTGTAGCTCTCAAAAGAACTGTATAAGGAGGCTACAAAAATTATTTCCATTTTCATAATAAAGAAGCTGAGAAATGGAGACATTAGATAATTTTCTCAAGGTCCCATGTTTATAAGAATCAATATTTTTTCTTTTTTCCCCCACATTTTTATTGATGCATTATAATTGTATGTAACAGTTGCATATGTATAGTTGTGGGATCCGTTGTTACACATTCATACCCGCACACAATGTAACAGTATCATTTGACCAACATCACTCCCCAGTACTTTCCCCTCCCACCCTCCCTACCTCCCATCCCCCCTACCTCCCATCCCCTGGTCCCTTTCCTACTAGAGATCAGATTCTACTGATCTCCCTTCAATTTTTATGAGATTCCCTACCACCATCTTTCTTTTCCTTTTTCCTCTCTAGCTTCCACATATGAGAAAAAAACATATGACTCTTGACTTTCTAAATTTGACTTATTTCACTTAAAATAATGATCTTCAAGTTCCATTCATTCTCCTGCAAATGACATAATTTCATTTTTCTTTATGGATGAATAAAACTCTATTGTGTATATACATATTTCTTTATTTTAAATTCATTGAAAGAAATAAAATTGTATTTAAAAAATCTCTCTCTATATATATACACACACATATATCACATTTTCTTCATCCATTCATCTGTTGATGAACACATAAGCTAATTTCATAGTTTGATTATTATGAATGGTGCTACTATAAACATGAATATGCATGTATCATTATAGTATGATGACTTCAATTCTGTAGGATAAATACTGAGGAGTAGTATAGCTGGGTCATATAGTGGTTCTATGCTTAGTCTTTTGAGGAACCTCCATATTGATTTCCATAATGGTTGCACTAATTTATAATCCCATCAACAGTGTAAAAGTGAAGAATCAGATTTTAACTTAGGTCTCTATGCAAAATCTCAAGTTAACTTACACTGACTCCCAAATAGGAGGAAATGAATAAAATAGCCTAAATCAAGGGTTCACAACATTTCCCCCCTCTAACCTAGAAAGCTCTAGGCACATGAAACATGACAGTGTTTTATATTCTGTAGGTCATGGTATTTTATTGTGTGGATATGGTTTATATAACTAGTCCTCTCTCCTCCCCTGATATATCAAACTTTTTTATTATATACCTCCATTGGTTAAGAAAATATGAGCACACAATCCTGAATATGTCTATCAATAGAGTATATACATAAAAGTACTATTAGTTCCTATAAACAAACTTCGTGTCTGATGTTTATAGCTGAAAAATAATAAAAAAGAAGGTTATGATTATTTCTTTCCTCCCCCAGGAGATCATCTTGTGTACCTTCAAGGGTATGTACTCTTCATTCTGAAGACAGTGCTTTGGACCAGTTAATGCATACAGAGGCTTCTAATAAGGGTCTATGTATCGTCAATGCCAAGTTAAAGTTAAATGTCATTGATTCAGCAATGACATCCTAGGAATATGAAACCTCTATATGCTAGGGGTTGAGGAAGACAGACTCTTATACTTACTGTATTTATTGTAAGCTGTTCACTGAGGGAGTTAGATTTGGTACGAAAAGCCGGCTCCCTGAAAAGAAATAAAACATATACTAAGATAAAAACAAAATCCACAATCACAAACCCAGATTATACTGGACAATCAAATGGTTTTTGAAAATGTTTGCCAACCTAATGGCTATAAAACAGAATTTTAAGCTGGGTGCAGTGGCACATGTCTGTAATCCCAGCACTTTGGGAGGCTGAGACAAGAGAATCGCGAGTTCAAAGCCAGCCTTAGCAATGGCGAGGCACTAAGCAACTCAGTGAGACCCTGTCTCTAAATAAAACACAAAACAGGGCTGGAGATGTGGCTCAGTGGTCGAGTACCCCTGAGTTCAATCCTTGGTACCAAAAAACCAAAAAAACAGAATTTTAAGCCAAGCATAATGGCATGCCTGAAATACCAATAACTCGGGGGTGGGGGTGGGGGTGGGTAAGACAGGGGGTATCACAAGTTCAAGGCCAGCCTGGGTAACTTAGTGAGATTCTGTCTCAAAAATAAAAAAGGCTGGTGATATAGCTCAGCAGTAGAGTGCCCCTGGGTTCAATCACCAGTACTGAAAAAAATTAAAACAACTCAGAATTGTAACTCTTCTTTAATTTGCATAATCTTTGAATACTAGTGAAGATGAACAACTTCCCATACAAATACTTATTATTTACATTTTTTCCATGAGTATATGTTTTGTATTTATATCCCTTGCTCAATTTTTCTTCTGGAGTTTTGCAGGTATCCTTATCTATCTGACTTAGTCCTTCTATACTGTGTCAGGGGTACGTACTCTCCATTCTAAAGACAGAAAAAAATATATATATATCTGGTATTTATTATATATATAGTATTATATTCTATGAATATTAATACTGTCAGAAAAATCTGATGCAAATTCTTTCCCTGATCCCATTTTTCCAATTATTTAAAAGTACTGTAGTTTTTAACTATGCCCCTGTACCTAAACTTCTCTAGAAATCACTTTTATGAACACTAAAAGAGCCTGCCACAAGCCCAGTGTCTTACGCTGATTTGAAAGGCACCGATGTGGGTGGTGACACAACAGGATCAGCAGAAAGGCTGTCAGCGCCAGGTATGGGAGAAGGGGCCGCAGAATCTCGGGAACTAACACTCTGCCCATCAGAGCCAGAATCTCTGGCAAACTTCACCTAGGGAAAAAAACCAGCACAGGTGGAACAGGCAGCAGATATCTTTTCCCCTCCACACACCTCTCATTCTTCTTATTCCTCATCACACAAGCCATCACCCATTCATTGTAGGCAAATCAGAAAATTTAGAAAAAAAAGAAAAAGATAATGATCGCTTGCAATTCAACTACCATTATCTCATCTTTGTATGTGTATGTGATGTGTATTTCTTACAAAAATGGGACCACACTGTTTTGTAACCTGCTTTGCTCACTCACTGCCATATTAACATGTTTCCAGGTAACTAAATATTAATTTCCAAATTTATTTTTAATTACAGAAGAGTATATCTAACTTGTATTTATGCCCTTTCTCAATTTTTCTTCCAGAGTTTTGCAGATATCCTTATCTAATTTAGTGCTTCTTCAGACTAAGAATATTAATACTTCATTAATATTATTTTAAAAAAGGATCATGCCTTTTTCTGCCATGATCTACAAGGAAAAGTCTCCAAAGGATTAATTTTTGGAACATAAATCATAAATATCTATGCCATTGCAAAATATATTTTACCAATACCTCAATATTAGATATTCACCTTATTTCTATAAGTAATGCTTCTGAGTAGCTTTATGTCTACATCTTTGCAGTAATCTTAAATATTTCTAAAGTATAAATTCCCCAAAGTTAAAATATTGCATAAAAGATATGCTCATTTTTAGGGATTTTAACGTATACTATTAAACTTCCCACCAGAGTGAGCTAGTTCATATATCACAAGCAGTGTATAAATCTTTCTCAACAATCTTGCCATGGGTAATATTATTCTCTTTCATCCTTGTTAATTTAATATACATATAAAACTACAGTTCTTGGACTCCTGATAAAATGGAAAACTCTTTCTTATGTTTAAAAAATGTAGTCTTGATAGATTCATATTGGCTTGTTACCCACTATTAGCCATGACTTCCTCAAACTCAAAGAAAAATTGAGAGAGAATATTAAAGCTGTTTAAAAAAAAAAGGTAGCTGGGAGCATGTTATTTAAAAAGAGCTAGACTGGTTCAGCAGAGACAGCATTTTCAATTAGCAGAGTCATGGAGGAGAGTACATCCTTACTGTATTGTGGCAGGTAAGAGCCGCAACAAAGATGTAACCATAAACTATTTGTATTGGACTTTATAGCTTAGAGTCACCAACACTATCACATTTAAACCTAATCACTACATTATGAAGCACAGAAGGTCATTTGGAGGGAGGCTGTAGACTTAATTAACCACAACTTGTTGATATTTTATTATAGAAATTATATATATTCATGACAAAGTTTTTAGATGCTACTAAAAGCTAGGGTGCAAAAAAGTTTGTTTCTGAACTCCATTCCATTCTTCAGAGAAAAACAATCATTTCTTTTAAGTTTCCAGAAATGTTCTATGGATACATGTGTATGCATATGTCTTTCTATATACAATCTATGTATACATATGCCTGTGTATATAAAGATATATAAATATGTATGGTCACACACATGAGATTAGATCATAAATACTCCTCTGTAACTTTCTTCTTGTACTTAACAATAGGTTTTGGCTGTTTTTTAAGAGCCCCATAAAAAGTCTATTCTATGAAAAAAGTAAAAAACTACCCCACAATTTAACAGTCTTTTAATGATAGAAACTTAGGGGTTTCCAGTTTCTTATTATTACAAAAATATATTAGAGGAAGGAAAATACATACACATATAAATATATATATGATATATATGTACATATTCATGTAAATATATGCATATATTGATAGGATAAATTTGTAGCCATTTAATCACTAAGTCAAAAGGTGGCTAAAAGAGGCTTAGTGTGGAGAAGTCATTTACTCAAAGTCACACCTCTCTAGACTCTGAACAGAGGGCCAGTAAGAACATAAACCTTAGTCTTTAGATTCTAGAGCTGCTATTCTTCCCAGCTCTATCATTTCTACTTTTTAAAAGAAATCTGTTTCTTCAGAATATTCAAACATATCCATTTAGTTATTCAGCTTCTTTAACTAGCAAGAAACAGAGGACTCATTAAACACAATACAGCATAGTTTCACTCACCCGCCTAACCTCTACTTCAAACACCAGGATTGAGTCCGTTGACTGAGTCCAGCCTATTACTCCTTCAGAGCCAGCAGCACAGGCTGGAGGGATGATAAGCAACCTCCTTCCTCCTTTTTTCATTCCCAGCATTCCATCCTCCCAGCCCTTTAGGAATAAGATGAGATAAAGCTCATCAGACAAGAAACTCCTCATAAAAGACAAAGTGAAGTACAGGAGCATCAGGTTTCACTTATCCTCTTTCAGGTTTAGACTATGCTTCTAGAGGTCAAGTTCAACTATACTCCATGTTGGTTATAAAAATATCTAGAATATAGCTTCTAAAATTACTAGTGAAAGCTGGCATATCTGGGGTTGGATGAAATACACTTATCTTAGAAGATGAGAGAAAATGGGAAGAATTAAATAGCAATAAGTGAGAAATAAAGGTTATTATATGCAAGTATGTTTTTCTAGGTACTGTGATTGTCTTACATGCATTATTTTGTTTATTCCTCCCAAATCTCATTAAATTGATAGCTTTATCCCCATTTTACATGTAAGAAACCTGAGGTTTTCTCGGGTTAAGTAACTGGCCCAAGATCATTCAGTAAATAAGTTGTTGAGCTATGATTCAACATGTGATCTCTATCTCTTCCAGGATCATGTCTTAACTACTACAGGAAAAAGTCTCCAAAGAATTCTTGGAAAAGTGGTCATAAACAAAGCAATGGAGGGGCTGGGATTGTGGCTCAGTGGTAGAGCACTTGCTTAGCATGTGTGAGGCACTGGGTTCGATTCTCAGCACCACATATAAAAACAAATAAAGTCCATTGACAACTAAAAAATATTAAAAAAAAAAAAACAAAGCAATGGAGAAAATTTTGCCACATGGATGAGTGAATACAGCACAGTGCATCACCATAAAACATGTGTAAAATATTCTTTATTTTATAAAACACCTGCACAGTTGCTAAAGACAAAATTCACAACTTGAACCCAGGTCTAAGATTTCAATCCTAGAGCTCCTTCTGCTATGTCATGCTCGCAAAGCAAACCAGACAGACGAGAATCAACCCATTACCCGTTACCCGAGAAGAACCTGTTACTTCTAGAAGAAACAGTTTCACCTTTCCCTGTTAGGCTATAGGAAGGATATAATAATTTTCTCAGAGTCACAAGATGAAAAAGAAAGGGTAAGAGTTATAGAAAACAAATGTACCCATTTTCAATACAGAATCTCATAGGTAAAAATCTCCTAGATGCAAATACTCTAACATCTTTTTGCCTTCCTGTTAGTCAACCAAGTATTTCCAGAAGAAAATACTTGGAACCAAGTATTTTCCAAGTATTTTCCTTGGAAGATATATCCAGGTCAGAAATGCCACAAATGTAATCTGAATTCCAAAATACAGTTAGGCATTTACCTTGAGGACTTTTCCTGATCCTAATTTCAGGCGAAGCAACTTATCTTTGTTAGTAGTAGAATCGAAAACCTGCAATTCAATTAAAGAAAATGAGGTCAGCTGGGCTGGGGTTGTAGCTCAGTGGTAAAGTACTTCCCTAGCATGTGTGAAGCACTGTGTTCGATTCTCAACACCATATATAAATAAGTAAAATAAAGGCCCATGGACAAATAAAAAAAGAAAAGAAAAATGAGGTCAGCTCATTTTTAAAAAAATAATAATCATTAAGACACTCAACTAGCTGGGCGTAGTGGGGCATGCCTGTAATCCTAGCACTTTAGGAAGCTGAGACAGGAGAATCGCAAGTTCAAAGCCAGCCTCAGCAACAGTGAGGCCCTAAGCAGCTCAGTGAGACCCTGTCTCTACAAAAAACACAAAATAGGGCTGGGGATGTGGCTCAGTGGTCGAGTACCCCTGAGTTCAATCCCTGGTACCAAAAAAAAAAAAAAAAAGACACTCAACTACCTACCATATCAGTACTTCTTTTTTATATATATATATATATATATTTTTAGTTGTAGATGGACACAATGTCTTTATTTTATTGCTTTGTATGTGGTGCTGAGGCCTCACACATGCGAGGCAAGCGCTCTACCGCTGAGCTACAATCCCAGCCCATCAGTACTTCTTGAATAGGAAATGTCAAAGATAATACAAATATTTTCAGGTTCTTAAGGAATCTGACAAGATGGGACCACATAAGGGCTACAGGGTATTATCATAATGAATATCTCAGGGACAACGATGTCCCAGATTAGAAAAAAAAAGTAAATTTCTATCACCATATATTTAAGCATTTTTCATCCACAAAGCATTTTCAAATAAATTATCTCATTTGATGCAGATACCAATCTTGCTGAGTAAACAAAATAAATGGATTGTTAATCTCCATTCAGAAATGGAAAAAAGAAATTAAGAGTTTAAATGACTCAACTGCAGTCAAATTAGGATACAACTGGGACTTGCATTCATATTTTTAAAGTAATAAAGTCATAATCTAAAGATTGTTGTTATATCACATTGCTTTTGATGGCTTCACACTATTAAAACACAAGCCCAACAATACTTACTGTATCTGCTGTAAGAAAAACTACGAGGAGGGTCTAAAAGGTAAGATCTAATCCCATAAGAACACATTCAATTTTAAAACTTGTGTGGGAGGATAAGACACACATGAGCAACTGGCAAAGATAATACTTGAGAAACTGGTTTGTACTGATCTGAGTAGAGGAGAGTGGCACTGAGCAGTTTTTACACATTGGTATTTCATGAATGTGCCCCCAAAATAGCTGTAGTGACTAAAGCAGGGCTCCTGAAAGATTTCTATTTGCCAATAGCAGCAAATTCACAGTAATAATACCTTCCACATGAATAGCCCTCATGCGGCCTAAATTACAAAAGAACTTGCAGGGTACATTCTCTTACCTGGCCCAGCACATGATTCTGAAAGAGCCAGCCAGTATAGGCCACTTCCAAAGAATCTCCAACTTCCACAGCAGGGCCCTCTGCCACAATGAGGTCCTGAGAGAGCACCACATCCAAGGAAGAGGTGCTGTTGCACTTGGCAATGCCCACCTGCAAGACAAAAATTGTAGCAGCATTAATTTGGTTTAAACTCAATAAAGTACTCATTTGAATCATTATTGCCAATTCTCAGCTGTATCCACTAACAAACAGGTTACATGTTTAGAAGTAAGCCATTCCAAAGTCAGTAATCTTGCCAGGAATCAAAATATCTAAGAATATGGCATTCCAAAGTCAGTAATCTCTCCAAAAATTAAAGTGCCTAGGCAACTGTCTGGGTACAAATCCAGGTACTGTCAGTTCCTAATTCTGCTGTGGCAAATTAATCCCCATGTACCCAAGAGTCCCTTTTGTAGAATGAATGAAAAAAAAAAAAGCTTTGCCTATCTTTTAGGGTGGTTATAAAAATGAAATGAGTTACAAGTAGGGTACTTGGCAGCACACCTGGGAAATAACAGTAAGTACTCTATAAATATTAGTTGTGATTACTGCACTGATTTACTGTGTCAGCATTAGGAACCTATGAAAGAAAGGGGAGTTTCTAAATAGTTTCAAAAGGCATTTCTAAAGACAAAACAAAATTGTATTCCCAGAACTCAAATCACCACCACTTACAGTCTTGGCTGTATTATCTTAGCATAAATCTTAAATAAAGAAGTCAGACACATCTTTGTGAATAATGATTCTATAGTCAATGTTTTAATGTAACATAGATTACAAACTTGCTACTCATTTTCTTTTAAAAAGTTTCATTATTGCAATCAGATAAATGCTAACTAAAACAATAGGATATCTTCTACCAAGTGAATAAGACAAAAAGGAGTAAGGATCATTCTAAATGCTAGTAAAGACATAGTGAGAGAACTGAGATGGGTGTGAAATAGTACAATCTTCCTGAAAAGCAGTGTGTCAGAATGCATTCAGAATTTGAAAATAATTTGTCCCTCTGACCCAATAATTCACTTCTGGAAATATACGAGAGAAAAAGAAGACACAGACTTGTATTTTACAAATGCTCACAATACATTATATATTTACTTCAGAGGCTGAAAACAACCTAAATTCCTAAAAACAAGGAAATGGTGAAATAAATTCAGGAGCATCTGTTATGTTCTAAACGTCTGTGTCCTCCCAAAATTCATATATTGAAATCCTAAACCCCAATGCAACAGTATTAGGAGATGGGACCTTCAGAAGGTGATTAAGTCATGAGATTGGTGCCCTCATGAATGGGTTACAAAAAAAGACTCATTGAATGGGTTACAAAAAAGTCATTACAAAAAAGACTCCAGGGCTGGGATTGTGGCTCAGTGGTAGAGCGCTTGCCTCACATGTGTGAGGCACTGGGTTCGATCCTCAGCACCACATAAAAATAAATCAACAAAGATATTGTGTCCACCTACAACTAAAAAATATTTAAAAAAAATAAAAGACTCCAGAGCCAAGTGTGGTGGCGCACACCTGAAATCCCACAGACTAAGGCAGGAGGATCACAAGTTTGAGGCTAGCCTCAGCAACATGGTGAGACCTTGTCTCAAAATAAAAAGGGCTGGGGATGTAGCTCAGTGGTAGAATGCCCCAGGGTTTAATCCCCAATCCCCAGTATCCCCAAAAGAAAAAAAGAAAAGGAAAGGAAAAAAAGGCAGGGGCGACAGAGTCCAAAGAACTCTCCTTTTTTACAGCAAATTGCAACTCAGAAAAGGGCCCACCAGAACCCAATCATGTTGAGACCCTGATCTTGTACATCCAGCCTCTAGTCATTAGGAATAAATTTCTCGTTCATAAAGCCAACCAGTCTATAGTACTTTGTTATAGTAGCCCAAATTGACTAAGACAGTGTCTTGGTACAGAAAGAGTAGGCAAATCACTGAAGTCTCTTTAACAAGGGCATTAATCCCATTCATGACTGCAGAGTCCTCATAACCTAGTCACCTCTCAAAGGCCCCACCTCCTAAAGGCCCCACCTCCTAACACAGGTTAGGTGGTTAAGTTTCAATATATGTTTTCTGGAGGGATGGGCACATTTAAACCATAAGCAGACAATATCCATATTTTGCAGTTTCGAATAATGTTTCCAAACCATTTTTTCATGAGGTGGAAAAAGACACTCTATACCACTAAATAAAATATGACACTCTATACCACAAAATATGGAACTCTTAAAGAAGTACATATACTATGTATATTATGCATATATAAAAAGAAACAATGTTAATAGTAGTTAATCTGAGTAGTGAAATGATTGATTTTTTAAATGGTTTTCTATATTTTTATGATAAATATGGGATAACAAAACACTATGTTTAAGATTTTTATTTATTCCTTAAGATAATTTATGTAGCAAAAATGTTTTAAGTAAACTTACATTTAACCTTTTTTCTCTTAAAAAGACTCATTGGGCAATTTTAGTAAATATTGCTATTATTTTCCTAATATACAATAAACTGAAGTGACAAATTTAGTTTCTTATGCTTATAACTAGCAAGGCAGCAGTTATACGTTTACCATGTTTTCTTAAAATTAAGGCAGACCCCAAACAAGCACTCTGGCTTTGCACAGGAAAAAGTAAGATGGTATCACCTGTTTATTGAACTCCACAGCAGCCTTTTCCGACTCAAACATAATAGACCAATTTTGTCGCTGGTCATCATAAAAGGTGCTATAGTTATTGGGCCGAACCTGGGAAGAGGAGAAATAGTAAGATAATTCAACCACAAGCTGCATAGTGGGAAAGTCTGACTGCATAAACTAATAGAGAAGGACTCAACTCAGGTAAACAGAAAGGGAGGAATCAGGGATCTTTCTTCTTCTCTCCCACCCTCCACCCACCATTCCTCAGTCCCCATTCCCAGAAGGTAGCCAAGGGACCTTTCTGAAGGGCTCTGTTATGGATGCCCAGGACTAAAGCAGTGAATCTAATTTCCACCAGGTATAGCCAGACTTATCTCTCCCGAAAACCTACGCCAAAGGAGCTAATGATTCCAATGTGGGGGAAGCCTTACCATTAGCTCAAAGTTCAGATGAATTCTAGCAACAGTAACTGGTTGTTGCTGACTGATATAAAGAAGAATCTTATACTGTATTCAAGTAAAATGGGTAGAAAAAGAGAAAAAAAACAAGTTATAAAGTAATAAAAAAACAGTAGTAAGACATAGGGTTGTGCTTCATATACCTACAAAACTCAAAACTCTGTTCATCTCTTAGAGGTTTATATTTTAAATTATATCTTCTCATTAATCAATTTCTATCTTCTTATTTTGGCCTTACTCTTTAACTGTAATTAACAATATCTTTGTTGGTGTTTTCATTCATACAAGGGATGATTAAGAGGTAAGTGACTGATTGCTTAAAAGAAAACACATTTTTTTTAAACCGAGGAAAAGCATAATAGTAAATTGCACGAATCTTAAATGTACAACTCAATGAATATTTACATATATATATGCCCATGTGATGACCGGTCAGACTGGTGGGGGAAGAGTATTTCCAATACCCTAGATGCTCTCTCATGACCCTTCGTATTAATAATCTCTGCCCTGAGATAACCACTATTCTCACTTCTATCACTGATGAATTTTGCTATTCTTAAACATGTATGAATGGAACTCTTGAGTGTATCTGTCTTGCTGCTTTTGCTCACAGATAAAATTAAGCCTTGTCACTTCATGTACCAGAACTTTGTTCTCTTTTATTGTCATGTAGCATTCTCTTCTATGAATAAACCATAATCTATTCATCCTTCCTCCTGTTTCATTTTAAGTCGTGTCCAGTTAGAGGCTACTGTGAAGAGATTGTGTGAACACTCCCCTGGTCATCTGGAGTCCACAGACATTCATTTCCTTCAACCTACACAACTTCCTTTAATGTTTTTACAGTACAAATCTGTGGACAACAAATTCTCTCAGCTTTTGTTGGCAAATTTATCTTGCCTTTATTTTTAAAGGATATTTTTGTGGATACAGACTTCTACAAAGGCGTAGGGGGTATAGTTCAGGGGTAGAGTATGCACTTAGCATGTCCGAGGTCCTGGTTCAACCCCCAGCATTAAACAACAACAATAATAATAATTTAATGCATAATAAAATACCACTTTGCACCTACTACAACGGCAAAAATAAAAAATAAATAACAAGATATTGGCAAGGATGTGAAGAAACTATAACCTCCACTGCATGCAGGAATGTACAACAGTACAGACACTGTGGAAAACAGTTTAACAGTTCCTCAAAGCTATAAACACAGAGTCACCGTATGACTGAGCAATCCCACTCCTGGTATACAGGCATAACTCCTTTTATTATGGTTCACTTTACTGCCCTTGAAGCTATTGCATTTATTACAAATTGAAGGTTTGTGGCAACCCTGTGTCAAGTCCATTGGCATCATTTTTCCAACAGCATGTGCTCACTTTGTGTCTTTGTCATTTTGTAATTCTTAAAATATTTCAAACTTTTTCATTGTTATTATATATGTTATAGTCATCAGTGATATGTGATTTACTATTGTCATGATTTTAGGGCACTATGAAATATACTCATATAAGATGGCAAACTTAATTGGTTAAGTTTTTGTTCTTACTGCTGTACCGACCAGCCTCCCCCACCTTTCCCTCTCCTCAGGCTTGTCTATTCCCTGCAACACAATATTGAAATTAGGCCAATTAATAACTCTGCAATGCTTTCTAGGTGTTCAAGTAGAAGAAAGAATCTCACATCTCTCACTTTAAATCAAAAGCTAGACATAATTATGCTTAGTGAGGAAGGCTTGTCCAAAGGCAGAGTGGCCAAAAGCTAGGCTTCTTGGGCCAAACAGCAAAGTTGAAAATGCAACAGAAAAGTTCTTGAAGGAAATTAGAAGTGCTACTCCAATGAACGCACAAATGATAATAAAGTGGAATAGCCTTAGTGCTATGGTGGAGGAAGTTTCAGTGGTCTGGCTAGAAGATAAACCAGTCACGATATTCCCTTTAGTCAAAGTCTAATCTGAAGCAAGTCCTCTCTTCAATTGTATAAAGAATGAGAGAGGCAAGAAGGCTGCAGAAGAAAAGTTTGAAGCTAGCAGAGGCTGGTTCATGAGGCTTAAGGGAAGAAGTCACCCCCATAACATAAAGGCGTGAGGTGAAGCAGCAAGCAGTGTGTACAAGCTGCAGCAAATGATGCAGGAGATCCTGCTGACCTAACTTTTGAAAATGGATACAGAAACAGCAGATGTTCAATGTGGATCAAACAGCCTTGTATTGGAAGAAGATCCCACCTAGAACTTTCACAGCTAGAAAGGATAAGTCAGTGCCTGGCTTCAAAGCTTCAAAGGGCAGGCTGATTTCTTGTTAGAGGCTAATTACAGTTGGTGAGTATAATCTGAAACTAATGCTCATTTGCCAGTCTGAAAATCCTAGAGTCCTTTAAGAATTATATAAAATATACTCTACTCATGTTTTATAAATGGAACAACAAAGCCTAGATAACAGCACAACTGTTTATAGCATGGTTTTCCCATCTCACCCCACAAAAAGATTAATTTTCTTCTCATGTCTGCTAACACAGAATCCAATCTGCAGCACATAGATCAAGTAGCAGTTTTGACTTCCAATTCTTATTATTTAAGATATACATCTTAGCTGGGCACGGTGGCCCACGCCTGTAATCCCAGCACTTTGGGAGGCTGAGGCAGGAGAATCACAAGTTCAAATCCAGCCTCAGCAACGGTGAGGCATTAAGCAACTCAGTGAGACCCTGTCTCTAAATAAAACACAAAATAGGGCTGGGGATGTGGCTCAGTGGTCGAATACCCCTGAGTTGAATTCCCAGTACCAAAAAAAAGAAAAGAAAAGAAATACATCTTGTAAGGCTCAGTTGCCATAAATAGGGACTCCTTCAATGGATCTGGATGAATAAAATTGAAAATCTTATGGAAAGGATTCATTGTTCTAGATGCCATTAATGACATTCATGATTCAAAGGAAGCTCAAAATATTAACAGGGGTTTGGAAGAAGTTGATTCTATCAACTTTGAGATGACTTTGAAAGGTTCCAGACTTCAGTTGAAGAAGTAATGGCAGATATGGTGCAAACAGCAAGAATTAAAGAGTAGCCTGACAATGTGACTGAGTTGCTGTAATCTCATGATAAAACTTTAACAGGTGAGAGCTGTTTCTTGTGAATGGGCAAAGAAAGAGGCTTCTGCCTGGCACGGTGGTGCACGCCTGTAATCCCAACAGCTCAGGAGGATCACGAGCTGAAAGTGAGCCTCAGCAAAAGTGAGGTGTTAGGCATTTCAATGAGACCCTGTCTCTAAATAAAATACAAAATAGGACTGGGGATGTGGCTCAGTGGTCGAGTGCCCTTGAGTTTAATCTCCGGTACCTCCCCCATGCAAAAAAAGAAGTTTTTTTTAGATGGAATCTTCCCCTCATGAATATGCTGTGAACACTGTTCAAAGGATAACAGAAGATTTAGATTATACAACCTTAGCTGATTGGGCAGCAGCTGGGTTTGAGAAGACTGCAATTTTTAAAGAAGTTCTGTGGATAAAATGCTATCAAACAACTTTGCATTTTATAGAAGTCTTTCATGAAAGGAATTGATGTAGAAAACTTCACTGTCTTATTTTAAGAAATTGCCACAACCACCCAAACCTTCAACAGCTGTCACTCTGACCAGTTAGCAATCAGCAACACTGAGGCAAAATTCTGCACCAGCAAAAAAAATTATGACTTGCTAAAGGCTCAGAAGATCATTATCATATTTTAGTATTTTTAGTTAAGATATGTACATAGTTTCTAGGCATAATGTTATTGCATACTTAATAGATTACAGTATAGTGTGAATATAATCTTAATAAGAATTGGGAAACAAACATAACAAACAACAGCAACAACAACAACAAAAAACCCTCACATGACTCACTTGAGACATTTGCTCTATTGTAGTGGTCTGGAACCAAATCCTCAAACCCTCAATACCTCCAAAATATGTTTGTATACCCAAAAGAACTGAAAATAGGAACTCAAACATGTACTTGTGTGTCAACGTTCATTGCACCATTTTTCACAACAAAGAAACAATCCAGTGTCCATCAACTGATCGATGGATAAACAAAATGTCATATAAACATAACAAAATATTATTCAGCCATGAAAAGGAGTGATGTCCTGACACATACTGCAATGTAGATGAACCCTGAGGATATTATGCTAAATGAAGTAAGTCCATCACAAAAGAACAAACATTATGATTCTGTTTATATAAGGTACCTAGAATAGGAAAATTCATAGAAATAGGAAGTACATCTGAGATTATGCAGGAATAAAGGAAATGGAGATAGAGTTATTGCTTAATGGTGTAAGTTTCTGTTGGGGATTAGGAAAAAGTGGAAAGAGAGTGGTAATCATTGCTCAATATTGTGAGTGGAATTAATGCCACTGAATCATGTACTTAAAATTGTTAAAGGACAAATTTTATTATATGTATATATAGATAGATAGATATGTAGATATAGATACATAAATATAGAAATAAAGTCAGTCCTCCATATCTGTGGGTTCTGTATCCATGGATTCAAATGAATGTGGATTAAAAATATTGGGGGAAACTATTTTGTCCACACTGAACATGTACAGACTTTTCTTTTGGGGGTGGGTACCAGGGATTGAACTCAGGAGCACTTGACCACTGAGCCATATCTCCAGCCCTATTTTGTATTTTATTTAGAGACAGTGTCTCAATGAGTTTCTTAGCACCTCACTTTTTGCTGAGGCTGGCTTGAACTTGCGATTCTCCTGCCTCAGCCTCCTGAGCCACTGGGATTACAGGTGTGCACCACCATGCCTGGTATGTACAGACTTTTAAAATCATATTCCCTAAACAATATAACAACTATTTATTTGGCATTTACATTATACTAGGTATTATAAGTAACTTAGTAATGGTTTAAAGTATACAGGAGGATATTCATAGGTTATATGCAAACACAGTCCTAGGCTGATAGGAAACTTGAACATGTAGGGGGGTCTTAGAACAAATCCCCCATGGATACAGAGGAATGAGATATGGGGGGTGGGGGAGATAGAGAAGGAGTTTATTTCCTATACACTACAAGACTCAGAAGTTTCCCTCCATATTTCTGGTATAGCCTCTGCACTTCCACCCATCCCAGTACTTAGGAAATGCCCCATGGCAGGACAAAAAGGATCTTGTGTTTGGAGATCCTCTAATTTTTCCAATTTCTGTTTTCTCCATACCTGTTGCCTAATCTACACCTAAAACTAGCAAAACACTCAAGGCAAAGAAACAGAGTTATTACATTGGCTCTTCTTTCTTTGAAATTTTAGTTCATCAGTCTTCAACATTTTCACAGTACTCCAGTGAATTTTAAAGTATAATTTTTGCAATGCATGGACTTCTTTACAATTGTTGCAAAAAAACTGCTACATCCTATCTAGTGGTAAAGTATGGCAAAGCCCCACTACAAGATTTTTTAAATCCAAATGGCAACTCCTAATGAATCAACAGATGTAGATAATAAGATCATCCATGGCTACTAATATAACAAAATGAGAAATGATCATTATTTACTCCTGATGGAAATATGAAAGATTTAAGGAATACAGCAACCAATCATAATGTATGACCTTATTAGATATTAATTCAAACAAATTAGTAAAAAAAAGCAGAGAGAGGAAATTTGAATACTAACTGGTAGAGAATCAGATTGAGAAATTATTATCTGCTTTTTTTAGGTGTAATAATGGCATAATGGTTTTATTTTAGCTAAAATTGTATATTGGATATTTGTTCAAAATAATCTGAGTGGGAGAAAAAGGAGAGGGTGGGGTTATAGATTAAAAAAAAGACTAATAACTATTAGTTAGTAATGATTACTTTGGGGTTCAATATCCAAGACCACTTACTTTTTTAATGAGTTTCAAATTTTCCACAATTAAGTTTTTTGTTTGTTTTTAAGACAATTTTATCCATTATATTATCTACCCTGAACAAGCAATCTTATCTCCTTGCCTGAGAGTCTCAGAGGAGCATGGAGTCCATGTTCTCTGGACCTCTGAAATTCTAGAATTTCTTATGTTTATCTCAACAATGATCAAAATCTTCTGGAGTAATATTTGAAGATGGATATAACCCATACAAAGAAATTAGTCTCAGGGCTTTTAGCCACATTTGCTTTTTGACCCAAACTACTATTATACTGTGATCAACTGCCCAATCTTATTTTCAAATTTTCAAAGGATAAATGTTGGTCATTAGCACAAGCATAAAGATATGCTGCTTGAAAGAATATGATAAATGTTCATTACACAACAAAAGGATGACCTTAATAAACAGTTTACTCTAAAACCCTCCAAATTCTTAAGCTAGGACCATTTCACACAGATGTCTAAAGTGAAGATTTTGAGTAGCTGATTCTGTTTTAACTCATAACAGCAAGCCAACTGCGTTCATTTGTTATATCCTAATATCATACACTCACATTTAAAAGCCAGCAATCATTCTGACACATGAGACACTGGGCACGTCTTCTCCCAGATTTTAAACAACCTAGCTCACTGGTAGTATTTGGAGCACTTGAATATGCATGCAATGCAGGGTGTTCTCACCTCTCTGGCTGTGTGGTTCCCCAGGACCGCAGCACCAAATTTGCCCTGCTTTACATACTGACCATTTGTGCTATTGAAGTTAAAAAAAAAAAAAAAGAGAGAGAGAGATTAATACTCCTCTAAACTATATAGAACCAACTTTCTCTCAGTTATCTAAAAGGGGGAATCTAGTCATTCAGCCTCCAGAAAGTGACAGAGTGGGTAGTTTACAACTTAAAGCCCTCACACAACTTCTTTATTCTTTAAATATCTATTATTCATGATATCTCAGTGCAGTGGCTTTCTTTGAGAACTTGAAAAGGCAACTGTCGGTTACAAGCACTTCTTAAAGACAAGAGAAGAAATAATGGCTGTGTAAGTTTTATAGACAGAAATCTCCAACTGAATGTTAAAAGTGTTATTGATACTCAGTCTGCGGAAAGGCTGAGTAAGTAGTTTGCAATGAACAGAGGCTTTCTGAGAAAAGACAGCAGCTTAATCACAGTCCCTTCTCCTCCATCAAACTTCAGAGAACTTCACTTCTCAGCTACTTACTATCGATATGCATGGACTGCTGTTGCGACCAGTACTGTGGAAGTGCTTGCTGTGGTTGCTGCTGTTTTTGTTGTTGCCTGATTTCCTGAATGAAGAAAATAAAAAGTTGCCAGTCATTTATTGCTTGAAACTGATTTTTAACCATTAGACTAGCTTTAAAATTCTTCTTTATGCCCAGTTAGTATTATAATGCATTCATATCCTCATTGGATCCACAAGATACTCCCATGACCTAGTCTTGGGCTGAGCCAAAAGGCTCTAAGCATCCAAAGTGCCTTCCACAATGACAGCAACTAAACTCGGAGTAGAACTCATGACTCCAGCTCCCAAGCCACAAACCACAAATGAGTCTTTGAGCAGGACCAGAAGCACCGTCCAGCATGTATGCTATTGCCTCTACTTTGTTTTCTCCATCCAGTCTTTTGACAGCTATATAAAAATAGATATTTCCCAGGTTTTAAATGTAGCTCAGTGGTGGAGTACTTGCCTAGCACGTACAGGGCCTTGGGTTCAATCCTCGGTACCAAAAAAATAATAAATTAATTTAAAAATAAAGTTATTTTCCTTTCTCTTCCTTCTGGAATAGGAAATTTAAGGTGATATTTAAATCATACTCATTACTTAACTTCACAAAGACCTATGGAGTAACACTCATGTTTTAAAATTGGAAACTGTGGTTGGGTCTGTAGCTCAGGGTTAGAGCCAGTGCTTCTCATGCCCTGGGTTCAAACTCCAGCACTAAAAAGTTGGTGTCATTCGGCCAACTTCTTAGTGTACGGGGAAACAGTGTCATAGAAGGATGCTGTGAATGAGAAGAAAGTAGAGTAAAGAGAATGAAGTGGTTTGTTCCTTCCTTTTGCATGGGCCATACATACGGGATCTATTCCAGCTACTCAACTCTAAACACCCTGATAAATATCTTCAGCGCCAGCATTGTGCTTAGTAAGAGGCACTCAATACTTTCTTTAATCTTCATTTAACAAGTATTTCATTCAACGTCCCACGCCATCTGCTCTGCTTAGGATTATTACTATCAATCCATAACTCCTATTTGGTCCTTATACAAAGACAGCAAAGTGTAAAGGAAGGAAGAAAAGCTACTGATCAGTTAGATCAGGGTTCAAATTTCAACTCTTGTCACTTACTAAGTACTGACATTGATCATATTCCTAAACTTCTCTGAGCCTCTAAAATCTGGTTATGTCACCTACGTCACAGAATTGCTGTGAGAATGAAATAGAACAACCTATGTAAAGCACCTGAGGCCAGACACATTACAGACATCTTAGAAATATTAGTCTCCCAATCTCTCCTTTCGTTCGGCAGGTGTGCATTCAATAAATGCTTCCTGTGTCCACCCTGACAAAAGGTACAGGACTTACTGCAATGCTTGTCACTATCTAGTTAAGAAAAATTTAATCAACACACAGCTAACACACCCACATGCAAGAAGTGAAAAGCAGTTCTTCCTTCTCACTGAAATGTTGACCAGTGCCTATCTAGAGTGCCTTGGGCAGTTTTGGAGGGTGGCATGCACATGGGGTGGCATGCACATGGGGCAGAAGAGCTGGCCAGTGACCTTCTCCATCAGTTCCCAACAAAGGGCACGCTATCTAGCCACTGGAACTCAGGATCCCAAAATTTAAAGAGGCATCCATCACTGGGGTGACTTAACCAGATGATCAAAGATGGACAACTAGGCATGTGGCTTTTGCAAGGCTGCTTCTGACTAACTTGTTAAGGCACAATCCAAGTGCCTCTTAACTTACCTGTTGCTGCTGTTCCCTGGCCTTTCTTAGGCTGCTTTGGAGCTGTATACTGGAAGAATTCATTTCCATGGCCAGCAGCAGTCTGATCCAGTCCAAAAAGAGAGGCCAATCTGGCACTGTTAATAGAAAATAAAAATGAAATTTCATTTGACATATCCCAAATCTGGAATCAACATAAAAGCTGCTCTCCTTCAACCTGAATGAATACATCCCCACCATTCATATTGGAAGTAGCAGCTAAGGGTCTCTGTAATCAAGATTGTATTTGCACTCTGAAAGCATCAGCTGACCCTGTCCATCCACAGGACTTTATTCGGTATGTTTCTTCTTTCTGCACCTCAATTTCTCCATCTAAAAACTGAATTGAAGCCGGGCGCGGTGGCACAAGCCTGTAATCCCAGCACTTAGGGAGGCTAAGACAGGAGAATCGCGAGTTCAAAGCCAGCCTCAGCAACAGCGAGGCGCTAAGCAACTCAGTGAGACCCTGTCTCTACATAAAACACAAAATAGGGCTGGGGATGTGGCTCAGTGGTCGAGTACCCCTGAGTTCAATCCCCAGTACCAAATAAATAAATAAATAAATAAAAACTGAATTGAGGGCTGGGGTATGGCTCAGCTAGAGTGCTTGCCTAGCATGCATGAGGCACTAGGTTCAATCCTCAGCACCACATAAAAATAAAATAAAGATATTGTGTCCACTTACAACTAAAAATACATATTTAAAAAATAAATAATAAATAAAAAGTGAATTGATTAGTCCAGGCTCTGTTTATTTGAACTGTAAATTCTTGCTCTTAGCAAATCATAGTTTCTTGTCACCCTAATTACTCCCTCTCCTGCTTTTTACTACTTGATTAAGTTGTAATGAAACTGTAATACAAACTTACCATCAGATGTAATCTCTTACCATTTCATCTAGCACAGAGGACCATTCTTTCATCATCTTTTTCAGGTATCTTATGTCTCCAAATTCTACTGGTCTTACTAAGGTCATGGACAGCCTCTAACTATCAAACCCAGCTTATCAGTCCTTATCTTATTTGACCTCATGCTACCTTTTTTTGTCCACTAATTTGTTCTACACACAATCTCTTCCCCTGACTTCTTTGGGGATACCTGTGGAAATGAAAGGAGGGACAAGTCCAAATAAGACATCAACAAATGCTAATGAGATCCCTCTCTTGTTTTCTTCCCATCACTCTGACTTCTCATTTAACTTTCTTGACTGCTGTTCCTTTGTCTGTTCTTTAAATGTCCATGTCCCCAAGGCAATCTTGGCAATCTGTTTTATTTACCTTGGTCTCAAAGGCTATCCAAATGCTGATAAACTCAAATCTGTATCCCCAGTCCAGAATTTGCTCCTGAGTACTAGAAAACACAGACACTCCACAGGCAACTCAGATGCAAGTCCAGGCTTGAGCTCACGTCCTCCCATCTCCATTGCCCCAGCAAAACCTATTCTTCCTCTTGGGCTCCAAGACCATTCCTAGGTTCAATGATTCACTAGAATTCACTTAACTTGGCATATAGCTCAACTCATGACTTAGATCTATATATTGAAAGGATACACAGTGGCCGGGCATGGTGGCACATGCCTGTAATACCAGTGACTCTGGAGGCTGAGACAGAAGGATCCCAAGTGTGAGGCCAGCCTCCGCAACTTAGCAAGGCCCTAAGCAACTTAGTGAGACCCTGTCTCAAAATAAAAAATAAACAGGGCTGGAGACTTAGCTCGATGGTAAAATACCCCTGGTCTCCAGCACCAAAAAACCACACACACACACACACACACACACACACAGAGAGAGAGAGAGAGAGAGAGAGAGAGAGAGAGAGAGAGAGGGAGAGAGAGAGAGAGAGAGAGAGAGAGATCAGAAAAGGTAAAAGGTGCAGGTGGCTAAGTTCAGAGGAAATCAGGCACAAGCTTCCAAAAGTCTTCCCTCAGTGAGTGAAGTGACATAAGACATACTTAATTCCTCCAGCAATGAGTTACAACAACTGTGTAAAGTATGGTCTATTAAGGAAGCTTATTAAAGATTCAGTGTCCAAGATTTCTATTGGGGTCAGATCACATAGACAATATCTGCCTAGCATGTACCAAAACTCCAGATTCTCAGAAGGAAAGCAGATGTTCAGTATAAATCATATTGTTGGTACAAAGTTTAGGCACAGTAAGACACTCTTACCACTTTATTAACACTTTATATGAGTGTGAGGAATTGTCACCAGTAAATTCCCAGATTCAGAGAGAGAGAGAGAGAAGAGAGAATGGTGGTGCACACCTGTAATCCTAGCAACTGGGGAGGCTGAGGCCCGAGGATTGCAAGTTCAAGGCCAGCCTCAGCAACTTAGTGAGGTTCTATACAACTTAGTAAGACCTTGTCTCAAAATAAAAAATAGAAAGGGTCGAGGACTTGGTTCAATGGTAAAGTGTCCCTGGCTTCAATCCCCAGTGCAAAAAAAAAGAAAAAAGAAATGTACGTCAGACACCATGCCAAGTGCTAGGGATACACTGGTGAGCAAAACCGGATTCCATTTTTTTTTACAATTCACTTTTCTATTTTATATAATCTTCATTGAAAACTGGATTCTGTTTTCAAGGACTTTATGGTCTAATGAGCAAATGAGACATTAAGTGATATATGACTGCAAATTATGAAATACATAACAGGGGCAGCTGTTGTATGGCATTGTACTCCACAGGGATTACTAAAAGTTATTAAATCATTTCTCATATGACATGGTAATTGATTATTTATTATAATCACTTTATTAATTATTTATTATAATCAAATTTTGCCCAGGGTCTGGTATATATGCTTAACAAATACTATTATTTGAATATGTCCCTCAAAAGGCATGTGCTCCACCTTCTTGAATTGATTTAACACTGAATTATAAAAAGAGCTTGAGGCTGCAGGTTGCAGCAAGAAAGCTCTAGACAGATGCTGGCACCTTGATATTGGGGGACATCCCAGGCCCCACAACTGCGAGAAACAAAGTTGTATTCCTTATAAATTAGTCTGTCTGTTCTAATAATACAAAATGGACTAGACAATAAAATGAACTCAAAGTCTAATGTATCTCTGAGCTTCTTTGTGATCATCCTGCCTCCACCTTCTGAAGAACAGACTGGGGTTACAGATATGCACTACCATGCCTGGCTTTTTTATTTTTTTTACAATTTATATGTATACATAGCCCGTACCATTTAAAAAACAAATTCAATATGACTTGAAACTATAATCTTGTTTTCTCAAAGACTCTACTGTTAAGTTTCCTGAAAATAAAGTTAAAAATGCTTACAATAAGGACTAGGAGGTTAGAGATTGCAATGTAATATTTGGGGGAGAACAGTGCTGGTCTAAATACAATATCAACAAATGCTAATGAAATTTAAAAGAAACCAAGATATCTCCATTTAGCCAAGACAATCTGGGTAGATTTCCTAGAGGAAGATTCTGGGAGAGTTGAGCAATACCTTTAACATAGTGAAAAGTTTACCAAGCTTAGAATCTAGTTAAGATATAATTGTGTATGCACATTAATAAGAAAAAGAATGCCCTTATTAGCTTCAGTAAAATATGAGTATTAAGTTTGCTATTTTAATTTTGCAAGTATCTTCTTTTTCAAAGGCACAGGTAAACTGTTTCCATAAATATCCCAAAAGCCAGTCAAATGATAATTATAAAATCAATACAAAAACCAAATTAAACTAATTAGCTTTCAAGTTAACTCCAAATCCTATTAATATTTTTTAAATGGACTCTATACATTCTTAGGGAGATAAGTTTCTTGTGACTTACTAAATTTTTCTACTTGTAAGATGTTCTCAAATGTACACAGTTTCCCTGATCATGTTAGAAGGAAAGGGCTTGCTAATTCTAGACTTGATTATCTATGTTAATAATTGATGGGAAAAGTCATTATGGTGTTAATATTTTAAAAATAAGTTAGTCAGTGCTTTAGTTAACAAGGTCCTTACCTCACCTTAGTTTTTATATTTGTTTGCTTTTCTCTTTAAAACAAAAATACATCCATTTATGCTATATCAATATTTTAATAAACAGGAATTCTTGTTAGTAAAGTATTTCTTTCGTGAATTATAACATCAAACATCTACTTATACAATAATGATAATGTCACATGGGCAGGTCTGGTGGAATACACCTGTCTGATTTCAAGCTAGGCTCCATTACTGACAGTGGCCCTTTGGGCAACTTAACTCTCTGAGCTGTTCCCATCTGTAAAATGGGCATAACTGTTAAAACTACCTCACAGAGCAACAGGAAAGACTAAATATGATAATGTGTGTATATGTATTCCTTGGTACAGTACCTGACACTAATTAAACACATAATGTTTTACATACTTGTGAACATATCCTATTACCTCAAAATGCCAATTCAACTCAGATACTATCATATGGGAGAGAGCAGGCTTGACTGATGCACAAATCTGTAAGTATAAGTTGACATTAGCATAAATACAAAACGACAGAACTAGGAAAGGTCTCAAAGGATCATCCAAGGCAAACTTCATTACTTAATAAGTGAGGGTATGGAGGGACAAGGATGGTAAGTGACTTGACCTAAGTCACACTCCTAAAAGGAGTGATTTATCATTACTAATGCTAATCAGATTTGCCTATTCATAACTGGCCCCTTAAAAATGCTTTGGAAAAAGCCAGGTATGGTGGCACATGCCTGTAATTCCAGCTACTCAGGAGGCTGAGGCAAGAGGATCACTTAAGCCCAGAGGTTTCAGGTGGGGCAACATAGTGAGACCTTGTCTCAAAAACAAAACAAAAAAACAGCTTTGTGATTATTATTAGTGCATTGATTTTATTCTACTACTAAAATGAAGTTTCTTAGGGGCAGCAACTGTACTTTATTTCCAACTATATTAGCTGAACCAACTATCATTCACTTACTAGGCATTCACACATACTTCCTTATTTTCAAAGTCATAATGGTAGGGAAAGGGCTGAGACAAAAAACAAAACAAAACAAAAAAATATCTCCTGATTACTCTTTCTAGCTTAACCATGGACTTTAAGAGGCCCAGAAACTCGAAAAGGAGATTATCAGTCATCTAGATGGTCATCCTTGGCACTAATATTCCTACTTCTATTAGGCTTCAATGTCCTATGTAGGATCAAAGATCAAGTAAGTCAGAGTTAAATAAATAGAGTTGAAGCTTAAACGAACAAGTATATTTGCAGTAAGTAGGTTCTAAAAAGGGAACTGAAAAGCCACTGCAGTGTTCATTGTCATATGTTCTACTTCCTTAGAGAAACCAAAGGAGGAATAGCTAAATCAGAGAATGCTGATGAAACTTTCCCTAGTCTCATATTTTTTTTCTTCTTTTTGGTACTGGGGATTGAACTCAGAGGCACTCTATGATAGAGCTACATTCACAGCCTTTTTTATCTTTTATCTTTTATTTTGAGACAGTCTTGCTAAGTTACTTAGGGCCTCGCTAAATTGCTGAGACCGGTCTTGAACTTGTTGATCCTCTCGCCTCAGCCTCCCCAAGTCACTGGGATTACAGGTATGTGCCAGCATGCCCAGCCCTATTCTCAATCTTTAATTTGATTCTGTTTTCCTGGTTATTGCTGGGAACAAAAATAAATTATCTGATTAACTTTCTGGCTAAGTCTCTTGTCATTAAATTAGCTGACATATGTGTCTAGGAGCACAATCATGTGCCTAGAATTGAGTGTCTCAGGTTCTTGATAAGCCCATACAGGAAAGCAGAATAGTTGAGTCACCAAGAACTTATCTTGGGCCAGGAATCCAGAAAAGGGCACATCACTGTCATTGTCTATCCTGTAATTTTCAGTCAGCAGTGGACTGCTTGACACATGAAAGCTGGGATCCTTAACATTCCTTTTCAGACTTTTCCAGACACTTTCACATAGTGAAGAATGTGAATTTAAAGTATTGAAATTTAACTTAGCAAAGCCCTAAGCAATTAAAGATTCAGTGCCCAAGATTTCTACTGGGGTCAGATCACACAGACAATCTCAATATTTTCAATATAGAAAATGCCCAATATATAGCCACACACAAAACAGGTTCGTATGAAAACATATTAATTCAAAAGGCTGATTACACAGCCAACAGTAGCAGGGAGACTGGACTCATGGTGATTTTAGTGAATGTTCTGGGTCAAATAGGGAAGAAAGGAACCAAAGCACAGTTTAAAATAACTGAGCATCTAAAATGACTCAAAATGGAATTAAAGCCCTGCATGGTGGCACACACCTGTAATCCCAGCGGCTGGGGTGGTTGAGGAAGGAGGATCATGAGTTCAAAACTAGTCTCAGCAGAAGCAAGGTGCTAAGCAACTCAATGAGACCCTGTCTTTAAATAAAATACAAAATAGGGCTGGGGATGTGGCTCAGTGGTCGAGTGCCCATGGTACCCAAAATTTTAAAAAAGGAATTAGGTGGATGCAGGCCATCTGAAGTGAGAGCAGGGGTAAAACAAAGTGGTGAGTGAAAAAAAAGAATGATAGGTGATACAGAACTAGTTAGTGGGTGTCCACAAAAAGAGTCCAAAAGATGGTCCGTCATTTTTTTTTTTTTTTTTTTTTAATATTTTTTTTAGTTGTAGATGGACACAATGTCTTTATTTATTGCTTTGTACGTGGTGCTGAGGATCGAACCCAGGGCCTCACGCATGCAAGGCAAGCGCTCTACCGCTGAGCTACAATCCCAGCCCTGGTCCGTCATTTTATGGTTATTCATGTATTAAACTCTCCAACACGTCTGGAAGCAACTTGAGGGTTGGTACAGCAGCTTAATCGTTGTTATAACCTCTTAGCATTTAGTAGAATGAGGGGCATATGTTGATATACTCATCATTATTCAGGATGCACAATATGTGTAATGAAGACGGTCAAAGAAAGGCTATACAAAGATTAGAGATTGGCAGCTAACAAGTTTGGAGTCAAGGTGTCTTAACACAACACAAGGGAAAACACTAACACAATACAAGGGAAAACGGTAAACTATTGAAAAGGACAAAGCCTTGCCTCTCTGAGAACTTCTACCCAAGGCTAGTATACAGAATGTTTGAGGGCAGGGGTTAACGACTGCAGCCTCTCATAGTGATTTTAACCTTTAAGGTTTACAAAGCGCAGTTTCACAGCTTTATTCAACAGACTGTCACTGATCACTTACTATGTGTCAGGTTTCCGTGCAGAGCTTTCAACAGAAACGAGCAATAAAGCCGGGCGCGGTGGCTCACGCTTGTAATCTCAGCACTTGGGGAGGCTGAGACAGGAGAATCCCCAGTTCAAAGCCAGCCTCAGCAATGGAGAGGCGCTAAGCAACTCGGTGAGACCCTGTCTCTACATAAAACACAAAATAGGGCTGGGGATGTGGCTCAGTGGTTGAGTACCCGAGTCAATCCCTGGTACCAAAAAGAAAAAAAGAAACGAGCAATAAAAGCAGTCCGTGTCCTACCAGGGCTTATAATCTACTAGGTTCGGCGTGCAAAGACAGAGACAAACAGGCCTGGTCGTCCGAATAAGGAAGAGAAAAAGCATTTTATTCTGCCTGGAGTGATGGGAGAAGGAAAGCACCAAAAAAATGACATCCGATCTAGGCCTTGAAGAATGCTGGAGCCGACCCACCAGGTCCTGGTTCTAAAGTGTCACCGCCTTGTCCATGGTTCTAGAAAAGAAAGTCTCATATTGCCCCCAGCTGACTCCTATGAAAACTAGGAGGCAGGCAGTCTCATCAGCAATCACCCCATTTCACTGGAGAAACTGTGACCCAGAGAGCAGAGGGGGAAGCCCAAAGTCATAACGCGTGTCAAGGGAGACGCCGGGTCCAGAACCCAGATCCACAGACTCAGCGGCGCTCCGAGCTCTGCCCAAGATTCTGAGAAGTGAAAGCACAGGAACTTGGCCGGGGTCTGGACCCGGAAGTTGGAAAAAGGCCTAAGAGATCGCCCCCCTCCAACCATCCGCTGGTCTCTGTCAGCCATGCCCTCCGGCCTGTGCTTCTCAGTCACTCACCCGCCACTGGGTGAGAGGAAGTCGGTGTCATCCTCATCCCCGGCACCGAACATCGCCTTCGCTTTGGCCCGGCTGTGGGGAGAAAGCCGGATGTTCCCAAGGCCTGTCACCGCCGACGTCGTAAAATGCCGCGGTGGTGTGCTTTCTTCCGGCAGGACAAACACGCACAGCCGCACGACCGAAAGGAAACTAGACTCTGGAGAAGGTGGAGCAAAGGCAAATGAGAGATTCGCGCCGGTACGTCGTGAGGCCTCGGCTGCCCGCAGAGGGGGCGGGGTTCCTAAGTTCTGCGCGTGGATTGGTCAGCGAGCCTAGGGGCGGGGCAGGGGCGGGAACCCGCGGCCTCTGTGGCAGTCGTGGACACGTCGAGCCGGGCAGAAGTATTAGGGTCTTCTTAGAAGTCCTGAGTGGGTGACGAGCTCACGTTCTGAGAGCGAGGCGCCGGTGGCGGCACTCGACCTGGGAAGGTAAGGCCTCCTCGCTGCTTTTCACAACCCTGGCATGACCACCGTCCTTGTCCCTCCGAGACAAGGACCCTCCGCCGCTCTTCTCTGCTGGGCGGAAGGAGAAAGATCCCAGGACTAGAGACCTGAGCCTTGGCCTGGTTCCTACAGTGACAGAGCTGGAGTGACCTTAGGCAGGGTGCTCGGTGCCTCAGTTTCCCCCCTATGCAATGGGTAGTGTGTCCAGTTCCTCCATATGCCAGCTTGTCTTGAAGCTTTTAAACCTCAGAGGTCATCGAATCCAATTCAGGTCCCCTCATAATCCCAGAATTTGCAAATAAGGAAACGAAGGAACTTGGGTGACAGTCCGAGGTCACGCAGAGTAAAGGGCAGACTGGGACTGGATTCCTGATCCTTCGATTCAGGATTTAGGGAGCTAATGGGTGAACAAGAACCTTAATAGCCTTTAAACACTGTGTATCCATATAGAGTGGTCATCGCTACACTGGCATACGACAGGGAGCAGGGAGCAGAGAGACCCCTTTCCAGAGTACCCGCGAATAATGTGCAGAAAACTGTTATATTCTGGGAGTGAGTGACAAAAAGGAGAAAACTTTGGAGACATTAAAGTCCCCAGCCCAGCCTTGGCCTGATTTTGCTGTCTTCCTGCAACAATCCTAAATCAACATCAGTTTATGTCGACTTTTCTGCCTCCAGTTTCCACCCTCCGTGTCTTACATAAATATTTCTTTGGTTAACGTGGTATCATTCTTGGAACAATCTTGGGGTAGCTCTGGCTTAACCAAGCTGTGGATAAGCAGATACTGCCTCAGTATAGCATCCATTTCCACAGGTCTCACTGGAGTTCTTTCACTCGGGTCTTCCCCCTCAATCGGCTTGGTCCCTTACCTGAATGTTTTAATCTCTTAGCATTATAATTGAAGTGAAGTGATTGGTAGCTTCCTTCAAGAGAACTTTGTACCTCTTGGCACTTCCCTGGTTGTGCTTTTTATTATAGTTTTCATACTACTAAATTGAAAGCCTTCTTGCCCATAATGAGTTCTCATAAATTCTTTACTGGTTTGAATAATGAAATTTATCCTTGGTCCTGTATTCCTAAATTTACTTTTTTCCCCGTGTAAAGTGAATTCCTTAATTTACTTTTTTTTCTTTGTTCTTGTATTCCTTAATTTACTTTTTTTCCCAGAGAATCCAGCCATGGCTCTTGCCTTGTATAGGTAGCTTCCAGAAAGATAAAAATGCTGTATTGGCTGTAAACTATCTGGGTTCCATACTCCTTTTTGTTAATTGAAGGTGATTGTACTGTTGTCTGAAACTCTAGGGGGAAAAAAGAGAACAGGATAACTAGAAATATTGTATGTAACTATAATTTTGGTAAGTAAATTATTCCTCTGTTTAACTAAAGATAGGGCCATTGGTCTGTTCCTTATGTTTATTTTACAGATTAAGATGGTTAAAGCAGTGAAAGCTAACAGTGTTAAAGTAATGATGCAAGTGGAATCTAAGCATTAGAACTGAAACCTGTTGTAGTAGCTCTGGATACAACGTGAACTGGTCTACCTCAGGGGAAATGAACTGTATAAGTGAACTTGTCTACCTCTGGGGGTGGAAATGAACCTTAGCTCTTTTCTAGCCTCCTCTCCCTAGTGTGTATCACTGCAGCACTTAAAGCGTTTGAGTACTGTTTTTTTGTTTTCTTTTATTTTTCTGTGGTACTGGGATTGAACCAGGGGTGCTCTCCTACTGAGCTATATTCGTAACCCTTTTCATTTTTTTGTTTTGACACAGTGTCTCACTAAATTACTAAAGCTGGCCTTGAACTTGGGATTCTTCTGCCTCAACCTCCCCAAGTAGCTAGAATTATAGGCATATGCCTTAGGGCCTGGTATAAACAGTGCTTTTAGAAGATGCCAAGGGAGCCCTTAAGCTCTTATCTTATATTCTTGGATGGAGATGTTTTTCTCCAGGATTTTTTAAGTGGCCTTTTATCGATATTTGAGAATTCTAAAATCAGCCTTTTTGGTGATCGTGACACCACAAAACATGCATACTGAGATTACCATTGTGGGGACACAGGTGCCAATTTTCATTGGCAGTATGAGAAATATAAAGATGCTGGCAAGTATTCCACAGTCTCATGCTCAGTTCTGCGGGATTGGGTGTACCTGAAAAGCAACTGTCTTCCTGAATTAGAATATCTCCAGATTGTTAGTATTAGATAAAGAATCAGGAAATCTGAGCTTCTGTCCCAACCTCTTCTAACTCACTCTGAAGCTTGAACCAGGCTTCAAAAACACTCTGGAGTGGATCTCCTTTCACACATCTATTGAGTGTTGCTGGGGCACAGAGGTAAGTAAGATACCACCCTGATCTCAAGTGTAAATTAAGTATTTTTGCTTATTTTGTTTTGCTGAAGTATACAGCTTTTCAATATATTCATGAATTGTGTTGATCTCCTGAAAATTGGGAAGCAGCAATTTTAATAATTATTTTCAAATTGCCAGTAAATTTTGCAACAGAGAATTTTGTATACAAGCATATCCAACCATATTAACTTGTGTCGGTGAATGTATTTTAAAATTAATGAAGTTCTAGCCACATTAAATTATAGATGTGGTATAGGGATTTGAATTGGATATGAGTTGGGGGGGATTGGTATAGTGTTCTATTCACTCTGTCACTGAAAGCAGAAGAATGTCAGAATACAATTTAAGAAATATCATCTGAAAGCTTACTGTGTATAAGGCACTGTGCTTAGTGTTGTGCAGGATAAGAAAGTAAGTAAATCATTGTTTTGTCCTCAAAGAGTTTATAGTCCAATAGAGAATAGAGTACACAAATAACCATAACAGATGACATAGAGAAGTAAGTCCCATAAGAAGAAGAAATTAATTATTGTAGGATTTCAAAGGAGGAAGAGCTCATAAGTAGTTTAGAGGAAATTATAGGGTTAGATAATAGGTTTTGAAGATGAGTAGGATTCCAAGTGAAAGTGAGGAAATAAGCCTTTCCAGATTGAGGGGGCAGCTTTGGCAAACATACAAAGATGGGTAAAGAAGTCATAAATTTTTTGCAAGACAGGAGTTGTCCTTTTATCTGATTTAGTTAGGACCATTAGTTGGTTGACTAAGTAAATTAAAGTAGGAATCCTACGAGTATTAGTTACACACATATTTTACACATTTTATTCTAATTTAGAATATAAACATCCTTTGCAGTTCTTTTAACCTAAGGCCCAGTCTTTTCTAAAGTGTTGATCCTAGGGATCAACAAACTACAGGTGAATCCTACCTCAGCCCCCTGGTATTGTAAATAAAGTTTTATTGGAACACAGGTATGCTCATTTATTTACATATCATCTTTGGCTACTTCATCCTACAAGGCAGTATAAGTGGTTGAAGCAGAAACTATTTGGTCCACAATGCCTAAAATGTTTACTATTTGACCCTTAAGAGATCAAATAGAGGCCTTCATCTGTGGTTTCTTTGCAACCAATGCAACGAACAAAGTTCAATGCGATGAACAAAGTCACTTGCAAAGCAGTCCCAGTGCGAATCTTTCTAGGTGTTGATGAAATTTCCTCCCAGCCTTTATAATGGACTTTTCCACATACCTAACAGCAGGTTTTATATAACTGTGTGACTCACCTTTACCTAGTCTTTCCAAAATATTCATTTTGATTTTCATAGAAACAACTACTAGAGAGGCTCTGTAGAACAGTAGTTAAATTAAGCTCTAGAGTCAAATTTCTTTGCTACTTATTAGTTCTATAGGCCTTGGGCAAATTGCTTGGTTTCTTCCTTTGTAAAATAGGGGTAATGATAGTATCCATTTCTTTGGGTTCTTGTAAAGATTATATGAGTTAATTCATATAAAGCACTAAGAACAATGCCTGACAGGTAATAAGTACTCGATTAGTGTTAGCTGCTGCTCTCATTTTTCCCATTTATACTTCATTCCTTTATGTAATATGAAGTTAAATTATATATTTACGACAGTAAGCACAACTGGCATAAATTGGTCTCTGAACAAACACAGTTGACACCCTTCCTAAACACACAGCTTACTGAGAGGGAGAATAGAAGTGTTGCTTCCATCATATTGGAGGACGGTCTAATCATTGTGTTGTCAGGTAAGTTGCTTAAGAGTTCTGTGGGAGAATTTACTAAGTATAAGACAACAATAATGGATTAAAATTGAAAAGGAATCCAGAGCCATATTTGTCAAGATAAAAAGTTTGTCCTTAGATCTGAAGGAAATGGAATTTTTTTATTCTAAGGGCATGATTAACATAAGAAAAAATTCATATAGCCTAGGAGTGTATGAAATAAAGTCAGCTATTACCATGCCTCACACCATGTGAATAGCCCCTTCATTTTTTTCTAATAGTCTCTAGAACATGGAGTTGCAAAGATTGAACAAGATTAGGCATGATAAGCAACATTCAGGGCAGTGTAATCTACCTGTTGAAAACCTTCATCGAGAATGAGATGGGCATCATTACCCTAGGTACATGTATGATTTCATGAATGGTGTGACCCTACTTTGTGTACAACCAGAGATGTGAAAAATTGTCCTCCATTTATGTACAATGAATTGAAGAACATTCTGCTGTCATATATAACTGATTAGAACAAAGAAAAAAGAAAAAAAGAAAACCTCCATCCAGTTTCCCCTTGGATTATAATCTCAATTTTTGGGGGGTGGGAGGTACTGGGGATTGAACTCAGGGGCACTTGATCACTGTGCCACATCCCCAGCCCTTTTTTGTTTTTTATTTAAAGACAGGGTCTCACTGAGTTGCTTAGTGTCTCGCTTTTGCTGAGGCTGGCTCTGAACTTGTGATCCTCCTGCCTCAGCCTCCCAAGCCACTGGGATTACAGACATTTCAGCCCTATGATCTCACTTTTGAATTGATAACAATAAAGGTTTCAGTCTGAATGTGAATAAAGTAAAATGGCTTACTCTAAAGTTAACAAGTCATACTAATAAGAGTCTCTGATCCTTAAATCTATTCCTTTCCCTCTTGTTTCCAACTTGGCTCTGCTGTTGATTCCTTTGTATTTTCCCCCACCAGAAGTGCTACAAGAGGGAAAAGATGACACAATTATCACTAGAAAAGCAGGTGTTTGCAGTGACAAAATGTCTTCAACTAGTGAATGTCAGATAAGTCAGTGACCAGGCAGCATCCAGATAACTCTGTCCTTTGAAGTTGGCAAGGCAGGCATGATGGAGAAAGGGGAGGGAGATCTAAGGAAGTTGCTGATGCCGCATGCACTTCTTAGCATAACAAAGCCATTTGAAAAAATCCCTGGTCTCCCATAGTTTGTGACTGTGACAAGTCATCAAAAGCCTGATACTTCATATATTACAATGAGCAGTGTAGGCCATAGAAATCTTATAGCCATAGAAATCTTATATACTAGAAAGGAAATGCTTTTGAAGTTTCATTGCTTTGAGTAATATCATTTCATGATTTAGGTAACATCCCCAAGCAGAGGAGGGGCCCATCCTTAGGAATGCAAAGCCCTGCAGAGAAGGAAAGGGTTGAGAAGGGTCCACCCTACCTCTTTTCCTTTACACAAAGGCCCTGGGGATTAGTATTAAACCTGCTTTTGTAGACTGAGGACATTATGCAATAGAGCATAATGAGATGGAAGCCTGCCTCTCAAAAGTAAATATAAGAAATGATCTGGAAGGAACACATAAAGGACCAGTGACATGTTAAAGGACATTTTTTAACCAGGTTGAATCTTTTCCTAAATAGATAATAAAGTTACTATAGGACTATGATGAGTGTTTATATAATTCTGAGGCAGTTTAGAAAACCTAAAATGTAGTCAATTTATGAAATGACAGAGGAATGCTTTGTGTCTCCACAGCCAAGTTGGAAACAAGAAGGAAAGAAATAGGCTTAAGGAACAGAGACTCTTGGTATGAATTGTTACCCTCAGAATAGTCATTTCATTTTATTCACATTCAGTCTCAAACCTTTATTGTTCTCAATTCAAAATTGAGATTATAATCCAGATCATCCTACCTTTTCTGTTGGCTTTGTATCAGCTCTCATTCAACACTGCATCATTTCTATCTTGTATATCTCACACTGTATTTCAATTTCATGTTTCCCTCTTCTACCAGACTGAGCTTCTTTAGGCTAGGAATCCTTCATAGTAACTTCATGCAATAAATATTGAATGAATGAATGAATGAATGAATGAATGAATGAATAGACCAAGTTCCTCAGGATCACACAGGTAGTAAGCTCCAAGTGCCAGATCTAGAACCCAGGTCTTCATTAAATCGTCTTTTATTAATGCTTTGAACGGGCATAAATTCCTATTGTGTAATAGATTTAATTACATTTTCCTACTGAATAAGAAAAAATAGTTCAAATGTTTTCAAGTTTCTACCTCACATCATATTAATTCCCAGGCAAACCAACAACACTGTAACCTAGACAATTGGAATCCTATAACCGCAGAGACTCAGGAGGCTGAAGCAGGCGGATTATAAGTTCAAGGCTAGCCTTGACAACTTAATGAGATCCTATCTCAAAATTAAAAAATAAAAAAGGCTGGGGATATGGCTCAGTGGTATAAAGCCCCTGGGTTCAATCCTTAGTACTGCAAAAAAGAAAAACAAAAAAGGAAAAGTTTAAACAGAGGATTTTTGTCTGTCTTTGATCATACCAAGAAGATAGTCAAAGAAATGCTTTGCTGATAGATATATATCTGACTAGCATCCTTCAGATCAAACTATGAAAGGCTATATACTTTAAGTAACATGAAAGTGAGCCCTATGTGTGACTTAGAAATCTCCTTTTTGAGATTAATTTTTTGTATTTTGTGAGCCAGTAAGATATTATTAATATTTCATATTTAGTATAGTCATGAATTAGTGCATTTTATTTGATCCTTACAACTTTGTTAGATTGACAGGGTAGACATTTTTGTATCTGTTTTTCAGTTGAAGAAAGTAGTCCTTATTGGGTTTGGGTGGTCTGCTTAATGTAACATAGCTAATGTGGCAAACTTAGATCTAGAGCTTACAGTCTTTGACGCATAGTACAGCACTTGCTCTGTTCTACTGTCTAGAAAACACTCTGAAATCTTTATATAAATCATATTAAAGTAGTCATGATTAGCAGATTATAAATGTGTCAGGACTCCAAAAAGTCCAGTAAGGGGAGTGTGAAAAGAGGCATCTCATGATTGCATTATTCCAGTTTGTGGCTTAACCAGCAACAAAAGCTATCAGAGAAGTGGAGTGTAGTAGCTGGGAGATTCACTCCCCATTGGACTTAGGCCCTTCTGTCATTGCATAACTAAAGACCTTTTCAGTTTGTTTGTTTGACATATCAAATTTGAGTTGTGCTATTCGGACCAGGCAAATAAAAGGTTTTCTAAAGGCCTTTGTGAAGAATGTGGTTGTATATTTGATCTTCTTTGTATAGAAAGGTGGGAGTGGGCAAGAGAAATAAAGCTGCTATGTTATTTGCAACCAAAACAGGATATGTGAAGCTCAGAAACCCCTCCTGTTTAGCCACTTCCCAGCAAACCATCCGGAGGAATGGAGGGTTAAGGAAGGAGTTTAGCCAGGTGTTACAGAGCCTTATTTCAGAAGCTGATGTTCAACTGAATAAAGAGTATATTAGTGTCAGTTTAAAAATATGAGCCTTAGTTTCCCCATCTATAAAATAAAGGGCATGAGGATGTGGCTCAGAAGTAGCTGGGATGTATGCTTGCCTAGCATACACAATGCCCTGGATTCAGTCCTCAGCACCATAAATCACACCCACACACACAAAAAGGTTGGACTTGGTAATAATTTAATTTTTAAAATTCAATTTTTAAAACTACAACAATATGTATATGCTTCTTCCCTTTTTGCATTTTTTTAAAATAATAGCATACAGTACCACCACCTTATTTTTCTTCATTTTGTATTATATCTTGGAGATCATTCTATATCTACATATAAAGCTTCCTCATTCTTGTTTATTGATGCAAAGTATCCCATCTTATGGAAATATGACTTATTTAATCAGTCATATTTGCATATCAGTGCCCTACCAATGAACATTTAGGCTGTATTTTTTTCTATTTTGCTATTATAAATAGCCCTGCAATGAATAGTTTTGTACATATAACAGTTGTAATGTCCAAATATATCCATAGGATAAATATTTAGAAGCTGGGTCAAAGTGTATATACATCAGACTGATAACTAAATTCTTCTAGTTCTGATCTATAAGACTTTAATTGCCAATGAGTAGTGAAAGTGTTGAAAAGTGTCATTTTTGGAATATCTTAATTTTTACATCTTATTCAGAGACTAAATCTTAAGTAAGGGCCATGTACAGGAAACTTCACCAAAATTATGTTGAATTGCAGATTGCACTAAAGTTACCTGCATTGCAGTCCTATGGACTCTTCTAGTGCTTTTCAGTATATTAAGAGTTAATTTGCAAGGTAAATAAGTATAAACTCAGAACAAAAGAAGACTATCCCCCAACTGTATTTACCAGTGTTTTTACCAAGTAGATTTGCTTTATATTACAATCATATAGGGAATGAAATTAAAAGATAAAACAAAGAAAGCCTAACTAATATCTGTTTGTGTGTGTTTATTTTCTTCCCAGATGTTTAGATGGTCATAGGGTTTGTGATAATTTCATGCAGTGTGTGATACTATCATAATCACTTTTCTTTTTGAGATGTTAGGGGCCATCAAGCAGGTCAGAATTCTGTCATCCCCTCATATCTTGTTAACCTTCCCTACTAACCTTCTTCCCTCTTTATCTCTTTCTTCTTCTCCTTCAAAGATGCCATAAGCCATTTATGAAATTTGCTTTGTGCAACAATAGGTTTAAGGCAGAGCCTTTATCCTTTTTGTCCCCGTATGCCCTGTGGTCCCTGGAACACAAGTTACTTGGTGAATACTTATTGAATTGAGTTGGAATAGACGTCAGTGATTCTGACTCTCTTTTGCCACCTTCTCAGGTGTTGAATCCATCCTTATTCCTATACCTTTCAACCCTTCCCTTTGCACACTTAATATGGTTCAGGAAAGGATAAGAGACGAACTAATCATCTTAAAGTGAAGCGGATGTCTGTGTGTGTTTAAGCATATGCACACACACCTTTTTGGCTCCCACTGCCATTCTTAGTGCTCCCTTTTAAAATTTGGAAAATTATTTATTTATTTTAATATTTTTTTAGTTGTGGATGGACACGATATCTTTATTTATTTTTATGTGGTGCTGAGGATTGAACCCAGTTCCGCACGCATGTGAGGCAAGCGCTCTACCACTGAGCTATAATCCCAGCCCAATTATTTATTTTTTTATGCACTGGTGGTAGCTATGGAGTTAGGCATACTCAGTAAGAACAACATAGGTCTACACAAACCAAAATAAACGTGTATCTTTTATTCACACAAATCCCATTTTATGTGTATGAAGTCATAAAGATCGAAGTGAATATTAGGTTAATGTGAACTCCAGCTTATAAGTGAAGGAAGCTATACATTTAAAAGACAATTTGATTAGTTTTAATTTTCCTGATTTTAGAATAAAGAAACTTGTCTATGGGCCATGCCTTAAGCACTCACAGTCTCTATGTCAAATAGCTCTGTGAGATTGTAGATAACCAGGCCTGTTTGTGGCCTATAACTCCAGAAGACAGAACTATAGGGCCTAACATGCAGCTGTCCCAGGTAGTCCTTCCTTTCAAATGTAAGTTTTCCTCAGTGCCAGAGTCCCTGGGGAAAATTGCTGCTGAATGATGGAAGCTAGGTGCCTTACGGGACTTCTTTCTGCCTACTTAGACAATCTATAAAAGTCTCACACCAGACATGGCAGTGCACACCTGTAATCCCAGCTACTCAGGTAGCTGAGGCAGAAGGATCACAAGTTCCAGGCCAGCCTGGGCAATTTAGCAAGATGCTGTCTCAAAGTAGAAGGTCTAGGGATATAGTTCAGTCTTAGAGTGATTGACTAACATGCTTGAGGCACTGAATTTGATCCCCCATGCCACCAAAAATAAGTTTCATGAACTTTCTGGAAAACTGGTCATAAAAAGAATTTCCTTCAATGGTTTCAGCAAGACCACAGGATACATGGTGCTGCCATCGCTTAGAATTGTCATGACTCTTAAGAAACTGCAATGTAGACAAGATGGACAGAAATATAGTATAATGTATCATATTTCTATTTCAAGATGGCATTTTTGAACTGATCTTTTTTTCTTTCAAAAATCCTGGTGAGGGCTGGGATTGTAGCTCAGCGGTAGAGCGCTTGCCTCGCATGCGTGAGGCCCTGGGTTCGATCCTCAGCACCACATACAAAACAATAAAATAAAGACATTGTGTCCATCAACAACTAAAAAAATATTAAAAAAAAAAAAAAAATCCTGGTGAAATTACTATAGAAATACAGTAATAAGAAAAAGTATTGTTTAAAGTCAGAAAACAGAGAGGCAAAAGCTAGGGACTTTGAAATGTTTACAAGAAAATAGGGGGCGGGAGTTGTGGCTCAGTGGCAGAGTGCTTGCCTAGCATGTGTTGAGGCACTGAGTTCAATCCCCAGCACCACATATAAATAAATAAACAAAATAAAGGTATTTTAAAAATGACACCATGTTTTAAAAAATAGGATGCAGATAGGAGTCAGATTGAAGAAAATGGCTGACCACATGATCATATAGGTGAAAGACATCCCTGCCTGTAAAATCAATGGAGGGCAAATAAAGGATTTGGGGAATCATACCAATGTCTAGTTTGGACAGAACAATAGATTAAGAAGTAATAATAATGCAGATTTGTCAAGGGCTTACTATATTTAGGCACTGTGCTTAAGAAAATGTTTAAATACACAGTCATGACATAGTGCCATGGTTATCCCTCTTGTAGAGGAAACTAACCTGCTGTCTTAGCCACTTGGCCATTGCTTTAGTGGACACCTGATAATAACTCTTGGAACAATCCTGGAATAGGTTCCTTCTATTATCCTTGCTTTAGAGCTGAGGCACAGAGAGAGGTGTTAAGTAATTTGCCCAAGGGCCCACAACCAGTAAGGACAGTTTTACCAGTTAGAGAGTGAGTATAGATCCTTTGCTGGATTTGGAGAGTTTCTATAACAAAGAAAGAGAAAGTATCTTTTCTGCTCACAGCTTCCTTCTCATGATTTGTGTTTGTGTTTGGTGGGCTATTCAGGAACTCAAACCAAATCCCAGTCTCCAAAATGCACTTGTTGGTTAGGTACAGACTCTGGAGTGATCAGCTGGGAGCAGATCTTAATTTTGAGTAATTTTAATAGGGAATTACATACCACAATTTCTTCAGCAAAAAGAATTTAAGGGGCTGGGGTGTGGCTCAGTGGTAGCGCGCTCGCCTAGCATGCGTGAGGCACTGGGTTCGATCCTCAGCACCACATAAAAATAAAAATAAAGATATTCTGTCCACCTACAACTAAAAAATAAATATTTTTTTTAAAAAGAAGGAATTTAAAAGCCTTAGCAAAATAGTGCACTTCCTGTTTGAGGTCTGTCTGTCTGGTTGTTCAATCCCTGTATTTCACAACTAATGTAGAAAAATAAACTGCATAAAGTACAAACTTTCCCCTTCATCTGAAACTTAAAGATTTTGTTCACACAGTGGTTAAGAAAACCCCTCTCAGATTCCAAAGATGAAGGATTCAGTATTAGCCCAGAAGGTTCTTTGATTATTAGGTGATGGTAGGTGTAAATAAAGTGAGATTAGGCTAGCTCTGTGCCCTTGTTGGAATTTCAAAATAAACAAATGCTGTATTTTAGTTTCTGGTTGACTCTTTATCTTTCCTTTTTTTAAACTCTCACTTGTTAAACATCTAAGCCTTAGATTTCCTGTATCGTATCGCCCCACTGCCATTTTTCCATGTGTGATACCTTCCAAGACCCCAGTGGATGCCTGAAACTGCAGGTAGTGCCAATACCTATATCTATTGTGTTTTTTCCTGCACATACTTACCTGTGATGAAGTTTAATTTACAGATTAGGCAAAGTAAGAGATTAACAACAATAGTAATAAAATAGAAAAATTGGGGCTGGGGATATAGCTCAGTTTATAGAGTGCTTGCCTTATATTCACAAGGCTTTGGATTCAATCCCTAGCACCAAAAAAAAAAAAAAAAAAAGAAAGAAAGAAAGAAAAGAAATAGAAAATAGAAAAATTATAATAGTATATGAAATAAAAGTTATGTGAATGTTCTCTCTCTCTCTCTCTTTCTCTCTCTCTCTCTCTCTCTCAATGTCTCAAGTGTATTGTACTCACCGCACAAACCACAGAAAGCAAAACAATGAATAAAGGAGGACTGCTGTACTGTGGGTCTATGTTGTGCATCTCTGTAATTCAGAACTGTGTTTATCTAGTTTTAGAGTACATAAGAATTCCTATCTGGGCGCGGTGGCTCAAGCCTATAATCCCAGCACTTAGGGAGGCTGACACAGGAGAATCGCGAGTTCAAAGCCAGCCTCAGCAACGGCAAGGCGCAGCAACTCAGTGAGACCCTCTACATAAAACACAAAATAGGGCTGGGGATGTGGCTCAGTGGTCGAGTGCCCCTGAGTTCAATCTCCAGTACCAAAAAAAAAAAAAAAAAAAAAAGAATTCCTGTTTGGTTTGATAAATATCTAAGTATTAGACTAGATATTAATACTGAATATTAATACTAATACTGAATCCTTCATCTTTGGGATTTGAGAGGGATTTTCTTAACCACTATGTGAATACATCTTTAAGTTTCAGATGAAGGGGCTACATTAGTTATGTAGAAAATACATAGTTATGTATATGTATAACTAATACTACATTAGTTATGTATATTAGTGACATATTTATGAATTACTCCCTGGAAGGTAATTCGGTTGTGTGAAGTAGGGGTCATAATTTTCAATTTTAGCCAAACTTCCCTAATGATTTTGAACCAGGAGGTCTTTAGACTGACTATACTTTGAGAAGCACTCAAGTTATGAGGACAGTAATTAGCATTTATTATTTACCATGCACCTTATTAATAATGTGCCAGCCACTTTCATATAAACATTTGCATTTGATATCTATAATATTGTGAGATTTTATTGCCCCAATTTTATGTGTATCTGTTACTCGCACAAAGTCTTAGTAACTTGTTTTGAGTTGAGGCAGCAGGGCTTACAGTAGTCATCAGTCTGACTCTAAGGACAGGGAAGGCTCTTGCTATTGCTGTTTCTGCTCAGGCAGGGTACCTCTCAGAGGAGATTTTTGTTTAAGATTGGCAAGTTGGGGGGCTGGGGTTGTGGCTCAGTGGTAGAGCATGCACCTTAGACATGTGAAGCACTGGGTTCAAACCTCAGCACCACATAAAAATAAATAAAGGCAGCCAGGCGTGGTGGCTGTAATCCCAGCACTTAGGGAGGCTGAGACAGGAGAATTGCGAGTTCAAAGCCAGCCTCAGCAATGGCGAGGCGCTAAGCAACTCAGTGAGACCCTGTCTCTACATAAAACACAAAATAGGGCTGGGGATGTGGCTCAGTGGTCAAGTGCCCCTGAGTTCAATCTCCAGTACCAAATAAATAAATAAATAAATAAAGGCATTGTGTCCATCTACACTAAAAAAATATTTAAAAAAAAAAGATTGGCAAGTTGGAAAATGCTAGATGCTCAGAAATGTGTTTGATAAGTATGTGTTAAAGCCCTGAAATGTTCTAATACCTAAAGCATATCAACTGTCATTCAGAGTGCATTTAGAAAAACCACGTTGACGTTTACTTCTCTTTGAAAGTATTATATGCTTCTAAACCTTTCCAAGGCTCTAAAGATGAATATTTCATCCCCATCCCTTAACTAAGGAAACTGACCAGAAAGACTAAATTACCTGATGTTACAGAAAAACCAAGGATAGAACTGAAATTTCTGCTCTTATGTTCTTTCAAATTCTAATCATTATAAAGGTTAAGGTAAGCTACCACACATACGTTACTTAGGAATTATCCAGAAAACTGTTGCGTCACTGGTTGGGAATGATGACTCTTTGTGACAACATTTAATATTTGAAAGTTCACACAAGGTATTACAATCAGAGATGTTCTGGTATTATTTATTTTTATTTTTATTTTTTTTATTTTTTTTTAAATATTTATTTTTCAGTTGTAGGTGGACAGAATATCTTTATTTTATTTTTTTGTGGTGCTGAGAATCGAACCCAGTGCCTCTCGCGTGCTAGGCGAGCACACTACCACTGCGCCATAACTCCAGCCCCATGTTCTGGTATTTTAAAGGAGTAAAATAAATGGTGACATTTTTATGAATTATTCTCAAAAGTCCTGTTTCTAACAGTGAAAATGTAGAATGCTATTTGGGTAAAAGAATGCTGAAATGTGTCCTGTCACTTAGAGCCATGTAGAGGTAGGACAGCCAAGAACAAATCACAGTTTTAGAACATATTCTGTGCCATAAACCTGGTAGAGAGCACTGCAAGACACAACTATAGACGTGGGTAACAATTAGATTTAGCCCCTTCTGGACTGCTATATGGGCAAGAATTTCATAAACTTGACAGAGTGCTTGAATGACTTGAGATTGATTTACCCTGAATGTAGAGAATATCCAACTATGCCTTTTTATTTTTATTTTATTTTGTATGTTTGTGTGTGGTATTAGAGATTGAACCCAGGGTCTTGTGCATGCTACACTCTACCACTAAGCTATATCCCCAGGGCCCCCTCCTTTTTTAAAAAAATTTTTGACACACAGTCCCACTAAGTCACTCAGGCTGGCCTTAAACTTAGAATCTTCCAACCTGAGTAGCTGGGATTACAGGATTACATGCATGTACCGACTTACTGCTCAACTCTGCCTCTTTTTTTTAATTGTAGATGGACACAATGTCTTTATTTTATTGCCTTGTATGTGGTGCTGAGGATCAAACTCAGGGCTTCATGCATGCAAGGCCAGCGCTCTACAGCTGAGCTACAATCCCAGCCCTCAACTCTGCCTCTTAATAAGGATAATCTATATTCCTTTTTAAGTTTCTCTCAGAAGTATTTCTGTTTATTTATCTTACTTTCCCTGGGTTGCACCCAGAAATCAAAAAAACTAACTTTGTGCTGAGACAGAGACAGTTGGGTAGAAGTACTACTCTTATAAATAATAGAAAGAACACTGGACTTAAGGTCAGACTCAGGGTTCTAGTGACTCACTGTCACTAGACTAACTGCTCTGTGACCTGGGCTCTTCAATTAACCTTCTCTATCTTGGTTTTCATCTGTAAAATGAGTAACCATTCTTCTTTAATTCAGATCTTCCCTTTAAGTTGTGTTAGGTAGGGAAGCATCCCATGCTGTTGTGGTTCATTAATACTTAGGAAAAGTGTGCCTGGGAATATGCCACAAAAGCTAAATGAAGTTACTGTTGGACCCCCCACACTTAAAATCAATCAAATACCAAATATTTTCTGGACACTTGCCTAAAAGACATATTATCCTGTGTGTATCCTTAATCTATGCTAACAATGCATTATGTCAACAAGATGGAAATGTTTTTTCTTTGACCTCATTGTTGAGCACTCAGAGCAGATAATGATTCACCAGTAATAATAGTGCTTTTGCCTTTATTATATGGTCTTTTCTCCCTCATTTTTTTCCCATTCACTTTCTTATTTGAATCATATAACTATCCTGAAGATATACAAAACAGATATCATCTCCATGTTTGCATGAGTTTCAGAGACATGAAAATGGTTCTCAAGGGGGTGGGGTGATTGTGCTCCCCATCCCCCGGAGGACTTTTGGAAATATCTGTAGACATTTTTGCTTGTCACTATAATGGGCAGAAACTAGAGATACTGTTTAAATCCCTACAATACACAGGACAACTCATACAATAAAGAAGCATCCAGCTTCTTTGTTCATTTTTTTTTTAAATTTTATTTAGGCTTACATGTTAACAGTGTAAATGTTTCATTGTACATAGATAGAGGATAACATTATCAATTCTCTAGTTGTAAGTTGTATAGAATCACAACATATATGCAGTCATACATAAAGTTAGGGCTATGATGTCCATCATATTCCATCACCCTTGCTGTCCCCATGCCCCCTCCCCCCTTACACCCCTGTGAACAGAGATCCACCATTGTTCCCATGTCCTTCCCCACATTATGGATCTGCATCCACTTATCAACGAGTACATTCGGCATTTGGTTTTCTGAGATTGGCTTACTTCACTTAGCATGATATTCTCCAACTCCATCCATTTACCTGCAAATGCCATAATGTTTATAATGCTGAGCCTAAGGAAAGTATTTTATACAAAAGAACTCAACATGATGGAGTTGGAACCAGAACCTAGATCTTGGACTCAGTCTAGTATGTTTTCCCCTGTCCTTGAACCACAACATTAAAAACTGGAATTACATGAATCCTACACCAGCTACTAATGCATGAGTGAGAAGTAGGTTTTGTTTTATATCACTGCTGAAAATGTCCAAATGTATAACATAGATTGTGTAGTCCAGGTAAAATCTATTAGACGTTTGCCGTGTGTCTTACACTCTGCTGCCCATATTTCTCCTGGAGCTTAGTCTACCTTCATCTTATTTATTTATTTAACTAGCAAGTATCAGATTTGAGTCATTTATCAGAATGGTTTTGAAATCAATACAGTCCCTTCAGGAGCCTCCATGCAGAACACTCATTGCCAACCTAAAGACCCATGGGACTTTCATAGGAAATATTACCAGGAGACTGATGTAAAAACTAGCAAAGCTAGATTTGAACACCATCTAACTCCACACTCTTAACAGTAGTCAGTAAATTCTCCCTTGCATGGCTTATGACTTGAGAAACTCTTATAAGCCAGGAATTAATTTTTCTTACTAATGCTTGTAGAATAGTCTTTGGTTTTGCCCCTCAAACTCTATTATAACTCAGGATCAGATGGTTCTCCTCCTTCTAAAGTTTTAACAGATATCTTTCTGTATTCTGGCAAATTAAACAATTATAGCCCATGACTCTGTAAAGATTTTTTCTTTCTTTCTATACATCTGCTTCACAGAAGAACTTGAACTGGAAATACTGTTTAGGGAAGAAAATAAAGACCAGGTTTTCTACACAGCAGCCAATATTTTAATACCCTATTAAAACATAAATTTGATCATGTAATTCCCTGCTTACTGCCTTTAAATAGCTCCCAGTAGCCCTTAAAATAAAATTTAGACTCCTTAAAATGACTTTTGAGGCCTTCCTGATACCCCTTTTGCCTCTCTTCATTCATTCCATACTCAGAACTGCAAAAAGAGTCTCTTCAGCCTCATTGGCCTCCCCTTCTCTCTTCTCCATGTGTTGTGTTCCTGTTTATCTTGAGTGCCCTTGATTCTTTTCTGGCCTCAGTAGAATACTTCCTGCCCTTTCACCAAACTCCATTAATTTTATCAGTTGCTTAATGTTGCCTTCTTAAGGAGGACTTCTCTCCTTCTCTTCCCACCTGCCCCACTCTGTCTCGATTGTTTCTTTTGCTGTTCCTCTACCACTACACTGTGTTTACTTCCTTCATACTGCTACCAAAAGTTGTAATTGTATATGCCTATACATATTTATTTGCTTACATATTTAATGAAGGTTTCCTCCTCTAGAGGAGCACCACAAAGGCAAATATCTTTTTGCATCTGTGTCCTTTTAGATAGATACTGAACCCCACATAGATTTGGGTGGGTTTTTTGTTTGTTGGTTGGTTTGCTGCTACTGGGGATTGAACCCATCTGAGTTACATTGTACCACTGAGTTACATTCCTACCCCTTTTTGTTTTTCTTTTGCTGACAGTCTTGCTAATTGCTAAAGCTGGCCTCAAACTTGTGATACCCCGGCCTCAGCCTCCCAGAAGCATGTAGCACTATGCCCAGCCCAGGTGGATTTTATAAAAATTAATAATAAGTACTTTTTGAATTAATGAATATTTGTTGAGTATTCTTCCATAGGCTGTAAGAAGGTAGAAATTAGAACACTTATTGCCCTCAAGGAACTTGCTGTGTAGATTACAACAGTTTTTATCTTATATTTTAAGAACAGTAAGATAAAATTTTCGTAAGATAAAATTACTAGGGATATTCAGAAAAGAGCGAGCTTTCTTCTATTAGGAATTCAAGGGAAAAAAACTCATGGAAGATGTGATATATTAACTAACCCTTTAAGAATCAGATTATGACCTATAAGAACAAGGGCTGTGTTTTTAGCTTGATCATTCATTCTGGCATGGTTTTAGTGCATAATAAATGTTTAATAAATTGTGGCAGGATTTTTACATATACAGAAATGGGAGGGAAAAAGAATCTCGGGGAAAGACACAAGCCAAAAAGAAGCACACAGGTGTCAAAGTGCTAAATTTGAGAAGTGGGTAGACCAGTTTTAATAGAACATAGGATGTGAATATGAATAGATTGACATAAGGCTGGAAAGCTAAATCTGTAACAGAAAGACAGACTTCAATGCCAGTCAGCAAACAAAAGCACTGTGTCAATCTCAGAAGCTGGGCTGAAGATAGCTAGATTTGTCTTTGCACGCAGAAATTAGTTCCTGTTTGTAGATCCTAAAAAGCAAATCACAGCTTGAGAAACATACAAATAGTAAGCATCCAGAGTATAAAAACCAGTTTAGCTTGGAGTACTGGTTCTTTGACCAACATCATCACCATCAAATAACAAGATTCAGATTCCTATGGCGTACCTTCTGTATTTGGCTTGTCTGAAAAGAGTGTTTGCTTCTATTTCTAAAGGGAGCAACTTGCCTGAGGAGTCCCCAGTGCTGTTGCAATAGTGATTATAGACTCTGTATATCTTGAGAAAGTCCATGCATTGACTTCTAAAATCTTTCCAGTGCTTAGATTCTGCCACCACAACCTGATAGGACTCTCGGGTTGCAATTTCAGGTGATCTGCATATAGATGAAGAAGTGTCTTATCCATCTCTTTACAGGCCTCACTGTTTTGAATCAGACTTTTCTCCTTAGCTGGATCAACGAGGAGTAGCATCAAAGAGGGGCTCATTGACTGTGTACAGTTGATGAGAAGGAATTTTGGAGAAATACTTCCACTCAGCTGTTTCTCCTGCCTTTTCTCCATGTGATTCATTCTGTCAACATGATGTCAGAAAGAGGCACAGATAAAAAAGACTTCAAATGCATTTTAGGGTATTTGGTGAGACCTATTTGGTGCTAGAGATGTTTAGAGATCCTAGAACTAGCCTTGGAAGAGTGGGAGGATTTGTGGCATTAGAGATTGTAAGGATGGACATTCCAGACTGAAGAACGATGAGAGAAATGGGAGGCGTGGGGCTGTGTCCTAGGAGCACTAGAAATGGACTGCCAGACTCGTTTGGCTGGAACATAAGGTACACGTAGGCAGAAAGGTAGATTGAGATCTTTGTATTAGAGTCTTGTGATTTCAGACCAAGGAAGTTAATAAACAATGGAGAGCTTAAGAGGCAGTGGAATTTTTTGAGCAAATAGAGTTATGCCTCAGGTAGATTAATTTGTCATTGCTATGTCCAGTGGAATGGACAGAGGCAGGGTCCCATTAGGAAAACCCATGTTTGTAATAATGCAGCTAATGTTGAAACCTAGAGGCAGGCTGGATCAATCTTCTGAATTACTGGGGATTAGGTCAAGTAACCAAAATTATGACATTTGTGGATATAAAATGTGACAGGTAAAGAGTAAAGCAGATTTAATGGACCTAGGAGTGAGGATATAACTAGGTTCTAGCAACAGTACCTCCACAGCCTCCTTGGACAGGCTACTCAAGCTCTCTGTATGTCTTGTTCCTTCATCTTAGAAAAGATACTGTGAGGGTAAAATAACAGTTGGACTTCTAGGAAGGATTGCCGTTGTTTCTTTCCACATCACTTGTTCAGGTTAAATACAATTATTTATTTGATAGATGTACAGACTAAAAACATTTTTAAGTTGATCTTGTCTTACAGTTTGCTGTTTCCTCTTCTGTCCTATGTGTCACTTGTCAAGGTTTAGGCCCTACAGATTTAATTTATGTGCTGGTCTGAGCAGCGTTTCAAACTACTTAAAGGTCAATAGCACCTAATATTCTCTGCTGCTTTTCAAAACAGGTGTGAGTTTTGTTTACAGTCACTCTCCTCACATTTGTCTCAAAACAGATATTTTACAAAAATATCTATAAAGGCAAATTAGGCCAGAAATGTAAATGTTCAGATCCTCCAAAGAGCTTTGTGGTTTCAGGCTCTAAGTTTTTAGGAAGTGTATAGTTGGAACAAGGTGAATTTGTAATACTCTTTCAAGTTCAACTTGCGTATGTTCAACTACATTTTGTTACTTCTTGGGATAGAACTACTGAATAATTTCTAAGCACATGTATAAAAATACTATATAGTATTTTGGTGGGCTGTGGCTGTGGCTCAGTGGTTAGCACTTGCCTAGCAAATGTGAGGTACTAGGTTTGATCCTCAGCACCACATATAAATAAATAAATAAATAAATAAATAAATAAATAAATAAATAAATAAATAAGGTATTGTGTCCATCTACAACTAAAAATATTTAAATATATGTTAATATATGTATATTATGTAGTATTTCAGATTCATTAAGGTGGTAGAGAAGAAATTGAGGTTTTCCCAGTGTATCATTAAAAAAATTAAAGAATTATTTTTTCTAAAATTGCCAAGGGAGAAATGCAGAAAGGCAATTTATTTCCACAAACATTATTGTAATCTACTGTGTTCAGGGTATTAGAAAATGCAAGAGAGCCAAAGATAAATAAGATAGTGTCCTAGCTGGGTGTGGAGGCATACACCTGTAATCCCAGTGACTCAGGAAGCTGAGGCAGGAGGATCACAAGTTCAAGGCCAGCCTCAACAATTTAGCAAGGCCCTGCCTCAAAATAAAAATTAAAAAGTGCTGGGGATATAGCTCAGTGGTTAAGGGCCCCTGGGTTCAATTCCCAGTACCGGGGGGAAAAAAAGAAGAAAGATATGGTCCTCACAGAGCTTACAATCTAATAGTAAAGACAAGGAAAGAGAGGCATTCTGTTCTCCTAGAAACTGAACTGAGAAAATGTAGAATTATGTTTTAGCTCTGAGTAGAACTCTATTATATAATTTTTTGTTTGTATAGTTAAGGAAAACGAAGCTCTAAAATATGAAATAATTTGCCCAATATGATATTTACCACCCATGTTTCTTTTTCATGTTTAAACTAGTTTTTTTCTTTATATTTTGTTACTGATATGGTAATTGTATGGTCCATTCATGTTTGTCCAGAAGAGATAGATGATCTAGAGCATTTGAAAATTGTTTGACATTAGCATGCTTTCTCTTGAAAATGATAGCCTTCAATGGCTTATAATTCATCGTGTAATCAGTTCCTCCAGGATCTGTTCTGCCCCAACAGGCTTCCCATCTCCTTTGCTCAGTCTGAGCAGCTTATTAAGGTGAAGTGATGTGAACCAGATGAAATTTATGATAGTAGGGGTGACCTTGAACCAATACCTGGAAATAAAGTGTCTTTTGTCTTAATCTGATTAGAATCAAATGACATGGTTGCTTTCTGTCTTTCCATGGTTACAGTTAGAGAAAGATTCTCAGGGCAGCTCCTGACTTAGCATCCTCTTTGCTAAATGGATATTCTTAGCCAAGAGCTTCAGAGTAAAAGAGCTACTCCCTCTAATTCATAGCTACTGTTTTATTCTTTTTAAAATTTGTCAGTCCATGCAGCATTTCTTGTTTGCCTAGATCATTGGCCCCTCATAAATGAAGACTCTTTAAGTTTTAAGCGTAATTGTTTGAAGTACTTTTCTCCTTTATGTGTTTGTGAGTTGGTTACTTTTGATGCATCCCAGGAGTCTTATGTATGAGTAATTCAGCCACATAAATTCTGCTGATACTTCAGTATGTAGACTGTGCACAGTTTCGTTTTTTTCCATTAAATGTGCTTGCAGGGACTCCTATGTGGATTATTTGAATTAATAGTATTCACTTTGGTATGTAGTGAAGAAAGAAAAAATAACAATAATAACGATTACTAAATTCTGCAAATGGTTGTTAAATTAATTCTTGGCCAGTTCTATCAACATCTTTCTCAGCCCAACCAGTGCTATGAAGAAAAGCAAGTGAAAAATGGTAGATGATTCCTTAGAATTATTTTTTAATTATCAACACAGGCAAAAAGTCAGACGGTAAAATGATAGCAATTATTTTATTGAAAAACATTTTGAAAAATAAGAATCTAAGCCAGACATAGTTGTACATACCTGTAGTCCCAGCAACTAGGAGGCTGATCCAGGAGCATCAGAAATTAGAGGCCAGCCTGGGCTTAGCTAAACCCTGTCTCAGAATAAAAATGATCAGGGCTGTGGGTATTGCTCAGTGGTAGAGCACCAAGGGTTCAATCCCCAGTACCCAAAGCAAAAGATAAAAATCTTAAGAGTCCCTTTGTGCATGTGCGAGTACATGGGGTAGAAATAATGATGATGTTGAGGTTTTGGCGATTATTTTCCTGAGTTCTGACTGCTGTTAGAAGCCTACAATTGCAATAAGTGCTATATGTCAGCTCCTGTCAATTAATCTGGGGAGAATAATATGTGTTTGGATGTATATAATTTTAAGGTTTTCTATGTCTCTTTTTTCCTGTTGACCTGATCCGTTTTCCTGCCTCCTCCATTGATCATTTTACTTACCCCATGTAAGACATTGGTGTGGCAAAACGTCCAGAGTCGTAAGTTTCTGCTGATTCTGGCTGAGAACTATGATTTTCTCAAGCCTAATACCCCGTAAGAGGGATTGACTAAAATTAAGTATCCTTATTACCACTGCACCTCAAGACAGACCCAGGCCAAGAAAAGGCAGCTAAAATATCCAGAGGCTTCTCTGGTCATATCCTACAATTACAACCACATTTCTACAAGTTAGTTTAGAATAGGAACATGAGGCTAGAGCTCAGGGGGCGATGAGATGACATTCTAGCCTTCAAGACGAAGGGTCTTTTTCCTGTAAATTCATCAAATTGTGTTTTTCCCTCCCACTTGCTAGGAACTCTGACATTGTTTCCAAACAACTCTAGCATATTTGCCTGGAATGCCAAATATAGATAGATAGCTATGCTTTTTATTACTGAATTATATCAAGTTGTCCCCTTTATTCCTACATCTCCTTCATTGTCCTTTTTGCCAAAGGACAACTTAAAAGTGGACTTCATAAAGCCATTAAGGAATTTTAAAGTTCACCTATAGGAAGATTCACCTATAGTCTACCCTTAGAGGTAGACTGGGAAAGAATTAGACTCTTCAGTATAAGGAATTTTTGAAAACTTCTTGAAGCAAAGCCAAACTATTTCTCACAATATCTACTGACCCCATACAGGTCATTAAAAAGCAGAATTAGTCCAGTTAAACTTGTTGCTTGATCATGTGGACATAGTCCATAAGCCTGAATCTCTGTTTATGGTAATGTAATGGCTTTGACCTTGGATTTCCCGCATCTGTGTTAGCCAAAAGCTTGTAAGCCACCAATCACAAGCAATGGCTATAGAAAGCAGAAAAACAACTAGAAAGATTTCTTTGTATTATGTTTTTACAACTCTAAAAAGGAACATGAACCTAATCGTTTTAAAAATTAAAATCCTTCTTTTTTATCTCGCTTATCATGGAATTCAGGAAAGACTGTAGGCAGTCTCCAGAAGATTGTCTGCAGTTCCCAAGTACATCTGTCTCAGCAAGGGTGGAGGGACCATGTGGCAAATGTGTATGGCCACTTGCCACTTCTGTGTAGTCTTTTTATAGGGCCTAATCTCCATAGCCCCCACGGATTATTGTTTCTCATCCATCATTGTGCAATACCAGGAAAATATGAGAATTTGAAGCTTAGACTAAATCTGTGAGAAATAATGCCTATTCTAAGACTCAAAATGGCTGTCAGAATTTAGCCTTCTTGCTAACTTCCTAACTTCTGTCTATAAATTCATGTTTATTTTGCTGGATAATTTAGATTTTGCAGAAGTCTGGCCATCAAGCATTGTAATAAGTCTTTTTTAGGGGAGATGGGGCAGGAATAGGGGAAACTTCTTTTTTTAATAATCTTCAGAGGAAATATTTATTATACCTTTGAATACAATGAAGTTTTGAAAGCTATTTGTTTAAATACTGCACCATATTTATTAAATGAGGGAAAGGAGGAAACAAAGAAATGCCGAGCTGGCTGATATTCAGTAGCATGTGCAGTGTCCCATATCTAACAGTACTCAGGGCAGCAGCAACAATGGCATACAGCCAGCTTCAAGTACCTAACTAAAGACGAGATGTTCCCTGGAAACTGAATAGTGTAAAGCCTTCCTGAGAAAGAGCTTTCTGAACTATTCTATATGAACTCAGTTCAATGTGAATTTGTGCTTGATTTTTTTTCAAACAGTCAATTCCTAGATCATTTCTCCTTGCCTTAAAGATTAAGTGTTCTGTGTTAGAAGAAGGAGCTCTTAGGAACTGCTCACCTGTCTGTTGATAACCATTTCATGGTCTTAGGAGTCAAGATGGACAAAAAGGGAACTCAAAAATGGTCTTTGCTAGAATACTTTGTAGGAGAGAAACTAATAGAAGACTAATATGTTGATTAATATCTTCTCCCACAAAGTTTGCTTACTGGATTTTTCCTGTTCACCGTCTTTTATGCCCTGATAAAAGATCACATAATGACAGTAGCTACCATTTGCCAGGCACTGTGCTGGATGCTTTATGTATGTCACCTCATTTAATACGCCCAGCATCCCTGCTCCAAGTTCAACAGTCTGGAAAACAGGTCCAGAATGGCTAATAACTTTCTGAGGTCAATCAGAGCACCTTCCAAAATCTTTGACAGACATTTTTCTGTTGTATAAGAAAATCTGTTCTAGATTCAGATTCTCTTGAATTCTGTTAAGGAAGACTAGTACACCTGAACTGGCAAAAATATAAATGAAAGTATGATTTTTTTAATCTTTCATCTAGCAATAAGCTCAACTTGGTAAATAAAAAGTTGTAAGTGAATTTTATCAGATTGAAAGTTAAGAATTTTAAATTGTTTGTTTTTCAGTTTTATCCCTGAGTTATCTATTCAGATTTTTTGTTAGAATTCCTCTTTATAAATAATTTGTAAACTTGATGAAATGATAGATAAGAGGAAAAATTTATGGTGGAGGTTTTAACTTAGAATTAGCATATATGCATAGATTGTCTAAAAAAATAACAAATTCAATGAATCAATAAAAACCATTTTACCAAGAGTTTGTTGAGGTTCTGCGTATTACTCATCACTCTTCTACAAGTTCCTTTACTTACAATTACTTTACAATCAAGAACCCTGATTCCATAAAAGTGACGTTCAGCTACTTTGGGGACCTCAAACTCAGTTCTTAGAAAGAGATGGTGAAGATAGAGCTAAATTAGAGAAAACGGTTCTTAGAGAACAAGTACGATTGGCTGTGTAGTTCCGAGAAACTCAAAGAAGCCAAAGCTGGAACAGCACAGCTCATGATTACCATGAAGTTAAACCTTTCTCTTCAGGTTGCAGATTGAGAGAGTGGACAGTATTGCTGTGTCCCTGGACTTTGACTTATTCTTTAGTACCCATTTTTATTCTGGAAGAAGCTGGGCTGGGTCATCTTAAAGTAAAGCTATCAAAGGAAATAGATGAAAACCAACAATGCCAGCTTACTTCCCGTATTTAGAATTTCTGTTTTAGACAAGGAGTTAGGTGTGTTTTAGAAGGTGGGTTATCTAAATGCTTAAAAGGCACATCACATCAAATAGGTAGAGAAAATATTACTTTTACCTATTATGCTTTAATAATTCATTTGTAAATTTCTCCTCCTTTGGTATCCTTTAGATTTGACATATGCCCATGGAATTTTTCCTAGAATAAGAATTTTTTTATTGTTGCAGTGCTGAGGATCAAACCCAAGGAGCTTCACACATTCTACACATTTAAATGCCCTTCCACGAACTATAACCCCAGCCCCACGAGAGGCTTTTAGTGACCATAAGAACTTACCAGGTTTGGTTTGAGTTTGAGCCTACAGTGTATGTTTGTATGTTAATTTCCACCAGATTTATACCTTCTTACTTAGATACCACTGGGTAAGCCTTACATGGGATTCCATTATAGAAGTGCATTGCCCGCTGACAATGAAAGCAAGTAGATTCTATTCCTGCTGTATTTCCTAGTATGTTTGGGTGTAAAATGTGTCATGCACAACACTTCAAAACAAGTTTGCAAGGTTTTTTTTTTTTTTGAGATTTAGACATATGAATGCCTGGGTCATTGATATGTCTGAAGATATTTGAATAACATAGTATGGACGAACAGATTTCTCTAATTGGTAATGAGAGCCTGAACTAATAGGAACCTGTTGGTCTTCAAAAATTGTTAATAGGAAGAATGTTGTAAAAGTTCATGAGGAGCCGGGCGTGGAGGTGCACAACTGTAATCCCAGTGGCTCAGGAGGTGAGGCAGGAGGATCATGAGTTCCTTGGCAAAAAGCAAGGTGCTAAGCAACTCAGTGAGAACCTGTCTCTAAATAAAATACAAATAGGGCTGGGGATGTGGCTCAGTGGTCAAGTGCCCCTGAATGCAATCCCAGTACCAAAAAGAAAAAAGCTCATGAGGAAATCCAGAGTTTGTGTCTTAGGTAGTTTGTGGTGCTATGTTCTTGCTCTTTTAACAATCTTTGACCTGTCTTCTTATATCCCAAATGAATTATTATGACAGTTCAGTTTCACCTTTTAGATTGTAGCCTTAAAACTCCTTGAGGAAAGACTCTATGTCTGGTTCATTTCTGTATCTCCCTCAAGTCTTCTACCACAGAAGGCACTCAGCAAATGTTAACTGCCTCTTCATGGCCATGATTCATATTGATAATATGGAATGAAAATATCCTTATGGTTCTTTAATGTTATCATCATTGTCCAGACTCTTCATTGGAAGAAAACAAAATTTACGACTTCTATTTTGGTCTCTTTGGAGGATGTGTTTGCAGTCATTCTGGCTGGCAAAAGTCTTTTCATTCTGATTTCACAGGTTATGAGTTGAGGAGGAAATAGATGGCTGAATATTTGTGTATTTGAGTTAGACACAGATGGCTCCCTATATAAATCATAATTTATAATCACTCAGATATCAGAGATCTCTTCATCCCACCATAATTTCCTCTTTGTCAGGAAACTGCTGCCCACTTACTGGTTGTCCAGTCATTATTAACACTTTGTGCGTGCTTTCTGTGTATCCTTTTATTTAGTGTTTACTACAAAACCTTTGTCAGTCTGGGGGTGTATCTCAGTGGTAGAGCACTTGCTAAGCATCCATTAGGCCCTGGGCTCAATCCCCAGTACCAAAAAAAGCAACTTTGGTGGACAAAGACCCTACTAAATATCTCTTTGTACCTCCAATCCTGTCCGTTTATGACAAAGGTATTAATAGGACCAGGCTGTCAAGCTGTATAATTATAAAGTAATTTAGTGTCTGGCATAAAAGTTTTTTTAAATTCAGAGCAGAATTTGATTATGCCTAACAGGGCCTTCATATTGTCCTTTACTGGTTCTTAAACCTGGTTCTTAAGCCTACTGACAGAGAATCATGGGGTAGAAGTTGAAGAGGGGAAAATAGGTGGCTGAATATTTGTGTTACACACACATAGCTCCCTGAATAACTCTCCGATCTCAAGTATATCTCTTCTCTACCTCTTGGAAATGTTGTGATATTGCCCTGTTTATCTCCTCCATAGCACTAATCATACCCTGAAACTGTTCTGTTTACTTCATTGTTTCTTTTCTTTTTTTTTTTTTGGTACTGGGGATTGAACTCAGGGGCACTCGATCACTGAGCCACATCCCCAGCCCTATTTTGTGTTTTATGTAGAGACAGGGTCTCACTGAGTTGCTTAGCGCCTTGCCATTGCTGAGGCTGGCTTTGAACTCGCGATTCTCCTGTCTCAGCCTCCCTAAGTACTGGGATTACAGGCTTGAGCCACCGCGCCCGGCTTCATTGTTCCTTTTCTTATCAGTTACCTTGTTTGTTTTATTCACTGTTAAATTACTAGCACATTGCTCAGAGTTTGGCCTATGATAGGAACTTGATAAATATTTCAATAAATAGTTTGAATAATGAGAAGCATACTTCAGCTAATGAACATGAATACCTGGTTGGACTTTATAAAGCCCACTCTTTTTTCTACAAATTGGAGTTGAGGGACACATCTAAAGATTCCCCCAAGACCTGCCTCTCCACACACACCCCAACCTCCCACTTCCCTGCCTTGGTTTGTGTCCCAAGTTGACTTTTGCAATAAAGCATTGAGTGGTAATAAAGATACAAAGCTGAATATCCAATGTCTAGACTTAATTCAATATAGAATATCCAATTTATACCTTGTTTTTCATGTTCTTAACTCTGATGTCCTGATGGGATGGAAAGTGTATTTTAGGTCTGAGCACACTGCTTGCCTAGGGCAGCAATAGACCTTTCTTCAAATTTAAATTAGCTGAAGGCTGGTTTCCTATAAGTGAAAACAGAATCAGAATATTCTGATTAAACACAGGCCATCCCACTTAGGTGACTTATCTGAAGGATTAGTTTTTTATCTACTGACATTTATGGTTAGAAAGCCTTAGGGTAATTAAATTTCATTAATGGCATCCCTTTGTACATTAGTACAAATTATCTGTTTCCTGCCAAAGAAGCTGCTTTTCTTTTCCTTATCTCATATTTAAATTTGAACATACATTAAATATGCCTTTTAAAAAAACAACTATGTACTGGGGAATAAGACTGACCAAATGGCATTACATGCATGCAGTATGGCATAGTGAATCCCACTGTTATGTACAATTATAATGCACCAATAAAAATTTTTAAATTAGAAAAAAAAAAAACAACTCTGCAGAATAAAGATTGAGTGTCTTAAGCCATGGGTACAGATCTTCCTGCTACAGCCTCCAAAGGTGATCCTTTATAGCCCAAGTTACTTCTCTCTCCATCTGTAGATTATGAAAAATAATTCTGAGTAAAGATGCTAGGAAAGCATTCATTCATCGCATGAAATTCTATATAGAAAAGTATCAAGAAACAATTTTGTATAGTTAAGCAAAAATAATTCTTTCTCTTAAGAGACTCTTCTGCTGACTTTCAACTTTTCCTGGGAAAATGGACCATTCCCATCATATGGGGATGAACCATACGAACCACAGCAGCACCATGCCACCGGCTCACCATCACCCGACCACCTCAGCCTCACACTCCCACGGCGACATGATGATGATGGTGAGTGCCGGGAGAGGCGGCACAGGCCCTCTCCCCACTGGGGTTGAGAAGTAGTGGGATTTTTGTCCTGGAAGGTTATTATTTTGAAAGGTCAGCTAACCAGTGAGGAAGAGCTAAAGCAGATCCCCAAACAAGTCAAATGATTTGCCTAAATATATGTGGCAAATACAGAGTCACACCAGAACAAAAATTTCTAGGGACTCTTTCTTTTCTAGTCCCTTCTTTGTAAATTCACCCTTTTCTGGATTAAATTCTGGGCTTTTTGTTTTTTGCTTTTAAGCTTTCATCTTTTTTTTTAAAAGATGGACACAATACCTTCATTTTATTAATTTATTTAATGTGGTGCTGAGGATCAAACCCAGCACCTCACACGTGCAAGGCAAGAGCTCTACCACTGAGCCACAACCCCAGCCCCAATTTCTGGGCTTTATGCTTTGTGAAGAGAAAGACCCCAGGTGCTGGGGAGGGCACAGGTAGTGCTGCTGCTCAAGGCTGTGGCAGTGACGCTAAAGTGAAGGCGAAGGCCTCCCGCTTCCATGAATGTCATTTCTTAACTTCTTACCCAAACCTGTTACTTTTAAATGTGCTAAGCCTCTTTGCCTGACATTTTCATTTAGGATCTTCAATCATTTCTAATGAACTTATTTTGGTTTTCTGGCAGCCTATGACTTTCTACTTTGGCATTAAGAATGTGGAACTATTGTTTTCTGGTTTGGTGATCAATACAGCTGGAGGTAAGTAAGCCATCAGGTGGTGTTTGAAGGTGACAGTCATATGAGAGAATTTGGAAACCCACCACCTCTTTCTGTCCAAACTACTGAATCAGTATGGTCATGTCTCAAAACTACCATACTTCCTATCCCCTAAAAGTAGTACTCATTTTGGTCCTCCAGTAAACCTCTCTTAATTAATGTGTATGTTTTGTAACTCTGAAAGATAATTTAAATATCAGATAGGAGCCTTTTGCAATTCATTTCCTTTCATCCTTTTCCAGAGTGTTTCCTTGTTTGATAAGTTATTGGAACTGGACCTAAGACCAAGTTTAGATAGCACAAAATCACCTTAGGTTAAAAACTACTGAACTAGTATAATCCTCCTGTTTCACAGATACAGTAAGCCCCAAATAGTGAAATGGCTTGCCCAAAATCGCATAGAGTTAGCATGTCAGAGCTAGGACCAGGACCCAGACCTTCTTAGAGCTGCCTATTGCTAGTGCTGTTTCTAGTACTAAACTATGGACAACGTCTTTCCTGATGCTTAAGAGTCATACCCAGTTTTGGAGTAGGTGATAACTCATCTTTTTTGTCTATCATGTTGCATTAGTATGCTTTAAATTCAAATTGCAAAAGCTCAATAGTCAGTTGGACTGCTTTAGGTACCAGATGTATCTGAATCTACACAATCATTCTGTTGAAAATGGGCTATTGTGTTAGTTTAGGTATTGTGTTAAATTAGCAAGGTGATACATCAATGTCATTATCAACACTTCACATTGTGAAAGACAACATTGAAATGCCTATTCAAGAAATGTAGTCAGCTCTGTGGCATATGCCTGTAATCCCAGTTACATGGGAGGCTGAGGGAGGGAAATCACAAGTTCAAGGACAGCCTTGACAACTTAGGGAGACCTATTTTATGGTAAAAAGCAAAAAGGTTTAGGGATGGAGCTCAGTGGTAGGGCACCCCTGAATTCAACCCCAAGTACCAGGGGAAAAGAAGAAGAAGAAATGTAATAAGCAATTAAAAATAAGTTGTTAACAGAAGGCTAAGGCAGATCATTTGAGCCCAGGAGTTCAAGACCATACTAGGCAGCGTAGCAAGGCCCTGTCTCAAAAACAATTATTTTATTCCCCTTTTCGATATTCTACAATGTTTCAATGTAACAGAGCTGATTTAATGACATCAAGCAGCCAGAACAAAGGGTTATTGTTCAGATGATTTTTTTTGTATCTTAATCAGAAAGTAAGTCTAGCATAGTGATGCATACCTGCCATCCCAGCTACTTGGGAGGCTGAGGCAGAAGGATCACTTGAGCACAGGAGTTTGAGATGAGCCTGGAAAAAATTGCAAGAGCCTCTCTGAAAAGAAAAAAATGTAAATTGGCTGTGTAACTTGGATAGATTACATGCTTAGCATGCACAAGTCTCTAGGTTCAGTCCTCACCATGAGAGAGAGAAAGAGTATTCTTCAGCAGAAGCCATGGTTTTCATTAATGACATTTTAGCTGCTGTCCTATGTGAACAGGTAAAGAGGTAACAAGTACAAAATACTAGGAGTTGATACAACTGAGAGTGCAGTACTTGTTCTCCACTGTCTCTCTAGCTGGATAGTGCACTGGCTAATGATTTGGCACAAGTTTGACAGTACCACCATCTTTTCCTTCCCAACTTAGAAATGGCTGGAGCTTTTGTGGCAGTGTTTTTATTAGCAATGTTCTATGAAGGACTCAAGATAGCCCGAGAGAGTCTACTGCGCAAGTCGCAAGTCAGCATTCGCTACAATTCCATGCCTGTCCCAGGACCGAATGGAACCATTCTTATGGAGACACACAAAACTGTTGGGTAAGAAAATTAAACAAATCCAGATGGAAGTTGTAGAGAGCTGGCTTAGTTGAAGAGCAAAGCAGCTATTTTATTAGCAACTATCTTGTCAGCCTCCAACCTAAGATAGTGATTCTATGAAATCTTGATCAAAGCTGACTTTGGGAGGTTTGGGGTTGTGGGTTACAGTGGGTCAAAGCAGGAGGAACAGAAACCTTCCTGCAAACACATGTTTGTTCTAAGTATTGGTCATTTTGGAAGGTCACTAAGGAATCTGTATTTTAAAATATTTGCCAAAATAATAATGAACAAATTAGGAATTTTAGGTGAGGGCATGAAGGAATGGCAGAATGCAAATGATTCCTTTCTATCACACCAGCTCTATCTTCATTTTGTTTATAATATAGGAGTTCACTAATGTTCACTATAGGAGTATTTGGATGACTGTTGGGTTTTCCCAGAAATCAGGAAATGCTTTTTAAGATTCAGATTTATTGAAAATGTGGGTCTTAAAACTAGATTGGACCTTATGAAATTCTGTAGACCAACATCCTATTTTCAACAAACAATATTATTTATTTCTGTTGCACTGATGAGATTACTGAGGCCCCAAAAGGTGTGACTTACCTGAGGTGACACAGTTGTCAGGTCTCCTGATTTCTAATTAAGTGATTTCTACTATACCACCCAACTTTCACTTCTGATTCATTTTTGTAGAGTGTGAACTTTGCAAAGTTGGAGGTCCCCAAAATATTCAGGCAAAGGGGCTGGGAATGTAGCTCAGTTGTGGAGCACTTACCTAGCTTGTGTGAGGCCTTAAGTTCAATCTCCAGGACCAAAAAAGAAAAGAAAGGGGCTGAGGTTGTGGCTCACTGGTAGAGTGCTTGCCTTGCACCTGTGAAGCACTAGGTTCTATCCTCAGCACCACATAAAAATAAAGCCGGGCGCAGTGGCGCACACCTGTAATCCCAGCACTTTGGGAGGGTGAGACAGGAGAATCGTGAGTTCAAAGCCAGCCTCAGCAATGGTGAGGCACTAAGTAACTCAGTGAGACTCAGTTTTATGTCTCTACATAAAACACAAAAATAGGGCTGGGATTGTAGCTCAGCAGTAGAGCGCTTGCCTCGCATGAGTGAGGCCCTGGGTTCGATCCTCACCACCACATACAAAACAATAAAATAAAGACATTGTGTCCATCTACAACTTAAAAAAAAACCACAAAAATAGTGCTGGGGATGTGGCTCAGTGGTCGAGTACCCCTGAGTTCAATCCTCAGTACCAAAAAAAAAAAAGATAAATAAGATAAAGGTATTATGTCCATCTACAATAAAAATATTTTTAAAAAAGAAGAAAAGACAAACCAAGTTCAAAAATATTCAGGCAAATAAGTGTGGGAGGGTGGGTTTAGGATCCAAGGGTGAGATAAATCAAGATTACTTCTCCTTTGCCCAGTGCCCGAAAGGTTACCTCCTTCTGACTCATAACCTGTCTGACTACTGGCAGGCCTATGGTGTTTCATTTCAGGTGCTAATAAGCAACAAGCACACACACAAGTACTCGTGAATGGCCAGGGTGGCTATGAGGCTGAGCTCATGGGCACAACTGCTCCTCCTTTCTCCTGATCTGCAGAGCTCCTGCAAGTCTGATCGTGTGTCCTTCTTTATTCCCAGGCAGCAGATGCTGAGCTTCCCTCACCTCCTGCAGACAGTGCTGCATATCATCCAGGTAGTCATCAGCTACTTCCTCATGCTTATCTTCATGACCTACAATGGGTACCTCTGCATTGCAGTAGCAGCAGGAGCTGGAACAGGATACTTTCTCTTCAGCTGGAAGAAGGCAGTGGTAGTAGACATCACAGAGCATTGCCATTAACATCTGATGTCTACGGTGTGGCCTTATTGATTGCTGTGGGAAGAGGTTTAAGACTGGAAGACATGGTTCCTGCTCCAATCATCCCTTCTTGCTCCTCTTTACACAAACACACACACCTACTGAATAGAAGTCTAGTTTACAGTCTCCAAAGTAAAGTGGTAATCTCCCAAACTGTTCTTTCTAATAAGTTGAGATTCCCATTTCTCTTGAAGCCATCTGTGAAATATCTTCTCCCTCCTCATCATCCTAGATCCTTGTCTAATCCAGATAGCTTTCTAGTGGATGACTTGTTCATCTGCTTCCCTTTTTAATCTCCTAGGTTTTCTTTAACAGACAATATGTGAATTTGGTGGGATTTTTTTCTGGGTCAGTGATGAATAGGGATTAACTTCAGCCAGATTGATGGTAGCTAAGGGAGATAGATTCTTGCCCAACTAAACCCAGGACTCAAACATCATATTAGAAAATAAGCTCCAATTTTTGGACTCAATGAGTGGGAATGACATTGTGTCTTTCTCTAGGTCTGGTGTGTTGCACCAAAATCTTTGTAGCAGGCGAGGGGTGGTTTGAGACCAAAACAGGCCTAGAGTTTGCAGAATTTGTATTCTTGGGCTGTGAACTCATCAGTGTGTGTTCCCACTTAACATTTTGATTAGAATGAGCTTGCCAGTTTAAAAAAAAAGGACAATCAATTAGAGGAAATAGATATTTTTAAATAAAAGCATTGGCATTTTACTTTGACTTGGTACTTTGGTTTTTCCCAGCTGAATTTAGCAAAAGAGTTTGAATTCTTTTTTCCTATTTTTTTCATGTGTCTACATCTAAACCAGTGATTTCCAACCTTTAGCATGCATTTAGAATCACCTGGAGGGCTTGGTAAGACATTAGTTGCTGGCCTCAATCCCAAAGCCCCAAAATTGGCATTTCTAAGTTCCCAGGTGATACTCCTACTGATGGTCCAGAAGACCACACTTTGAGAATCTCTGCTTTAAACTGCGTGTCACCTGATGAGGCGAGGGGCTCCCTGGGCATGAATATTTCAATTGCTGATTGGTAGATGCTACGTCTGAGCATACCTCACATAGTGAATGCTGCTGGTCAATACTTAATCATTCCACAAACATTTTTTCCAGTTCCCACCGTGTGTATGCACATGTGTGAAGGACTATAGCCAAAGTACTTTTATCAGCATGTATGAAGTCACTAGTCTTTATTTTTAAAGATCTGTAGTTTCTTGGAAGTAGCTTGAAGGCCAAGAGAGACCTTTGATCTGTGGTGTGAACCAGGTAGGCATGGGGCAGAAGGGCAAAAGCCAGCTTTCTCTTTGGAGAGACTTGGGGTGTGGTCTGCTGATGGCCAGATTTTCCTCATCCTCCACCATCCATGCCCCCAGGAGGCAGATCCTCTTTGTCTTTGTGACCATCTTTATTACTCTTGGGGACTTAATTAGATCACAAGTGGCCCAAACCTCTTTTCGCAATGAAGAATCACATTGGATTTTTATTCTGTTCAGTCTTAGTCTGTACTGCAGTCTTGTTCCCAAACTACCTCTTTAAAGTGATTCTTCCAGTACTGGTCTGTTAAATCCTGCCCTCCTTGGTGCTAGAGCCTGTTGTGCCTCAGGGCAGAGGAGACAAAAACAACAACAAAAAATAAACCGCAGCTATCTTGTGGGCCTGTGTTCTGGTTTTGAAGTTTGTACTCTCTGTGGGTGCCAGTTAAATATTGGACAGTGAGGAATGTGTACTTCTATGGCTTTGAGCCAAGAGAGGGTGATGGCCTGCTGGATTGAGGTTAAAATCCAAGAAGCAGCATTTAGAGCTTTGTGCTTTTCTCCCATTTCATCCCCTTGTAGTGCTGATACTTAGCATGAGCCCTGAATGACAGGTGCTGACAGAGCCCAGCATTAAGGTGTAAATAGCTTCTTGTTGTGTCAGAAGCCAAGGGATAATAAAACCATGAGGAATACATAAGAATCAATATTCAGTAGTGACTCCCATGCTCTCTAGAAATCTCAACATGAGCTACTATAAACTACCTTCGAGAAACAGGATCTTATCAGTGAGGTGAGAAAAATCAAGGCCAGTTAAGACAAAATGCTATGAATTTTAAACTCACCAAGAGAAACCTCAGTTTGGGACAGGTCTTCGGTGTTCAGGGTTGAGAAAATCTCCTAAAATGACTGAATTTTAGAGATCCTCAGACTAGGTTGCCAAAGGATAAAGCTAGGGAAGGTGAAAAAAGTTAAGGCTTAAATTCTATCACTCTAGCTTTGTCTCAGTGGTTTTCACTTCTGAATCCCTGTTCATTTAGAATTTATTGTCTGACCTCATTGACTTTTTTGGATCTAAACTTCTCTTTTCCTCCTTCCCTGTTGATATATGCTGGAAAACTGTATCCCCATTTCTTTGACCCATACTCTGCTCTCCTCTTCCCGGTCTTTGTCTTTCTCCCACATGGTCTAGTGTGCTGAACCTCCCCAGCTCTCCTGATGTGTGGGCATTGCTACACTGTAGATATAAACATCAGTCAGAAGTTGGTATTCATAAACCTGCAGAGACATTAAGTATGCTTCAAGAAGCAACTGCCCCACTAGAATTTCTCTTAAGTCTGGGTAAAGAGCTACCTATTACCCTCCACAGAGTCACAAAACCATAGGTGCTGCCTCCAGTCTATGATGGAGAAACACTAAATGCCCACAAACAAGGAATCCACTTGTCCATTAGAATAGAAATTAATAAGAGTCTCTTCACTACTGCTATCTAGGGTTGCCCAGAATTCCCTTTCAGTCTGTGGGTACATAGGTTCCTGTCACAAGGGGTTCCTTTAAAGAGCTGGGGGTGAGGCAGTGGGTACATGTTCATGTCATTTAATTTTCATCCTCCCCCCTCCAGCTGCTTCTTCAGAAGATACATCGAAAGATACAAAGTGTACATTTGATATAATGCCTTAATCATTGGGTCTACAATTCATGTTGACTGTCTTAGATTGTAAGCTCCTGGAGAGCAGTATTGCTGTAGTAGGAATGTTTTAACATGTCATGTGCAAAGGAACAAAATAAATATTTTGATTTTATTTTACTTCTGTGCATGTCTTCCTATCCAGAATGATTATCAGAAGCAGGTCTCTTTACAGTCTGCACAGAGCCTGGCCATTACCATAGGTTTTTAAGATGTCAGAGTTTCTTAGATGGCATGATCCCATCATTTTCATCTCACTCTCCCACAAGCTAGTACGTGCCAGAAGATCCACCTGACCCTTAGGACAAAAGGGTCTTCATGAAGCTGCAGGTATTCCAGTACACCAAAGACTTCTGCATTTAAAAGCTAACATTTGTCACATCATAATCCCTTTCCTGTGTTTATGCCAACAGACAGAAGGCTCTAAGCTGTGTCCAAAGTTTACTACCAAACTTGTGATGAGCACTGACCCTGCCTATCCCTTTGGAAATGCCAGAATGTTGCTGTTATTTGCAATTCCTGCTGGCCCCCAGTGGGCATCTTACCATTCAGTACCATTCCTAGTCTCTTCCTTTAAATATAATATGAGCATGAACTTTGGAGTCGGTGGGTTTGAATTCAGCCTCCACCACTTACTAGCAAGGCGACCTTAGGAAAAGTTATTCTAACAATGGGTAAACCTTAGCTTTCTCATTTATAGGAAGGCAATAATAGTACCTTGTTGCATTAGAAGCAATAAGGTTAAGGTACCCCACACAAAATAGACATCCAAGGAATAATATGTCTGTTATCTACTGATTATATTATTCCATCATTTTCAAAAAAATGAAAGGTTCTCTCTTCTGGATGAGGTTAGTATCTATAAGTAACCTGAACAACTTCCTCAGTTTGAGGAATCCAGAACTGAAGAGATCCTAAGACAGAATTGATGCATGTGATTCCAGTTGTGCCCAAAAGGATTTACAGTTGAAGTGAACCCCGATTACTAATATAGTATTATCTCATTGTTTATAAAATGTTGTGGAAATTCCCTGAGACCTGAAAACTGCAATCTCTCATTCTATGCAATATCCTCCTTCTTAGACTGAGCTGAGGAAGACTAAGAAGGCAATGTACCAAGGAAGTCTAGAAGCATGGGTTCAGAAAGCAGACCACCTGCGTTCAAATCTCAGCCTACCACTTACTTGCTGAGCTGTAGTTTCATTCCTATAATAGAATAAACTACCCTCCTTGTAGGAGGTAAGATTAATAAAGTAATCTGCATGAAGCATCTGTTGCTGGCTATTAGTAGAGGTGGGGAAGACAGGAACCACAGCGTTTTCATGCTTCTATGCCAATTCATGCTGGGAAGTCATAATGACAAAGACAAGGCAGAATCTTGTTCCTCCCTCTTTTCGTGTATTTGTGGGGTTTTTTGTTTGGTGGGTTAGTTGGTTTGGTTGGGGTTTTTCTCCCTGCCATAAGCCCTTTACAGGCTTCAATAGAATATAACTTGATGGGGCTGGGATTGTGGCTCAGCGGTAGAACACTTGCCTCACATGCGTGAGGCCCTGAGTTTGATCCTCAGCACCACATACAAAGCAATAAAATAAAGACATCGTGTCCATCTACAACTAAAAAAAAAAAAAAAGAATATAACTTGATTTCCTGATCTGGAACCTGAGTCTTGGGGTTTCATTGTTGTTTTTAAGACGGTAAGGCAACAGAAATGGTGAGTCCTAGATAAAATCGAAGAACAAAAGTTTTGTAAGACTGTCTGCAGTGAAAAGGGAAACTAACCCATTCTACCCCTGCATCTCCCATATTAATATTACTCAGACTTAAAATATTCAAAAAAAGGCTGGGTAAAACCCATCAATTCTCTTTAGAACTGATGATTCCAGAGGTGGTTCATACCACAGCTGATGGTTCCTTGCCACTGAATTTAATGATGAAAACAATAGGGTACGATTTGAAGTTATCCTCTGAGCTGCTTTTGGATGGGTTCCCACTGGAAAAATTCTTAGGCAAGTTGAGAAAGGAAGAAAAATTGGAACAATAGTAACACTGTTAGGAGAATGCTTCGTATTTTGCTCCATTGCCTGTACTCCCAGAGTTGTACCCAAACCAGTTGCAAAGCCATTCTATAAATAGATCTGGCACCTACAGCTTGTTCAGGTTGACACAAAATCACTAGAATGTAATCTCCATGAGGGCAGAGATCTTTGTTAATTGGCACATGGTAGGCATTCAATCCTTGTTAAATAAATGAGTTAAAAGAAGTGACAGATCAGGCTGGGGTTGTGGCTCAGTGGCAGAGCACTTGCCTTGCATGTGTGAGGCCCTAGGTCCAATTCTCAGCACCACATATAAATAAATGAATAAAATAAAGGTCCATCAACAACTAAAAATAATAATAAAAAAGAAGTGACGGATCAAACAACGATTGTGTGTTTTGGGTCTCTAAGACAGAAAGATTTTTTTTTTTTTAATTTCCGTACTGGGGATTATTAACGAAGTTGCCCAAACTGGCCTCAAATCTGTGATACTCCTGCCTCAGCCTCCTGAGTCACTGGGATTATAGATCTGTACAACCACGCCCAGGAGCAATTACCTTTTAAAGCCTAGGGGTTAGCAGTGCCACTATGCTTCATCAAGGATGTCTCATGTTTTTCCAAAAATATATTTATTTTTAAAAACAAAAATCAGGTAAGTTTTATAGAGTCAAATTTTCCAGAAACAAACCAGAGTTCGGATTCCAGCTTAGAGTGAAAGCTGAACATCAGTAATTTCATGCAGAAGTGATTTGTCTCTACAGGAGGTGAAGCATTCTGCTTGACTGCAAGCACTCGATTCTCTAAATCTGATTGTACTTCTGCCATCATTTTATTCCATTCCAGGGCTCTGGCATGCAAACAAATCCATCTCTAAAATTCAAAATTTCCAAATTGAGATGAGCGATTGCTGGGCTTGGGTTGAGGTTTATAACCAATTCGTTCATTAATCATTTGTTCTCGGCTCTTGGGGTCACTGCTGAGCCCAATGGCTCCTTCTCCATCACTGCCTCCTACAACATCCACATCTTCCTTCTGTTTCTTGCGGGTCTGCAAGTATAAAATTTTTAGGATTTAAAACAACATTTTTAAAATTACCAAATGTTTATCTAGCACTTATCATGTACTAGATGGGCTGGGTTAAAGGATAGGGTTTGGGACTAATGAAAGAATAAACCAAAATCCTGGGATTAAGACTGTTATGGGTACAAGAGAGATATAGGCATGCAGTGATAAAAGACAGAATTTTTTCATTCCAGGATGTCACAGGCTAATAGGGAAACAGGCAAATAGACTACGATAACATAGGGAGATCAGGGCTACGACAAAGAGAGGCCCATACTGCCAAACTCAAAGAAGAGTTGAGGAGTTAGGGGTGTGGTGGAGGAGGTTCAGAGCAGGAAGGTGCAACTGGAAAGATGTGAGAAAAGACAAGGGGGACCAAAGGGTGTTTCAGCAAATGCACTATTCAAGAGAACTCATGGAAAAATAATAGGACAGTAAAACCACCATCAAAAATCTACAGCCTGACTGACCCCATGAGTCTACAAGTCTACAAAGGTTTATGCTATCTTAACAAAAGGTCTGTGTTTGGGGGCTTTGTTTTGGTTTATTTTTTTAAATTCCCTCCCCCCCATTCCTGGTACCACTACCACAATTTACAGGGCAATATTCATGATGTAATGAAAAGGGAGCAGGGAGCTAACACAGATACAAGACTTTAGTGTACATGGAATTGACCCTACCCTGCATTAATCAACAGCTGCTCTTACTGCAATTGTGGCTTTGACAATCCTGAACAAGGGGTTCCTGTTTAAACTGCAGTGACCTTTCTGACTATGGACCATTATTCTTTCTGTGGCAGATTTTTACAGTTTCTCTAATGCATTTGGGACAACTGTCTCCAATTAACTTGTAGCATTCCTGACAACTCGCCCTTTCTCTCCTAAGAACTACAGCCTATTCTGCAGTGTTTAAAACCCTCTGCTACCATATCTATCACCATAGGGACTTGCTTAGGGAGCTTCTTCCACCAAAATTGACCCCTTTTGTGGGTCTATAATTCGACTGCTGTTTTCAGCTATAAATTACAAAACCACTATAGTTCCCATCACCCACCACAGTTACCACTTTCAAAATTTCTTCCACTCTTACCATCACATACCCACCACATCTGCTACCTTGGTTTCTGTATCACTACAGCCTTCTCTGCTAATATAACCAGGACCACCTCCAACTCTATGATAGCCACCATAACATCTACCATAACTCCCTCTTGCTGCCACCACCTCCACCATCATCATCTCTTCTTCCACCAAAGTTTCCACCATGGCCAAAATTACTTCCACCACCTCCAAAGTTTCTTCCACGGCCCATAAAGTTGCTAGATCTGCATCCCTGATCTCCTTGCGATTCAGCAGGCTGAATCTCTTGTTTAGAAAGGGCCTTTTTCACTTTATAATTATGCTCATTAATAGTGTGGTATTTCTAAACAACAACTTCATTACTGTATCATGAACATTGAAAATTTTCTTCACTGTTAGATGTCCACCAGGCTCATAGAATCTTCCTCTCTAGAAATAGCTCTTTGGTTCTACTCCATAACCATAAGCCTTGTATAGTTAGGCACACATTTCTTTATCTACTTTTTTAAAAAAACTTTCTTAGTTGTAGATGGACACAATACCTTTTATTTATTTTTATGTGGTTCTGAGGATCAAACTCAGTGCCTCACATGTGCTAAGCAAGTGCTCTACCACTAAGCTACAACCCCAGCCTTTCATTCACCTTTTTAACACAAGGGGAAGTCACAAAAGCAAAACCCCTGGAACATTATTTGGGGATCTCTCATTACCAACACAATCTGTGAATATGCCTCATTTCTCCAAATGTTCTCTCAAATTATCGTCTGTACTTTCAAAGAAAGCTAAGACCACCAACAGTTTTCCCAACTGCTCTGGTTCCTTTGGACCACGGCCCTTCTCTCTCCTGCAGTAGCAGCAACCAGCACCCTCAGCTAGGGGGATCAGGTGGTAGTTTTACTGCCATTTTGAGATGAGACTTGACCCTTTCAACTCAAGTTCAATATGGGATGAAGAGAAAGAAGCCAGGCTTCATTCTGTTTTCAGATAAAGGTTTAGTTCTGAAATCACAAGTGACTACAGGATTCATTAAATATGTCTTAAGTTTGATCATTTTCAGAAACTAAAAATTATGCCCTACGTACCACCACCTGACTGCAAAGATGATAACTTCTCTAAAGCAGCAAACAGAGGTTCAATCTGGAGTTCCTTACTAGGAGAGCAGCTCAAATGCTCAAATCCCTAGAATATACCACTGTAAACTATCTGCTGATGAACTGTGAGCACTTAGCTACTCACATCGAAGTATTACAATGAATCAGATAACATATGGATTGAATATCCCTAATCTAAAATGCTTGGGTCTAGCCAGGCGTCGTGGCACACGCCTATAATCCTAGCACTTTGGGAGGCTGAGACAGGAGAATCGTGAGTTCAAAGCCAGCCTCAACATTGGCGAGGCGCTAATCAACTCAGTGAGACCCTGTCTCTACATAAAACACAAAATAGGGCTGGGGATGTGGCTCAGTGGTCGAGTACCCCTGGGTTCAATCCCTGGTACCAAAAAATAAATAAAATAGAATAGAATAGAATAGAATAGAATAGAATAGAATAAATAAAATAAAATAAAGTAAAATGCTTGGGTCTTAAAAGTGTTTCAGAATTTAGAGGTTTCCAGATTTTGGAATATTCCCATAAACTATACAGGTTCAGTATCCCTAATACAAAAATCCCAAATCTGAAATATTCCAATATTGAAACTTTCCTTTTTCCTACCATGAACACTGCTGTTCCAGAATCTAGAGTCATACTACTGTAATCAAACTTAATTTAAGTAAAAAATAGAATACCAGTTTTCTACTGGTTTCATTTTAGTTTAGGGCAAAATTGTCTCTCCTTTTTAAGGTGCTCTAAAACAGGTCAAACCTACCAGATAATTGCCTTTAGAGGAAGACTAACTCAATGGTAAGCTGACTCTACAAAGTCAAACTTCCTATGTTAGCATTTTATGAGACTCATTACAACTAAAGTTCAAACCATACTTAAAATTTATCTTTAATAATACACTATCAATATAAGTTTGCTAGGATGAAGAAAGGGGAAAAGAAGTCTGTTAACAGTCTTAATATGAAATGTATACAATATGTAGTAAAGTCAACCATGTTCATGGATACATGGAAGTAATACCATCCCTTGCCATAAAATACAAAATATCTAACAGGACAGCGAATGAAAACAGATTTGTAATGGCCCTCCTTCCAGAAAAATTACAGAGATGAATATCTAATTCTTGCCTTCAAGAAGTATACAACCCATTGGAGAAAACAGAAGAGCAGACAATTACAATAGAGAGTGATAGTACCTATAAGAGAGTCAGTACCAGGTGAGAAGGTTGAACTTAACCCAGCTGGGTATACAGAGCCGTCAATGGGCTGTGTGCCGACCACCACGCAAGAGTCCCACACAGCACTAGAGATGGGCTGACCTTCTATAGCTGCACAGCCCCTCTTAGATGGGTGTGACCTGCCAAGAGGCCAATCAACCTGCTGACTGCAAGATTCCGCCTTAAAAAATGTTCAATGGAAGGTCTCTGAAGTCCCCAGATATAAATAAAGCACACACGGGGTCCATTTTGCCAGATGCCAGTTGCCAGAAGTCAGAACCATCTGGACTCGTCCTACCCCAGTGTTTTAAAACTATTTTCTGTATTCTGTGGCTTTTCACCATTTTATTTCTTTTAGCCAGTCATTTACCGGCCAGGTAATCTTGTCCCCACTGTCCACGAGGGTTGTAGTCGATAGATGGCACCTAGAACAGGGATGAAGACCCTCAACACGTGGAATTAAAAGGTAGTTAGTGTGTGTGTGGCCCTCTCTCGTAGGAAAATTGCGCGTGTGGATTAGCATATTGTGGAATTATACTGTGAGAGTAAGAGGAGAGAGGAAATATTGAATTGTGAGATGTTAAGCATGGGGAATTTTTTGTCTTCAGAGAAAGAGTTTTATTTCGCAATTTTGAAGACATTAATAAAACAGTAAGGAAAAAAGATAAGAAGAGCCCAGCTCCCTCAGTTCTTAGAAATGATTAGGAAAACTTGTCTGTGGATTTGTGAAGAGGAATCACTTGATTTACATATCTGGGAAAGACTCAGCAGGGAGTTCTTGCAGGGAGAATCCCTGCCCAAAACTGCATACAAAGAATTTGGACTGTGATAGAGATGTGTTAAGAGTCTAAGGGATGCAAATGAAAGTCTTAGACCTAGGAAACAGGTTTGCTCAGTTCCTAATCCCTTTAGGTCTGTGAGCAACTTGACATAGCAAAGACACAGAGATAGGGAAAAGGCCTGGCTATGGGACTGGCAGTCAGAGAAAGAACTTGAATTGGAAGCAGACTCTCATAATTTGCATTTAAATGGTCCTGCCAGTGATCCACTCTGCCTCCGGAAGGTCAAGGTTTATGCCCTCAAACATGGCCACCGCTAACCCTAACTCTTGGGACCTAACGGGCCACACACTGGCCAGAGGTAAATGGTGCATATGGCCACAACTCACAAGGCCAAATAGAACAATGCAAACCAGTGGCACCGGGCAGGGCATGGGCAACTGGGGAATCTCAAAGGGCAGGCCAGGTGAATGGCACCATGGGGTTGGTTGCCGCCCTGAGGCTGGACTTAATGGGTCATGCTGGAGCCAGGCCCAGCAGTGGCAGCACACTACTAGGTTGAAGGGCCCCCGAGGGATCACAGCCACTGGGGCTTCCAACCTGGGGCACCAAATACCAACATATCTGCTCCCAGCACAATAGAATCCCGCCAGAGCTGCCAATATTCTAGTGTCAGATAGACGGGACACGTGATGGGGTCCCCAGAACCACAGTGGAATTTCAGATCCTGTGGAAAGCACAGAGAGATGGCTCTGGCCATGTGGCAGGAAGCACACTATGGTGAATTTATTCTGCAGGAAGCCCTGTCTCCCTGCTCTTTCAAAGTGGAGGTCTGGGCTTCCTGTCAGTCCCTCTCACCATGACCCTGGGCCGGCCTTCTGGACCCCCACCCCCACCCCGCCTGTTTCTGGATAAATGCTCACTAACAAAGATCTTTTACAGGCTGGATTTGAACCAGCAACCTCCCACAAATGAAGCGAGGAGGCCACTCGTACTATGAAAACGGGTTTGTGCTTAATTTTTCCCAGTGCTAAGCTGAATGAACTATGCTTCCTAATTCCATTGATCATGTTAGCAAAAGGTATTCTATGCATTTACTTACACATTATTTTTCTTTTTGGAGACATTATTAAAGGTAAAGGCTGGGGCTGTAGCTCAGTGGTAGAGCGCTTGCCTAGCATGCCTGAGGCACTGGGTTCGATCCTCAGCACCACATATAAATTATAAATGAGTAAAATATAAAAATCCATCAACAATTAAAACAATATTTTTTTTAAAAAAGGTGAATTTGACAATGATGAGAATAAAAGCCAACAATCTGAAATGTTTAATTTCCAAAATTCTCATAATTGTCAAAATTTTATTCTTCTGATTTCTAAATATGTTTACACAAGGATTAAATGTGTATACAAGAAGTATATTTTAATTACATAATGTCAATGTCTACATAAATGACTGCACTCATGATATTTAAAGGAGAATAAAAATGGATCCAAATACTTTTAAATCACATGATTTAGTAAGATTCAATTCAAATTGGGTAATTAGATAGAGATAAAAATGTCTTCAATCTGAATACATATTTTTCCAGCTGGTTAAATGATCTATATAATTTTTAATTCCTAGATTCTGGGAAAAATTAAGCACATATTAAAAATTAGCACATATTAAAAATTAAGCACATATTAAAAATTTAATATTTAAAATATGTATTAAAAATACATATTTTTCCAGCTGGTTAAATGATCTATATAATTTTTAATTCCTAGCACTAGGAAAAATTAAGCACAAACCCATTTTCATAGTACAATGAGTAATTGTAATCTAATTTTTAATTCCTAAAGATTAAATCATATGATTTAATCTTTTATAATTACAAGTATAATATATCCTAGGAATTAGGATATATATATAACTAATATATATATTATTATAATATGCTATATATATTATAATAATATATATAATTAGGATATATATATAACCAATATATATATGTCTATTTGCTTATAACAGTTTTTCTTCAACAAGAAAAACATAACTCATATTGTTATTTACATTCACTTGATGCCCTGCCTTTTGCAGTCAGAAATGGATATATTAAATTTGAGGTGAATGTGATTAATTACATGAAAGCTTATATAATTAAATTATATAAAACATGTAACATATAATTATATATAATTAAATTATATATTTCAGGAAATGCTAATTGATTTATCAAGTTAAGATGCTACCTAGGTAATCTTAACTCCTAAATAGTGTATGTTTTCATAATATGGTAGACAGGTATAAAAATTCTATATACAAGGTATCCAAAAGTTTTAACTAAAAATTGAAATATTTCTCCCTATTAATATGTAATAATGTGTCTAGATTCAAAGATTTAGAGGAACTGTTCCAGAATTTATCCAAAAGAAAGAAATACTTCTACAGAAAGGAAGGAAAGAATAGAGAATTCTAGAAAGAAGAAAGAAAATGTTTCTGGGTAAAAAAGTCTTTATGTATTCAAGGATTTGATGATAGGAAGGAAGAGATTTGTATGATTATGTACAGGAAGATCTGAGGAAGTGATATAGAAGGTTTGAATAGGTAGAGAACAACTTTACATGTAATTGACTTGGTTATAAATACATGGAACAGACAAAAATACTTAAGGCTTTTCACTAAGATTAAATATTAATATACTAATGTAAATTAAAATATAAATTAATTTCTCATGCTTAGTAAGCATCGTTATTTTTAAAAAGAGATTATTTTAAAGAATTTAAGATTCATAAAGTTTTGATTAAATAAAAATCATTTTCAAATACCACCTTAAATTTCAAATTTCAAACATCTCTTTAAAAACTAAATTTGCTTGATTTAAAAACATCAATGTAACTATGATAATTATTGCTAATCCTTGTGTATCAATGCTATCTGTTTCCTAAGTATATAAGTCTTTAAAGTATAAGATTTAAGAGAACATCTTATTAAACTGATGCTCCCCAAACTAAAGTTTTTGTTATGGCATATTATCAACTCATACAGTGATAACCCAGTAATTAAAAATCTAATCATATGATTTAATCTTTTATAATTACAAGTATACTGTAAAGCTTATATGTTACTCTCTTTACTGAGAAGTAAACTTAGCTATGTATTTTTGAAAGACAATTGAGAGACACTAGCTTACTTAAAGGATAACTTTATAAGATATAAACAATGCTTTAATACCTTTCCTCAAGAAGGGATTAAAGGTTCTCTTATTTTGTCCATTTCCTGCTTTGATTTGTCAACTACTTTGTACTGACCCAGAAGATTATATACCAAAGTTTGTAGACTGAGATTCAAATGAGAAATTAAGATTAATTTTAGGATTAAGACATCTTATCTAGTTTTTGCCAAGAGACCCATTGCTACAAAAATTGCAAAGTATATATAACTGTTTCTTAAAATTCTATTGTCCATAGATAGCTGTTAATATCTAGTACATAGCCTTCTAAACTGTTTTCTATACATATAAATATACATATTTTATAAATATTAGATCATACTGAGATTTTCAAAACTTTATCATTTTAAAATTACACATAAAAATATTTGAGTCATTTCTTATTATTTGAATACTTAAACAATACCAGGCCACTGTCTACAATGTAAGCCTAATAATGCTCTAATATCAACATTTTTCATCATTTTATTTTTTTTTTTATTTTATTTTTTTAAATATTTTTTTAGTTGTACATGGACACAATATCTTTATTTGTTTATTTTTATGTGGTGCTGAGGATCGAACCCAGCGCCTCACGCATGCAAGGCAAGCGCTCTACCACTAAGCCACAATCCCAGCCCCCTTTTTCATCATTTTAAATAAGAAAAAAGAAGAAAACAGAACTCTACATGTCCCTACCAAATCTCATAAAATTATTTTTATTTAATTTTTTCTCTTTATGTTTGACAGTCACGCAAGCTCTATTGAGCTGTCAGGTAAGTAAAATTCACGGAGAGACTTCAATGGACCCATTCCCCAGATCCACCAATATTTTAATTTGGGTCCTATATATCTTAATGTATTCTTTAAGACTTTTGTTTCCATGTTCACTATATTTATGAACATTATCCATTCTCTCATGATGCTGTGACCCCTGAACGTTTCATTGATAATATTATAACTTTCAGAGAGGATGGTATTCAAAAAGATCTCTGGCGTTTAATGGCAGCCTCAGATTTTCTCCATCTTATAAATGGCCCCATTTTGCCCCCCACCTAACTTTATGGACAGAAACCATAAGGAAGGTTCCTGCTATATTCAATCCTCTTACATTTTAATTATTGGAGATATAAGAAAAATGGATGATAGATATCCAGTGAATTATAATAAATATGATGTAAGCCCATTTTAATAATGTGGCTCAAAATATTTCTAAAGTCCTATGCAATTAGCTAAGTATTCATAAGAATATAAGACTAAATTAAATATTCCAAAAGCTGTTTTTACAAAATGTAAATAATGAGTTTGTACTCTCAAACTCAAAGGCTTAAATGCCATGCTGATTATAAATATGTCTGTTATTACAGCCAAATATATTGCTTCCTAATGGGATTGGGAAAAAATTAAAAATCATCTAACAGGTATTTGGCATAACTATAATAATAGCCTGGATCTTATGGAGTTACATCATCACATCCAGGATATTCAAAAAAACAAAATTGATCTTATGGACCCTACCTCTCTAGCTGATCAAATACTTTTAGAGTTAAGTGGCTTTAATCCTAGAAACATGCTAAAACGTTCTGCATGGTATATTACTGGAATGACATGTTTGTTACTAATTCTCTTTTGCATTGTAATACTAGGTTGTCATACCTCACATCAAGAATCCATGCCCTCAGGTCAAAAATCCGGGAACTTGAAATAAGGGCTCATCATTTATGTGTGCACATGTGGAAGCCATCCATGGAATACATGAAAGACTTCTCTTCAGCACTGTAGCCAAGGGAGAGATGGCCCTGCATTTTGAACCTCCTGTGGCATTCCATGGCTAGGTCTGCCTAATGCAAGTGCCCGCCTCTTCCACCCTGCTAAGGAAGTTCTTATTGCATCACTGGGAATGGGCATACCCCCGTTAGGAACTGAGTCAGCTTACCTGCTCCCGCTTTTTAAAATCAGTATCTCTAGCCGGTCAAATATTTTGTAAATTGATTGGCTCCCATCTTGAAAACATATCAAAACATTCTGCATTTATAAATTAAAAATGGAGGAGATGTAGACAGCCGTCCGTGGGCTGTGTGTGGACTACCACGTAAGAGTCCCACATAGCGCTAGAGATGGGCTGACCTGCTGTAGCTGCACAGCCCCTCTGAGATGGGTGTGACCTGCCAAGATGCCAATCAACCTGCTAACTGCCAAGACTCTGCCTTAAGAATGTTTGATACAGCCTCAGCAACGGCGAGGCACTAAGCAACTCAGTGAGACCCTGTCTCTACATAAAACACAAAATAGGGCTGGGGATGTGGCTCAGGGGTCCAGTGCCCCTGAGTTCAATCCCCGGTACCAAAAAAAAAAAAAAAGAATGTTTGATAGAAGGTCTTTGAAGTCCTCAGATATAATTAAAGCACACGTGGGGTCCATTTTGCCAGATGCCAGAAGTCAGAACCATCTGGGCCCGTCCTACCTCTGCGTTTTGAAAGTATATTCTGTGTTCTGTGGTTTTTTGCTGTTTTATTTCTTTTAGCCAGTCTTTTACCGGTTACGGAATCTCGTCCCCACTGTCCATGAGGGACATGGTTGACAGCTGGGGGCTAAAAGAAGCTGAGTCAAAAGATGAGAAGGAATTAGCCTGACAAAGGGCAAGGGTATTTCAGGCAAAGGGAACCCAGGGTGTATAGGCACTGAGATTCAAGTTAAAGATAAACCTGAGCCGGGCGCGGTGGCTCACGCCTGTAATCCCAGCACTTAGGGAGGCTGAGACAGGAGGATCGCAAGTTCAAAGCCAGCCTCAGCAACAGCGAGGTGCTAAGTGACTCAGTGAGACCCTGTCTCTACATAAAACACAAAATAGGGCTGGGGATGTGGCTCAGTGGTCGAGTGCCCCTGAGTTCAGTCGCTGGTGCCAAAAAAAAAAAAAAAAAAAAAAGATAAACCTGGCAGTGGGAGATAAAGACCCAGTCACAAAGGGCCTCATATGCCACATTAAGGAATTTTGACTTTTTCCTAAAAGCCAATGAAGAATTTGAGTCTTATTAGTAGAAATCTAATACTATTTGGCAAAGTCACATTTAAAAATACATATTAAGCTCCTACTATATGCTAGATGCTGGGAATACAATGGTGAAGAAGACAGGCATGATTTCTTCAATCAAGGTTCCCAATGTTAAATAATGTTACAATAAACAAATAACTGCAAATGATAAGAATTGCTATGAAAAAAGCATGGTGCTTCATGAGACCCTAAAGAGATGAAGGTGGTATGGACGAGAATGATACACCTAACTTGAACAGGGCCAAATGAGGCCTCTCAGACCAAAGAGGAGACAGACTAAGACTGGAAGAAAGGGAGCACTCCAGGAAAAGGAAATATGTGCAAAGGCCATGGAAAAGATCAATCCTTTGGAATGTTCAAAAAAGATGCAAGAAGCCATTGTGTTTACGATACAAAGAACAAGGCATGAGGTGAAACTGGAGAGAAACCAAAATGTACAGAATCTTACAGGCCATGAGAAGGAATTCAGATTTTATTCCAAGTGCAGGAAACCACTGAGGAGTTTAAACAGAGGAAAGGCACATCCTGAAAAAAAATTAAAGATCATTCTAGATACCTGATACAGAATAGATTAATTAGAGAAAAATGGGAGTGGAAAGGTCATTCTGAAAACTACTAAAAAGCTGTGTGTGGTACCACCCACCTATAATCCCAGCTTCTTGGGAGGCTGAGGCAGGAGGATTGCAAGTTTGAGGATAGTCTGGGCAACTTAGTGAGACTGTCTCAAAATAAACTAAAAAGGGCTAGAAATGCAGCCCAGTGGTAGAGAGCTTGCCTATCATGGACAAGGTCCTAGATTCAATCCCCAGTATTGAAGGGAGAAAAAAGAGAAATTAAAAGCAAGCTAGCTAGCTTCTAAAATTGTACAGGGAGAGGTGGTTACTGGGTTGTAACTGTGGAGATGAAAAGGTAGATTCTAGATGTCTAGAATCAGACGATTTACAGATACAATGAATATAAAGAATGTATATTCTTTATATTCAAAAGGAGGACTCAAAAATGACTGCTAGCTTTCTGGCCTGAGCAACTGGACAGGCACTGAATGGGATGACTGGTTTGACAGAGAAACTGAGTGTTGTCTTCTTCCTTTTAAACATGTTCAGTTCAGTAGGCTGAATAATGACCCACAAGGCTATCAGGCCCTAATTCCTGGAACCTACAAATTTTGCCTTATATGTTAAAAACAAACAAACAAACAACTCTGCAGATGTGATTAAATTAAGTAACTTAAGATGGATTATCCAGGTAAACCCTAAAAGTAATTACATATGCTTATAAAGGGAGGCAGAGGGAGGCTTCACAAACAGAAAATAAATGAGTAATGGGCCAGAGAGGCAAGAATGCAGTGATGCATCCACAATCAAAGAACACCAGCAGCCTCCAGAAGACAGAAGAGCCAAGACAATGATTCTCCTTACGGCCTCTGGAGGGAGCAAGGCCCTGCTGACACACCTTCCTTGATTTTAGCCCAATGATACTGACTTCAGATTTCTGGCCTATAGAACCACATAGAACTAATTTGTTTTCAGGCCACCAAGTTACAGCAGTCACATTAAATTTGAGATGCCTGTAAATCATTCAAACAGACTTCAAATAAGCTGTTTGTATAAGAATCTAAGGTTCGGAAGGTAGTTATTAAGTATTCTTACCTCCAAGTCCTTCCGAATGCTCTCAAACTCTTCAATGTCATCAAGCTTCAGTTCTAGGCGCGTTGGTTTCCGTCGCAACATACTGAAATCAACACTAAGCCAGACTCGATGAACTACTGAACTATTTTCAACTCTGTTCAAAATGGCAGAAAGGAAGAAAAACTGCAGGTGACAAGTCTCAGGTACAAGTATAAGATCGATTTGTAAGCATGCACACTAAGGTGAATGGAGGTATTTAAAAAACTCATTTTGATTGACACAGACTTCTGAAGTCTTCAGATATCTAATTATTGCATTTTTATTACATGATGAAGATCCACAACCCTATAATTCCAAAACACTCTTTCTGAAAGAACTTACAACAGCAAGCAAGATGCCTACGATAGAGAATTCTAGGTAGCAATCATTTGAATCTAGAGTTCCAGTCTCATTTAGAAGCAATGTGGTGGCATATGCCTGTTGCTCTAGCTACTCAGAACTGCTTGAGCCCAGGAGTTCAAGACTAGCCTGAGGAACATAGCGAGACCCCATCTCAAATAAATAAAGGTGGCGCAAGCCTGTAATCCCAGCACTTAGGGAGGCTGACACAGGAGAATCCCGAGTTCAAAGCCAGCCTGAGCAATGGCAAGGCGCTAAGCAACTCAGTGAGACCCTGTCTCTACATAAAACACAAAATAGGGCTGGGGATGTGGCTCAGTGGTCGAGTGCTCCTGAGTTCAATCTCTAGTACCAAAAAAATAAAAAATAAAATAAATAAATAATAAATAGATAACATTAACTAGCACATCTTAATCACATACAGTTAGAGGCAGAGTGAACAAATCATTAAATTTAATCTGCTCTACATGAGAATCATCAGAGATTGTGATGCAAAAGTCAGTTTGCCAAATCTCATGGAAACTGTAAACTCACCAACTCAAAGGATTATCCTCAGGATCTAAGTCAATCTTAAATGGATAAATCATTCATTAAACAAACTCCTCCTGTGCTCCAACCACACAGTTAAAAGGCACAGTCACAATCTGTGAGGAAAACAGAGAAGGAAACAGAAAATTTCAACGTGGTATAAAAGACAGCGCTGATGAGGGTAATTCAACAGCATCACACAGGCACCCAAGCCAGGCCAGGGTACATGTGGTGGACGGGGATGTTAGGTGAGGTGTCTTGCAGGAAATCATGTCCTGGCTGATTTCTGAAGGGCAGGTAGAGAGATAAGCACACAGAAAGGCTCCAGACGGCACTCCATGAGGCAATACTTACGTAAACAAATGCCATTTTTTGAGAAAACAAAACACTCTCCCAGTTGAGTTTAACATCTACTGAAGCTATCATCTTTATATTCTCCACAGCACCCAGTACAGTATATCTACAAGACGCCATCGATGTTTGAATAAAATGAGGGATACAGATAAAAGAGACAAAGGGAAGCTGGGCGCAGTGGCGCACGCCTGTAATCCCTGCACTTTGGGAGGCTGAGACAGGAGAATCACGAGTTCAAAGCCAGCCTCAGCAACTGCAAGGCGCTAAGCAACTCAGTGAGACCCTGTCTCTACATACAACATAAAAAATAGGGCTGGGGATGGGGCTCAGTGGTTGAGTACCCCTGAGTTCAATCACCGGTACCAAAAAAAAAAAAAAAAAAAAAGGGAGCGAGAAAGGGAAAATGAACTTTTCTTGTGCTCTGTGCCAGGCTTTTGCATTTCCATTCTTTATATTATTATTTAACACAAAAACTCTGTGAAGCTGGAAAAATTATCCCAATTTTACTGATACAGAAGTGGAAGCAAGCTATTCATTTTGGTTGATAACGTTGGCCTCTTATAAAAATTATACATAGGTCAATATAGTGAGGATTAAATGACAATGATGTAAATGATAGGTTCATTAAAATAAGTACAGATATAAATTACTATTATAGTTATCTAGAATGAAACAAGGGACTGTGAAGTATACAAAGGAAGAAACACTTCCTTCTGCCATGAGGCTTTGGGCAGATACAGGTGATACTATCACCACAAAACACTGACACATGATTTTTCAAATTGTTCTGTACTAAATCAGATACAATCTTCTACCAGATTTCAAAATAAAGAAATGGTAGAAGAAGCCAAAGCCCAAAGGGGATGGGGAAGGGATGCTTAGAGAAAAAAACAAACAAAAACAGTAGGGGCTTGGGGGGTTTCAATGAAAACCTTACCACGAGGCGGCAGTATAGAGTAACAGTTAAAGTGCACGCTCTCCCCGCGAAGGCCGAGGTTCTGATCCCACTACCTTACCTATTCTGAACGATTAGCGCCATTTCTCACTGGACCTTAGTTTCTGTCTATTCTCCGTTGTGTAAGTTAATTGACGAAATGCACAATAAGCTTCTGGAACATAACTTGGCATCTAGTAAAGCGCTCAAAAAATAAAGAGCTATTATTTTTATAACTGTTTTTATTTTTATAACTGTTCCAGGGGATAGGGTTGGAGAGGGAGTCTGTCTCGGCCCGTGAACAAGAATATTTTGAGACTTCCCCCACTCCCCACCCACACTGGGGTAAAAACCTTGTCTTGTTCATGCCTGATGCCCCAGCACCAGCAGAGCACTGGGCCGTACAGAGAGCTGCACGCAGTTTACCTGAAGCCTTCTTACCCATCATCTCATTCTCTATCCGACACAAAGAACAGGCTGAAGACAACAAAACAAAATCAACAAAAATAAGGCCGAAGCTCCTCCGCCACGTCTTTATTTCACTCTGGCGCTAGAGGGCTCTTCCAGCTTAATCTCGCGGCGGCACAAATCCACCGCGAATTCGCTCAGCGCCGAGGAGCCCCCGGGAGGACTTCCGGACATCCCTCCTCCCGCAGCTGCAAAGTTGCACTCGAGCTCTAAAGAGAGGGTTTCCATGGCAACATGCCCCTCCGCTCAGAAAACACCGAAAGCCTCGGATAAGCCCGAGGACCTAGGTTCGCCCAGAAGTTCAGCCCGGAACCGCGCGACTCCGCGGACTTACCTCTTTTCAAGCTTCGGCCCCTTCCCGGAACCTGGGCTCCCACCACGAATCTGGTGCTGAGTCCGTGGAACTACAGTTCCCAGCCTGCCCTGCGCCTCCCTTCACGCAGAATCTTGTCTTCTGCGAGCTTTCCTCCGAGGCTCTACGGATCACGCCCCCCGTTCGGCCAGAATCTTTGCTACTACGACTCCCATCATGCACCGCGCCGCCTAGGGCGCTGCGTTCGCTCTTGACCCACTTCCGGCACGTGACGCAATTCCGCTTTGCTGGGCGCGCGGTGGACGGTCTGAAACTTAGAGCGCGGCATTCGCTGGGGCTTGGCGGCTCCGGAGCCCGGCATGGCTTCCTCACGAGCCTCCTCCACGGTACAGAGCTCGGGATCTCAGTTTTCTGTGGCAAGGAGCCGGAAAGGGTGGGGTCCTTGCGGGAAGGGGCCGTGAGGGAGCGGGCTGAGGCCGTAGAGGGCCGAGGAGGAAGGCTGCGGGACTCTGGTGTCCTGGAGAGCCCAGCAGCGTTTTCCTGGTCATCAAGAGCTTTCATGTGCTATGTCTCTGTTGCATCTCTCCCATTACGCCCGGAACGGTAAACACTTCCTCTGACGGTCTAAAAATGGTGCTCTGAAACAAGGAATGCCTTGGCCAAGATTTAAGTCCTCGAAACTGTAATGAGGCCTTCTAACTCCTAATCTACTCAGCCTGAAAACGTTTGAAATGTGTAAATAAGTAACGTCGTAATTTGTTTCCCCTTAGCACCGCATTGGTTATATCTGTTACCCTTGGTATTTCCCCAGTGATGATCAGTAAATCCTGAAAGAATCATAAAACCTATTCCAACAGAGTGAAGTATACATGTTCCAAAGCAGATCTTTGATTTAAAAAAAAAATCAAAAGAACTTAACTAGTTTTTGTTTTGTTTTTGAATCGACCTCTTATTTCCTACTGACCAGACTTGAATGAGAAAATGAAACATCCTTTCCCCACCCTCGCAAATCAGTGAACATCTTAACTAGTGCTGAAGCTGCCCTGTGGAATTTGGAGGAAACAGGATTGACACTCAGGATGAGCTTCATCCTTTGAGAAGGCCTGGTAAATTTCTAAGATTAAGTTTTAGGTTAATCCAACTCTTTGATTTAACAGGCACCCAAAACTAAAGCACCCGATGATTTAGTGGCTCCTGTTGTGAAGAAACCACACATCTATTATGGAAGCTTGGAAGAAAAGGAGAGAGAACGTCTGGCCAAAGGAGAGTCTGGCATTTTGGGAAAAGAAGGACTGAAAGCAGGAATTGAAGCAGGAAATATTAATATAACCTCTGGTAAGATTAAGATTCCAAGTTCATCTTTACCTTTGTGGCTGCAGTTTTCTATAATAAATACCTTTTCAAACTTAGATATCACTCATTTTATAATATCAGAAACTTCAGTCTTTAAACTTGCATCTATGTTTGTACTTTGCCTATCCTTAGCAGCATCAAGATTTTCTTAAAAACTTTTTATACAGTTTCTCTTCCATTAATTATTAGTATTTTTATAAATTTATTCAGTGTGTGTTTGGGTTCACATTGATTCTGTTTATCTTTAGATTGTAAAGATAATAGTTACTTTTATTTTTAAATATCAAACTGTATTAAGTAGAAAGTCCTATTTTTTTTTTAATATTTTTTTTTAGTTGTTGACGGATCTTTATTCATTTATTTAAATGTGATGCTGAGGATTGAACCCAGTGCCTCACACATACCAGGCAAAAAGACTCTACCATGAGCTACAGCCCCAGCCCTGTATTTCTTTTTAATTGAATGTATTTATTTCTGAGAATTTTAATACAGCTATAAAAATACATAATTTTTTCTGTAAATGAAACCATAATATATAAACTGTTTTGTAACCAACATTTTTCCCTTTGTATATTATTGATGATACCTTTCCATGTCAGTAACAAGAATTGCACCGTATTTTTAAGATAAAATTATATATATTTATCGTAAAGTCAGATAGTACAGAAGAGTATAAAAAGAAAACAGTCCTTTGTCAGGTACCTCATCCTCCTACACATTTTCTTTTCTATATCATGTACATTAGTAACTTTTTTTTAAACCTTTCTGCTATGTTTAAGACTACATCACTATTGTACCTCTCATTCTTTATATAGATGTGCATATTTGATGCAGATTTTTACAAAATACTAGTTGCTAGATTATCCAGAAAGCCTTATTGTTAGGGAAATTTTATTTTCCTGGTAATTAATTTCAGTCTACTAATTAATGTTTGTAAGTGTCCCTATGCTGGGACTGTTCTTAGTAAATAGCCTTAGCAATTGTTAAAATAATATTTCTAGTTCACTTTCTCATTGGAAGGCCTAGTAAAGTCATTTGCTAAAGTTGTTCTGTGTTCTTCCTACTCTCATCTAAACTGTGTTTATAAACTGAAAATGGTAAATTATAAAGCTTGTAATAGGCAGTTACCTCTCCTTAGGGTCATATACATACTTTGTTAGAAATTATTTCTTTCTCCCTATTTAAAGATCTGATGAGTGTGCTAATACTGCCTATTCCTTTTATAGGAGAAGTATTTGAAATTGAAGAGCACATCAGTGAACGGCAGGCAGAAGTTTTGGCTGAGTTTGAAAGAAGGAAGAGAGCCCGGCAAATCAATGTATCCACAGATGACTCAGAGGTCAAGGCTTGCCTTAGAGCCTTGGGGGAACCCATCACACTTTTTGGAGAGGGCCCTGCTGAAAGACGAGAAAGGTGACCTTTCTAAATATGTACTTTTTAAAAAAAATTATCACAAAGTTCTAGTTTCAACTAGCTGAAACTTTAATAGATGTCTCAGTTTTATCACTATCTTAAGTTATGTTTATATAGTTTTCACTCATAATCTGAATCTAGGCCAATTTTTACTCCAATACCAACTTGCCTTTGTGGACTGTGATGAGGGTGCTAACACTCCCTTCCCACCCCAGTGTGAAGTTGTGAGTTGGATAAACAGTTGTGGTTGAGCTTTGAAAATTTACACATCAAATACAGTCTATGTCAGAGACATAAAACATAGTGATACATATTTTTGGATATAATTAAAGAAGCACTATCCTTGGATAATGCTCCCCGTGTGATTTTAAGGTTGCACAGTGTCATAGTGGTTTGCACTTTTGAGGATTTTCTCTTGTCTCTGTATCCATAAGGGATCTCTCCTCTTCATCATCAGGTTTCTTAGATGGTTTGTAGTTACTCTGTTTAGTTAAGGTCCTTACTCCTTACTTGTCAGCCCCTTGCCAAATGATTGACCCCCTAATGCCTTGAAATTGCTCTTTATTAAGATCCCCACCCCATCTTTGCTAAGTCTAGCCCTAGTACACTTCCTGCCACTCTGCCTGAAACTCTCCCTTTCCTTTATTCCCATATAAGCAAATTCTTCTGATTTTCCTCTTACCTCTCTAGCTCGTTCTTCTCACTTTTTTAGCCTCTTTTCTCTACCTAACCTTTATAGGCTGTAGTTTTTTGTACTTACACTATGTGCACCCTGGGAGATCATATCCACTCCTTGCCATCATTTACTATGTATATTCTGCTGACTTCCAAAAATCTCTGTCACCAGTATAGGGACACTTACAAACATCCTCCTATAGGCACTTCACACTTGAGATAGCTTAATTGATATTTGTGCCCCACTCTCCTATTCCCCTTACAAATGGCACTGTCATTCCCACAGTTCTCATTTGAAAACCCGCCTTTGTTTTCAGTCAGCAAAATCTAGTCTATTCTATTTGTGAATGTACCTCTAGTATGTCTGTGCTCTTTCTGGAGAGCTTTCATATCTAGACAGTTGGTGACAGCTGAAAATGTGTTAATTGGTTGCTTAAAAACCTACAGTTTCTGGGGCTGGGGATATAACTCAGTGGTAGTGCACTTGCCTAGCATGCACAAGGCTCTGTTGTGATCCACAGCACTGGGGAGTGAGGCAGGTGGAGGGTGTTCTACTGTGTTTTCTTCTTATACTTGGAATAAAAAACTTCTAGTCATGACGAAAAAGGTCTTCAAACTCACCTTGTGTCATTCTTGCCCAATTTGCTAGACAGCCACATTTGTCCTCCTGAATACTCAAGCTTTTTTTCTGTCTTTCCACTAAATTTTTCTTTTTGTTCTTGTCTTTTGCCTTTTAGAGTCTTTTTATTCTTTCGTTTCAGCATAAAATGCCACCTCTTCAAAGAAGCTTTTCGTAACACCTGATCCTTGCAAAGTAAGCCCCTCCGATATTTTCTATCAGAGTGCATTTTTTTTATTAGCCGTTTTAAAGGATATACTTTTTTATTGTTGTATGTCTTCTTCACCATCAAAGTCTACCTTGTTTCATAATTTCTTAGGTAAATGCCTTGAATCTCTACTGCCACTATCTTAATTCAGGGCCATCATTATGACTTGGAGAGTTCGTACAGCAATATACAGTGTGATTTCCCAGCCTTTATTCTTCCCTTTTCAATCCATTCTCCATACTTTTCTAGGGATCTTTCTCAAATGTGAATTCTTTTTCGGATAACACTAACAGCTCTTTGTGACCTGGCTCCTACTTAAATTCCCAGTCTATCTTTCACCAGACTTCCTTGCACCTCATGCTTCAGCTATACCGAAATATTTGTGATTCCAAGCTCAATGTGGTTTTCTTACCTCCAAACTTTTACATTTGTTTAATTCTCTGCCTTAACTCTGAGAGTTTCTCCAAAACATTTCTCCATGTTTTGGGGATAGTTTTGTTTTTTGTTTTATAGTGCTGAAGATTGAACCCAGGGATGCTCTATCATTGAGTTACACCAGCCTTTTTTATTTTATTTTGACACAGGGTCTAAATTGTCCAGACTGGCCTTGAACTTGCAATTCCCTTGCCTCAGCCTCTTGAGTCACTGAGATTACGGGTGTGCACCACTACGCTCAGTTCATTTTCCCATTTTGACCCCTTGGCCTGACTACTTGAGGACTCGATTTATTTTTTATTTTTTATTTTTTTGGTACTGGAGATTGAACTCAGGGGTACTCGACCACTGAGCCACATCCCCAGCCCTATTTTGTGTTTTATGTAGAGACAGGGTCTCACTGAGTTGCTTAGCGCCTCGCCATTGCTGAGGCTGGCTTTGAACTCGCGATTCTCCTGTCTCAGCCTCCCTAAGTGCTGGGATTACAGGCTTGCGCCACCGCGCCCGGCTGAGGACTCGATTTAGATAACACCTTTTCTGTGAAGCTTTCTCTGATCAGCATAGGGAAGCCTAGCTTAGGTACCCTTTCTGTGTTCCACTTTAGCACTCTGTGCTTATTGCTATCATGATAATATAATGTACTATATCTCCTTGTTACTTTCTGTCTTCCCCCCACAGCTGTGCTACTTGGAACCCAGAGCTATTTCTTTAAATTATTGTTTACAGTACCTCAGTATCCAGTGCATTGTGGCCTTGAGTGGAATGTGGCTGACTTCACTGACCAAGTGGTAGCAGTGTACAGGGTGGTTGACTCCAAATGGGATAGGAAATTGCTTGTAGTTGAATTTAGGAAATCTTCAAATAAAAAAGATTGTGTAAAAAAATTACTCTGAAAGTTTAGGCATGCCCATTTAACTCTTTTTTTTTTTTTTTTTTTTTTTTTTTGGTACCGGGGATTGAACTCAGGGGCACTCGACCCCTGAGCCACATCCTCAGCCCTATTTTGTGTTTTATGTAGAGACAGGGTCTCACTGAGTTGCTTAGTGCCTCGCCATTGCTGAGGCTGGCTTTGAACTCGCGATTCTCCTGTCTCAGCCTCCCTAAGTGCTGGGATTACAA
>CM053399.1:166074386-166109756 GCA_028644305.1 Xerus rutilus
CCATTTAACTCTTATAGAAGGTTGCCAGAGTTGTGAATGGTGAGAGTGTAGTATACAGTTCTCCCCCCACACACAAACCTATAGTTTTGTTTTCCGTGGTTTCAGTTACCTATGGTCACCCACAGTCCAAAAAATATTAAATGGAAATTTCCAGAAATCATTTAAGTTTTAAATTACTCACCATTATGAGTAACATGGTAAACCCTTGCACCATGCTGTTCTATCCCACCAAGGGGAGGAATCATCTCTTTGTCCTGCATATCCATGCTATATATGCTGTATGCCACATCCACTGGTATGTGCAGTACAATAAAGTATTTAGAGAGAACAGAGACCACGTTCTCGCAAGTATTTACAGTTTCTTGTTAAAATTGTTCTATTTTATTATTGCTATTGATCTCTTCCTGTACCTAATTTACAAATTAAACTTAAAAATATGTATGAACAGAAAAAAAAATATAGTATATGTAGGGTTTGGTGCTCCTTACAATTTTAGGCATTCACTGGGGATATTTTTTTCCTTTCCTTCCTTCCTTCCTTCCTCCTTTCCTTTCCTTTCCTTTTTCCTTTCTCCTTTCCTTTTTCCTTTCCTTTTTTGTACCAAGGATTGAACCCAGGGATGCTCTACCACTGAGCTACATCCCCAGCCCTTTTTATTTTAATGTTGAGACAGGATCTTACTAACTTGTTGAGGCTGCCCTCAAACTTGCAGTCCTTCTGCCTCAGCATCCCAAGTCATTGGGATTACAGGCCTACACCACTGTACCCAGCTTCTCTGGGGATCTTGAAATATATCCCCCTGTAGATGGGGGTAGGGACGTGGACTACTGTACTTTTTGACGGTCTTATCTTAACCATGTTTACATATTGATCTTTTGTGTTACAGGTTAAGAAATATCCTCTCAGTGGTTGGTACTGATGCCTTAAAAAAGACAAAAAAAGATGATGAGAAATCTAAGAAGTCCAAAGAAGAGGTAAAATATGTATTTGATTTGACAGGGTGAACATCAAGGAAATGGAATAGTTCTGTCATTTTCTGTTGTCAGTGGATTGCTTTGCCAGGAGAAAGGGAGAAAAGGTTTTGAGGGTTCTTCCGTTCAGAAACAGTTTCTGGCAATTGTTTGTGATTCTTGTATGAATATCAACAGAGTTTTCTAATCAGGAAAGAACTGTAGCATTCTTAGTGAACTTACTAAGAAACCAGAGCCATCTAATAAGACATGGAAATACAGTAGAAAGCACATATGCCTGACTTCATCCTATTACTGAACTAATTGACCTTCTGTTGAGAGTTATAATACAGAATTGACAGCTCTGGAAGGATAGGTATGTTTCAGACTTAACATTTCTGCTCTTTATTTGCCTTTCAGTATCAGCAAACCTGGTACCATGAAGGACCAAATAGCCTGAAGGTGGCCAGACTGTGGATTGCTAATTATTCACTGCCCAGGTAAGCAGAGCCTCTAGAAGAAGAAAGAAGCGTATTTTTCCGTATTTACTCTGAGGGAATGAGGATCGACTCTGATGATAGTGGTTGTTAAATGAAACAACCCCATTTAATAGGGGTTGTTAAATGACAGCCCCTTTGCTCCTGGTAGCAGTGTTGTTTCTGTGTCACAGGGCAATGAAACGCTTGGAAGAGGCCCGTCTCCATAAAGAGATTCCTGAGACAACTAGGACCTCCCAGATGCAAGAGCTACATAAATCTCTCCGGGTAAGGTGTTTGCAGTGATTGTTCAACATATTACTAGATTTTCTACTTTGGCTCATCTCAAGGAAGGTACAGACAACTACCATTAATATTCCTCCCTGCTGGATCTGTTGTGACATGCAAGGCACTGTTAGTTAAGGTGGCAGGAACCCACTGTGCTTTTGTACATACAGAGGCCACGGGTTTTATTTTATTTAATTTTTTTATTTTTTATTTATTTATTTTTTTTTTGTACCGGGGATTGAACTCAGGGGCACTCGACCACTGAGCCACATCCCCAGCCCAATTTTGTGTTTTATGTAGAGACAGGGTCTCACTGAGTTGCTCAGCGCCTCGCCATTGCTGAGGCTGGCTTTGAACTCGCGATTTTCCTGTCTCAGCCTCCCTAAGTGCTGGGATTACAGGCTTGAGCCACCGCGCCTGGCTTATTTTATTTTTTTTATATTTATTTTTTAGTTGTAGGTGGGTAGAATATCTTTTTTTAATTATTACTATTTTTATGTGGTGCTGAGGATCAAACCGAGTCACTGGTTTTTTTTGTTTTGTTTTGTTTTATTTTGACTACTCCTTTTTAATGTGTTGCAGCTGTGCTTCAGATGCTACATGGTCTTCTGTTGATATTTGCTGACATAGAAGTTAATGTTACTAAGGCTAAAATATAGCTGGAGCTCCAAATAAGCCTGATTCCATTCACCAACACAAGTGTCTCCTAATAACAACAGTGAAAGTATAAAAAGTCTTGGGGTGGGTTAAAACAAAAAGGTTGTCCCTTTTTTATGGCAGAAAAGCCAACCAACTCTTGGATTACCCTATTAATGTTATCATTTGTTTTTTTTTTCCCCCTCAGTCTCTGAATAACTTCTGCAGTCAGATTGGAGATGATCGGCCTATCTCCTACTGTCACTTTAGTCCTGATTCCAAAATGCTGGCCACAGCTTGTTGGTAAGTTTTGTTTTACAGTTGACATTTTCCTAAATAGGGACAGGTCCAGAAAAAAATAAGCATTTGTCATAGCTGTCTAGTTCTACTTCCTCAGTTTCTTCTGATCACACCAGACTACATGATACAATGTAGTCTTTGTTGCACCAGGGCCCCAGAGAACCATAGTATGTAGCCGACTGTCAGGTTCTTGACATTTTGGAGCAGGTCATATGAATTTCTAGACCAAGTAGTGTTCACACGTCGGTATAGATAGCTCACGTCGGTATAGATAGCTTTTCTGTTTTTGTTTTTTGACCTACTTAAGATACATAATCCCTGTAAGCTTCAGTGTCCTTACATATAAAGTGAAGTGACGTAGCATTTGTCAATCATTTTGCCTTGATAATGCCTGATATATGGTAAGAACTCAGTAAGGGTTAATTTATCTTTATTTTCTACTTAACATATGTGCAGAAACTCTCTTAGGTGTAATAACTTTGTTTTGTTTTTTGATTTGGTTGGTTTGGTTGGATTGAACCCAGGGTCTTGCACATACTAGGCAAGTGCCCTTCGACTGAGCTATACCCTCAATCCTGTTTAGCTTTATTTTGTTTTTGCTTATTTTGTGGAATGTGGTATCCAGAGAGAGAAGAAGCTTATACTGAATACATAGGAGCTATACAACTAGGCAGAAATGGAGACTGTGACCCAGGAGAAAGCCAAAGAACTATACAGATCACCTTTCCAAGCCTCAGTTACCTTAACTAAACTTTATGGTGATTTAAAAATTTTTTGTTCTTTTTGAGGTGCTAGAGATCAAACCCAGGATCTCACATGTGCTATGCAAATGCTCTACCATTGAGCTACATCCCTAACCCAGTTACCTTAACCATAATGCATAAATGGAAATTCCTGCTGTACCTATCTACCTCATGTTTGTTATAAAAATCCTTTGAGATAGTAGATACAAAAGTAGTTTTTAGAAAATTTCCAAAATGAAGTTTTTTTTTTAAATTTAGATACTTTGTAGATGGCAAAATGCTGTTCATATTTAAAATAGGACCTGATAGTAATGCAGTTCAGTAGGACAGCAGTAGGGTCCAGTAGAAGCCTCTGGTTGTCTGAGACTGGTTGTATCTCTCTCCTATAACCCTTCAATTTATTAGCCTTTTATTATTTATTTTCTATCTGCCACTGTAAAGTATATAGTGGGTGAGAAGAGATTGTCCTTTAGTAATGTTACCAAGGTACCTTTTCCTTCCCAGACCAACCCTGGCTGAGATGCTTTCCTTTGTATTTGATAGGAGTGGGCTTTGCAAGCTCTGGTCTGTTCCTGATTGCAACCTCCTTCACACACTTCGAGGTAAGTTAGAATCTTGTTTAGATCTGTTTTTTCCCCACCATGACTTCTGATAAGTAGTAAAATTCTGCCTCACACTCAAACCCATTACACACAGCATTGATTCTTGATTTTATTTAGCATTGTTAGTTTCTCTGACTCCAAGGCCAGAATATAATGACTTCATACCATACAACGTCTAAACTAATAAACACAAACCTTTAATGTTTTACTTTTTTTAAATATTAGTTTAAAATAGTTTTTTCTTTTTAAATGTTGAATATTTATATTTGTAATATTATTTATATAATATTTATTTATATTAAGGGGTAGTATGTACTGGATATTGAACCCAGTGGCACTTTACCACTGACCCACATCACCAGCCCTTTTTAATTTTTAAGACAGGGTCTCACTGAGTTGCTTGGGGCCTTGCTGAGTTACAGAGGTTGGCCTTGAACTTGGAATCCTCCTGCCTCAGACTCCCAAGCCACTAGGATTATAGTCACGTGCCTAGCTAAATGGTCACTTTAATACTTTGTGTCCATACAAATTCCCTGATATATTCTTATCTGAACACATCACAATCTATATTTTGCTATAGGTTATTTTTTAAAAAAAGAGAGAACTCTTTAATTTTCTTCGCTTTTTTAGGCCATAACACAAATGTAGGTGCAATTGTATTCCATCCCAAGTCTACTATCTCATTGGACCAAAAAGATGTCAACTTGGCCTCTTGTGCTGCCGATGGTTCTGTGAAGCTTTGGAGTCTTGACAGGTATTATTACTGTGCCACAATCAATACTACCATCCCTAAAGTAGATAGGTAATTGGTTGGCTCTCAACATCTCAGAGTTAAAAATCTGACATTTGACCCCAGCAGTAAACTAGGAGTTAAGGTAAATTAGTGGGAAAAGAGAAGGGAAGCTTTCTTTTTTAGACTTTTTTTCACCAGAGGAGTTCTGCCAAGTGTTTCTTACTTATTAACTTTGAGCCTCAATTTGTGCTGCTAGCATAGTGGCACTGTTTCCTGGCTGTAGATATTTTGGAAAGATCAGCCTACCTCCTACACAGTAGATTAGCACTGGAGAAATGTTCAGTTTGGTAGATGGACTAGGATAACAATCTTGGTAGCCTGCTAGTTCTTAACACATAGCCACGGGGGAGGGGAAAGTGAGGTGCTGTCTGGCAGCACTGCCAGGAAGGTGGTGTCATCTTCCCCCGGCTCCATCTTTGACCTAACATATATTTATCAACTACAACAGGTTTTTGGTTTTTATTTAATTATTTTTGCTTGTCCTCCCAAAGTTTTCGGTGTACCCTGTTGGCTTAAGACATCTGAATTTAATTGCTTAGTTTTCTTTCTTTGGGAAAGCACAGGAAGGTTTTTATTCCAGAATTTTGTAAAGAGCTAATTAGTGTCTCTCTTCTGCCAAATACGATCTCATCTACAAGCCAGTAAGTTTTAATTGGCTTTGGTAATACTTAGCAATGTTTATTCCCCTGGGGCTCTGGTTAGTTCTTTGTATGCACATTGACAAAGTTCCCTTTTTAATTGCTCTCTTTAGGGTTCATGTTTATTTCCTTTCCCTGTGTTTGATCTTTCTGTGGGTAATGGGTAGTAGAATTTCATGACCATCAAAAGGAGGCCAAGCCTCTCTCTACTCAGGAGTTCCTTTTTCCTTTTGGATTCTTAAATAGACTAAGATTTGAGAAAGATTTGTCTGTAGCCCATTTGTACTAAAACAGTTTGATTTCTAAGTATGATTTCAAAGTATGTTTTCTTTCCAAAATCCAAGTACTACCTTGGTGCAAAGTGACTTTCTTGCTTACCAGGCAGAAATGTCTTAGTTTTCTGTAATACTGAATGGTATGGGATGAGAGTTTAGTAACAGAGAATTAAGGTGGTAGTCAACTGGCTTTATGGGCACATGAAATAGCCCCAAATCTTTTAAAACCTTGGGAAGGTGCTGGGGCTGGGGCCCAGTGGAAGAGCGGTTGCCTCGCACACGTGAGGCCCTGGGTTCGATCCTCAGCACCACATAAAAAATAAATAAAGACATTTGTGTCCATCTACAACTAAAAAAAAAAAAACCTTGGGAAGGGGTTTAATTAGTGTTAACCCTAACATTTTAACAAATTGTTAAGTGTAGTTACAACTTAGCCACTTGAAATGTTCAGGTATATCTCCACAACAGTAAATAAATCCAATAAATATTTACATGACTATAAAATGGTTTACTTGTCTATGTTTGGTTCCTTTTCAGTGATGAACCAGTGGCAGATATTGAAGGCCACACAGTGCGTGTGGCCCGAGTGATGTGGCATCCATCAGGACGTTTCCTGGGCACTACCTGGTAAGCCATCCCATTATTGTCCATTCATACGTGCTTGTAGCATTTTGTTAATTCTTGTTGTCAGCCAGGGAAATTTTTAGAGCAGAGATCTTCTAGAAGAATTTTTGTGGACTGCCTGAATTGGAAACAGAGAAGAGAATATGATATAGCGAGGGCTAAGTGTATTTGCTTTTAAATTGTAGTGAGCAACTTAGAGATGGGTTTTTACTATACATTGTATTAAAATCTCTCTGGCAACTAATCGGTTTTCCTTTCTGGTTCTGTAAGTTCAGTGAGACTAGAATCTGGTGATGAACTTATTCTTTGAAGTATAAATAAACTCACTGAGATGAGTTTAAGTATACAGTTCAGTCTTTTTTTTTTAATTTATTTATTCTAATTAGGTATATATGACAGTAGAATGCATTTTGATTCATTGTACATAAATGCAGCACAACTTTTCATTTCTCTGGTTGTACTACAGTTTAGTCTTGACAAATGCCTACCATCTATGTGACTCACACTCCCATCAATATAAAGAAAGTTCCTTCAAGCCTCTTCCTATTCAGTTCCCCTTTCCAAAGCAACTACTGATCTGATTTTGGGGAGGAGGGGGTGAGGGGGATACTGGAGTTTGAACTCAGGTACTCGACCACTGAGCCACATCCCCAGCCCTATTTTGTGTTTTATTTAGAGACAGGGTCTCACTGAGTTGCTAGTGCCTCACCTTTGCTGAGGCTGGCTTTGAACTCGCGATTCTCCTGTCTCAGCCTCCCAGCATGCTAGGATTACAGGCGTGCGCCACCACGCCTGGCTATAATACCTTTATTTTATATATTTATTTTTATGTGGTACTGAGGATAAAACACAGTGCCTCACACATGCCAGGCAAGTGCTCTACCACTAGGCCACAATCCCAGTCCCACTTTGTCCTTTTTTAAATTGAATCTGTCTTTTTTTTTTTTCCATGTCTTTTTCCATGTGTATAGCCAGTTCCACCACAGTTATTGAAGAGACTTACCTTTCTCTATTGAAATTGCTTTGGCACCTTTGTTGAAAACATTTGACCAGATATATACATGTACGAGTGCGTTTCTGTACTCTGTTCTGTTCCATTCATCTGTCTGTGTATTTTGTTTTTGTATGTCCAGCATCCACTATAGGAACCCATAAATATACAAAAGTTCAATGAATGTGAGGAGATATAATGACAAAATGAGAGGAGAAAGTAGGCAAGAGAATCTTTGCTGAGCCATTCATAGGGAATTCTGTTCTTAAAATAGTCACTAGCGTAGATTTGTAGCAAGTCCAAGGTTTCCCTGTTAGTGCTTGAGACAGACGTTCTTAGTTGTTGAAGCATTGTTTTTATTCCAGAAAGGAATTTCTTACTCATATGATTGAAAGAACAGTTTTGGAACCATAAGTTAAGCCACAGTTGCTGATAGTAACTTGCACATTGTAGAAACCAAATCAACCTGCTGGTTGATTGCTAGTATAATTTTTCCTTTTCTTAGCTATGACCGTTCATGGCGGTTATGGGATTTGGAAGCTCAAGAAGAGATCCTGCATCAGGAAGGCCACAGCATGGGTGTGTATGACATTGCCTTCCATCAAGATGGCTCTTTGGCTGGCACTGGGTAAGGCTTCTTCCACAAAGCCAGGGCAGCTCAGTAGTGTCACCTCTTAGATGTGCCTGCTTCCCCAAGGAATTGGATTCAGAGTGTTCATTCATATATTATTTTGTCAGGGGACTGGATGCATTTGGTCGTGTTTGGGACCTGCGCACAGGACGTTGTATCATGTTCCTAGAAGGCCACCTGAAGGAAATCTATGGAATAAATTTCTCCCCCAATGGGTAAAATAAGCTCACTGAATGAGGAGTGGAGAGGGTTCTTGGTCAGTCACTACTCTATTTTCTAACTTTCATACTACATCTGATCCACAGCTACCATATTGCAACTGGCAGTGGTGACAACACCTGCAAAGTGTGGGACCTTCGACAGCGACGTTGCGTCTATACCATCCCTGCCCATCAGAATTTAGTGACTGGGGTCAAGTTTGAACGTAAGCTTCCCTCCTATTTTAGGCCTACACGCCAGATAGGTGTTGCACCTCAATGGAATGCAGTCCAGTCTCTAGTTTAACTTTGAAGTAGAACAGGAGAGAATTTGACCTCTGTTAAAGGAGCGAGCTATCATTGCCTTCCTCTGCTATACCCCTGGGCAGAGCTATGGCAAAGCATGCTTCCCATTGCCAGGAAGTAAAGACTTGTGAATGCTTTGCTTCATTCTTTCCTCCATGTATGTTCTAAGCACAGAATATCCTTAATATTACTCTAAAGTAATACCAATCTTGTCTACCAAGGAAAGAGCCAAATTTCTTAGTGATGTCCCTTCTCAGTCTGCCTGTGATTATCCCCTTTTCCTAGAGGCCTCCTAAGAATATAGAATCAGGCTGGGCACAGTGGAACACAACCTGTAATCCCAGCAGCTTGGGGGACTGAGGCAGGAGAATTGTGAGTTCAAAGCCAGCCTCAGCAACAGCAAGGCACTAAGCAACTCAGTGAGACCCTGTCTCTACATAAAACACAAAATAGGGCTGGGGATGTGGCTCAGTGGTTGAGTGCCCCTGAGTTCAAGTCCCAATACCAAAAAAAAAAAAAAAGAATACAGAATCAGTGTGTTGAGTTTTTAGTGTTTCTAACTATAGAAATGCCTTCTGAGCCGGGCGCGGTGACTCACGCTTGTAATCCCAGCACTTAGGGAGGCTGAGACAGGAGAATCGCGAGTTCAAAGCCAGCCTCGGCAACGGCGAGGAACTAAGCAACTCAGTGAGACCCTGTCTCTACATAAAACACAAAATAGGGCTGGGGATGTGGCTCAGGGGTTGAGTGCCCGTGAGTTCAATCCCTGGTACCAAAAAAAAAAAAGAAATGCCTTCTGTTTTCAAAATAGTATGTTTGGGCAGTTTTTTTGTTTGGTTTGGTTTTTTTGATAAGCTTGAATATTTGAATTCTTCAGACATCTTCCCTTCTTTTCTCCTGTAGCTATCCATGGAAACTTCTTGCTCACTGGTGCCTATGATAACACAGCCAAGATCTGGACCCACCCAGGCTGGTCCCCACTGAAGACTCTGGCTGGCCATGAAGGCAAAGTGATGGGCCTAGACATTTCTTCTGATGGACAGCTCATAGCCACCTGCTCTTATGACAGGACCTTCAAGCTCTGGATGGCTGAATAGGCAAGACCTTGGAAGAAGGACTCTAACCTCAAGCTCTCCCTTAGGAGCCATTTTCCTCAAAAGAAAAGAATTGATGTGTTTTGTTCTATCATGTTTTCTGACAATTACTGTCTATAGACCCTCAGTAGATTTGGATTTTCATGTCAGCCCACTCCCAGGAGGCAGCCCAGTCCTTAGGTGATGGTGAGCCCCTTTCATGGTTGAAAATGTAATTCTCGTCTTCAGGCCCTGCCATGAACTGCCTAGACAATTTTTTAATTGGTCTTTTGTTTGAATGCTCTCAGCACTCAGGATTGTGACTACTCTCTGCATTTTTAATTCTTGAAACTTGGCTTTCCATGACATGGTACATGCTTCAGGACTGCATGTGATCCAGTGAGCAAGGTGGCTGGACTATATTCTGGAAGCCCTTGAGGAAAGAGACATATCTCACCACACCTTTGTTGAATAGTACCTCACAGCAAGTCCCTGGCGTGGACAGCAGCGATGCTGATGGTTATACAGTGAAGCTTTGACCCCTTCCTTTGAAGTTCACTTGGAATGCTAACTGCATCAGGAAACTCAGAACTGAACATTGACCTCATCAGAAAATGCCTTCCATTTTGCTTTGAACTTTGACGTCCTTTATGTTACCCTAAAGCAAGGCCACTGTGTCAGGATTTAAGGAAATTTGTAGAAAGCAAACATGATGTCTCTGTTGTACAGTCTCTTTGCTCTTGGTTTAAAAAGGATGTACTTCATGTATTAAAAGGTACTTCATGTAGAAAGAAGTAACTGGAAAAAAATCCCTAACAGGCATTCTTAAACACAAACCTTTTTTTCTTTATTACTTACTTGCTAAGAGTGAAATCCTACTATAAAAGCTATCCTTTAAAAGTTGTTTTTCTAGGGGCTGAGGTTATGGTGCAGTGGTAGCGTGCCCATCTAGCACACGTGAGGCACTGGGTTCGATCCTCAGCACCACATAAAAATAAAGATACTCTGTCCACCTACAACTAAAAAATAAATATTTTTAAAAAAAGTTGTTTTCTATAGTTCAGCATTTTCTGAACCCTAGTTTTGTCCAACGAGTCCCTTTTTTTTTGGTTTAGGATATAACAGATAATTTCAGACATGGATTACTACAATTTCTGTCTCCTTAATCAGCACTCTTAGCTTTTTTAATAGGGGACTGTTGGCCTGGTGAGCCATACCACCAATGAGCTATGTGTGGGCTCCATAATTCTTACTCGTCAGAAATGTAGTGATTGCCTTCACTTTCTTACCCCTTACATTTTCTGGCCTCTGAAATTAGTTAATTCACACAAAAAGAGGAATTTGGAAGAAAAGCATAAGGAAGAATTAAACAAGGGCTAATATGGTTTCCCCATGAATGTTCAAAACCCTTTTCATTTGCCCATCCAGAGAGGTTGAAGATGGTTTTGGCTGTATTTTACAAATTATGAATATGTGATATGTAGCTAAACATACTGTTTGTGATCTGATTTCATTTATAACCAAATAGTTGCATTTCCTGTGTAGTTGTTAAGCCTCTAAATTCTCGGGTCTGTCCTCATGGGCACTGCATAGTTGTTGCATAGTTGGTTCTGTTTCCTTCATAGTTTGCCATGAGCAGAAACTTTCCATCACTGTTTTTGTAGTACATATAAAATGATGAACATGAGTGTGCCCTCATGCAGCTTGGATATGGCGTGCTAACAATGGTTTTCAGTTTCTCAGGTTTAAATTTTACTAGTCCCTTAGACTTGTCTTTTGTTTGCTTTTTGGTGGTGGTTCATGAGATGGTGGTTGGGTTAAAAATGTTTCATCTAAGCCTTTAATAGAACAAATGTCTGGTAGAATATCCATTTCTTCAAACACAATTATAAGGAAGTAGTAGAGAAGCACAAAGTCAGGTGTGGCATTTCATGGTAATGCTGAGCTGAACATCATGGCCACCACTGAACAGAACACTTAGGTAGTGTTACCCGCACATTCAGACATCTCGGTAGTTCTCATGACCATGAGTTTATTATTCCCTTTTTATAGGCAACTGAGGCTCCAAGAAGTGATTTACTCAAAGTTATCCAGCTAGTAAGTTACAGAACCTGAATCTGAACCCTAGTCTGTCTGATCATTTGATCTCATGAAGATTCCACAGGCTTTCTTGAGTACATTGGCCACACTGGCTACAAGGCCAGTTCAGCCAGCATGACCTTTTTGCTCTATGAAACAGCTTTGTAACTCCCCCTTGTGTACTGCCCTGTTCACAGGTCACATCATCTCTGACTTCACACCAAATGGAGTCAATTTTCCCACTTCTACCTCATGAACTTCACTGGAGCCTGTTGGGTTACTACTCAACAGAGTAACTATTTGCATTTTGAGATAGATCTTTCTTTGCATGGAACCATCATAAGACAGCAGGTCTCAGTGTCCCTTGCCTCTGCACTAAATGCAAAAGCACAACCCAATCCCTTCATCATGTACCAAAGGTGCTCCCACATGTTTCCAAATGCTCCCCTAAGAAGACAGGAGCAGCCCAAGGTTAGAACAACTGAATGTGAAAATAGAAGACACTATAATATTAAATATATCCTTCCCTACCCCAGATAACCCCAAATTAGGTCTTATTTGGGTGGTTTATGAACGATTCTATTTTGAGTGAGCTTGAATAAGGTAGCCAAAATTGCAAAGCCTTGTTTTCATCCATAATATGGGGTTGGCATTTACATCAGTAGGTCCTAGTGCAGAGACAAATGCTTCTTCCTGGCTCTTCCCAGCTCCTTTCTCTGTCCCCTGTCCCAAGCAGTTTTAGTCCATCCCTCTTGGAGAATCTGATGAGATCATGGCCTTATCTGCTGCAAAGTAAAGGAGCAAAGACGTGTAGAGAAACGAGGTCAACAGGGAGAGGCAGTGTAATTAACTTGGATGGCACCAATGGAGAGGTGGTTGCTTGTCCCTGGCGAGTTACATAGGCAGTTTTCCAGTTTGGTAATGGAGGATTTTTCGGCACATTGGAGCTTAAAACTTGGTTTTACTATATATTTATTTATTTATTTATTGGCTCTTTTGGAATACCTTGTACATTAAGACCCCTAAGAAGGATTTGTAGAGGATACTTGTGTTAAACTGAACATGATTTAGACCAAATAAAACTGACTCAAGTTCTGACAGTTTATTTCACCAATTTAAAAAAAAAAAAACACCTCAAATTGTCAACTTTGTGTAATTGTGGTGCTTTGTTAACTACTTTGGGATTGTTTCAGAGCTCTGAGCCACCAGGCAAACTAAAACTAGGAAAATAGAAATCAGGATTTAAGACACTGCAAGGCATCAACTTAACAAGCAGCAGCCCTAGTTCCAAATTCTATCTCCTGGGTTCTTGGTTTCTTCATGTAAGAACCAGGTTCCCTGCCTGCTGTGGCCTGGGATGGGAGCAAGATTTTGCCTCGGTGCAGGGCTGCATCCTACCTCCTGAGGCCAGAATCACAGTACTTCCAGAAGGGAGTCAGAGCTGTGTACCCTGCACCATCTGATCAGACTTCTGCATCCACAGAGAATGAAGGCCTGTTCTACCAATACCGTATTTATTTACTTACTTATGGTACTGGGGATTGAATCCAGGGCCTTGCACATTCTAGGTAAGTACTCTCCCACTGAGCTCCATCCCCAGCCCCAAATCCCTAATTCTTTATTTTTTCATATATATATGAAAAAATATATATATATATATATTTTTTTTTTAGTTGTAGATGGACACAATACCTTAATTTATTTTTATGTAGTGCTGAGGCTTAAACCTAGTGCCTCATACATGCTAGGCAAGTGCTGTACCACTGAGCTACAACTCCAGCCCAAATCCCAGATTCTTTTTTTTTTTTAAATATTTATTTATTTTTTCAGTTGTAGGTGAACAATATCTTTATTTTATTTTTATGTGGTGCTGAGGATCAAACTCAGTGTCTCACACGTGCTAGGCGAGCACGCTACCCCTGCGCCATAACCCCAGCCCAAATCCCAGATTCTTTTTTTTTTTAATATATTTTTAGCAATAGATGGACACAATATCTTTATTTATTTTCATGTGGTGCTGAGGATCGAACCCAGTGCCTCATGCATGCAAGGCAGGGGCTCCACCGCTGAGCTATAGCCCCAGCCCCAAATCCCAGATTCTTAATCCACTGATCCTGGCTTCTTTCACCTTTAGACTTTTATCTCAACACTCCATGAACTGCATGCTGACAAGAGATTGTCCTGTGTAAGAAGTAGCTGACAGTGCGTCTTTTCTGCTGCTAGGGGCCTTTAGCCATCTGTGAGTTATCTTATACTTTTCTTCCCTTCTGCACTCAGCACCTACCCAATAAATGGTTGTAGAATGAATAACTGAAGGAAGGAAGGAATGTAGACCATTTTTTTACTGGGACTGGTGGAAAGACATCCAAGGAGAATGCTGAAAAGGGGAGATAAGCACATTTGCCCACAGAATCCAAACTTACTTTCCAAATGTTTTAGCAACACATAATGAAAAGAGCAAATAAAAATTAAAAATTAAAAAAAAAAAACATGAACTGAGTCCAAAACAGCTCCAGGGAAAGGTGAAGCTTGCTGTTTGGACTAGTCAGGTCCCTGGATACCATTGTCCAGTCCTTTGGCACAACTTGCTGTGTGGCTCTGGAACCGTACAACCCCTGGTTCACACTGGGAGATCTCCATGTCTCCCAGCCCCTCAGCTGTGCCTTCCACCCCCACCCACATACGCTCACGGTAGAGCCTTCTCTGTTCCCAGAAGCAAAAGGGGCCTAACCCACCTCTGGCTCTACAAAGGAAGACACCGCCAAAAAAGTCTCTGCATCCCCAGCCCCAGCAGCGACTGAGAAAGGCTTGGTTCCTTGTCCAGAAATAGAGTGCTCACCCCACACCCCAAAGGAACTGCTTGGTCCAAAAGATGGAAAAGATGAGCAGCAGAGTGACACTGAGGATGACCGCCATAAGGTAGGCAAAGATCCGGAACTGAGGGTTGCGGAAACACTCCCTCAGAGAATAGTGGCTGGGGATGGGGATGGGCATAGGCCTGGTGGCCGGGGCCGTGTTGGGAGGTGCAGTCTGGTTCCCAGGCTCAAGGCCTAGGTCCAGCGTGTAGACCCGAGGCTGGCGCAGGAAGTAGCGGCTCTTTGGCTGGTCCTTGAGACACAGCTGTCGGCCCTCCAGGATGACGTGGTGGGGCTCCAGGCGGAGCAGGCTCAACATGGCAGTGTCCGTAGGCAAGTCAGTGACGGGCTGCCCTGAGGCCAGCACGGTGGGCTGGCGACAGAGTGGGCACAGCAAGCGGCGCTGGGCCGGAGTCACCAGGCTGAGGTGGGCCAGGCATTCCACACAGAAGGAGTGGCAGCAGTCCAGCACTTTGGGGGTATGGAATGTATTATTGAAGGGGTTCCAGCAGACAGGACACTCAGCCTCAAGCTCCTGGCCCTGTGGCTCGGTCATCCTCAGACCACACTAGGAGTCCTCACAGGGGATGTCCTAGCAAGAAAAAAGGAGCAAAGGTACATCCATGAAGCTCTGTCCCTGAGCTTGGTCTGAGGCTCAGGGTTCTGTTGTATTCTATTCAGTCCCATTTTATAGAAGCAGCTTAGGTTCAAGAGCATTTTCTTGCACATCACCCAGTTCCTAAGCCATCCAGTTAAGTCTGCACACACAGCTGCCCCTAAGTCAGGGTGAAGGCCTGAGTCACCACCACCCCCAATCAACAGCACCACAATGAGCTGGCATCTGAGGGAACTGCACCCTGGCTTTGCAGCTGGCTTTGGAAATGCTCCCTGTGGTCACAGTGTTGGCCCTTAATTGCCCTGCAGTCAAAGAAGAGCATGAACCATAGTCTGGGGTTTTTGCTAGAGGATAATACTTTTTTTTTTGGTACCATGGATTGAACTCAAGGGCACTCGACCACTGAGCCACATCCCCAGCCCTATTTTGGGTTTTATATAGAGACAGGGTCTCACTGAGTTGCTTAGCTCCTGGCTGTTGCTGAGGCTGGCTTTGGACAGATACTTCTTTCCATACTACCTTAAATCGCTGACCAGGGTAGGAGAGTCTTTGTCAATTCCCTGCCTGTCCTTCCTGTGGGGACAAATGCCAGGCCCTCTTTCCCTCCTCCCCCTGGTCTAGAGGGCCACCCTTCCAGAGCTGCTCGCCCGATGAAGAGGCCCCTGGTAAAGCTTTCTCCCCTTGATCTGGGAGCCTCCCTGATCTGGGACCTCCCCCCCTCAGGTCCCCAGATCAGCCCTTGCAGAGCCTCTCCCCAGCACTCAGCGTCCCTTGGATCCTCCACCCTGCTTTGTCCAGGGAAACCATCAAGACACCCACCTGGGCTTCTGTGGACGGCACCGAGATCAGGCAGAATACTCAGAAGTGCCTGAGATTCTGATCTCTCCCTCTCCTGAATCCACAAAGCTTTGGGAAACTGCCTTCTCACCACCAAGCCCGGGCCGTCTCCATGGCAGCATGCTCACAGCACCTGGAGCTGCCAGGTGGCCCAGGATGCAGCCTGTTGAGCACACCTGCCTGGAGCCAAGGCCAGAGAGCTGCTAGGTGGCGGCTGGGAGGTTGGGGATCTGAGTTTCCCCCACACGCACCTGGGGCGTGGCAACCAATTGAACTTGGAAGCCAAGTATCTGCATGATTGTGGGCGGTTCTTTCTAGATCTGAGATGGGGTGGCGATTTCCTTTCTGGATCATGGAAAGGGTAAGTGAGTCTTCTGGGCTTCCTCTCCCCTCATTTCTTTTCTCAAATGGCTGGTATCTCCTCCTCACACCAAAGGGCTACTGCAAAATCCATCTATTCCATAGTCTAAAAGCTCTGAATGTCAGACTCACTAAGCCTGCTTGTCCTCTTCCGATCTTTTAATGTGCCAACGGAGCTGGCCAAACCTTGCTGCCTTCTGCTTTGTTCTTACAACACAGCCAGCCAGCACTGAGATCTTAAGAGTCCCCCAGCTGGCCATCCTGCCAGCCTTGGGGGCTTAAAGAGAGTAGTCAGAAGGGAGGAGCACCAGCCCTCCTCCCCTGCTTCAACTAGAAATGCTTGGCTTGAATCTATTTCTCACCTTGGTCATTTAAATTATTTAAAGAGTTGAGTTTCTTGGGGGGACAAAGGTTTTAAAAACCACTTCTCAGGGCTGGGGCTATGGCTCAGCGGTTGAGCGCTTGCCTCGCATACGTGAGGCACTGGGTTCGATCCTCAGCACCACATAAAATAAATAAAGATATTGTGTTCATCTAAACTAAACAAAATATTTAAAAAACAAAAAACAAAAAAAACACCACTTCTCCTTCCTAACCACTCACTTTGCAGATGGAGATAAGTGACTCACCCAGAGTCACCCAGCTGGTTCTGGTGACACTGGGACCCATGTCTTTGGATTCCAAGTCCACCACCATGCTGCTGTCACAAAAACAGAACACTACCTCCACTCAGTCCACATGCCGGATGTGTGCTGTTAGCTAGACAGGAAGTGCTTGCCTTTATTGGTTCTTTTAGTCGTAAGACTCTAATGGTAGGAAACCGGGAACTGTGCAAGGGGAGCTTTGGTGGGCAGCGAATCTCCCTTGGACCTCTCATGTGGCCTCATCTATCCTGACTGATTGGACACTTGAAGTAGAACCTGCTTACACTCTCACCCATGGCTTCATGGTTCTCTTCTACAAACTCGGTCACTGCACTAAACAGGGAAGGAAGAAATGAGGATTTGCAAGGTGAGATGGCACAGCCTTAACCAAAGCAAGGGCACTTGGCCAAAGATCTGTACCAGTGATTTATTCAATGGGCCACACATTCATTCAATAGTAATTGAGTGCTTACTGTATGCCAGGCACTGTGTGGGGCATTGCATAAGTGGACAAAATCAACCTCATCTTTGACCTCGTGACACTTGGAGGCCAGTGAGGCAAAGAGACATTTCATGAGTAATGAGCGATAAAGGGATACATGCATAGAGGGGCAGGAGGTGGGACTTGTAAGCTTGAGAAGTCATCTGAGGTTCATCCAATGAGTGAGGAGGCCTTATCCCTGATACTATTTCCATGATTAAAATGGCATTCCAGCTTCAGAGCTGAGGACAGACTGAGAGGGACAAGACTGGAAATGGAAGGCCAGTTAGGTGATGGTGATGTGTGACATACATCAGCTGAGGTTGGAGAAGACAAAAGGGATGACATTAATGAGATCTTTGGAGACAGAATCAATCAACTTCCCCAGAATCGGCTATAGATTCTAGAACCAAGCTGTCACACTCATGGCCCCAGATCCACTGTTTATTAGGATTGTAAATCCAATTGGTGCTTCAGCTCTTAGGCCTCAATTTTCCCTTGTGAAAAGAAAAGCTAAAAGGCGCAAAACTTTTAGATAGAACCCAGTGCCCAGTTCAGGACTGTGCATGAGGGCACTTGGCCTTATTTCTGCATATGGATTTGAGAAGGAGGAAGGGTTATAGTTGACTTCAAAGCCATGGGAAAGTTTGTTCCATTGATCTTTGAGGAGCCCAGTGAATTCCAGCATATCACAAACAGACCTTCAATCATTATCAAAAACCTTAAAATGTTCATAACCTTGACTCAGAACTGGAAATCTATCCCGTGGAATTAAGGTCCTGTGCAAAGATTTGATTACAGAGATGCCAAGGCCCTGGGCAGTGGTGAGATAATCACCTCAGTATCCCATAATAGGACGCTGATGAGGTGAGTCCTGCTCTATCTGCGGGAGAGACATTCCGCAGCCTTGAAAATGATGGGCTAGAACATTGATTAATATGGAAATATATCCATGATGTAACATCATTAAGTGGAAAAGAACCAGCTATAAAACCATATTTCAATCCTATTTTCAAAGATATGTGCACAATGGGAAAACAGTCTGGAAAGATAAGCAACCAAAAATCAACAGTGGCTATCTCTGGGGCAAGACTATAAATTATGTTTTACTTTTTAAATTCTCTTATCTGAAAATTTAAACTTTATTCCAGATAAGCTTGTCTCACTATCTTTAAAAATCTCTCCACTTTCTTCCAAATCAGAACTACATTCTCTGAAGTTCCATGGCCAAAGATGTGGAGGGCTGAGGAAGAGGAGCATGGGGACTGCAGCCTGGCCCTTGACAGTGGGGCTTCCCTCAGGCATTCACTGTGCTTCCGAGGTCATCTGGTCAGAGGCCAGTCTCTGTAGGAGACACTGTGCCATGTACCCACCCACCACCCCCAGACTAGGACAGCTCAGGGACAGTGAGTCCTAAACACCACCCTAAAGTCATCTCCCCACCTGTGCACAAGTCATTACCAAATATTAACTGTCTGCAGCCGCTGCCCCCCCCCCTTGTTTCCAACACCAACATGACAGAGATAGGGAACTGGTACAGCAAGACCTGTGTGGCAACACAGTTAGATAGTATAATCGCCTTTTACCATTGTTTTCATTTTGCCAAATGCCATTTGATTCTCTAAAACCACCCTGAGAAGGAGGCGGAATGAGAGTAAAGAGCATGCAGGCTTTGAAACCAGACCTTGCTGATCTCGAATGCTTTAACCTCTGCACTTCATGATCTTCTGTAAAAAGGCTAATGGCCCCACCTTGCAGCCCTGTGAAGTGCCCGGTAGAACTCAGCAGGGGTTCAGTGCACAGTTAGCTTGGCCATTTTTACACCCATTTGACAGATGGGGGAGCCAAGGCACGAGATGGTGAAGGTAGTTGTCCAAGGCTTCAGAGGTACAGAGTAGCTAAGCTGGAAAGATGAGCCCGGGAGCGTGCATCCCAGGCCGGAGTCCACTGTTGCGGCAGTGCTGTGTCTCCAGACTCCAGGCCCTGTGACCCTGTGCCTCCCTGACCTTCTCTGGCTCCCTTACCTTTACCTGCTCCCTCAGAGCCTCCTCTTCACCTTCCCCCTGCGAGCATGTGCTCTGCACGGTGACTTTACCTCCAGCTTGCCTGGGGCAGCTCTCATTTGCATGGGTCTCAGCAGCTCTCGTCCAGCTCTCTCTGCCCTGCCGCAGGCTTCCCTCTGATGACTTTGGACCGGCTATGTGTACAGGGGCCACCTGGAAGCTTCGGGCTCTTCATCCCCCCACTGTGAGTCACTCTCGCTCTTTCTCTGACGGGGTGGAAGTCCACTCACCCTCGCAGGCCTCTGGCCTGGGTGGGGCTGGTCTCCTGCTGTCCTACACTGTGCTGGCTGCTTGCTGCTGACCTCCCTTGGCTCCTGTGCAGCCTGGCTTTGACCAGAGGCACGGTGCCTCTGAAGACCCTTCCCTCTTCTAAGCACCTGCAATGAAAACAAGAGCTCTTGCAAACTACAAATAATCCAGCAGGAAAAAGTGTCAGAGGAGAGGCAGTTAGTATAAGCAGGGAGAGTGAGTTCTCCAGCAATTTGGACTAGTAGGTCTAAGTGGGGTCAGAGTCCTCGCTCAGAATCCAGACTCTTCTTACTAGCAATGGAGATGAGCAAACTAGTTAACTTCTTCAAGTCTCAGTTTCCTCCCTGAAAATGGGGACAATAATCCATGTACTTGATCTGCAGATTAAATGAGATAGTACACAGAGACTGTCACATAGTGCACAAGTACACAGAAGCACAAGTAAATGTTAACTAGATCCATTACTATCATTATACAATCAGGCAAATCATGGAAAAGGAATACAAATGGAATGGATGTCTATGTATGCATATATGTGACATATATACACATGTGATTATTATACACATGAAAATATAAATATAAACATCTGTATGTTTGGTTCTGCAATATGCACCATGGCCTCACTGTCTTCCAAAAGCATGCTATCACACATCTCATGTCCCCAATTATATTCATGTCCCCTCTCATGCTCTCCTTGTATTTATGGTCCTCTGATTTTTTTTTTTTTTTTTTTTTTTGGTACTGGAGATTGAACTCAGGGGCACTCGAGCACTGAGCCACATCCCCAGCCCTATTTTGTGTTTTATGTAGAGACAGGGTCTCACTGAGTTGCTTAGCGCCTCGCCATTGCTGAGGCTGGCTTTGAACTCGTGATTCTCCTGTCTCAGCCTCCTTAAGTGCTGGGGTTACAGCTGTGCTCAGGCTCTCTGATTTCTGTAATGATCTTTTCAATGGCATTTGGAGAATAAACAGAAATAAATAAATTTATCAACTGGGGATGTAATCAAATGCTGTAATTCTCCCATTTGATTTTTTTATTCTAGTTTTGAATAGGTAATACATTCCCATGGATCACCTGTGAGAGGTTTGATTTTGCAAAGCAACTCTCCTCTTCTGGTTACCTAATTTCCCTAGAAATTAAGATCATATACTATGTTTCTTGTGTATCTTTCCAAAGATGAAAATGTCTATGTGTTCCTCTTTCTCCTTTTACTCAAAATGTGCACATTGTATGGACTGTTCTGCACCTTTCTTTTTTCGCTTGATAGTGTGTCCGAGATGTCATTCTGTTAGTACATGGTTTTCTTTAGTTTTTACATTTCATTGCCTAGCTATACCATAAATTGCCTAACCAATTCCCTATTGATCTAATCCCTTAATTTTAAATATATAAGTACTGAAAGGAAGAATAAATGCAGAAATGATTATGGACTTCAGCTGTGCTTAGAATTGTGTGAAAATAAAATTGTGGACTTGGGGAGGTTAGAGATCTCTGAAGACCTCTAAGCAATTTTCTGAGTGGAGACAGCTGGAGGCGATTCAGATTAATACATATTCTTTCTGGTTCCTCTCAGCTTTGGAATTTCCTGCTTTCCTCTCTCATTGCCAGTTAACTAAGGTTAGTGGGGATTCAAGACTCTGAGGACCCAGTTTGTATTTGAAAGTTTGGAAGTCATACTTCCTGGCTTGACAATACCAGTGCCAACCATGAAGATGTTCATATATTCTGTCTTAATAATTTAATTCCCAAGAAGTATCCAAAAGATATGTTTTGGGCTGGGCACAGTGGTGCATGCCTGTAATCCCAGCACTTTGGGAGGCTGAGACAGGAGGATGGTGAGTTCAAAGCCAGCCTCAGCAACCGCCAGGCGCTAAGCAACTCAGTGAGACCCTGTCTCTACATAAAACACAAAGTAGGGCTGGGGATGTGGCTCAGTGGTCGAGTACCCCTGAGTTCAATCCCTGGTACCAAGTAAATAAATAAATAAATAAAATGATGTTCCAAGCCAGGCGCAGTGGTGCAAGCCTGTAATCCCAGCACTTTGGGAGGCTGAGACAGGAGAATCGTGAGTTCAAAGCCAGTCTCAGCAACAGCGAGGTGCTAAGCCACTCAGTGAGACTCCGTCTCTACATAAAACACAAAATAGAGCTGAGGATGTGACTCAGTGCCCCTGAGTTCAATCCCCGGTACCAAAATAAATAAATAAGTAAATAAATAAATAAATAAATAAAATGATGTTCCAGAAAACTTTTCATTGACTTGTAAATATGGTCACAACATACTATAAATGGAAGAGGGAAAACAGTTTACAAACTGATTTATATAGTGTGAACCAGATTTTATAAAGCCAAAATTTATGTATACAGACTAAAAATCCCCGAGGAAAATGTTAACAATGGTTATCTCTGGGTGAGAGGTGCTAATATTTGCATTTTCTTCTTGCCATCTGTATTTCCTCAGTTTTCCAATTAATACATATTACTTGTGTAGTAAGAAAGCTATCTTAGAAAATAAATCGAGTTTTCTGCAACTCAGAATCCAGAACTCAAAAGGTAAGCAGGTGGGGCAGGTAAGAAATCAATCAGGGCACTGCAAACAGATAAATAAACAAGACAAGCGGGGGGCCATTTTCCAGGTCACTAATTGTCTAGTGAGTAAACGCATCATCATAATGTCCGTGGGTGGTCAGGACTACGGAGTTCTTTGCAAACAGTGGAAAATTTTTCTGGGGAGATTCATAGGACAGATAGAGAGGCATCTCAGGAATTTGAGAGTTTAATTTAGTTCCTGCCTGGGGTGGGAGTGGGGGGCGAGGTCAGCCAGCTGGAAAAGTGCCTGGCCTCAGCAGTACCCTGGATCTGGGTGAGCGGAGTCATGAGACTTGGTGGAGCTGAGCCAAGGTGTGGCGCAGAAACATGAGCTGGTACAAGCCATCTGGGAAGGAACAGGCGGAAGCGGGCAGGTCAGTGGGCAATGGAGGATGGAGAAGAAGGCCCTGACCGGGCTTTATGATTAGGTGATGGTCATTGTTTGGCAAGCACCGGCCAAATGTACGGGCAACTCTCCCTGTCTCCATTCACTGCGTTGCTTAGGACTGTCTAGAGTTTACAGCCCCAGCCACATATGCATCACCTGAGATGAGAAACGCAGGACTCAGTCTGTTCTGAGGCAGAATTTGCATTTTTCAAGATCCATAGGAGTTTCAGAGACACTCTGGAGTGTGAGTGGTGATTTGGGAGAAATCCACTCAACGTGTGCTCCTTGACTGAAACTGATTTCCTCATCTCAAGGTTCATAAGGGCTCCCCAAGGGCACGACAGCCTAGGGAGGCTGCTGAGTCCCCACGTGGGATTGGGTATCCCCTGCGCCAGCTTTGTGTGTCGTCAGAATTTCCATTGCAAGTCACAGTTCCTTATGCAAAACCTCTGCAGCCAAATGTGTGTTAGAGCTTTTCATGTTTTAGGAAGGCAATATGCATTTGCCATCTATGGAACCACTCTCCCAATGGGATCTGGGACAATATTTTGCAGTTTATCATGAATATTGACACCAAAAAAGAATAAACACAAGTTTAGGTCAAGTTTGGGCACAAAATTCAATGGAAAAATTTTTTTTCAGAGATTGGGGATTTTAGAATTGTAACTAAGGGTTATGGGCCGTTTTGTTTTGTTGTTTTATTTTACTTTTAGACTGTGTCGCTTGAATAAAGATAGAAACACTGATATGATACTACTTCCCAGCCTCAGATTTTGCAGGAACTACACAATCTAGATTTTTTTTCAGGGATTGAACCCTTACACAGGCTAGGCAATTGCTCCACCCCTGAGCTGCATTCACCAGCCCTTTTTTAAAGATTTTGAGACAGGGTTTTGCTAAATTGCCCAGGTTGGCCTCAAACTTGAGATCCTCCTGCCTCAGCCTCCCAAGAACTACATATTCTTTCCAAAGTAGAGGAGTTCTACATCTTTTTAAGCAGGTCACATCTCCACCAGCATGAATGTTTCCAGCTCAACTCAGGGGGCTCTGTGAGGAGCAGTTGGATGGTGAAATGAAGCCATTTCGTCCCCATAGAGGGAAGCTGAGGCTGGAGGCTTTGTGATCCAATACTGTTCTTCCTGTCTTCCCTGAGGACAGTGGATCTGAGCTCCTGTGCTCGCCTCTGCCTTGTCAGTCTTTGTGCACTGTGTGCAGAGGGCATGCTCCAGCTGCAGGCTGAAGGACAAAATGCCTTCTGCATACGTTGGCTGATATGTTTAGAAACACGGGACGGCCACTGACAGTTCTTTGTCAGCTGCTCTGCGCATGAAGCATTTGGTCTCTCAACCTCTCAAACCGCCAGGCACGTGAGGTCCTTGGTGTGAGCTGGCCCAGGTGGTCAGGCCAGTCCTCCCATAGATTCTGAAGCATGTCTCCGGAGGAGTCCTGCCAAGAAGACACTGGCAGTATTAACTGAAGACTCTTTGTACTAAGAAAGTCCAGGGAGCTTCTGGGAAGGTCTCAAGGACCTCCTCCAAATGACAGAAGAGAAGGTTGTCAGGCCAGACTCTACCTCTACTTTTATAATGCCTAGATGGCAACCCGGGCAAAGGGACCTGATATGGTTGTTCTCCTTCAAAATTCAGTTGAAATTTGCCATTGTGACAATGTTGAAAAATGACAGGACTTTTTTTTTCTCCCTAGAACTAGGGTTTGAACTCAGGGCCTCACACATACTAGGCAGGTAGTCTACTACGGGACTATATCAATCAATCAATTAATTAATTAACTTATTTGCAGTACTGGAGATTGAACCCAGAGGTGCTATAGCACAGAGCCTCATTCGCAGCCCTTTTATTTTTTTATTTTGAGACAGAGTCTTGCTAGGTTGCCCAGGCTGGCCTTGAACTTGTGATCTTCTTGCTTCAGTCTCCCAAGTAGACAGGATTATAGACATATGCTACTGTGCCCTGTTTGTGGGGCCTTTTAAAGAGGTGATTAGGACATTAAAAGTGATAATTTGTCTTCTTCACAGGAGTAGGATCATTCTTGCAATGGTGGGTGATATAAAGCAAGCTCGGGCCCTCTTACTGGTTTCTTCCACATGTACCCATTTGCTCATCTGTGAGCTGTGAGCTAAATTAACTTCTTTCCTTTATAAATTACCCAGTCTCAGGTATTCTATTATAGCAGCAGAAAATGGACTGAGACAGAAAATTGGTACCAAGAAGTAGGGTGTTGGCTCTAACAATACCTGAAAATCCAGAAGCGACATTGCAACTATGTGATGGGTAAAGACAGGAACAGTTTTGAAGTGAATGCTGGAAGAGAACTGCTGCTATGAATAGAACATTCAGGAAGATTCTGGTGAGGGCTCAGAAGACAAGACTAGGGAAAGTGTAGGACTTTTTCGAGATTACTTAAGTGGTCCTGACCAGAATGCTGATGGCCATTCTGATGAGGTCTCAGAGATGAGGAATATTTCACTGGAAACTGAAGTAAAGGTCATTCTTATTATGCTGTACATCTGCAAAGAACCTAACTGCATTGTGTTCATGCCATAAGGGTTTGTGGAAGGTGGAACATAAACAGTAATGAGGTAGAATTGCTGGCAGAAAAAATTGCTTTTCTTCAGAAACAGGGTTTTGCTGTCCAGGCACAGTGGCACACACCTATAATCCCAGCTACTATGGAGGCTGAGGCAGGAGGATTGCAAGTTAGAGGCCAACCTGGGCAACTTACTGAGACCCTGTCTTAAAATAAAAAATAAAAAAGCTAGGGTATAGCTCAATGGTAGGGTGCCCCTGGCTCAATCCCTAGTACCAAGAAGAAAAAAAGAAAGGGAAGGAGGGATGGTAGGAAGGAGAAAGGGAGAGAAGGAAGAAAGGAAGGAAAGAAGGGAACAGGATCTCCCTATGTTGCCCAGGCTGGCCTGGAGTTCCCGGCTCAAGCCATCCTGTCTCAGTCTCCTGAGCAGCTGGGACTACAGCACGTTCCACTGCACCCACCTAGAGGAAATTTCTAAGCAAAATATGGAAAATATAGAAGGAACTGCAAGGTGATTTTAAACCACTTAGGCTGAGATGAGAGAGCAAGGAATGATTGAAAAACAGAATTTATGATTTAAAGGAAAACAGTGTAAAAAACTGGAAAATTAGGAGCCTAGACATAAAGGGGAAAAATCTTGCAAAGGTACCAAAATCTTGGATCTTGGTACCAAATCTTGCAAAGGATCAATCAGGAAAATCTTGCCAAGCTACCCCTTATCTTTGTTTTTGTTTTTCTTTCTCTTTTTAAATAAAAAATTATATTTTTCTATATCTCCTTTTATTATTATTATTATTATTTGTCTTTTGGTTTTCTTTCTTTTTGGAGGACTTCTTCTTGTTTTTAATTTTTTACTTTCAACCAGCGACCCCTTGATAAGAGGTAATGTGCCCAATGTTGTGCATCAGGACAAAATGAAAAAGGCCCAAAGAACATTTTAGAGACCTTTGGGACTGCCCTTCCAATCAGAGGCCCGACACCTAGAAGCACAGTGGCTTCAGGAGATTGGCCTGGGTTGTGCCCCAGGACTCCACTGCCTGGGTTCCAACCCAGGATGCTGCTCCTCAAATGTCAGCACAGCACTCTTCAGCCAGCCCAGCTGTGGCTTCTGTGGCTTCCATGAATGTAACTCCTGCCACTGCTCTGGGGGCAGCGGAGAGCCTGGGTGGAGTCACGTGGTGTTGAGTTGAGGTGCTCAGCATTCAGGTGCTGAGTGAGAGCGCTGTTGCCTCCACCTAGATTTTAAAGGATGCTGCAAACAGCCTGCGGGGAGCCAGGCAGAGCTTGGCCACAGGGGTAGAGCCGCTGCAGAAGTTCCCGGCTACAGCAATCCTTAGGGGAGACACCAGGACAAGACCACCCCAGGGACCCTAGAACAGTAGAGACACCGACAACATGCAGTGGCTTCCTGGGAAAGAAGGCACCAGCGTGCAACTCCAACCTGGAGCAGCCGCCACTGGGACTGAGGCCTGGGGTGGAGCTGTCCCATATCCAAGTGTGTCAGGAGGTGGCACAAGGAGTAAAAGGTGATCTTTAAGACTCAATGTCTGCCAAGGCATGGTGGCACACGCCTGTAATCCCAGCAGCTTGGGAGGCTGAGGCAGGAGGATTGCAAGTTCAAAGCCAGCCTCAGCAACTTAGTGAGGCCATAAACAATTTAGCAAGACCTTGTCTCCAAATAAAATATAAAAAAGGACTGAGGATGTGGCTCGGTGGTTAAGTGCCCCTGGGTTCAACCCCTGGTACCCACCCCTCCGAAAAAGACTTAAATGTCTGCACTTCTGGGTTGAACAGGTCAGGAATGACCTGTCAATCCTTCCTTCCATACCATTTCTCCCTTTCGGAATGGGAGTATCTACCCTATGCCTGTCCTGGTCCCATGCCCTCCCCCACTTACTAGGGGAATTGAACCCAGGGATACTTTACTACATATATTGAAATAGGGTCTCATTAAGTTGCTGAGTGTGTAAGTCACTGGGGCCGCCCTCAAATTTGTGATCCTCCTGTCTCAGCCTCTTGAGTGCCTGAGATTATAGGTGCTCACCTTTGCATTTTGGAAATAGATAACTTGTTTTGATTTCACAGGTTCACAGTTGAGACTTTGAACTTTTCAGTTGGTGCTGGAAAAAGTTCAGACTTCAGGGATGGATTTTGGTAACAAGTTAAGATTTGGGGATGGAATGATTATATTTTGCCTTAGAGGTGGAATGCTGAGGTTTGAATATGCTTTGTCCCTGCTGAAACATATGTTTATATTTGCCACTGTGAGTGTTAAGAGGTACAAGGACCTGTAAGAGGGTAATAGGCCATTACAAAGGATTAATGCCTTTCTCTCTGGGTTCATTGTTCGGAAAATGAGTTTTTTTGTTTGTTTGCTTGTTTTTTGTTTTTTGGGTTTTATGGTGCCAGGGATTTAACTCAGGGGCACTCAACCACTGAGCCACATCCCCAGCCCTATTTTGTGTTTTATGTAGAGACAGGGTCTCACTGAGATACTTAGCACCTCGCCGTTGCTGAGGCTGGCTTTGAACTCGCGATTCTCCTGTCTCAGCCTCCCTAAGTGCTGGGATTACAGGCGTGAGCCACCATGCCCAGCTAAACGGGTTGTTATAAAGCCAGTTCAGTCCTGTGGCTCCTCTCTTCCATATGTGCCCATTTGCCCTTCCACTTTCTGCTGTGAGTTGAGCAGCACAAAGTCCTCACTGGAAGCCTACACCATCCCTTAAGGTTTCCAGCCTTCAGAACCATGAGCCAAACAAACTTCTTTCCTTTATAAATTATCCAGTCTCAGGTATTCCATTATAGCAACAGTAAACAGAGCACGACAGGACTCTCGGGGCTTTTGCAGTGTCAAAACCAGGAACCCAGGGATCTCCCACCTCTTTTGGTCTGCAGGCTCCCATTTCTGCTTCTCCTCAGCCCTCCTGGCCTCTCCCCTTTCTCTGTGGCCACACTGTCTCTTTCATCTGTGCCCCTCTCTATAGCTGTACAATTTCCCTTCTCTCAGGAAGGAGGTTAGTCGTTAATTTTTACTGTAAGATATGTTCACTATAAGAAAATTAGGAAACTCAGATGAATATAATAATCATCGAACTTAGGAACCATGGTGGGCACATTCTAGGGGCTCTTCCTGAATTTTATACCTTAGCCATGATGACAATTCTATGTGTAAGTGCTATTATCACCATCTTCTTTATTTTATAGATAAAGACACTAAGGCACAGAGAGGTTAAGCCACTTTCCCAAGGTCACAGGGCTAGGAAGTGGCATGCTGGGATTTCAAGCAGGCAGCAGCCTCATGCCAGAATCCACAGCCTCAACCACTAGTGCTCAATGTCACCTAGAAGGAGAAAGTAAACTCAGCCAGAATCCTACATGCAGAGATAATCTCTGGTACATTTGGAGATGCATGGCCTTTCTGTCTCTTTTCTTTATTTAGAGACTATTTTATATTTTATAGTCTCTTTTTTTCACTTTATCATCTTTCTATATAATGAAACAATCTTCCATAGCTTTTTCATCAAGATAAAGTTTCTTACTGTCTTTTTTTTTTTGGTACCAGGGATTGAACTCAGGGGTCCTCAACCACTGAGCCACATCCCCAGCCCTATTTTGTGTTTTATTTAGAGACAGAGTCTCACTAAGTTGCTTAGTGCCTTGCTGTTGCTGAGGCTGGCTTTGAATTCGCGATTCTCCTGTCTTAGCCTCCCAAAGTGCTGGGATTACAGGCTTGAGCCACCGCGCCCATTTTACTGTCTTTTTTTAAAAGTGATTTTTGGGGCAATTCTGAAATGATACATATCACTTCTTTTCATATTCAATGAACTAGTACTCATCATATGCCACATCTTTTTTTATTTTTATTTTTATTATTTGTCAATAGACCTTTTGTTTTTTTAAATTTATTTATATGTGGTGCTGAGAATTGAACCCAGTGCTTCACACATGCCTGGCAAGCACTCTACCACTAAGCCACAACCCTAGTCCTATCTTTGTTTTTGTTTTTGTTTTTTAATACCAAGGATTGAACCCAGGGGCTCTTAACCACTGAGCCACATCCTCTGCCCTTTTTTATGTTTTTATTAGAGACAGGGTTTCACTAATTTGCTTAGGCCCTTGCTAAGTTGCTGAGGCTGGGTTTGAACTTGAAATCCTCCTGCCTCAGCCTCCTGAGTCACTGGGATTACAAGGCATGCACCATCACGCCCGGCTCTTACTGTCTTTTGCTTGTATAAGTGGTATAGGGAAAACCTGTTTGTTTTTATGTTCATAAAATAGGATGCACTAGCCACTGGTTACCTCCAGAGGGAGCCAGACGGAAGGCAGACAACCCAGAGTCTGGTGCGTGGAATAGACTTTCCCTCTGGATGACAGGAATTCATGTTACAAAGGGACACACATTCAGCTGTGGGAGAAACTTGTGACATTTTCCATCTACCACAATACAATTACATAATATAGAAAAGGGGCACAGTGTATGCTGTGACAAATTCCTTAGCAGACAGGCCTGAAGAGAAGTACGATGGAAACCATTTGGGTTCCTGGATATTTACCCTTCTGCACCTGAGTCTGCTTGTAAGAGTTTATTCAGTTAATGAAAATTCAGCGAGTTGTACCCTTAAAGGCATCTGCAATTTTTTGTGTGTAATTACTATACTTGAGTTAAAAATTAAAAATTATACAGTGGCTTAAGAGTGAGGTTCATTTCCCTTGTGGCCAAAGGCCAGCCAGTCGAGGTAGCAAGTCAGCCCAGCTGCTCGAGGTTATTCAGGGCCCTGCTTCCTCTTGTCTTGCTGTCCTATCAGCTGTCCCCACCTGAGTTGCTGTAGCAGTCACTGGTTGTCTGAACTCCACTAGTGGGAGCGATTCCAAGGGACAGTCCTGGGTCCACACATTCCTTTCAAGCTAGTAAGGTAGAAATCACACACATTATTTCCACTCATGGCCCACTGCCCAGGACTCATTCTCACGGCATACACAGCTGCAATGCAGGCTTAGCTGGGCAGCCTGTACCAAGGAGAAAGGCCAAGTTCAAGGAAACAACTAGAAGTTGACTGCACCTTAGATGATGAAGCTGTTCTTTAATAATGGTTTTCAGAAGGTCATTCAGAAATAGCTAAGTTCTTTTTTCTCAGAGTCAAAAGATTAAAAAACCTAAGTGACCTGAGATCTGAATTTTGCTGGTAACTCCTGTGCCTAAGTGAAGGCCATTAATGATCACCATCTCTTTTCCTTAAACATATACATACTTTTAGGTGGTAACCAAATATATAATTTTGTTTAAGTTTTAAATACATAACTGGCCAGATTCCAACAGTTTATACACTTTCCTGGGAAAAGGTCAACTGGAAAATTTGTATGAATTCTATGAATTTCTAAAGTGAACAGCAAAGCTCTGTGACATCATGCAAAGACAAAAGGGTACAAAGAAAAACAGAACCAGATTCAAAATCTCAATTTTTCCCCTTCACCTGTGTAACTTTGGGCAAAGTACCTAAAGTCTCTGGGCCTCAGCTTCCTTATCCGTGAAATGGGAATAATAATGGGAATTGTGTGATCATTTCAACCCTCTGTAGGAGCTCAATGAAGTAGGTTCCACTACTACCTCTTTGTCCTTCCAGAGTTCAAAGATCCATAACTTAATCAAATGGCTAAAAGGTTAGGAAGTAATTTCTAACAAAACTGAATGAACAGTAAACATTTATTTTGGAAAAGAGCATTTAATTTGGAAAGAAGATAATAAATGTCTACACTGCCATTTGTTAACACTTAGTGCCTTGCCCAGCATTGAATATATTTCGTCCAGTCCTCAAAATAGCTGGCAAGGAAGTAATAATAGGGAGCCCCGTGTTATAAGGAAACAGATTTTATAACTTGCCCAAGATCACCAATTTAAATGGAGACATGGAGTTTCAAACTCAATCTGATTGCACCAGCTTAAGAACAGAGTCTTCCCTCATTGGAGATAGCCTGGGGGCGGGGCAGGAGGGAGACAAGCCTCTGGTATTAGGGACCGGCAAAAGCCAGAGAAGACAAATGCAAAATATTTCTTGGGCTGGGACTTGCCAGAAAGGGAATCTCCAGGCCTCAATTGTCTTACTTTTCAGCTCATCTAAAGGCAGAAGGGACTCCATTTTCCCTCAAGAAAAATGGGCTTGTGATCACCAGGCTCAGAACTGACTCCTGGGGCCACACAGGCTGACCTGAGCACCCCATCCCTCATCACTAATGGGGACTCAATAGTTGGGACTGAGTTGACTCCACCTACCTATGTTGTCTATGTTCTCTATTTCAGAGAACATTGCCTCATTCTGGCCATTCCCAGGAGAAAATTTTATATATATATATGAAATATTATATATTTATATATAATAAATATACTTGTATATGTGTATTTACACACATTTTTATATTATGTATACGCATTTGTATGTGTATACAGGTATATGTATATATATACATGTGTGTATATATATGAATTTTATTTATATAAAACTTAATAAAAATATTCAAATTACAAATAAAAAATCTTCAACCTTAATCTCTGAATCTCTCCATTTTCTTACCCATAGAACAGATGATAATCTGTTCTATCTGGGTAATGTCCTTGTGCTGGTTAGCCACTGGAAGCCATCTCAGGGTCTGTTTTCATGCCACCTTAGCAGCGCTGGTCTAGGAAGGCACATGTGCAGGCAGGCAGGGGTTTACTACCTCCCCTGATCTGGGTAGAAGCCAAGGCTTTGGATTTCTCTCCCAGCTTTGACCCTTCAGGTGCTGAGGAGCAGTGCCCACAGCATAAACTGTGGTAGATGATCCATGTCCTCTATGGAGCCAAACTACTCTTTCCCATCTCAATTATTTTTTGAGGTGACCAAAACAGATTATGTTCCTGCTGCCTTTTCTTTCTTTCTTTTATAGTTTATCTATCTACCTATCTATCTATTTTTGTGGAGAGACACGGCAAAGGTCAGCTTGATGGAATCAAGCTCTGTGCGTCTATTCTCACGGTCACAGGCTCGCCACTCCTACGCCTCCAGGTCATCATTTTGAGTAAAACTTTTTTTTTTTTCTGAAGAGTCCATCCAAATGCTCACTAAAACATTGCATTTGGGTTTAACTTTGATTGTGAACTTTATGTTTAGTCCATGTTTCTAAACTTTATACCTGATTTTGAACCACTGAACTTAAATTGATGCCTAACACTGATATACCTTCTAAGTAAACCGAAGCAAAGAACCCCAGAACCCAAAGAACTGAAGCAAAGAACATTCCAATGCCCAAGACAAGGAAAAACACAAAGCCACACAGATGGAGGAGGGGCCATGGTTTGATATTTTCTGGTGAATGTCTCTCGGCTTCAGAATGAGGCCACTTCCTCCAGTTCCAGCCCTCGGCTGTGGTCCACTCTGAGTAAGTGAATTCCTCTGTTGAAACTTGCACATAATAAGGAGATGGGGTCACCAACAGCCAGGGAAGTCAAGGGTCCAGATCCATCCAGAGACAAGGTGAAAAGGCAGGCTTGACAGAAGGAGATATGCACAGTTTAGGCCAAGAGTAATGAAGTTGTATATGGCTTAATGACAGAATGAATTTGAGAAATGCATCATTAGGTGATTTTATTGTTATGCAAATAGCATAGAGTATACTTAGCAAACTTTGGTGTTACAGCCTACTACACACCAAGGCCTATGGCATATGTCACTATTTATGTGGTCTATGGTTGACTGAAACATCAGTTTGCAGTGAGTGATGATATCATGAAACACCAGGTCCTCCTGAGAAATCCAAGGAAATAAAGCACGTGCTGTACCTGTCTAACCTACCTGTGAGGCCCCACTTGTTTCAGGGGAAGGTGCACCACAGGTAAGGCGAAACTTGGGTCAATGTCATGACTTCAACTGTGCAGAATGGGGCCCAGGCCAAATAAGATCCATGCCACCAAGAAGCATGTGCAGACAAACTGGGGCCTCACCTCCTCAGGACATGCTAAAAGGTACTCTTGGTTACCCACTTGGAGACCAAGGCAGAGCAGGGGCAGGGAAAACAGACAAGGACACTGATCTGTAGTTGTTGGCTCCCTTCAAGATAAAAGAGAATGGGGAGCCAGGCATGGTGGCTCATGCTTGTAATCCCAGCACTTAGGGAGGCTGAGACAGGAGAATCACAAGTTCAAAGCTAGCCTCAGCAATGGCGAGGCGCTAAACAACTCAGTGAGACCCTGTCTCTACATAAAACACAAAATAGGGCTGAGGATGTGGCTCAGTGGTCGAGTGCCCCTGAGTTCAATCTCCAGTACCAAAAAAAAAAAGGAGAATGGGGACCTGTAGGCAGTCGTTGGGGGTGTCCAGCTGACCCAGTCTCCCTCCATCTGCATTTCAAAGGCCACTTTTCTAAGAACTTCAGGTACACACCCAGTGGGCAGAGCATCCGTGCCACCCATTCAGACCAACATTATCAGGCCTTGCCTTCCCTGCTGGTAGGTTCACGATGACTAAACCAAAAACATGTGTTTGCCTACCACCCACGACTATTACACCTGGGCAGCTGGGAAAGGCAACTCCAGGTAAGAGAACAGCAGGCCTGTCTGGACTATGGCTTGTGGCCATGGCTATTTGCGGAGTGCCATTAGACATGGTCCCAACTCTTTTCTTTGACAGGGTATCCTTTCTCTCCCTGGGGGAACTGAGTTTCTGAAGGACTTCTGTTGGAAGGATGTAGTTTGAAGTTCTCTAAATAACACATTCTAATCCTACAGAATCCTGCCTAGGGCAGAGCAGCACGGGGGCAGCAGGGTGCTGGGCAGCCAGCTTTCTGGTTTCTTTTTCTTTTAATATTTTTTTAGTTGTAGACAGAACAATACCTTTATTTTTATTTTTATGTGGTGCTGAGGATCAAATCCAGTGCCTTACCCGTGCTAGGCAAACCCTCTACCGCTGAGCCACAACCCCAGCCCAGCTTTCTGGTTTCTACCATGGTAGCACTTTCCCCTACCATGATCAGCTTTCATGCTACCAAAGGTTTAAAAACTAACTCACAAAATTGCTGAGTATCTCAAAGACAGCCTCAGCAACTTAGTGAGGCCCTATAAGCAACTTAGACTCTGTCTCAAAATAAAAATAAAAATAAAAAAGCTTGGGGATGTGGCTCAGTGGTTTAGCACCCTTGGGTTCAAACCCTGGTACAAAAAAAAAAAAAAAAAAAAATTGCTGAATGTCTTACAACTGACCAGTAGGAGCTGGCTCCAGCATAACCAGGACTCTGGGGAGCCATGTTGCACACTCTTTCTCTGGTGCTTTGAAGTGTCATGGCCTTACTGTGATCTTAATCAATTCCACAGTCTAAATGGGACAAACCTTTCTGAGACTATCCTTACTGCCCCTGAATTTCAAGAGCTGAAGCTCTTTTTTTTTTTTTTTTTTTTAATTTTTTTTAAAATTTTTTTTTTTTTAGTTGTAGATGGACACAATATCTTTATTTTATTTATTTGTATGTGGTGCTGAGGATCGAACCCAGGGCCTCACGCATGCAAGGCAAGCGCTCTACCACTGAGCCACAATCCCAGCCCAAGAGCTGAAGCTCTTGATTTAGTCCTTGAAAAAGGAATTCAAATGTGGCAATTCTTGTTCCCTTTTCCAGATATTTTGAGCATCACCAGTTAAAACGTGATAAGAAACTTCAGGGAAAAAGAATGTAAGAGCCAAATAGATTCTGTTTGGGTTCTCAGGAATGACTCTATGGATCATGGGATACATGGTGATGACTTTTAGCCAGAAGCTGACCAGAGAGAGACTGGCATCTAGGTGTCATCTCTTAACCACTTAGGGGACTAGACAGTGGCAGGAGATGGCTGGCTTTGTATATAACGGGCAATGGGAAGAAAGAGTTTTAGGACCCCATGTATCTTTGAGATAACAGCAGGCTCCTTACCTCCAGTATCTTGGTTCCAAATCTTCACCTTGGAGTCATGTGAGGAGGTAGCAATCACAGGCACCAAGGCCAACGTTCTTGGCAGAAAGACACAGGATGCAACTGTCTGGAAATGCCCCTTATACTCACATATTCTGTCTTTCGTCTGCCTTAGGTCCCACAACTGCAAAGTAATGATATGGGCCAGCTTGTACTCACGCATTCCTGTA
>CM053399.1:166109856-166121243 GCA_028644305.1 Xerus rutilus
TCTAGAAATTTCCTTTACTAAGGCCAAATGTACAATGGGAATACATCTGTCTCTTTAAGTTGTGCCTCCTCACATACTCGGCTGGGAGTAGAAGTATTAAGCAGGCTGATACTGTTCAGCTCCCCTCAATCTTGACTGTCATCCTGTTCCTTTTGTCTATTATCAATTTAGAGAGGCTTAGGTGAATGATGTTTCTTAAAAGAAGCACCTGGACTGTAAAGAATCACTCACAGTTTGTACTTGAAATAGACCCGAGCCAATAGCAGAGCCTGTTAGTCCAGCTAAAGTCATGAAGCCAGAGGAAGTAATTTGTTCATCAGTAACCAGATCCCTGGACCCCACAGTCTCTTACTGTGGCTTCACAGCCTTCGCCTCCAAAGCCGTTGCTGCAGGAGATGCACTTGTGACCATCCATGCTGACTTCGCAGTAGGTCTGAATGTGCTGCTTGGTGGGAAACGTGTGAGCCACCTGAAGCCCCCGACTGTCCCATAGTCTGAAAGAAATTGAAGCAGGAAATGAGTCTGTAGTAAATGTGCCTGAAACAGATCTGTGATCTCTCACTCACATGAAAGTCTTGGCTCTTTGCTACACAGGCCAGTCAGAATGGAATGCCATGATTTACCTGAACACAGTAGCCTGAATCAGCACAATCTCTAAATGCTAAAGTTGACAGGAAGTAACCAAACTGAGTGACACCTGACTTCTTTCTATTTTGAGATCAGTTAATCACTTTAATTGTATAAGTCAATTTGTTAATGTGGTCCTTTAGGACACTGATTTTAATAGACAAGAGGCTATTTATATACCTATGATTTTAATTTTTTTAAAAGGTACTTTTTATGCTATAGAGAGCAGTCATCATTCCAGAATCAGGTAAAAATATTTGCAGGCCTTAGCCGGGCATGGTGGCGTATGCCTATAATCCCAGCACTTTGGGAGGCTGAGACAGGAGAATCGCGAGTTCAAAGCCAGCCTCAGCAATGGTGAGGTGCTAAGCAACTCAGTGAGACCCTGTCTCTACATAAAACACAAAATAGGGCTGGGGATGTGGCTCAGTGGTCGAGTGCCCTTGAGTTCAATCCCCAGTACCAAAAAAAATAAAAAAAATAAAAAAAATAAATAAAGATATTCTGTCCACCTACAACTAAAAAATAAATATTAAAAAAAAAAAAGAAGTACTGGCTTCCTTTGAATCCCTTGATGTAGATTCCAACTCTGATTTCCTAAGAAGGGTTTCAAATGAATGCTAGGTGACTGAGAACCCCAGGGCCATGCAGGGGTAGCAAGTGGAGCCAGGTAGGCTGATGGGTGGACAAGCAGGTGGCTGACCCTAAGGTCAACCTGAACCCATTCACATAATAGGAGCTGGAAGGGTTGGTTGCCCTCAAAACTATCACCTGTACCCAGTAGATGCATGGGGCCAATTACAGCAGCCCAGCACCAGCGTGGAGCAGACAGGGGGACAGGTGGGAGTCCCTGGAAAGGGCACAGCAGTGGGGAGAAGCAGGGTGGGAGCAAAGTGATGTAAGCATGGGAGCCACAAACCTTCACCAGAAACACCTTCACTGCCACTCAGTAGCCCACCTGATGGTTTTATCTTCAGAGGACTGTAGTATATATGGTTCTCTGGGGACCCAGCACAGGTGAGTGACCTGGAAAAGGCAAAATTTTCAACACTTCTTCATACCAAGTCACTTTCCACTGTGATTCCTATACATGGTGCTAAATAGCATCTCTGAACCTCTTCTCAAGAATTCCAAACTAGTAAGTTTGATTTAGAGGGATTTAATGTTTTGCAGACACTTATCAGCCAGCTCTGGCTGCGTCTCCTTGGTTATCAGCAGCAATGGCAGCAGCTGGGCCAGCTATGACACCAGAAGTTTGTGGGCAGCTAGGAGCACCTGACAGCCAGCAAGTGGTAGGGACCAGTTGGCTGTGGCAGCCAGGAGAGCAGCCCCTGTCCTGAGGTGGGACCAGGGAAACTCTGGTCTACATCCCATGGGGTTCAGAGGAGTAACCATTGTCCTTTTTATCCTGCAGCTCCCTGCAGGGCAGGATGGGTCCACAGATGCACAGGGCATCGGCAAGCACATCCTCCCACTGACAGTTGCTTTCAAAATTAGGAAAGATGAACTTTGACAACCACTAAAGAAGCATCTGCCATGCGGCAGGCACAATGACAGGTGTTTCGCATACACAGATCATCTCATTTCATCTTAACTAGCGATATAATTCTCTGCATCTGAAAATAAAGACACTGAGACTCTAAGAGCTTAAGTAACTTGGTGCAGCACAGCCAGTAAGTGATAAGTTCAGAGTGGGAAGCCAGGACTGGCGATGTAGAAGGGGCAAAGTGCTTGCTAGCATATTCAAGGGCCTGGGTTTAAAAAAAAATTAAAAATGAAAAAGAAACCCACACAAGCATTTGAAGCCAGGTATGACTGACCCCAAAGGCCATGGAATTCATATACCAGCCTACCAGAAAACAACAGGTCTTCAAAAACACAGCAAAGCTAGGTATGGTGGTGCATACTGTAACCTCAGTGGGTCAGGAGGATCAGCAACTTAGTGAGGCTCTGAGGAACTCAGCAAGGCCCTGTCTCAAAATAAAATATAAAAAGGTTAGGGATGTGGCTCAGTGGTTAAGCACCCCTTGATTCAATCCCCAGTATGAAAAAAACAAAAACAAAAAACAGTAAATTGCACATGCAGCAGTATTATGTATGTTACACACACTGAGGAAAGAGCAGCCACCATACAGTATACACAATACACATAAGCTGTGAGCTCTTGGTAGGTAGAACTGAGATCTTTGTCACTAATCATGTTCCTAGCAGTGTCTGACCCACAGAAGAAAAGGATTAGTTATATATTGAAGGAATAGATGAAGATACCATTTTAAGATTCCAGCACAAACTAGTGGAATCATTCTCTAGAATAGAAGACTCGAGATCATCCAACTCAACAACCCTGAGAGGCCAGGGAAAGTTGGCAGGGGCCGTAATCAGGACCCAAGGCTCTGAGGCCTGGCCATGGGTCTCCTGATCTCTCTCCTAGGCCTTTTCTCTTTCTGTCTCTCTCTTTCCTTTTTGGTATTGGAGATTGAACCCAGGGCTTGGCCCATGCTAAGCACATGCTCCACCAACAGTCCCGAGCTGCTAGCTTGCAATACCCTTCCTTCACCTTGTGCTCCTTCTGCTGCCCCCTCCTGTACCAAGGTCAAATTCATACCAGGTTCCTGGAGACAGAAGCGCTCTCCACACACCGTCCAGTCCTCACGTCCCATAGAAGCAGGGTGTTGTCCCGAGAGCCAGTGCACAGTTGTGATGTGTCTTTGGAAGCAATGGCAAGAAGACATCCATGAGACAGGACTTGTACGGGGGCCTGGGAAAGCACGAGGCTGTTGGGAAGAGATCTGCTTTGCCTTACCTGGACTCACAGCCAAGCCAGTGACCACCATGGCATGGCCGGACAGCTGCTGCCTGGGCTGGGAGCAATCGTGCAAGTCCCACATCAGGACACTCCTGTCTCGAGAGGCACTGAAGAACTGGTCTGACTGGGGAACACAGGCTACCTGCTCAGAGAGGAAACAAAACCAGAAATCAATCTAGTGTGCTTACATGACTGGATTTCAAAATGGGGAAAAGGTGGGTTTGCAGAGCCCCCTTCCTGCCCTTTAAGTGAGTAGTACCTAAACTTGCCATCTGTGGTTGGAAAGCACGGGAGGCTGAATTTCCACCTTTCTCGATGGTGTGCTAACTCTTTTCTCTGTGAAGCAGATTCTCTCCCATCCTTCAAAGTCAGCAGTTAAAAACCTAACCTCTTCCACAAGGCCTCCCAGACCACCTCACCTCCACGGTCTCCCTGCTTTGGGGGCTCCGGCAGAACGTCCTCTCCATGTGGTCCCTCTGGCACCGCCAGCACCGCTCAAAATGGGTGCAGCGTAGCACCTCCCACCTCGTCTCAGGGTCACTCTGTGTTCTCTCCTACTTTATGCTGTAATGTCATTCATTTTATTTTGTTTTAAACAAAAGGGGATTCATTATGTTCATTTAAAATCACATAAAGATCCATTTATAGCTACTTTACCAAGTGACCAAGGAATTATTTTGGCATTAATACTGGATCTTCTGATCTCTACTAAGATGATCAGAGAATTGTATTTATCAATTTCCTAATATCAAACCATTTTTGCATTCCTAGAATAAAGCTCAGTTAGTCATGGTATGCTATTTTTTTAGTAAAACAATAGATTCTATTTGCTAATACTTCATTAAGGATTTTTTGTTTCAATACTTGCGGCAGTCTACAAGTAGTGTGTTCACGGTCTATTTTCCCGTTCTTACTTAACATAAAACCTCTATATTGTTGATGTGGCAATGTGTTCCTATCAATTCAGATTTTCCAGCCCACTTGAAGACATAGACAACCAGTGACATGTAAGTAGAAGTAGGATTTATAGGAAACCCTTTAAAAGGGGCTGACAGATACAATCCTTTATTCTTGCCCTTTCTTTCTCCCTGCTGCCTCAAGATCAGACATGATGAAGGGAGCTGCAGCAGCCATATTGGAATAGGAGGTAATTTTAAAGAAGGAAGCTAAGCTCTTTTATTTTTTGGTACTGGGGATTGAACCCAGGGGCGCTTAACCACTGAGCCACATCCCCAACCCTTTTTGTATTTTATTTAGAGACAGAGTCTCACTGAGTTGCTTAGGCACTTGCTAAGTTGCTGAGGCTGGCTTTGAACTGGTGTTCCTCCTGCCCTAGCCTCCCGAGCCACTGGGATTACAGGCATGTACCACTGCACCCAGCAGGATTTCATTCTTTTTTAAAGTTGAATAATACTCCATTATACATATATTCCCATATTTTGTCTATCCAAGTGTCTTTCGGTGGCCACCTCACTTATTTTCACCTTTGTCTTGCTCTGCTCTGCTTTTCCTGGAGTAGAGCTTCACAGCACCAAATGAAGCCTTTGTATTTTTCCGTAGGACTGAACAATCACTCTTAATATCTAGAGCTATTAGAAATTCCTTGATTCCGTCCCAGATTCCCTTCATGATGATCCTTTGACAGTTACCTTGGTGATTTCACGTTCATGTCCTTTGAACCTTTTCACCATTTTTCCAGTTTTCCAGTTATAGGCCACAACTGTCTGCAGAAAGTCATGAGAGCAGTTTAGTCGCTCCGTTTTCATGTGACTGAAATCAGCCTTTACTTCATTCCCCTAACCTCCCCGTCAGGCGACTTGCCTCAAGCACTAGGTTTTATTTTGTGCCCTTCTTTATGTTCTCCTGCTTTAAATTTCTTTTCTTTCCTCTTGATCATTCCCGTGTCTCCCCAAACAGGGCCACTCCTCTAAACTTTACGTACGGTTCAGGAAAGCACTCCTGGAGGAGCATGGATTCACTTTGAGATTCTGGCTGTATATTCCAAAGAATTCTTTTTTTTTTTTTTTTTGGTACCAAGATTGAACGCAGGGGTACTCGCCACTGAGCCACACCCCCAGCCCTATTTTGTGTTTTATGTAGAGACAGGGTCTCACTGAGTTGCTTAGCACCTCGCCGTTGCTGAGGCTGGCTTTGAACTCGCAATTCTCCTGTCTCAGCCTCCCAAAGTGCTGGGATCACAGGCGTGAGCCACCGTGCCCGGCTCAATTATCTTTTTTTTTTATTCATTTATTTTTACATGGGGCTGAGGATCAAAACCAGTGCCTCACATGTGCCAGGCAAGCAGTACCACTGAGCCACAACCTAGCCCTTAAAGTACCTTTTTAAAATTCACCATTTTTAAGTGTACAATTCAGTACTATTGAATACATTCACACTATTATGAGACTATATTTTTTAACTTAAAAAATCCTCAATCATAATCCCATCTGCCAAAGAGAACTGTTGTTAAAATTTTCTTTCCACCCTATTTCCACGTGTACATTTTAATATATTATCATAAGCATCACTCTCCCCAAACAGGACTTTAAAAGCATTTTCTGAGTCCCCATGGCTCATTGCTAGAGAGCAAGAAGCATATGCTGTAGTGAACTCAGCCCCCTTTGCATCTGACCTAATTAAATACCAGTTTCCTAATCTGCAAAATGGAGAGGATAATCCTTGCCTTGTTAATCCCCACAGATGCGAGGGAGAGTCATATAAATGAAATTTCTTATATTTCAGATGATATAGATTTTAAAACAAAATGCTGCTGATTGTTATAATATTTAGATACATCCTATTTTCAGAGGTAAAATTTGAAAATAAGTGCATGTTAAAACCAGTGAAATATAGTAAGCAAATGAAATTGGAAAATTTGAAAAGGCTTTTGAAAATGAGGCATTATTAGTATTATTCACTGCAAAAAGAAACAGCATTTCTGTTACCATCTCCTAACAGTGAATGCGATGACAGAGCTAACATGAAGGACAGAGAGCAGTCAGATTCAGAGAGACAACAGGAAAAAAGACAAAAACATGCAAGGAAAGAATATGATGCACACCAGTGCAGACTTTGGCAAAAGAGAACTCTAAGGGAAGAAACTAAAATGTTCTTTTGGCTGACAACTCCTGTTTCTGCATGTAGCTGTAAAAATGTGTTGGCTAGACTAGTAACACCTGCCACTCATAAAAAGCATGTAGGCGGTCAGGCATAGTGTTAAGGATCTTACTTATGGTCTCTCATTTAATCCTTGCACTTGTCCCGTGAGGTTGATATTATCTACATTTAACAGATAAAGAAACTGAAGCTCAGAAAAATGTACACTTACTTAAAGTAACAGAAATGGCAAAGCAGGGATTTAAACCCAATCCTTTTTTTTTGGTACCAGGTCCAGGGGAGCTTAACCTTTCAGCCACATCCCCAGCCTTTCTAAAAAAATTTTTATTTTGAGACAGGTCTCACTGCTAAGTTGCTTAGAACCTTGCTAAGTTGCTGAGGCTGGCCTCAAACATGCAATCCTCCTGTCTCAGCCTCCCAAGTCATTGGGACTGCAGGTGTGTGTAAACCCAGTCCTTCTAACTTTAAGCCCATACAGTTACACTAACTAGCCCAACTACCAGAAATGAAAACCTAGATTTTCTAATTATCTTCCCTTTCCTGCAATGAGTTGTCTTCCTTGGAAATGCTGCAGACCTCACCTTATCTTTTCCTCCAGAAACACAAAGGTCTGAGTTCAGAGCAGCAACGACAGAGACAGCATCCACATGAGCTGGGCTATACTCTTGAAAAGCTTTAGTTTGAATTCTCTCTTCTATAATTCCATCAGGCCTGCTAAAGAGAGGGTAGAAAATGAGAGGCCTAATCCTGGGAGGGGACAGGGGAGCAACAGTGTGGGCAACAGTAGCAATTGAGGTTGGGCTGAAGGCATAAAGGGAAAGGAGTAGAGAAAGGAAATTGCTGACATTGCCATGATACTGTTTATTCTGAAAATGCTCAGAATGACTGAATGATTGGAATCTGATAAAGGGTAATCCTGAAACCAGGAGTCTTTGCTCACACTAGAGACAAATCCCAAAGACTATTCTGCACCCCCTCCATTGGTGCAGATACTAGCTAAAAGCTATTTGTCCTGTTACTAAAAGAAAACAGACCAGGGGCTGGGGTGTGGCTCAGTGGTAGAGTGCTGGCCTAGCATGTGCGAGGCACTGAGTTTGATTCTCAACACCACATAAAAATAAATAAATAAAATAAAGGTATGGTGTCTATCTACAATGAAAAAAATAATAATTTTAAAAGAAAGAAAGAAAGCAGATCAAACAGTTCAGGGAAGGTCATTAATCATGCTCTCTTTCTTTAGTGAAGAGTTTTAATGGGGACATAATAAAATTAAGGACCTCGAGTCAGCATGGTAGTGCATGCCTGTAATCCTAACTACTAAGGAGGCTGAGGCAAGAGAATTGCAAATTCGAGGCCAGCCTTGGCAACTTAGTGAGACCCTGTCTCAGTGGTAGAGCACTTGTCTAGTGTGTGTGAGAGCTGGGTTCGATACTCAGGCCACCAAAACAAACAAAACAAAACAAAACAACAACAACAAAAAAAACCAGACCCTAAGGAGGACTGCTGTACCTGTATTTATAAGTGCTGTGTTTGAGTTTGCTCTGCAGTTTCCCCATTATGGCACAAAACCTACAGGAAGCCTGAGGAGGAGGAGTGTGTTTCAGTTGGCATCTGAGTAGCAGCATCCCTTGTAGCTGATGGAAGTTGTGTTTCCTGTAAAAATAAGAATGTGTACTGTTAATTTTGTTAGGCACAACAACGGTAGTATGGTTATGTTAAATTATTTAAAAACAAAAAGACTAATTGAATGAATGTGCTTTTCCTCTTTTTCCTGCTTTACTCTTATGAGATTACAGATGTCAATAAACCATTAGCAGAAAAACAAAAGTAAAACTAACTTTTAAAAACACTTAAGAACTATGTTCAAACTGATTTAAATATTATGCAAGGTATATATGTATTTCAGCATTACATGGTACCCCATTAACATGTACCATTTTTGGTTTTATGTATTAGTTTTTAAAAAACATTAAGAAGTTCCTCAATAGTTAAACATAAAATCACCCTACAATCCAGCAATTCCAATCCAAAAGAATTAAAAACCGGTGTTCAAACAAAAGTTGTACCCAGTGCTCATGCCAGTACTGTTCATTATAGCCAAAAGGTGAAAACACTCACCAACGGGATGAGTGGATAAACAAATGTGGTCTATCCATATAATGAAATATTATTCAGCCATAGAAAAGAAAGAAGCACTGATACATGCTCCAGAAAAAGTGAGCCTTCATGGTATCATGCAAAAAGAAGTCAGACACAAAAGACCTCACTCTATATAATTCCATTTATGTAAAACAGGCACAGTGGGCAAATCTACAGCAACAGAAAGATTAGTGGCTGCCAAGAGATGAGGTAAAGAGGAAATAGGTATGGTATCCTTTGGGGGTGATGAGAATGTGATAGAACCAGACAGTAGTGGTAGCTGCACAACACTGTCTGGGTACTAAATGTTGCTAATGGTAAATTTTATCACAATAATTCTATCACAATAAGATAAATAGTAAGCACGTAATTGAAAATATTTTCAAATCTACATTAGTAAAACTTCTTGGACAAGAAGAGCTTTGGTTATTCTAAAAAGTTATAACCCTTCTTGTGCTGAATTGTTTTTAAATAATTTCACTGTGGCACTGAAATTAGCATACAAAGATCATGAGGTTATTCGGTAACGAGATGCTAGAGATGACGACACTAAGTGAGACAGTATAGATAATGACCTAGACCAGCAGTTCTCAAAGTGTGATCTGGGGACCACGGGCGACTCTTGATTCTTTAAGGGAGACCGGAAGGTCCTCCTCTCTTCAGCTGTCTCTGTGAGGCATGATTTTCCTTTCATGCCTCAACCTAAACAATATATTCCAACAGACTGAGTGCAGAAGCAGATATGAGAATCTAGTTGTTTTTGTTTAAGCCAAACATTAAAGAGATTTACAAAAAAATTAAAAACAATACCATTCTTTCATACTAAATTTTTCTGGAAAGTTTATTTTCATGAAATTATGTTATTTATCTTAACATGTAATAGGTTTTTTATTGTTAGAGTTTTGTTTTTGTTTTGTGGGGCTGGGGAATCACACCTGACATGCTAGACAAGTACTCTAATTTTAAATTTATCAGTTTTAGTGTCAATAAGAAGGTGGACAAAGCCGGGTGCAGTAGTGCACTCCTGTAATCCCAACACTTTGGGAGGCTGAGACAGGAGAATTGCAAGTTCAAAGCCAGCCTCACCAACAGCGAGGCGCTAAGCAACTCAGTGAGACCCTGTCTCTACATAAAACACAAAATAGGGCTGGAGATGTGGCTCAGTGGTAATCCCAGCAGCTCAGGAGACGAAGGCAGGAGGATCATGAGTTTAGAGCCTGCCTCAGCAACTTAGAGTGGTCCTAAAGGAACTCAGCAAGACCCTGTCTCTAAATAAAATATTAAAAAGGGCTGGGGAACTTCAATGTTTATAGCAGCTCAGTTCACAATAGCTAAACTGTGGAACCAACCTAGATGCCCTTCAATAGATGAATGGATAAAGAAACTGTGCTATATATATACAATGGAATACTACTTAGCATTAAAAGAGAATAAAATTATGGCATTTGCAGGTAAATGGATGGAGTTGGAAAATATCATGCTAAGTGAAGTCAGCCAATCCCAAAAAATCAAAGGCCAAATGTTCTCCCTGATAAGTGGATGGTGGGGGGAGGCATGGGAAGAATGGAGGAACTTTGGTCAAAGGGGAGGGAGGGGTGGGAAGGGACATGGGGATAGGAAAGATGGTAGAATGAGATGGACATCAATGCCCTAGGTACATGTATGACTGCACATATGGTACGATTCTATATTGTGTAATACCAGAGAAATGAAAAGTTATGCCCCATTTGTGTACAATGAATCAAAATGCATTCTGCTGTCATGTATACCTAGTTAGAATGAGTAAATTTAAAAAAAGGGCTGGGGATGTGGCTCAGTGGTTAAGCACCACTGGGTTCAATCCCTGGTATCAAATAAATAAATAATAAAAAAAGAGTGTAAAGGACATTTGATGACAAAAGTTTGAGAACAACTGATCTAGAAATTAAATCATGTTAATATAGGATGACATATATTACCCATAAAGAATAAAAGCAATAATTGTTCTCCATATTTATTTACATTGTTCCCATCAACTACCAAGGCCAGAACTAAAATCAAAAAAATAAATTAATTATGCAACCAAAGATGTCCATCCAGTCCTTCATTCAAGAAATACTCTGTTGGGGCTGGGGTTGGGACTCAGTGGTAGAGCACCTGCCTTCATGTTTGAGGCACTGGGTTCGATCCTCAGCACCACAAAATAAATAAAGATACTGTGTTCATCTACAACTAAAAAAAATATTTAAAAAAAGAAAAGAAATACTCTGTAAACACCTAATTGATTGCATGCCTTTTACTAAATGCTGGTGAAATAGAGAGGTGGGGATAGAGAGAGAGAGAGGGAGAGAGATGGGGAGAGAAATGGGGGGAAGAGAGAGAAAGAGAGAGAGCGCCCAAGATGTAGCCAGCAAAAATATTTACTGGGACTGAAAGAATCTGACTCGGGGCTAATTTCAGCTGCTTCAGGTCCCATGTCCTCTATATCTATCCCCTGAGATGCCAGAAGGCTGAGGGAAGTAAATGGGGCAGTGACAATAGCCAGTGCCCATTTCTTCTGGGGTTCTGCTTGAAGAATAAGACATGAATTTCTTTTTAAAAAAATTTTTGTAGTTGTAGATGGACAGTATGCCTTTATTTTATTTATTTTTTATGTGGTGCTAAGGATGGAACCCAGTACACAACAGTGCTAGGCAAGCGCTCTGCCACTGAGCTACAG
>CM053399.1:166121743-166151921 GCA_028644305.1 Xerus rutilus
GAGGAGGAGAAACAGAAGGAGAAGGGCTCTGATTACTCATCTCTGTACCCCAAGAGGCTCACAAGTACAACAAAAACAATTGTTGTGAAGCATGGAATCTACACGGTCCCCTCTAGTTCAGATGTTCTAGGATTCTGTATGATAGATCACAAGATGTGATAAAAAAAATTCCAGGATAGTTTCCAAAAAGCCAGCCTAACCCATTTTTCGACATTGTCATCCAACTAAAAAGACGCACCACCCATAGATCTAGGTCATGGGAAATTGCAGGTGCTATAAATGGACTGGCTGTGCTTAAATCTGATTGGATTCTTAGCTGGTATCTCCAGAGAGCCATACTTCCCAGGTGAAGAATATTCATGGGACATTTTAAGGAAAAAGGTAACTTTCAGAATTACTTACCCCCAAACCAAAAGGATCTTCCTGGTGAGTTGCCGTTTTTAATTACTTGTAATGTTTATCCTTCAAAAAATAATTCAGGCAGCCACTTCCTAATCTCTGTAATTAGCGAAAAGATGCTCAAGTTAATCTCTTCTCTAAGCATCTCTTTGCAGTGAAAAGAGATTTACAAGGTAGAGACCTTATTTAGTTAAAAAGATTGCTAAGTGTCATTTTCTCTAACAAAGAAAGGAATAGCTTACAAAATTCCAAGATTATAAGGTTCACATTTCCACCAATGGGGGAAAGTATAACATAATGTCAACTATACATCTATTTTTAAATATTCAAAACAGAATGTATTTAATTATATCATTAAACATTTTTGTTTTATTCATAGTATAGTACTTCTGTTCATTGAAAACCTTCAGAGTTGACTATTTACTTTCAGAGTTCACTGCTTTTGCAAAAAGGAAAATTTCTCCTGTTTTAAATAAGTATAAGGGGAGAGAAAGGGAAGTGCTGGAGAGTGATACTGGATAAATTATATTATATATATTGCGTGTATGAATATGTAACAACAAATCCCATCATTATAATGCACCAGTAAAAAATGTGGACACATTTTTAATTAAATTAAAAAATAAAAAAGTATGAACCACAAAACCTGAGATGGAAGAGCTTTTCAAAATCATCACATATAAATCCTTTGAGACCTGAAGAAAGCAGATACATTATTTGCCCAAAATTATAACCAAGCCGAATGTAGTGGCACATGCCTATAATCCCAGCAACTCAGGCAGCAGCAAGAGGATCAAAAGTTCAAGGCCAGCAACTTAAAGAGATTCTGTCTCAAAATTTAAAAAAATTTAACCCTATATACACATATGACTCTGCACCATGTATAGCCAGAGGAATGAAGTTGTGCTCCATTTGTGTACAATGTGTCAAAATGCATTTTACTGTCATGTACAACTAATTAGAACAAATTTTAAAATTTTAATTAAAAAGGGCTGGGGTATAGCTCTGTGGTAGAGCACCACTGGGTTTAATCCCCAGTACTGCAAAAAAAAATCATAATCAGATAATTTTTGACTTCTTTTGACTTCTAGCCCAGTATGCCCATTATAAAAATCTACACAAAAGAGTTTTATTGCAGTTTAATAATTCTAAGAGTTCAAATACACTCTAAAAAATTGTTTTTAGTACTGGGTACTGAACCCACAGATACTCTACCACTGAGCTACACCACTACCATGTTATATAGGGAGGCAATTTAAAATCTTGAGAATAGGCCAGGAAGGGTGATAGGTCTGTAATTCCAGCTACTTGGGAAGTTGAGGCAGGAGGATTGCAAGTTTGAGGCTGGTCTGAACAACTTAGTAAGACCCTGTCCCGAAAATAAAAAATAAAAAGATCTGGGGATATAGCTCAGTGGTAGAAAACTGGGTTCAATCCCCAGTATAGCAAAAAATAAAATAAAATCTCAAGAACAAAGTATAGGTACTTAGTTAATGTCTATGTTGTTATTCATTATGAACAGACTAAACTAAAAAATGAAAATACTATTAGGTTATTTTCCATTGTTTATATTACAAATATGTAACATACTTGAGAGGAGGTTTTTTGATGGTGCTGGGGATTGAACCCAGGGTCTCATATTCGCTAAGCAAGTGCTTGCTCTACCATTAAGCCACACCCCCAGTCCCAATTTTTTTTCTTTATTATGGTACTGGGGACTGGGCATTGAACCAGGGCCTTCTGCCTGCTAGGTAAGCCCTCTGCCACACAGCTAAACGCCCAGCCTAAGAGGAAGCTTAATGTCTTGTTAACTTTTGTCATCTGTGCGTTGAGCATAGCCTGGGAGAATGGATGCAAGGCAAATTATCTGTTGAATAAATGAATGGCATATGAAAAGAGGCATATGGGTGGGAAGCTTTTAAAGGACCCAATATAATGGCTCTTTTAAAATACCCAGTAAAAACACACTGCTCAACAACACATCCCTGAAGGAACAATCCACCCTGCTTCATTCCAGATTGGAATGGACAGAGGGACTAAATTCCATTATGGCTCTGGATGTCCCTTTTTGTTCCAGGTGAAACTAGGCCTAAATCTGGACCCCAGGACCTATTTCTGCTCCAAATCTGTTTCCAAAGACCTCGAGATACACAGTGACCACTCTAAACAACACGGAGAATTCTTTTTTTAACTCTCTGGTGCAATATTCCTTGATATATATCACTACATATGCAACCGTTATGTTCTACTATGAAACTGGGACCCAGAGACTTATGACTTGATAAAGTTCATAGGGGCAGAGCTGGATGAACTGGACCTTATTTCCTTAGATTTTCCTGGTCCATTGTTCATGCAAATGATAATTTCTTATCCTCCTTCCTCTTCCCAAATCTTTCTCCGCACACATCTAACCCACACTCTGCGAGACCAAGAGATTCTTTTTTCTTTCTTTTTTGGTACTGGGGATTGAACCCAGGGCCTCGTGCATGCTACGCAAGCACTCTCACATATCCCACCCCAAGACCAAGGCATCGAAACCAATGCTCATATAGAAACAAAACGAAAATATGTAGAAGGTGGTCTGAGTCGACCCTCTAATGGTACAGAGAAGGGAAACCGTGGCCCGGAATCACACAGGGAGTCAGGTCTCTCTTTGAGGGCTGCGGACAACGTGTGCAGTTTTTCTTTTCTGGCTTTTCGGACCACAAACACTCCTCTTCCTGTTCCTTACGCGAACTGCAAAAGCTTATTTTTGAAGTGTAGGTGTGGGATTCAGAGTCCCTCAAGAGCGAAGCCTTACGCCACCCAGCCCAACGCTGACACTCAGAAAACCCCTCGCCGCTAGGCCAGGTGGGTGGCTGCGGCCCAGAAAGCGCAAGGCCTCCCACCTCCCGCTGCTCCCCTTTCTCCCACTTTGGGCTCCATACCCACCCGTGGCTGGTCCGGGCGGCGCGGAGGCCCGAGAGGACGCGGATCCGCAGAGCATCCGCAGCCTCCACTGCCTCTCACGCCTCCGCCCGCCCGTAGCAACGAAGGGCGCGTCGCTAAGGTGAGTGTCCTGGTGAAAAGCCTCCGGGCGCGTCTTCCGTGGACTAGGAACCTAGGTTCCGCTCGCTTGCTTTTTCTTACCCCCGCCCCCATATTTTTTATTGGTGCATTATAGTTGTAGATGATGATGGTATTTGTTGGTACCTGTCCGTACATGCACACAGTGTAACAATATAATTTGGCCAGTATCCCTCCTCAGCGTTTCCCCCGCTCTTCCCACCTCCCATGCCTCTATCCTCTTTTCTCTACTAATCTCCTTCTGATTTTCATGAGATCCGTTTCCACCTTTCTTTTCCTCTTTCCTCTGTATTTCTGCCTGTGAAAACATACTTCCTTGACCGTTTGAGTTAAATTTACTTTGCTTAACATAATGGTTTCTAGTTCCATCCATTTTCCTGAAAAATGACATAATTTCATTTTGTTTTCTTTATATAACTGTAGTGGCACCCCCTCCTCCACAGAAAATCTCAATTAAGCTTCTCCACAAATCTATCTGTACCATAATTGATCTTAGGACTATCAGCAAAAGAGTCTTTAACAAAGAGTTCAATGTGGTTGAAGTTCCTATTTCCTGTTGCTCTGTCTTGCTTGATCACTGGCCTAAAAGAGACCAGCACTCCAGGTGCTGAATGCCCCCTTACTAGTTTTTCAAAAACATTTTTGGACTATTCAGTGTAGTAACAATATAGTGATTTTTAAGTTTTTTTTTTAAAAAATGGGAAGTGTGTTTGCAAACGTAAAGTGTGACAAGAAAGATCCTTTAACAAGGCCTCTGGCCATGGGCCTGAGCTTCACAGAGATGTTTACATTTCAGAGATAAGAGAAGATGTTACTAATTGGGCTCCATGGTTATAGCTGGCAGGGGGAGGAAAGAAAGGGGAGAAGCTCTCCCCTTCTCAGGTCCTTGAAGGGTTAGCACCTTGAAGTTGAAGTGTTGAAATGGACATTGAAGTGTTGCCCAGAACAATAAAAAAAAAAAAGTTGCTTTTGTGTGAACTTCTGCAAATTGTGAACTCTGACTCTCTCCCCTTACACATGGGGTATAAAGTTCTGAAACTGCCTGAACTCGAGGTTCAGGAGAATTAATTGATTACAGTGAAAGCTGTACCCTCTGAACCAATTGCAGTCAAATAAACCTGCTTCCTGTTTCTTATCCAGCCTCATCTGTCCCTACAACATAACACTGCCTTGATGAGATCCAGAAAGAGGAATGTGCCCAAGACTGTGTTGCCCAAAGAATCTATATAATCACCCATCTACTTGGGAGGCAGGAGGATCACAAGTCAGAGGACAGCCTCAGCAATTTAGCAAGACCTGGTCTCAAAATAAAACAGAATGGGATGGAGATGTAGCTTGGTGGTAGAGTGCCTGCCCCATGTGCTAGGCTGTGGATTTGATTCCCAGTACTGCAGAAAAGAAACTTATATATTCCAAGGAAAGTAGCACCACTGTAATAACCACGCAGAAAGCTCTTAAAAATATCATTTTAAAAATTATTATTTGCCCAGAAAAAAGTGTTGTCTTGTTTCTTTGGAGTTTTCCCTGATTCCAGCCAAAGATCACTCCTTTCAACACTTCCTCAGCACCCTAACCCACTAGTATTGTCTTTGTTTCATCCAAGTCCTCATGTGCAGTAGGCAAGCACTCTACCATTGAACCGCACTTTGAGCACACTTGCTCACTCATTCTCTTGGGGTTTTGTTCATTTTTATTTGGAGAGGGGGTTTAGCTTGTTTTGTTTTGTTTTTGGTACTGGGGATTAAACACAGGGTCCTCACAATGCTAGGCAAGCACTTAGCTACATCCCTAAGCCTTTTTAAAATTTTATGTTGAGACAGGGTCTCATTAAATTGACCAAGCTGAACTTGAGATCCTCCTGCCTCAGCCTTCTGAGTAGCTGGGATTGTTACTGGCCTAGTGGATAAAATGCCTGACTACAGATCAGCCGAGTATGGGGGCAGCTCCTGCTTGGGTCACCAAAAGTCTTAACAGGTGACGCTAATACAAGCCTGGAGGAATGAGGCTGGGCTAAACTGCTCCCTGCTCCAGAAACATTTGGAGTCAAATATATAGGAAAATAAGTTTTATTCAAAGCCAGTTTTGAAGATAAAAGAAACGTATTGATGGAAATTTCTGTACCATTCACTACCTTAGCCACTAGCCCCATGTATCTGCTCAACACTTTAAATGTACCTAGCGCAACTGAAGAACTGAATTTTAAATTTGATTCATTTTAATTAATTTAACTTTAAATAGCCACATGAGGCTAGTAGCTTTGGGATTGGCAGGGCAGGTCTAGCCCATAGTAGATGCTTATCAAGATTCTTTTTTTATTTTTTAATGGTGCTGGAGATCAAACCTAGGGCCTTGCACATGCTAGGCAAGAACTGTACCACTGAACTATATTCCCAGTCCTTTATTAAGTATTTAAAAAAAAATGAAAGAGCCTGTATAACCAAAAAGAATAAAAAAAAAAAAAAAAAGAATGAAGCCGGGCATGGTGGCGCACGCCTGTAATACCAGCACTTTGGGAGGCTGAGACAGGAGAATCGCGAGTTCAAAGCCAGCCTCAGCAATGGTGAGGTGAGGTACTAAGCAACTCAGTGAGACTCTGTCTCTACATAAAACACAAAATAGGGCTGTGTATGTGGTTCAGTGGTCGAGTGCCCCTGAGTTCAATCCCTGGTACAATTAAAAAAAAAAAAAAGATTGAAAGAGGAAGATAATCATGGAGAGAAAATTAGGATGCAAAATAGAATGCAACAGGTGTAAGCAACATAATTTCATGGATACCCCTCGAGGGCCCCCCACGTCTCATCTCAGACTCAAATTATCAGTGCCTCCAATTCTGCCTTAGAAAAATACAATCCTAGGGCTGGAGATGTAATTCAATGGTAGAGTGCTTACCTAGCATGCACGGGCCTTGGGTTGTACCCCCAGAGCCACACATATGCACACAATATTCACACACACATACTAGGAATATATATACATACACTCAAACACACACAGTGGAATATATATATGTATATATATGCGTGTATATGTATGTGTGTGCGCATATATATACACACATATATGCACATATATGTATATATATACATGAATACATGTTCTTTTTTGAGGGGGAGTACCCAAGATTGAACTCAGGGGCACTCAAACACTGAGCCACATCCCCAGCCCTATTTTGCATTTTATTTAGAGGCAGGGTGTCACTGAGCTGCTTAGGGCTTTCCTTAGTTGCTAAGGCTGGCTTTGAACTTGTGATCCCTTGCCTCAGCCTCCCAAGCCACTGGGATTAAAAGTGTGCCCCACAGTGCCCAGCTAGGATACTGTGTGTATATATGTGTACGTTCAAATGTGTGATGTGAGTGTGTATACACGTTCTTGGCTCTCTAAATGTCCTGGACTTGCCCAGTTTGGTACTGTTCCTCCTATGAAGCAAGCTGGTCCTAAAAGCCCCCTGAAGGCAACATCTGGGCTCATCTGGTTTGGTCTGACCAGAGTAGAAAGGACTCTGTCCTTGAGGGCCTGGACTTCATTACATGGAACCCATGTACTCTTAATTTGTCTGCATTGGCATGCTGCCAAGTCATTTTAACAGTGGCAGTTTAAGCTAGTTTTCTGTGAAAACATCACAGGAGGAAAAGAAGCCACACTGTTGATAGCCTTATTGCTACTCTGGGAAACAGGGCAAACCCCAGTTAAATGACTCCCAACCTGGCCCCTTAGATATTGGACCAGAATGGGCACAGGACCCCACCAAGCAGGCAGGGAGGCTGGGTCTGCCATTGAGGAGCAGACCCGAGGGAGGGGCAGGCAGGGGAAGGATAGTTCTTTCCAAAAGACTTTCTAGATGTTCACTTAAAAACAAAACCTTGGTGGGCTGGGGCTGTAGCTCAGTGGTAGAGCGCTTGTCTCACATGTGTGAGTCACTGGGTTTGATCCTCAGCACCACATAAAAAATAAATAAATAAAGTAAAGATATTAAAAACAAAAACAAAAAAAAAACCCAAAAAACAAAAAAAACCCCAAAACCTTGGACAGGGGGTTAGCTCAGTGGTAGAGAGCTTGCCCAGCATGCTGAAGGCCCTGAGCTCAATCCCCAGGATGACTAAATAAATAAATAAACAAGCAAACAAACAAATAAATACCAAAACCAAATACTGTACACAGGCAAGTGAAAGGTCAGGGTATAAAGTAGGATTATCACAGCAGAGTGGGGAGCTAAGCTCCAAACCTCAGTTCCTGTGTTCCAACGAGAGGAAATTTAAAGTCAGAAAACAAAAGTTGTACAAGAGAATTTTACTATACATGAAAGTAAAGTGAGGCTGAAGCAAACAGCATTTTCTAATCCCAGCAACTTGGGAAGCTAAGGGAGGAGGATCAGCTGCAGCAAATTAGCAAGGCCCTGAGTAACTCAATGAGACCCTGTCTCAAAATAAAATATAACAAAAAGGGGTTGAGTATGTAGCTCAGTGGTTAAGCACCCTTGGGTTCAATACCTGGTACCTCCATTATCCTCCAAAAAATCATTCTTCTGAGAGGGAGAGTTGGTTGTGGCTGAGGAGAGACTGACAAAGGAAATAATGTTGCTTCCGAATTTATTACTGGTGGACCTTTGCCCCAAGAACTGGAGTCCACCTTCCGCACTTTTCACCAATCAGATGTTCAACTTCCTCAGGTTGTCCAATGGGGAGTTTTTGGTCCTAGTTGGTCCTCTCCAACACTGTCACAGTGGCCAGCCTATTCAGGGAAGCTTCATCTGCAAGTCAGTCCTATGTTAATGTGGGTATTGGGGTCAGTGGCTGGCCAGAACTTACCTTAGTGCACCTGCACTACTAAGAAACCTCTCTTCCAAGGTATATGGAGACACCTAGGGCCATGAATCTCAGCTTTACACTGACCTCATTAGCCCTGTCAAGACTTAGTTCCATTAATCCTTCTTTCTTGACATATTTCTTTAATTGTCTCTCTTTGTTTCTATCTGTTCGTTCTCAAGGTTTATGCACTTGGTGTTTTTCTAAGAGTTATTTGATTATCCATTTGCCCTAAAAGTAATTTAAAGGCAAACCTAAAAGTAATTTAAAGAAAACCTGTGACCTTGCCATGCGTTTCACTACTATTACTAAATACTATCTAGCAGGATGTGCACTTAATTCCATTTTTATGAGAATAAATATGCTTCTGCCATAGGGGCTAATAAATGCTTCATCCTAATGTGAAGATCTATAAACATACTTGAAGCAGGGTTTTCACACCACATAAATTTATGAGGATCATTGATGAAAGAGCAGAGTTTTTTAGATTTCAAAACATTTTTTCTATTTTTTAAAAAATTTATTTATTCTAATTAGGTATACATGACAGTAGAATGCATTTTGATTCATTGTACACAAATAGAGCACAACTGTTCATTTCTATGGTTGTACATGATGTAGAGTCGCACCACATGTACAGTGATACATGTACCTAGAGCAATGATGTCCATCTCATTCCACCATCTTTCCTGCCCCTATGTCCCCTCCTCTCCCTGCCCTTTGACAAAATTTCCTCCATTCTTCCCATGCCCCCTCCTCAATTATGGGTCAGCATCCACTTATCAGAGAGAACATTTGGCCTTTGGTTTTTTGGGATTAGCTTACTTCACTTAGCATGATATTCTCTGACTTCATCCATTTACCTGCAAATGCCATAATTTTATTCTCTTTTAATGCTGAGTAATATTCCATTGTGTATATATAGCACAGTTTCTTTATCCATTCATCTATTGAAGGGCATCTGGGTTCCTTCCACAGTTTAGCTATTTTGAATTGAGCTATTATAAACATTTAAGTGGCTGCATCAAAACTAAACCACTATCTCTCATTAGGCACAAAATTCAACTCAAAGTGATCAAGGACCTAGGAATTAGACCAGAGACCCTGCGCCTAATAGAAGAAAAAGTAGGCCCAACCCTTCATCATGTCGGATTAGGTCCCAACTTTCTTAACAAGACTCGTAAAGCAGAAGAAATAAAATCAAGAATCAATAAATGAGATGGATTTAAACTAAAAAGCTTCTTCTCAGCAACAGAAACAATCAATGAGGTAAAGAGAGAGCCTACGTTGTGGGAGGAAATTTTTGCCATATCAACATCAGATAGAGCACTAATCTCCAGGATATATAAAGAACTCAAAAAACTTAACACCAAAAAACCAAGAACCCAATCAATAAATGGACTAAGGAGCTGAAAAGACACTTCTCAGAAGAAGATATACAATTGATCAACAAATATATGAAAAAATGTTCAACATCTCTAGCAATTAGAGAAATACAAATCAAAACTACTTTAAGATTTCATCTCATGCCAGGCAGAATGGCAGTTATCAAGAATACAAACAACAATAAGTGTTGGTGAAGATGTGGGGGAAAGGCACGCTCATACATTGCTGGTGGGACTGCAAACTGGTGCAGCCAATCTGGAAAGCAGTATGGAGATTCCTTAGAAAACTTGGAATGGAATTACCATTTGACCCAGCCATCCCATTCCTCTGTCTATACCCAAAGGACTTAAAAGCTTTTATTTTTTAGTAATAAAAACTTAGGTAAGGCCGGGTGTGGTGGCGCATACCTGTAATCCCAGCAGCTCAGAAGGCTGAGACAGGAGAATCGCAAGTTCAAAGCCAGCCTCAGCAAAACCAAGGCGCTAAGCAACTCAGTGAGACCCTGTCTCTACATAAAACACAAAATAGGGCTGGGGATGTGGCTCAGTGGTTGAATGCCCCTGAGTTCAATTCCCAGTACCCTCCCCCCCCAAAAAAAAAAAAACACGTGGGTAAGGGTCTGGGGTTGTGGCTCAGTGGTAGAGCGGTTGCCTAGCATGTGTGAGGCGCTGGGTTTGATCCTCAGCACCACATATAAATCATAAATAAATAAAAGTATTGCATCCATTTATTTATTTATTTATTTTATTATTTTTTTTAAAGTGTAGATGTACGCAGTATCTTTATTTTATTTATTTATTTTTATGTGGTGCTGAGGATCGAACCCAGTGCCTCACGCATGCAAGGCCAGCGCTCTACCACTAAGCCACAACCCCAGCCCTGCATCCATTTATAACTACAAAAATTTTTTAAAAACTCAAAGAAGGAAGATGTAAGTTGTTTACGTTGCATCTATATTGGCCATAGATAAGAGGCAGAGGATTATACTAAGGATGCAGGGAGAAGTACTTGTGCTTTGACTGTTTGGGGTTCTAAGCAGGATGCTGTGGTGCCTGGAGGGCCATGATGGGATCTGAGTTAAGGATTTGGGGGTTTAAATTGTTTTGTTTTTTCGATGTTAGGGATCAAACCCAGGGGCTCACAAGTGCTAGGCAGGTGTTCTACCACTGAGCTGCACTCCCAGCACAGAGTTAAGGTTTTAACATATTGGCCTATAGTTTGTTAACTGATTAACTTCCCCCATCTCTCCTCCCCTCTAGCCTTTAACCCTTGTAATTTGATTTAGGACATCCTGGAATTTTTCTCTTATCATATAATGATTGGTTTTTTTCATACCTCTTATCAGTAGTGACAATTGTATTACATATCCATCTGTTTTATTGGTACATGGAAGTAGTCTTTGTTCTTCTTGGCTCTTGTATCCCTAGTGTCTTAAGGCCTGGCGCACAGGAAGTGTTCAATAGATCTGTTGAATGCCTAACATGTAACAAAGAGGTCCATTCTTCTCTTTCCCCAGCTCAGGGTGTCCTGTCTATATAAGCCTTAAAAGTTCAACTGTAGTTAAGTGCAGTGGTACACATCTGGAATCCCAGTGGCTTGGGAGGCGAGGCAGGAGGGTCACAAGTTCAAGGCCAGCCTCAGCAATTTAATTTCAAGGCTCTAAGCAACTTAGCCAGACCCCGTCTCAAAATACGAAGTAAAAAGGATTGGGGATATGGCTCAATGGTTAGGTACCCCTTGGTTCAATCCTTGGTACTCCCCCCCCACCAAAAAAATTCAAGTATAGCTGGACACTATGGCACTTGCTTGTAATCCTAGCAACTCAGGAACTTGGGACAGGAAGATCTCAAGTTTGAGGACAGCCTGGGCAACTTGGCAAGACTGTGTCTCAAAATCAAAAATAAAAAAGGGGCTGGGGATGTAGTGCAGTGGTAGAGTACCCCTGGGTTCGATCCCCAGTAAAGAAGAAAAAATAAGTATAGCCCTCCCCATGCCCACCAAGACTCCAGAGAGCCCTGCAGGGCTCTAAGCAGCTTTCAAGCTTTTTTGACCATGACCCTTGAAAGAAGTACATTCCATCCCAGAGCCTGTGTGTGTGTGTGTGTGTGTGTGTGTGTGTGTGAGAGAGAGAGAGAGAGAGAGAGAATACTTATATGCTTTAGCATGAGCATGAGTGACTCCATTTTGGTCTGGTCTGCTCTGTTGGGGCCTAATGTGGGAGCCTAGTCCAAAATAATTGCTTCCCATAAATTTGTTTAATTACATATACATAACTGAAACAGCAGTTTCGTGTTAGGAGCTTGCTCACTCTTTCCTTCCTTCCTTTTCTTTTTTCCTTCTTTCTTTACTTCCTTGACTTGCTACCTAGTAAAGGGTAGCCACTGCTTAGGGCTCTGTTTAGTTCAGAGGGCTTATCTGCATTCATCTTGTGTTGAGGGCTAGAAATGCAGATTCCTGGCTTCACTGGGAGATTTAATGAACGAGAATCTTCCAAGAAAGTTTCCATTTCTCAATATGCTCATCTCCTGTCCCCACTCCCCAGTGATTCTGAAAGCCATAGTCAGGGAATTGATGAGTAGCTTGGGCCTGGTGAGTGTCTTGCTGAGCTTGTTGCATGTTTCAGGAAAGGGCTGATTCTCTAGTTCCAGTTCAGCTCAGCTGATGACAGTTGAACAGATAAACTCTACTTTCTAAAAGTAATCCACTCCCATCTTTGGATTTTTTTTCTTCTTTTTTATTTACCTGGGATTGAACCCAGAGGCACTTAACTACTGAGCCACATTCCTAGCCCTTAAAAAATATATATATACACACACACATATGTGTGTGTATGATTATTTTTTTAAATATCTTTTTAGTTGTAGATGAACACAATATCTTTATTTTATTTATTTATTTGTATGTGGTGCTGAGGATCGAACCTAGTGACTCACGCATGCGAGGCAAGCGCTCTACCACTGAGCCCCAGCCCCAGCCCGTGTGTGTGTGTGTGTGTGTGTGTGTGTGTGTGTGTGTGTGTGTTATTTAGAGACAGAGTCTTGCTGAGTTGCTGAGGGCCTCACTAAGTTGCTGAGGCTGGCTTTGAACTTGCGATCCTCCAGATGCCTCAGCCTCCGGAGCTGCTGGGTCCACTCCCATCTTAGTCCTTTGCATTGGCTCGTCCCTCTGCCTTGAAAGCATGTCTAGTGATTTTGCTGTGGCTTTCTAGACCTGGCCCACCCAAGAAAAAGGACCAGTTTTCCCCAAGGGCCACGCAGCTTCTTCCTCTCCTTGCCTCCCACAGCTTCTTCACACTTACAACAAAATGAAACAGAAAATTCTAACCACAATCTCTAATTACCATGGCCCATTTCCATCCCCACACCCAGAGGCAGTGTTATGAGGTCATCACTCTCCCACTGGGATATGCATTAATCTTTCTCTCTGCTTTCTGTGCCAGGGACCATACCACCTCTGCAAGAACCTCACATAACTTACATTTGGAAACCTCCACAAATATATTTACAGACTCTCATATGTGTGATAAAAACATTAGCCTCTAGTGTGTGTCAAACTCCCAAACTAAGCACTTCACAGATAAGATCACATTTAATTCTTGAAGCAGCTCTCTAAGCTGGATACTACCCTCATCACCCCCATTGTAGAGACCAGGAAACAGACCAGAAGGATCAAGTAACCTAACTAAGGTCCCACAGCTTATAAGTGGTGTAGCTGGGATGGAACCAATGACCTTATATATTACTCTGCTCTCTAGTTACCTGGTGTAAAATTTGTCTATTTGAGGCAACAAAGTGTCCATGCTGGAAGATGACACCTCTCAGAACTGCTCAGCATGATTGCAGGCTGTTAGTTGCCCTTTTATCCTCCAGGGAGTAAAGCTATCTGGCTGCAGAGAGAAGGGTTCTATCTCCCTTGTGGAAGGGACCTCACAGGAGAGGTGTCTGAGCCCCCATCAGCCTCGGGATCTCTTCCAGATTTTACTTCCACCTATGTCTAGGTGTGATGAACTTAAGCGAGCTCTCCACCACTCCAGGCCTGGGCTCTTCCCCTTTTGACTGAGCTGTCTGCTCAGCTCTCTGCCAAGACCCTTTCCGATGGAGTCTGGGCTTGGGGAGCAGTGCTTTCTTCTATGTGGGATGGACTGGACTGGGTCCCCAGCAGAGGACTCAGTCTGGCCTGATACCAGATCTTGGGGCAAAAAGTCGTGAAATAACTCAGGTACATGTTAGCAGTTCTTTCTGAAATAGGCAGGTTTTTCTTTTCTTTTCTTTTTTTGGTACCAGGGATTGAACTCAGGGGCACTCGACCACTGAGCCACATCCCCAGCCCTATTTTGTGTTTTACGTAGAGACAGGGTCTCACTGAATTGCTTAGTGCCTCGCTGTTGCTGGCTTTGAACCCGCTATTCTCCTGTCTCAGCCTCCCAAATTGCTGGGATTACAAGCGTGAGCCACAGCGCCCGGCTAGGTTTTTCTTTTACATGTTTATATGCACATGTATTTTCTTCAAAATAAACATTTGTTACTTTTACTCAGTGCTAATTAAAAAATATTCAAATTGAGAAAATTTGGATGTAAATACTGTACTTTGGAAAAGCTGACTTTAGATGCTTCTCACTGGGCTTCAATATGCAATTTAAAAACTAGTCATCATAGAGCCGGGCGCGGTGGCTCAAACCTGTAATCCCAGCACTTAGGGAGGCTGAGACAGGAGAATCGCGAGTTCAAAGCCAGCCTCAGCCACGGGGAGGTGCTAAGCAACTCGGTGAGACCCTGTCTCTACATAAAACACAAAATAGAGCTGGGGATGTGGTGCAGTGGTCGAGTGCCCCTGAGTTCAATCCCCAGTACCAAAAAAAAAAAAAAAAAGTATTCATCATAGGGGCTGCGGTTGTGGCTCCGTGGTAGAGCACTTGCCTTGCATGTGTGAGGCACTGGGTTCGATTCTCAGCACCACATATAAATAAATAAAATAAAGATCCATTGACAGCTAAAAAAATGTTTAAAAAAAAAGTAGTTATCACAGTAATTTTTCCGTCCTGGTACTGGGGATCAAGTCCAGGGTGCTTCAGCCGTGAGCTACATCTCCAGACCTTTTAATTTTTTTTTGAAAATATTTTTAGTTGTAGATGGCGTGTACCCTTTGTTTATTTAGTTTTTTTTTTTTTATGTGGTGCTGGGGATTGAACCTGTGTCTAAAGTGTGCTAGGCAAGCACTCTACCACTAAGCCATAATCTCAACCCAGACCTTTTAACTTTGAGATAGGGTCTCGCTAAATTGTTGACGCTGGCCTCGCTGGCCTCGGATTTGGCGAACCTCCTACCTCAGCCTCCGGAGTAGATGGGATTAGGGGTGCACCTCACCACACCTAGCCCTGTTTTGAGTTTTAATTCATTGACTCCTCAGTCCGCCTCTATGAGGCGAGTCCTGTCACCCGCATTTTACTAGCGAGGCCTCTGAACAGTTAAGAGCGCTTTGAGCCGGCAGCAGCGTGACACCAGCCTAGTTTTAAACTACTTGTCTAAACTGCCTCTCAAAAAGGGCTGTTGCAAGGATTACCGGATAAGAATGCCTATAAAGCGCTTAGCAAACGCCGGGCACTTAGTATGTGCGCAATAAATTTTCCTACAGTCACGTTACTGTTCGGTATTTTATGTTTGTTGTTTTAAAAACACGCGTACAACACGATTTAACTCGTCAATCAAAACGCCGGCCAAGCGGGCGGAATCCTGGCGGAAGGAGGCGGAACCGGGCGCGCGGTCCTCCTGGGCGGGGCCGGGGCGGGGTCTGGGAGGCCCCGCCCAGCAGCACCTGCGACAGGTGGAGCGCGCGGCGTGCGGTGCTCGGCCATGTCTGCGGAGGGCGCCGGGCCGGGACCTGGGCTCGGGCCGGGGTCCGAGCCCGGCCCGCTCTGCCCTGAGCACGGCCAGGATCTCAGCTGGTTCTGCGGCTCCGAGCGGCGGCCCGTGTGCGCCGCCTGCGCCGGGGTGGGCGGCCGCTGCCAGGGGCACCGCATCCGCCCAGCCGAGAAGCGCGCCGAGGAGCTGCGGGTGAGCGAGTGTGGGCCCCGGGCCCCGGAAGGCGGGGGACTCCGGGCCGAGGCGGCCGGCAGGGCCAGACAGGCAGGCACCAGGCTGCCTGGGTCGGGCTCCTGAGTGGCTTGGCCTGTAGACCAAGGCGGTTGAAGGTGTGGCTTCTAGAGTCGTGTTGATCCGAGTTCGAATCCCACCCTCTTCCGTGCTCCTTGTGGGTCACAAAACTCCCTGAGCCTCAGTGTCGGGCAATAGTAATAACAGTAGCATGTGTTTATTGTAGCTGACGTTTGATAAAATCGGGTCCCTCCTCACCCCTGGACTCAGACCCACACCCCCACTCTTCTGGTTTCCTGGTGAGGCGCTCTTTTTCCCTTCCAGCATTGGCCTTGACTGTACTCAAACTGGTTTCATCTGGATAAGGAGGGAGGGGGCGGGGAAGACAAAAGGAGGTTCACTTTCACCTGAGGTTTCTTCTCACCTCCACTTTTAGCTTGATTCCAGGCCGGTCACCTGCCACCCCTTGGCTGAGCTACTGAGATTGGAGAGTCAAGTCACCTTGGTGCTTCCTCCCTCCTTCCACCCTAGCTGTGGCCCCTGGGGATTTCCTTGCAATTTGAGTCTCCCAACCCCACCCTGGGGTTCAGGCCTGCTGTGCACTTTGCGTGCTCTCCCTTGGGGCTTCACCTACTTAGAGTGGACTGTAATAAACATACCTTAGGGGGTGCTGGGGCCAGCAGGGGTTCAGTTATTCAGTGACATCCCAAAGCTCCTGATGGGTCTTACCTGTCAACCATAGTGATGATGAAAATAAACTTGGATAATATGATATAATCAACTTGCATAAGAATAGGAACTTCTCAAATTACAAAACACTTAAAACACTGTCATCTCATTCCATCCAGATCAAGTCTTTGAAGTGGCAGTGCTACTCACATTTTATAGGTGAGGAAACTGAGGCTTAGAGCAGGGCAGTAGTCCTCCAAGGTTCCCAATTGGGGGGACTTGGGGCAGGGCATTCACAAGTCCGCAAGAGAAAGCCACCTCTTTGCTTGAGGGGTTAGAGGGAGGAAGTGATGCTAATGAGACTGAGAATTTCATGAAAACCTTAAAAAGTAGCCTTGGCTGCATCTGAGTGGTGAAAGTGGTTAAGGCTGGGGCAGAGTGTCAGACCTGGTGCTATTTTGGAATGTACTCTGCCTCAGGGCACCTTACCTGACTCTACTCTCCCCAACCTCTGGCATTCACCCTCTTTGCCTGAAGGGAGATGGACCTTGCCCTTGGCCCCTTCCAGTTTGGAGCAGACAATGTCTTGAGCACAATATCCCCCTATCTCTCCAGCAAAGAAATTTCACACCAAGGCAAGACTGTTACTGAACTGGACCAAAACAGCACCAGTTTAACTGCTGTCTTACCTGCTGGATTCCTGCCATGTTGCTTTCAAAAGCTGGTCTCAGTTCTCCCAGCCCTGTGGTGCGCGCTGATCACAGCTTCCTTCAAGTCAATTCAGTTTTAGGACTTTGCATTTGGACCTGTGAATTGCCAGGCTAATTTCTACTTGTGGAAGGAAAGATTTACGAGGGCTTCCTGGAAGAGATAACTGAGTTGCTTTTCAGTAGATAGAATGAGGCAAAACTCTTGGGGGACATCGTGGAGGGCCTGCTGCCTGGGAGGGCTCCAGCTGTTATCTGGAGAGACGGAGTGGAAAAGCAAGGGCCTCACCATGTTGTTTGGAGTGGGTCACTTCTCTGTGGGCCTCACTTGTCTCATTTCTAAAACTCTTCCCTGTCCCCATAGTTGATGCTAGTAGCTTTAGGAGCTGTGAATTGCCAGCCCTCTTGTGGTCAAGGTAGTGGGTGTTCATTCATTCCACAAATATTTATTTAGGCCCCTTTTGTGCAGGAACTCCCTTCTAGGGAGTTCAGAGTCATGGTGCTTATATTCCAGTGGTGGGAACATAAGCAGTAAAAGTAAACACATAGGGGCTGGGATTGTAGCTCAGCGGTAGAGCGCTTGCCTCGCATGCGTGAGGCCCTGGGTTCGATCCTCAGCACCACATACAAAGCAGTGAAATAAAGACATTGTGTTCATCAACAACTAAAAAAAAAAAAAATTAAAAAAAAAAAAGTAAACACATAGTATACAATTAGAGTTACAAGTGCAAGAGAGAAAAATAAAGCAAAGAGAAGATCGAGGGAGGGGGAGTGTCAGGGAAGGCACTCGAGTGATATCTGGATGGAGTAAAGGAGACACACACATGGAGACTACTGAAGAAAGAAGGAAGGTGCAAAGGCACTGAGGTCAGGACAAGTTTGGTGTCCTTAAGAAACAAAGAAGGCCATTATGGAGATTGGTAGAAGGTGACATTGAAGACATAGCCAGAATCATGTCAGGTAGGCCCTTGTTAACTAAGGTAAAAAGATTGGTCTCACCAGGAATATACTGGAAAGCCATTGGAGGGTTTTGAGTAGGGTATGGCTTTATCTGGCTTCCTTACAAAAGGTGGCTGATGGGGAGGGTAGAAGTTGAGAGTGGAATCCTGCTTGGAGTCTCTAACAGAGTTCCTGTGAGAGATGATGGTCATCAGGGTAGAATAACAGAGGTGGAGGTGACCACAAGTAGTCAGAAGACAGACTTTGGAGAGAGGTCTGATTAGACTCTCATGATGTAGACATGGGGTCAGAGAAACTCCTGGTTTTTAAGGTGTGGGTCACAGATTGATAACTGATGGTGCTGTTTTATGAATGGAGATAACTTGGGGGAAAGTGGTTTGAAAAACCATGTTCTCCTCAGGAGCAAGTGTGGAGAGTCAGCTGGGTATGAAGGAAGATTGAGCGTGTATGGGAGGAAGTGATTATAATAGATCATGGTATGTGGAGATAAAGAAGGCAGCGAAGGCTACAAAAGGGATGATGGGCAACAAAACTTGGTAAGATTAGAGTACTGGTAACCCCGGCTGAGCTTGGATTCTAGAGTTAGTGAGCTAGAAGAATAGGACATGGTGGGCAGGATGTGGCATCCTTCACATGAAGATTCTGGAGACAGTATCATTTTTTTTTTTAATATTTTTTTAGTTGTTGATGGATCTTTATTTTATTCATTTATTGTTTGTATGTGGTGCTGAGGATCGAACCTAGTGCTTCACGCATGCTAGGCAAGCGCTCTACCACTGAGCTACAGCCCCAGCCCAACAGTATCATTTTTGATAATGATGGCATTGTAGGTGTGACCATGGGGGTGGGTGGCTGAGGTAGGGTAAAAGGGGGAAATCCTTGAAATGAATGAATGGCTCATATGCATGACTGAAGACATTATGGGGGTTGTTTGTGTTGCAGAACAAGATCGTAGACCAGTGTGAAAGGCTGCAGTTACAGAGTGCTGGCATCTCCAAGTACATGGCTGAGGTCCTGCCAAAGAAGAACCAGAGAGCAGTGGTAATTCTTCTGGTTTCTCTCTATGCCCCCTCCCCAGGATAAGACCCTAACCTTAGGAACTTGGACAAGTCTAGGATCCCTTCCCAACCTCACAGACTCATTGTGGTACTAGGAAAGCCAGGAAGGATGTCCAGGAAGGATGGTTTCCCATTTCTCTGAGACTCAATTTTGCTATCTGGACAGAGTAAGCTTGTCTCTAGTACCACACTGGGTACAAAGACTGCTAGAAAATTATTTTTGGGGGGTGTCTTGAGGTAGAGGATCCAGAAGGATAGCATTCCTTTTCTTTTTCCCTTCCCCCTCCACCTCCTGCTCCTCCTCCTTCTTTAATCAAGCAGTGCTCTATTACTTAGTTATATCCCCAGTCCTTTTTATTTTTTATTCTGAGATAGGGTCTTGCTAAGTTTTCAAGCCTGGCTTTGAACTTGTAATTCTCTTGTCTCAGCATTCCAAGTTGCTGGGATTCCAGGCATGTGCCACCTTGCCTGGCAAGAGTAGCATTCTCTCACTATCTCATTATTTTGTACTCAATCCCAGACTTATAAAATTATTTAGGGACTTTTACATTGAATATTCCTTATGATAATCTTATGCAGCAGATGGCAGTAACATCCCTGTTTATAGGTGGGGAAATGGGTCCTATGGAGGTTAATTGATTTGCCTAAGGCCACACTGCCTCATGAGTGAGTCAGTTCTATGGCCTGGACCTTCAGAGGCCCAGAACATTGCTGCTTTTCCTACATCCCACTCTTGATCCTTTCCTCAGTGGACTTACTGCCACTGCTACGTCTTCACTCTCAAGTATGCCCTTCAGGGTAGGGGCTATGATTTTGTTTCTGCACATATTCTCCTTCCTTCCCCCATAATACTTGGAGCAGGCTTGGCACTGCCCTAATCAAGGTTCTTTTAACTGCATGAAACAGAACCCAGTTGAACTAGCATAAGCAAAACAGAATTTTCTGGCAGGATATATGGATCTCTCAAGCTTAAACAGAACTAGAACCAAGAACCAAAAACTGCTAGGAGTACAGGCAGCTACTCTGTTCATCTTTGCTTCAGTTAGCGTGATGATCTCCATGTCTTAATCCCCTCACCTACCCCCTCTTCCTTCTCCTCATCCTTTTTATTTTCTTGTCTTATTGCACTGGCTATGATCTCAGTATAGTGTTGACTGAAAGCTACTATAGCAGATCCTAACTTTAAGGGTGAAACTTGCAACATTTTATCATTTATTTATTTAACAAATCCTTTTTGAGTACTAACCATGTGCCAGACACTGTTATCCTATGTGCTAGGCATTCCATAGTGAACAAACCATATGAACGTCCCTGTTTTCATGAAGCCTGCATTCTTGTGAGAAGGGACAATAACAAATAAAAATATATTGTGTCAGAAGGTAATACCTGATAAAGGGAAATGTAAAACAGGAAGGGGAATAAGATGTGTTCAGGAGAGGAGTTGCAATTCCATGTGCTGTGATCATAAATGACCTCATTAAGAAGGATGCACAAAAACCTAGGAGGTAGGGAAACAGACCACACATCTGAGGGAAGAGTGCTCAGGAAAGAGTGCAAGTATAGAAGCCCTTGGTGGGATGTACATGGCATGTTGGAGGAGCTGCAAGGAGGCCTGGGAGGCAGTAGGAGATGAGATCAGAAGGGCAGCGGGAGAGGAGAGCTGGATTGTTTCCTCATGGGCCATGCAGGGACTTTGCCTTTCATTGTGGGTACAATGGGAAGCCATAGGAAAATTTTGAGAGTAAGATGCTATGATTTAAGATTTAAAAAGAACACTTTGGCTGCTATGTTGAGAAGTGACTGTAGGCAGCAAAAGTAAAAGCAGGGAGACCAATTAAGAAACAGTTATAATCGTCCAGGTGGAAGATGGAGTGGTTCATACCCAAGCAGATTCACTTAGCCACTCTTTTCTCCCTACTGAGCAAATTGTGGAGCCTCTGTCAAACAGGGATGGCTATTTCCTGCACTGTACAAAACAGGTCTTCAGCGACAGGATACAGGAAAGTGGCTGGGTGTCCCTGGCTCTCTGACACTAAAGCAGTTCTGTTTTCTGGCAAGAGTACAAGCGCAGGTGCTTGATGCAACAGATGCCTTTGGGGAGGATTGGTTACGAGGTGGCATCTGGTGTTAGAGAATAGAATGGGCCTGAGAGTCAAGAGAATTGGCTCCTGGTCCCCCTTCTGCCACCCATTTGCCATGTGAATGCTACCAAGAGATTGACTGTCAGGAAAAATTTCCTATTCAGTCATCCAGTCAATATTTGGGTACCTATTGCATGCCAGACACTGTGCCAGGAGTTAGAAGACGACACTCATTAATTTCTTTGGCTGAGAGTTTCTTTCAGGCCTGCTCTGTGGCAGATGAAAACTATTAAGAGCCAGGCACGGTGGTGCATGCCTGTAATCTCAGTGGCTTGGGAGGCTGAGGCAGGAGGATTGTGAGTTCAAAGCCAGCCTCAGCAAAAAGTGAGGTGCTAAGTAACTCAGTGAGACCCTGTCTCTAAATAAAATACAAAATAGGGCTGGGGATGTGGCACAGTGGTTGAGTGCCCCTGGGTTCATTCCCCAGTACTACCTCCCCCCAAAAAAGAAAAAAAAAAACCCACCTATTAGGAACTAATTAGAACAGCCTTAAGAAGTAATGGTTTTTGTCCTACATAGTGAAATATCAACTAGGCCACTGTTGGTGTGATCCTAGGTATGACTTTTTAGGCCCTTCTGCTCTGCAGTTTTTGTAATTCTCTGACCTTGGTCCCTTAGCTTTGCTCTTCCCAACTGTGACAATAAGCAGGTGGGTCCAGTTGATGTCCACCTCCTGCCCAGTTCCTCCATTCTGTGATCATGGCCTCATGAGGTATAGCCTGTCATCTGAATCTCAATTTCTTCCCCCTAAACCATATTTTGGAAGTGTAAGTTTGGGATGTGAAGTAAATAGCTTAAACATCGTTTTTCCCCTTGGTATGTCCGTTGTGGACATTGCTAGTCCATCTCAATACTCCTTCCTTCTGAGCCCACACCCTCCTAATCCAGACTGAGACTTTGCTAGGACCTGACTCCTTATTTTATTCCTTGTCAGAGCATGGCCAGTTCAGCAAGGGAACTGGTTATCCAGCGGTTGAGTCTGGTGAGGAGTCTGTGCGAGAGTGAGGAACAGCGGTTACTGGAACAGGTGCATGGTGAAGAGGAGCGGGCCCACCAGAGCATCCTGACCCAGCGGGTACACTGGGCAGAGGCTCTGCAGAAGCTGGACACCATCCGCACCAGCCTAGTGGACATGCTCACCCATCTGGATGACCTCCAGCTGATTGTAAGTCAGGCAAGGGTGCAGGCCAGATGCCCCACAGTTTGAAAACATTGGAAATGTATTGGTAGGAGGTGGGTGGCAGTGAGGATTTGAAGCAGGGCTGAGTGACAAAGATTACTTGCTTGGCTAAATTTTCGTCTGGCTTCTGAATGTTCTCCTAGGCCCATCTGTGTACTTTTTTGTGAAATCTACTTTTTAGCAAAAGAAGCCTGTTAAGTCAGTTTTTGATTTCTGACCATTCTCAATACCTGATTGGGCTCCTCATCCTCCATCATCTTCAGGTGATGTCTGATCATCCTGCCTTATCTTCAGCAAGAGTCCCATTAAGTTGATTTAGCCAAAATTGCCCCTATCCCTGATATTTCCTCTTGGTAATTCTCCATTTACTGACTTCCAAGATGTTCCTGGGAGCCGGGCACGGTGGCTCACGCCTGTAATCCCAGCACTTAGGGAGGCTGAGACAGGAGAATCGCGAGTTCAAAGCCAGTCTCAGCAACAGCGAGACGCTAAGCAACTCAGTAAGACCCTCTACATAAAACACAAAATAGGGCTGGGGATGTGGCTCAGTGGTCGAGTGCCCCTGAGTTCAATCCCCAGTACCAAAAAAAAAAAAAAAAAAAGATGTTCCTGGGCTACGAATTTCCACCTGCCCATGTTGAATTCAGAGTTGAGTCCAGTCTCCTCCTGGTCACAATGGTTCCTATACCTATCTCCATGTTCCTGAATAAGGTCTTCCATACTGTGCTTCAATAAGTACCATTGAATATTTTCTTCTTTTAACATGAGGCCAGGAAATCAAATTATAAGAGGGTTTGGGACATCTGGTAGTAATATTCTTTCAATAAGAAGCAAATGCTTGGGCTGGGGTTGTGGCTCAGTGGTAGAGCGCTTGCCTCGCACGCATGACGCACTGGGTTCGATTCTTAGCACCACATACAAAATACATAAATAAATAAAATAAAAGTTTAAAAAAATCTTATTAAAAAAAAAAGAAGCAAATGCTTACTACTTGCCTGTTTCATGCTAAGCATGCCCCTGTGGGGCAGAGTTACAGGATACAGCTCGCAGCGGCTCCCAGCCTTATGAAGGAATTGAATATATAAACGGAGAATTGGGATGTTAAAGGATATGCGATCACTCAGAGCTGGGGATCCCACGATCCAGGCTGGGGAAAGGAAAGGGTCAGGGAGGCTTCCTGGATGAAGTAATGTACAAGTGATAAGAGTAGCCATGGTAAAGGAAGCGGGAGGGTGGAGAGTCCAGGAGTGTGCAGAGGGCACACTGCACTTCAGGGGGCTGACAAAGGTTCCAATGTGAAAACACAGCTCATCTGTAATCCTGCCAGAAATTACCATGATTGCTATTTGGTATATAGTCTTTCAGAGCATTGTGGAGATGTACAGATGCCTGCAGTTTTGAGGGAACAGTGTGACATCAGAGGAAAAGGCCAAGCAGAGGAAGGAGAATGTGGAACAATTGGGCCCTCCCACTACATTTTCAGTAGTGCCGTTTCCATGACTGCCCTGCATTGTGCTTTCACCAAGTCACCCAGCTGCCTTTCACAGAGCACATTCTGTCCCAGGCACTGGGACAATCACAGTAGTGGATCCAGAGAGTCTCAGCCATCCAGGAGCTGACAGTCTTCATGGGGGATGTTGGCAAATGGGTGACAGTTCTGAAGTGGAGTTGAGGGAAACCCAGGATACCATGGGGTAGGAGCAATAGAGTGATTCATCCTGTGCATGTGTCATGGGGGTGCGTGGAGGAAGAGCAACCCGTGCAACTTGGTTCTGGCCTTATGGGAAGGAATAGGAGCTTTTGTTCTGGAGTCTACATCTACATGGAACCCTCTCTACAGTTAAGTATGTTCAAGTTTTGACTGCCTGCTGGGTACCAAGCATGACATTGTTTTCTTTCTTTGCAGCAAAAGGAGCAGGAGATTTTCGAGAGGTGAGTGTGGCCCATGATTTGCTTGGGTAGTCACAGACCTCCTAGGCCTCTCCCCAGTCTCTGCTCTTTGGAGAAAGCACTGGTCATGCGACTGAGTGACATCCCTGGATAGCTTGATGGTCTTCCTACCCCTGGCCTAGGCAGCTGCTTTAGACCCTCATGGAAGAGCACTGAAGCAGATGCTTATTAACTAGCGTCTTGCCATGACCTCTTTTTGTTTGCTTGTTTGTTTTGATTTGGTTTTTTTTATAGTAGAGGATTGAACTGGGGCCTATATGCTAGGCAAGTGCTCAGTCACTGAGCTACCTCCCCAGGCCTTTGCCATGGGCTTTTAAAAACTTTGTTTTTGCAGTGTGAAACCCAGCACCTCTTCCATGCTAGGCAAGTGCTGGGCCTCACCTTCAGTCTACCATGAACTTTTTGTTTTTTTGTTTTTGGTACTGGGGATTGAATCCAGAGGCCTTAACCACGGAGCAACATCCCCAGCCCTTTCTTTTTTTTTACATTTTATTTAGAGATAGAGTCTTGCTGAATTGCTTAGGGCCTCACTAAATTGCTGAGGCTGGCTTTGAACTTGCAATCCTCCTGCCTCAGCCTCCCAAACCACTGACTATGGGCATTTAAAAACATTATCCTGGGGGCTGGGGTTGTGGCTCAGTGGTAGAGCGCTTGCCTAGCATGTGTGAGGCACTGGGTTCGATTCTCAGCACCACATATAAATAAAATAAAGATCTATCAACAACTACAAAAAATATTAAAAAAAAAACATTATCCTGTTTCAAAATGTCATTATGGATAGTTTTAGCATTCATTGATAATTCCTGTCTGAATTATTTATTTTCTTGTTTGTTCATTCACTTATTTAGTGTCAGTACAGACTTATGGATTCTTATTTTATTCAATGCATTGTGGTCTTTTATGGCCATTATTAATGTTGATGTTCAAGATACCCCACAATTGGCCAATTGGAGTCCCTTCAAGCTGGATCCTGTGTCTTTTTTAAACAATTCCTATCATTCTTTGAGCACTGTCTTGTTCTCTGGCACAGGAAGCTATCCCAAGCTCAACTTTGTTCTTTTCCTGCCTGGGCCCTGGAATCAGTTATTTCTCTGGGGCTTGGTTCTGTAAGTAGAGAGTACTATCTAGAAGCCAGTGTCTGGAGATTTAGGGTAGTCACTGCTCCTGATGTGTCATTGCTTCCAGGCCTTCTCAGTGGGCAGTAGTCAGAGCTGGGTGCGTGTGTGCGTAGCTTTTTTTTTTTTTTTGGCACGAAGGATTAAACCAGGGGCACTTCACCACTGAGCCACATCCCCAGCCCTTTTTTATATTTTATTTTGAGACAAGGTCTTGCTAAGTTCCTTTGGACTTTGATAAATTGCTGAGGCTGGCTTTGAACTTGTGATTCTCCTGCCTCAGCCTCCTGAGCCACTGGGATTATAGGCGTGTGCCACCACGCCTGGCTGTATGAAACTTTTTTATGCAGGAGTTTGTATCACAACTCCCAATTCTAACCTAACACCACCACAGCATTTTTCCATTGCCAGTGTTGTTCTATTTTTGCATGGAGGCAAGACTTGAATCCTGCTCCACTTTTTAGCTGAGTGCCTTTCACCTATCAAGTAGGATAACCATAACCTCCCAGGCTATATCAAAGGTTAAGTGTGATTCTGTGTAGAAAATAATAAGCCCAGAGCCCAGCACCTGAATAAATGGTAGTTCTCCCTATGAAACAGCTTACGTTCCTGAATTACCTCTCAATGACCAATGGTCCCTTCTTGTGTTACTGGGGCGTTTGCATTTTACAGTCAGGTACAAACCAAGGGAAACATTACTGCTGTGGTAGGTTTTTGAGGAGGATAGATTCTTTCTGGATAGGATGTTGAAGTGGAAATACCACACAGTGGTTTCAGTGGCCCAAATCCTAGTCTCAGCTCTGCTACTAACTTATTGAAGGACACTCATGAATCTCTTCACCACAGAGCACACCACCTCCAATATCTTTTTCTTTTAATTTTTTTTTAGTTATAGATGGACACAATATCTTTATTTATTTTTATGTGGTGCTGAGGATTGAACCCAGTGTCTCACACATGTGAGGCATGTGCTCTACCACTGAGCTCCAGCTCCAGCCCACCACCTCCAATTTCTATATTACCATTGTGTGTGTACCTCCCTATGAATTGTGCATGTGCTTTGCTGGAAGCAAGCCTCCTGGGAGGCATAGAGGAAGTGCCCATCTCCCCCTGTTTTTTTTTTTGGTTACCAGGGATTGAACTTAGGGGTACTCAACCACTGAGCCACACCCCCAGCCCTATTTTGTGTTTTATTGAGAGACAAGGTCTCACTGAGTTGCTTAGCGCCATTGCTGAGGTTGGCTTTGAACTTGAGATCTTCCTGCCTCAGCCTCCCAAGCCACTGTGATCACAGCCATCCCTTTTGGCTTAAGCCCCCTTTAGTGACCCCTGTATGGAATTGGCTGCCAAATCTTATTTATTTATTTATTTTTTTCTTGTACAGGGGATTGAACCCAGGAGCACTAAACCACTGAGCCACATCCCCAGCCCTTTTTCTTTCTTTATTTAGAGACAGGGTCTCACTAGGTTGCTTACAGCCTCGCTAAGTTACTGAGGCTGGCTTTGAACCTGTGGTCCTCTGGCCTCAGCCTCCTGAGTCCCAGGTCACTGGGATTACAGCCGTGCTCCACCACACCTCGCCGGCTGCCAATCTTTTTTTTTTTGGTACTGGGGATTGAACTCAGGAGTACTCGACCACTGAGCCATATCCCCAGCCCTATTTTGTGTTTTATGTAGAGACAGGGTCTCACTGAGTTGCTTAGCGCCTCGCCATTGCTGAGGCTGGCTTTGAACTTGCGATTCTCCTGTCTCAGCCTCCCTAAGTGTACAGGCTTGAGCCACCGTACCCGGCCGGCTGCCAATCTTGATGTCACTGTGGTAGGAGGATTTTACTTCAGTCTTCCTGCACTCACCCTGTAATGATCCAGGTACATTTCCAGAAGCTTTCTGAATCTCTCTCTCTTTTTTTTCCCCTGCATAAGGAGCGAGGAAGCAGAGGGCATTTTGGATCCCCAGGAATCAGAAAAATTAAACTTTAATGAGAAGTGCACTTGGAGTCCACTACTGACCCAGCTCTGGGCGACGGCGGTTCTTGGGTCTCTCTCAGGTTAGAAGCTGCCAGAGCCTTCAGGAGCAACTGGGCTTACTGTCTGTCTGTCTGTCTGGGGTTTGCTGGTGGGTCACACTGGGCACTAGAGATTCTGGGACGATAGCTTAGGCCACCTGTAGTGCCTGAAGTCGGCTGCTCAGTGGGGCTGTGGCTCTGGACAGGGCTGAGCAGCTGGGCCAAGTCTTTCTCATTGCTAGACCGATCTCCTCTGTGGTTGGGTCTAGGATTAATTTTGTTCCTGTAAAGCACATCCTCCTCATCTTCTGCTCTTCTAGGGCAGCTCATTATGATTTATTGGAAACCTCAGCTTTTTCTTTAAGAAAATATAACTGATGGCCAACTGGAGGGCATCTGGACCAGGGATGATGCTGACTGGCTTTGCCTCATTCATGTACCTTCCAGAGACTCAGGCTGACTCTGGGCCCAGCTCTGTGCCGCATGCTGGGGCCACACAGGTGAACATGAGCCTGTCTTCTACCTCCAGGGATTCCCACTTAGCTTTTTCCTTCAAAGCGGGCTCCTCCTGGCCTGGATAGAAGCTTCCATACTCCAGTGGTAGTTTTTGCACAAATCATGGAAAGGTTACGTTAGTAGATTGACTTTTTTTTTTTTCTCTTTCTATTTTAACTCTCCCCTTGCATATTATCCTTAAACTTTTGATCTAAGCTATACCTTATCTACACTAGGTTCTGGTGTCAGGTGGCACCTGATTTTTCAGCAGCCCCGTTAACTTTTGGAAACTGCATGTCTTATACTTCCTAGCTTCAGGGCCTTTGTCTCCAAGGTAAGCCCTATCTGGAAGACACAGACATGACCAGCTAGCAATCAGTATGACTAGTGCCGAGTGCAGGAACAAAATGCCAGTCTTTATTTGACCCTGCCTCCCACTTAGAATGGAACCCTGAGCAGCTACTTTCTCTCTCTGCCTCATTTCTGTCAGAATTTACAGTTGAACATCTTGGATTGATAATAACTACTATTATCATGGGCACAGTTTATTGAGCATTTACATATTAGGCACTTTACATATATATATTTTTTTCACTTAATTTTCATGACCACCCTGTGATGTTCTATTTGATAGCTATTTTACAGATAAGGAAACTGAGGCTCAGAGAGAGTAAATGACTTGTCTGAGTCTCAATGCCAGTCAGTGATGAGGAAGCCCTTTACTACCTTATGGATCAGGTTGGGGCTTTGTGGGAGGGGCTTGAATGACAGAATTCTTTCTGGCAGGCATGGAGGAAGTCTGCATTGACGAGAAGACTGTCAGCCCCTCTCTGCAATTGTCAGATGATCGAAGGACGCTGACCTTCAGTGCCAAGAAGTCCAAGGCCTGTGCAGATGGCCCAGAGCGCTTTGACCACTGGCCCAATGCCCTGGCTGCCACCTCCTTCCAGGAGGGGCTCCATGCCTGGATGGTGAATGTCCAGAAGAGTTGTGCCTATAAAGTGGGTGTGGCCTCAAGCCAGCTGCCCCGCAAAGGTTCTGGTAGTGACTGCCGCCTGGGCCACAATGCCTACTCCTGGGTCTTCTCCCGCTACGATCAGGAGTTCCGCTTCTCACACAATGGGCAGCACGAGCCCCTGGGGCTGCTGCAGTGCCCCGCGCAGCTGGGCGTGCTGCTGGACCTGCAGGCACAGGAGCTGCTCTTCTTCGAGCCGGCCTCGGGCACTGTGTTCTACTCCCACCGCACAGTCTTCCCTCGACCCCTCTGCCCGGTCTTTGCTGTGGCCCACCAAACCATTTCCATCATCCACTGACCTTGGACCACAGGGAGGCCAGCTCTACCTCCCCGCCACCTTCTCAGGCCCCACCGTATATCTGCTAGATGTCCTTTCCACAAAAGGTGTGGGGTCTCTGAGGGAAGCAGGGTCCATGCCCAGTGGGCAGCTTTAGGAGCAGTAGATATTGTTTCAGACCTGAACACATCCTTTAAATCCTGGGCATCTGTGGAGAATCTGCAGCTCTGGGACTTCGTCTCCCAAACCTACCATGCATCTGCCCCTGTGGCGCCTCCTTCCCCACTATGTCTCTGGCAACCAGCATGGTATCTGGTGCATCGTGAGGGAGCAATGATTATATGGTGAGTGAGTAGATGGATGGACAGGTTACTGGGCAGCTGTGCTTTCTGTAGAAGCACTTCAGCCCCCTCCCCTCCAGCTGTCCACATGTGGAAGGGATTCTCTGCAGAGAAGCCTATGGCTGAAGACTCTCTCCTCTTAGTTCAGTACTTCTCAATCTTTTTCATGACTTTGCACAATGAGAAAGTATTTTTGTAGCACACAAAGACCACCTGGAAGGGATTTAGATCTTCTGTGAGGCTGCTCCTGGGCAGAAGAGTCTGGCCTGGGAATGCCCAGGTCCTTCCCTGGCACACAGAAAACTGAAGGATCCTATCTCCAGGAAACCTAACGGCAGCACAGCCATGGGCATCTGCCCCAGACGCAGAAGCTGAGCACCAGCTTGTGCCCACCCATGATAATGGGAATAAATGTTCCCCTTGCTGTGACTGATGAATGCCCTTCTGACTTTAAAGTGAAGGTCTAGGTTAAGAGTCTCACATCAAAAGAGCTGAAAGGAAGAGGACTGTGGACTGACCTTAG
>CM053399.1:166152421-166228866 GCA_028644305.1 Xerus rutilus
ACTGAGTTGCAGTTTGCCTCTCTGGATCTTCTACCTCCTGGGTCTGCTTCTGCCTCCAAGCACTTCCACCTGAAAAATGTCTCCCTCCATCATCCCCTTCCTCTCCCCAGCATGCCTCTTACCTGGCCACTCCTGGGAGGCTGGCGATAGGCTGTACATCATCAGGAACATCCCTGTAAGAGCAGGGGGTGGGCTATGGATTGGTGGCTGTGGGAAGGGCAGGTGGTGGCAGGGTGACTGGGAGGGATGGTTGGGAAGCTGGGAAGGAATGTGGGAATGGAGATGGAGGGAGGGGGATGGGGTCCAGTGTCTGGCTCCCCTGGCCTGAAATAATAATAGGAACAAGAGTAACAGTGACAATAAAAGCAACTGTACTAAAAGAACAGTAATGACAGGAAGAAGTCAAGTGATTAAGAATGTGGACTCTGATGTCAGAAGGACTCTGCTTCCTATTGCAGCCACTTCTGATTGGGTGATCTTGGCCAAATTATATCATCTCTTTGAACCTCAGGTCCTTCATCCAGAGCCTGGATGGGATCAATTCCTTCATTCAACAGAAATTTACTGAGCACCTATTATATGCCTGGTAATAGTCTAGGTGCTGATGATACAACAGTGAACAAAACAGGTAAAAATCCCTGCTGTCATAGAGTTGACCTTGTTGGAGACAATGTCCATTCCTTCTTCACACAAATGCTGTCAGGACCGAATGAGATAATGTGTGTAGGTTGCTCACATAGTACCTGCTACACAGCAAGTACTCAATAATAACTGTCTGCTATTGCTATTATTAATAATCATATTAATGCACCTGCAATCTGCTATTGCATGGTTATTATTCATAAGCCCTTCTTCCGAGGACATAGCACTTTACAACCAACAGAGCCTTCTCTATTTCTGTTGTATTCCAAAAACTCAGGATGGCAGGCAAGGGCAGTTATTCTTATTTTTACAAATGGGAGAACTGGGGTCTTTTCAAGGTTTGTGCCATTCTTAAGACTACTGTCTGGGGGCTGGGATTGTGGCTCAATGGTAGAGCGCTTGCCTCGCATGCATGAGGCACTGGGTTCGATCCTTAGCACCACATAAAAATAAATTAAATAAAGATGTGTCCATTTACAACTAAAAAAAAAATTAAAAAAAAAAAAAAAGACTACTGTCTGCCAGGCGTGGTGGTGCACGCCTGTAATCCTAGCACTTAGGGAGGCTGAGACAGGAGAAATCATGAGTTCAAATCCACCCTCAGCAATTGCAAGGTGCTAAGCAACTCAGGGAGACCCTGTCTCTACATAAAACACAAAATAGGGCTGGGGATGTGGCTCAGTGGTAGAGTACCCCTGAGTTCAATCCCCTGTACCAAAAAAAAAAAAAAGACTACTGTCCTTAACCCAGAAGCCACTTTTAATACCTTAAGTTTCCATGTGACAGTCCATTTCCCATCCTTCTGTGGTACTGAGGACCGAATCCAAGGCCTTGCTTATGCCAGGCAAGCAATCTACCAGTGAGCTGCATCCCCAGCCTTTTTGATTTTTTATTTTGAGACAGGGTCTTGTTAAATTGCCCACACTGGCCTGAACTTGTGATCCTCTTGCCTCAGCTTCCTCAGTAACTGGGATTACAGGTATGTGTCACCATGCCTGGCTGTGATGGCCCAATTTACACTCCCCCCACCAGCAATACTGATGCCTGCTCCAGTCACACACCTGCCCCCACCCTGGGCAGATCAAAGGCCAGGCCCATTCCTGGGGACTCACGTGACAAAGATGGGGTAAATGAAGTTGGAGGCACTGAGGGAGGTGGCAGCTGCCTGCCAGGTCCGAAGCAGTGGGTGGAAGTAGCCACTGTGCAGAACAGACTGGGGCTGCATGGTGTGGGCCAGAGGACAGTCAGCTGCTTCCTGGGGTATCTGCTGTTTGCTCAGCTCTGTAAGGGGCAACAGGAGGCACAGGAAATATGGTCCCCATCCCTGAGAGATGGTCACATCTGAAAGGCAGCTCTTCCAGATTCCTGCCTCCCCTCTCTCTAGCCCAGTGCTACTCCCTACTGGGCTACAACACCATGAAGACAAAAACGAAAGTGAGTCTTTAGAAACTTCATAGTAATTTGAATCTAATGAAGGAACTTTTGAGTTTGTTGTGTGACTTCTTTAAAAAAACAAGAACAATTTCTAGTTATTAATTTTTTATCATATTTTATCAAACCAATGGGCTGGAAATTAAAAAAAAAAGGAAAAAAAATAGAACTAATCCCTCCCTAGGCACACTTTGAGAAGCACTGATCCAGACATTTAAGTTTTGTTCATTCCATGAAAAATGCCCATGCTCATGGCAGAAATTTTAGAAGAGTACGAGTAATCAAAAAGAGAAGGATTCCCTATAATTCCACCTCAAGCGAAGCGTGGCTAACACCTTGCCATGGGAACTTCCGGTTATGCATGACGTGCACTTAGAGGGTAAAACCACACATGCGCTGCAGGCAAAGGGGCTGAGGCACCTGCATCCTCCCTCCATGGGGTGACCACTGAGGCTGTCTCCCAGCCAAGGAGACTCTGGCACCTTCCTGTGTGTGGTGGCACCTTGTCCCTCTGAGAAGGCTTGAGCAATCTCCACAGCAGTACCGCACCCACGCCTACAGGCCTTTCCCCCCAATCCTGGAGAGGCTTTCTTCCTGGCCCCTGCAGCCTCTCTTATGTAATAGTTTTTTGTGGATCTGTCTCATCTTGTGCCAATAACTTCTGCAGGGCAGGGTCCAGGGTTAGTTTCTTTTCCCCTGCCCCACTATACTCTGCCCACAAGTGGACTTAGGCACAGAGCAAGTTTGTTTTGGGTATCAGGATTGCACTCAGCGGCACTCGACCACTGAGCCACGTCCCCAGCCCTATTTTGAGTTTTATGTAGAGACAGGGTCTCACTGAGTTGCTTAGCGCCTCGCCATTGCTGAGGCTGGCTTTGAACTCACAGTTCTCCTGTCTCAGCCTCCCAAAGTGCTGGTATTACAGGTGTGCGCCACCACGCCCAGCTCAGAGCAAGTATTAAATTAGGTTAAGTACAAGACAATATACCCTCCGTGTCAGAGAGATATGAGGCAGGAAGAAAAGGGGCATTCATATGTTTCTTGAGCACTTACTGTGTGCCAGGCCACGCTGGGCACTATCATAGGTGACCTCTCCTTGAGTTTGCATGTCAGTCCAGGGAGGCACGGTTGATGAAGTGCACTTCAGAGAGAAGGAGCCCTGCCACAAAGGAGTCGTGGTTTCTATGTGGGTTAGAGAGCAGAAGAATCTTCTGGAAGACCAGGGCTTGAACTTAGTTTTGCAGGATCGGTGGGTTCAGCTTGATGAGGGAAAGGTACAGCTCTCCCTCAGGAATGGAAAAAAGGGGCACAGTTGGGGGTGGAGGATACTGTGGACTGTTCTGAGGATCTGAGGAGGCGATGGAGCCCGTGTGGAAGGAGGGGAGAGGAGAGGAAGGGAGGGGGCCAGGTTGAAGTCCAGGGAAGATTTCTGAGCAGGAAGTAGGGGACTGGCCGGTCAAAACCTGGCTTTAGGAAGATAAATCTTGTCACTGAGCAGAACAGACCGGAAGCAAGGGAAGCAGAGTCCGGGGCTTTGGGAGTCTGAGGGCGGAGAAGGAAGGGCATGGTGATGCAGCCAAGAGGCCATCTCTCAGAGCGGATGTGCTGTCTGCCTGACCCAGAGGGCAGCAGTGACAGGGCAGGAACAGGGTGATGGGAAACCAGGCCTGCAGAGGAGATGGTGGGCTTCATTTCAGACATTTCTTTCTGGAGGTGCTCGGGAGAACATCTAGTAGCCAGTGTGTGGGGGATAGCCACAGAAAGTGGCGGTGACAGGTCCAAGTCTAGCTGCTCCTTGGACAAATGGGACCTCAAGGTCCAGAGGGGGCAGGGACTTACCCAAAATCACACAGTGCATTATAGGCTAAAACAGCAGGATTAGAACCCTGGTGGATCCTTCAATGTGCCTGGGGCTGACTTTCTGCCCAATCTCTCCAGCCTCTTTCGCTCTGTCCTAGCTCAGGGGCCTCTCTTATCCCATCCTCCTCCTTGGCAGGATTGGGGTTATCAGGAGCCACACAGGACCCACCCTACCCCCACACCCCAGGGTGGGTCAGCCTCATCACCTGACACAGGGGCAAGCCAGGGCTCCCCAAAGATGTCTTAATCCCTAAATGAGCAATCATTCAGCAGATATGAGGTCCTGTCTGCCCATTTTGTGCAAGATTTTGCTCCTGTCTGCCAGGAATTAATTCAGCTCAGAGTAGTCAAGTCACTTGCCCAAGACCACACAGAGAGTTAGTGATTGAGCCAGAAACCAAATTTGTTTTGAACTCCAAATGCAGGGTTTTATATGTTATTACCCACGATACTGGTAGATGTTTGATTTAGTAGGTATTTCTGTGCCCATACCATCTCTGCAATGGGTGCTGGAGAGAAATATATTGAGTGTATTAATTAGGTGCCGGGTACTTTATGCTTATATTATCTCAAGTGTAAGAATTATCCTTTTAGTAATAAGGAGATGGAGGCTCCAAGAGGGTTTATATGACTTGCTCAATGTCATTCTGGAGATTCAAGTCAAATTTTGAAACCAGGTTCACATGTCTCTGATTCATTTCCCAGAGCAACAGTCTTCTGTGGCAGGCTGTGGGTTTCTGGAATTCACAGCTGCATTCCACTGGCCTCAAACCCCTATTTCCTTTAGGAGGCCCACGGAGCAACTGCCTTTTGCCTATAAGAAACCTCTAGCAGGATTGCCTAGGAGCTGGACTGCCCAAATTTCACCCTGAGGAGCCTGGGAAAAGTAGGGAAGGTACAAGTGGGGCTTGCTAGAGCAGTTCCATTTTGATCTTTTTGTTTTGACCATCAGAGAGATAACAGATTGAAAAATAGTGTTACTGATGGAAGAATTAAAAAGTTGAAACTCACTGATCCTAGTTAACCTTTTTACATTATGATATGGAAAATGGGGTGCCAAGAGGCCACAGGACTTGTTTGAGATCACACAGTGAATGAGGTACAGAGCTAGGAAATGATCCTGAGGCTCTTGGTTCCAGTCCAGTGCCCTGGGACCACATACTCAGTCCATTACAACAGGCGCTTGATAAACATCTGTGGAGTGGGAAAATGCTCCAAGTCACATCTCTGCTTTTCAGAGTCAAATCAGGCCAGGGTTTTGCTTTGTGAAAAGTCCCTCAAAACTGGGGAGGTTTTTGCACACTGGAAAGGCATGGCTCCTAAATTAAGGGAGCTTGCAAACCTCAGCTTAAATCTTGTGTCACCATATTTATAGGAAAAAGACATGATGAGGCCCCACACCTTGGCTCACCCGTATTACAACAGGTTAGTTTTATCAAAGGCAGTACAGGGCAGTGCAGAAGGAATCTTTCAGGATCAAGCTGTCCCAGGTTTGGCCTGTGCTCTACTCTAACCTTGGCCAAGCTCAGCAGCCTTTCAGGGCCTTCATTTCATTATCTGTGAAATGGGCTAACATTATCCAGCTTGTGAGGCTGTGGAGAAGATTAGAGGTAGTACTGAGGTATGTGTCTGGCACCAAGTAGCTACTCAGTAAACAAGAAGCTAATTTTATTATTATTAGGAGCAGGGCTGATCTGGAACAAAATCTCTTGGTACAGTCATGTGCCTCCTGCACCACGCTCCAAACGGAAGACATTTGTTTAGGCCCCGTGGGTCACAAGATGTTCCAAGATCCCTGCTTCCTAGCACCTAATGTGGTGGAGGAGAAATAAAACAACCCCACACAGATGCAGAGTAGTGGGGTGGCCCACGTGCTGTGGGAGGATCCTGTCTCTGGGAGTCAAGAACAGCTTCATAGAAGAAAAAACACTGAAGGGCAGCCTTTCAGATTAATTGTGAAGGTCTTGCCTTTCTTAGCTGGCTACACTCCAACCTGGGCCTAACCTAACTTGGACCCTGAGAGCTGCCACCAAGAGGGCAAGAGAGCTGCAGGGCCTGAGTCCCACAGGTTGTGCTCCACTGATTCCAGAGGCTGTGTTCTTGGCCCAGAGGGATGGGAGCTGCTGCCAACTCTGGCAGGCTCTGCCACTGGCTCAGAAGGAGGCAGTCAAAATTGCCAGCTAGGTAGAAGAGCCAGGGTTTAGAAACCCTAAACCCCAGAAAGGCCCAGGACAGTAGCTATCAGGCAGTTCTGAAGAGAGGCCTACTGGTTGCCGGTTCAATCAACCCACATTTCCTAAATATTTACTCTGTAGCTGCTGTAGTGCTAGGTACAGGGATTAAAGAGAAAAATGAGAACCCAGTCTGCTCCTGGGGCTTTGAAAGCCCTAATCTCTGGCCTCAGCGATTTGAAACCCAGAAAAGCTGCCAATTCCACAGATTCCTAGAATATCCTTGCTATGAGGTTTCTTGAAGCTTGCTGATTGCGTCACTGAGACTCTGGTAAAACTAGGCTGAGAAGGGCAAAATACCAATCCTGGATTCTGCAGCTGGTTAGTTACAGACCTGAGCTAGAATTCAGTTCTCCAGCAGCCCAGTCCTCAATGCCCACTATGACCCTTGGTACTGTGACAGACTTCACATTTTATTTAGCAGAGTTGGACTTATGAAGAGCTACAGGTGAAGGGGGTAGGGGAAGGGCAGGGGAAGGGCAGGGGAAGAACCCTAATCTACCGAGCGGCTGGCAGTCCAGGGTGGTTAAGTTTGTGGGCAGTGGAGTCTGACCGATGTGGTTATGGTTCTGCCACTTTTCAGCTGTATGACTTCAGTTTCCTCATCTGGTAAGTGGGGACTTGAACGGACCTCAGTGGGTTGTCGTAAGGACTGACTGGGCAAGCACGCAACGCCTAGCACAAGCGGTTCTTATTGTTTCCACCTCTCTCCTCCAACCTGCAAGGCACCTCCGGCTCCGCACTGATGGAGACTGTCGGCGGTGTACCGGGCAGGGGTGAATCCAAAAGAAGAGACAGTAAGTGAGAACCTGGCCTCCAACCTCGGCTGTTGCAGGACCATCTAACTCAAACAGGGGCCACGGGGACTCGGTCCCCAGCTGCAGCGCCGGAGCTTCTGGCGCACAGCACAACCGAGGGACGCAGGACTTAGTGCAACAGCCTCCGCCTCTCTCAGAGGCCGATCCCCAAACCCCGGATCTCCCGGAGTCCATCCCCACTCACCCACCTGCCTCCTTGAAGCCTCCGAACCGCTGCTCCAGCCACTGCAGTCCCGGGCTCTAGTTTCCCGGGGCCCACGTGGGGGCGGTGCTGCGCACCCGGAAGTAGCTCCCCCGCGCCCCGCCCTCTCCGCATGGAGGCCACGCCCCTGCGGCCGCTCTCGGAGGGAGCTGCTCAGCTCCCGCGCGCCCCCGCCCACACCTACCGGACTTGAGACTTGGCCATATCAGGTGTGCTGAGGGGCTGGACGGCTGGCTCCCGCCAGCCCCAGGGCCTGAGAACAGCCCACGAGCCCACCCTGGGGCGCAGGAACCGCGTGGGAGAGGCCCCTGCGAGTGACCGCGTCTCGGGGGCTTGCGCAGCTCTGGGTTCACCCCTAGGTTAGCTTCTTCTCAGCCTCCCGCAGGATTGGCCCTGGTTTGTTTTTTGGTGAAAGAGCGATTAGATGTCAAGGACATTAACACCACCAGTAATGCCTAACACAATAGTTTAATCAGTTTTTGCAAACTGAGCATTTAAAGTTGTTGAGTTCAGCACCAGACTGTGTTCCATGTTCTTAGAGAAAATTTATTCCAGCGTTATTACTCAGGGTCTACTCTGGGCCATGGGTTGAGAGACGTGATGTAAAAAGACATGGACATTTAAAAAAAAGAACTCCCAGGGGCATCGAACTTGGCTAGGATGGGTACAGTAATAGATCTGAGCAAAGGTCTGTTTGGATGGGTGGTAGAGGACTTGTAGGGGCAGGAGGGGTCTGGTGAGATTTATGGGCCAGAAATGTGACTGGAAGCAGGTTGGTAGTTGCAAGAGATTGGATAGAGGAAGGCATGGGGATTAACTGCTTAATTTGTTACAGGGCGATGAAAATTTATATGCATGTGTGTATGTGTGTGTGTGTATTTATATATATATATATTCCCCCCCCCTCGGGGAGGGCGGTGGTACAGGGAATTGAACCTAGGGGTGCCTTAACACTGAGCTATATCCCCAATCCTTTTTATTTTGTATTTTGAGACAGGGTCTCCTTAAGTTACTGAAGGTCTCACTAAGGTTGCTCCAGCTTAGCTTTTGTAATTCTAAAATTACAGAATTTTAAAATTCTAAAATTGCTCTAAAATAAAAAAGTTTATTTAAAAACAACAAAAGCATCGTTAAAGGCTTCAGGTACACAATCTATTTTCATAAATAGATTGTGCTAAGATCCTCACAAGTCACTTCTAAGGAGGCTCAATTTGTCATTGAGGCTGCAAAAGTAGTTTTGAATGGGTTAGGACAATCTCCTCCCCAGATCCAGATCAAAATCTCTGGGAATGAAGTGTTGTACTTAGAAGCATCACCTTAGTTTGGTAACAAATCTTCAAAATCCAGATACCACTACAGGAATGATAGAGGTGTGCTGGGGAAAACTGATCCATGACCTTGAAGATTCTTCCCAGTTGTTAATTCTGTAGTTTTAAACCATAGTCTCCTTTCAGGAGACATTGCTTTTAAAAAGTTAGTTTGGTTATAAATGGGGCAGGATGAATTAAAATCAAATAGGGGAGGCTTTTGGGATTTTTTTTTTTTTTTTTTTTGGTACTGGGGATTGAACTCAGGGGTACTCGACCACTGAGCCACATCCCCAGCCCTATTTTGTGTTTTATGTAGAGAGAGGGTCTCACTGAGTTGCTTAGCACCTCGCTGTTGCTGAGGCTGGCTTTGAACTCGTGATTCTCCTGTCTCGGCCTCTCTAAATGCTAGGATTACAGGCTTGAGCCACCGCGCCCGGCTGGGATTCATTTTTAACTGGAGCATATATAGCTTTATGTTGTACATTAAAATAGATGGTAAAGGTGAGTTCCTTACAAGTGGTTAAGTGTGGACTTAAGAACCCAGACTTCATGCTTTCTAGGCAAGTGCTCTACCACTGAGGTATGTCCCCAACCGTTTTTTTTGAGACAAGGTCTTAAATTGCCCAGGCTGGCCTTGAACTTGTAATCCTTTCACCTCAGCCTCCTGAGTAGCTAGGATTAGATGAATGACATTGTGCCCAGATTGAATTGGATTTAATAGGAAGTGAGGAGTGACTGTAATACAGCCATGTTCCAGAAAGATCCACTTGGCATGCAAAACAGGGGAAACAGATGAGGCAGGAAATTGAGCTCAAAGGAAGTCACAGGAGTCCAGATGGGACCGGAGGACTTAGCTTCTAGTGGTGCTCATGGGAATTAAGAAAGGATGTTTCTACTATGGAGCAGGAAAAAGCCACGAGACCAAGTAATCACTGGGGCTCTACCTTTGTAAAATGTTATTTATAAATTTATGATTTGATTTGTAAAAAAAATTAAAAAATCAATTTATGATTTGTAAAACTTAGGTAATATAGAGTTAGTGGTTGATAAAACTGACTGCCTCAGAATTTTAAGAGTTAATACTTGAGAGCATTTAGAACAGTGCCAGACACAGGATGGGCTCAATAAACGGCGCTGATGAGAATCTAGTATGTACAGGGTGCCCAGCAGAGCCACTAAAGGCAACACCCTTGCCTGTGAATGAGCAGCATCTGCTGGTCATGCAAGGTGATGCAGGATTCCATATTTACAAAGAAAAAGTCTGGCCCAGTCCATATCTCAAATACCAAATGGGGCATGATTAGTGGGGTCGTCTCCAAAAACACACACCCTCAAATATATGTCATGACTTTACTTTTTTTTTTTTTTTTTTTTTTTTTGAGATGAGGTCTTGATATGTGTCTCAGGCTGGTTTTGAACTCCCGAACTCAAGAGGTCCACCTCAGCTTCCTGAGTGCTGAGACTATAGGCGCATACCACCACAGTCAGCTAGTATGTCATCACTTTAAACAAAAATTTTTTTTATTTGTACAAAGCATTATAATCTTTGAAACAGTCTTCAATTATCAACAAACTTTCCATTGTATTCACTTAACAAATTAATGGTGTTAAACTACACCACACTACCTTGTCAAATCCCAAGACAAAAAAGTGCTTCGGAGCACTGAATGCAAAGGGAAAAGCCTAAGAAAGGCCAATAGAGAGATTTTAGAAGTTAAGGGGGATTTTTTTGGGGTGGGAGTGGGAGATTAAATTCATGAGCACCATCTGATTTCCCTCAAGGTTCAGAGTTTTTCAAAAAATAATTTTAAGATACAAGATTAGAACTAAGAAATCTGAGAAACCTGCACTTTGGGATATTAAGCAAGTAATCAGAATTCCTAGATTGTGGATGAGGTGAGTAAAAGGGGAAAGTAGAGGAGAGTCAGAAGAGAGCTAGGAAGTGAGACAAAGGGAAAAAGCTGTGCTTAGAGGAAATTAAGTCTGAAACTCATAATGAATTAAAAAATGAAAAGACAAAGACATAGTCTGGGAGATAGAGTATAAGAAGAGAAAGCCTGGGGTTCTGCACTTTCCAGGAGATGATGATAAATCCTAAAGCTGTACAGTAGTAAACAGTGAGGGATATATAACACTATGACATCTGTTTTATAAAAGTAAGACACTGGCACCCCTGCTTGACTAACTCCAATCAATACTGCTAATTTAAAAACATATGTCCCCAGAGCACACCCATCCTACAGCTTGTTATGTCTACCAGCAATATAAAAGGACTGAAAGCCAAGTGGGATTAGAGGAAATGAAACTCAAATTAATGCAACTGTTAAGTGATGAGATGACAGAGTTCATTATTCTCCCACAGCCTTTAGTAGTTTTTTAAAAGCTAAACCATTCTGACCATTCTTAATAAGTTACTATTGCCAAATTCTGTACAAACAGGCTGAACAATTTTTCCTGAGCCTTCACTGCCTCTGTGATATGGAACATGACAGGCAGCATGGGAGTTATTACTGTTTTGGAGGGGCAAAGAGACTTGGGATCAAAAACTATCTAGCCATACATGTAAGTAAACAAGAGACATTAATTCGACTAATTTAATTAGCCATTCAGAATCCCTTACAAAAAAGTCATAACCTTCAGACAGAGCAAAATAGGATTCTGTCACTCAGATGCTCTGAGTCTGGGAAGCACTAGTTTTGATGATAATTCTAGTCAGTTTTTATTTTGATCTTCTCAGGCAAAGATCAAACTTTGCCTGCTCTGCCCAGCAGGGAAAAGCTTTGCCTAAACACGTACCACATTTCTGGGTGGTAGCTTCCACAGAGCCATGGTCTGCCCTCCCTATTCAATTGTCTACATCCTCTTCTTCGTTCTGTTCTTCTTCTTCCAGTCTTTCCTCATCTTCTTCATTGTCCTCATCCCTGCTCCTGTCTTGCTCTTCTGAGTCTGTCTTTTTGTCTTTGTCCTTCTTCTTTTGCTCTGAAGCTTCCTTCTTACCCTTCTGTTCCCGCCTATAAGCTGTAAGGAAGTAGGAGGGGATTAGGAGGGTTGGAAGAGGAAATGAGATGCTGTAGCAGCTAACTCCACGGTGTAATTGGAAAAACTGCGGCTCAGGAGGAAAAATAACCTGTCTGGCATCATAAGCAGATCTGAGGTGGTACAAACTGAACTGAGACATCCAATATTGGTTTACTGGGCTTAAAAGGGACCCACGCTGAAAGCCTCAGGGCCAGGTGAACAGGTCATACAGGATGACCATCTTCAATGTGCTTCAGAAAACGGAAGGTTCATTACCTTCCAGAGCTTCTTTTAAGGGGGTAATGAACCGCTGGAACTCCATCTCTTCCATGGCTGAGAGCACATCGCTGGCATTGAGCGTCTTGCGTTTCCCTTTCATTGCAAAGTTGTTGGCACTAAAAGAAGAAAGAGCGAGCGCCGTCAGTGGCTGTGAGGCACTGCTTGCTGTGTGTGCCAGAGGAGGGGTGGAAAAGCCTACAGACGTGTGAGATGCATGGGTTTTTTGTGTAAGTTCTTCCCTTCTCTGAACGAAAGAGTTAAAACAAATTATTTTGTTTAATTTGCTATACAATTTAGGAAGGCTGTGAATCTCTCCCCACTGAGATGGGACACATTTTGTTGGGGTCTGTGGGTTCCAGACCCAGAACTCCGAGCCTCCCTTATCCCCAACTGAACTGTGCCTAGCTGTGCCCGGCTCACCAGGATGTGGCGTACAGCACGAAGACGCTGGCGGCGCGGGAGATGGCGCTCCTGGCTTCCTTGGAGATGTTGACACCATCTGGGAGCTGCGAGGGGAGTCGGGGTGAGCAAAGCTGCCTGCCTAGGACCAGCTTCCCTCCTGCCCGCTCGTCCGCCCCCGGCCCAGCGGCTCACCGCCTCCTTGATGATCCTGGTGATGACAGCATTGGGCAGGTTTAAGTCTTCTGGCCTCTCCGCCATAGCCGCCGCCTGGGCAGGAGCTTCTTCAGCTTCGGGCCTCTTCTTCAGGCAGCTAGCACGTCCGGACTTCCCGCGTCGCTACGGTCTGACCCTCCAAGGCTTCCGTTCTGCCCCACGTTGCCTACACCGCGTCCCACACTGCCCCGCGCGCCAAAAATCTCTCTTCTGCCCCAGCCCCACCTCTGATCTCAAGTCGTTAGTGCTTCTGAAGTTTCCAAATCAGAGATTTTGGCCCGCTAGGGCTTCCGTCTGGCCCCATGATGCTCCTATCTCTTCTTCACTCCACCACCACGTCTGGGAACTTTTTCATGAAATTAAGTGTGGCTCACCGAAGCTTCCGTCCGTTCCCCATCATGCTCTGTGCCGCTGCTAGGCGACGGCGCGGCCCGGCTGCTGGCGTGAAGGAAGGCAAGGACTCAGTGTGTTAGGCGGGGCCCGTTTGGTGGGGAGGCGGGGCCTAGTGGGCGGGGCTACGGCCCCTCAGCGTTGCCTGCGCACGTTGTGCCTTGGGCTTCAGAATCTTAGCTGTTTGTCATCCGCTTTGGTCTCTCCGGGCGGCTTAGCTCTGAGGCCTCTCACGGTTGTTTTCCTTTGTTTGGAAAGAAGCGGGGAATTTTTTTTTTAACTCTGCGGGAGCAGATGTCTATCCTTAATCTTTTCTCCCCTCACAACTTTGTAATAATAGTAAAAGATAAGTGTCACATTTTTTCTTCCACGACGAGAATTGTTTTGCCAGCGCGGCGCTAATGCTGGCGATGTCGCGGTACACCTGATTAGACCTCGGTGTACAATTCGGACTGGGCAGGTAACGAACGCCCAGCTGCTTGTAAGGATAATACAGCGTCAAAAACAACCCTTTAAGAGTGTGTTTATTTTTTTAGTTCATTAAATTGTTCATCGTATATCTTTTCGCTGTCAGAATTAGAGATTTGTTAGAGATTTTGCAGTGGCCTTTTAAGTTGTATTATTTTCATATTAAATAGGTAAAAAATCTCACTCCTACTGAGAACGAATGCTGCTTTTTTTTCCTGGAAGCACGTTGTCTCAAGACTGTTTCCTGCTTTTGATGTGGACATGATTACAGAAAAATATTTCCCTATTAGGAGAAAAACAACAGCAAATGGGATGATAAATGGCAACTGAAACTGCTTCCCTCAGAGACTATTGGGACTGGTGGGGAACTCTGCACTTGGATAAAACAGGCCTGATTTTAAAGACGTCAAAAGTTGCTCAACTACAGCCAGTTGCTGTTTAGTTGGAAGTGGGCTCAGTGTTGTCAGACGTTTTGATCTCTAAGAGGAGCCAGAAGTCTGGACATGATGGACTATTTCAGTTTTGAAATACTGGTTCAAAGTGCCAGCCAAACTAAACAAGTCATAGGATAGGTGCAATCCCAGGCCAATAGTTTGTTATCTTTGATCCAAGTTATAAATTGTGGAGGACAGTGAGTTTGTTAAAATATTGGCACCCTTTGCTTCTCTTCTTCATTAATCGTTAGATGTCATCATTAATCATCTTCATTAATCATCTATGAAAAACCTTATCGATTTAAAATCAGCTAAGTCACAGATGCTTTGGATGGCTCAAACCTTTGGAATACATGCTTCATTTTTAAATATGCTGTAATTTCCATGCAAACCAATAAAATACCAGCAAAGAATGGGTATGCTCAAATCACAAGTCAGTAGATTTGCAGCTGCTTCAGAAGCCATTAGCTTTTCATTTATTGACTATGTTCTACCTATATGCCAGACCTTTTAATATCCATCAACTATTTTTTGTAATGATTGTGAAACAGGCTATCCTCATTTTATAGGAAATTGAGGCTCAGATTGGTTAAATCCAAAGACACTCAGCTATTCAATGGCTAATTAGGAGACCTTCTGAAGCCAATCTTTTTTCTTTCTTCTTTTGGTACTGAGAGTAGAACCCAGGGGTCCTTTGCCACTGAGTGACATCCCCAGCCCTTCCCTCTTATAATTTGAGACACTGTCATGCTAAATTGCTGAAGCTGATTTGGAATTTGAGATCCTCTTGCTTCAGCCTCCCAAGTAGCTGGGATTACAGGCATGGGCCACTACACATAGTTGAAGTTGATCTGCTTTCAAACTATTACTATTTGATTTCATGCTGAGATACTTTCATGCTTGCTTGTTACTGAATCCTAAATTATCTTGTGACCACCATTTACCTATATAGGTTCAACAGAAATATTTTATGACTTGAATCCAAATTAAGATTGACTACAAGCCGGGCACAGTGGCTCAAGCCTGTAATCCCAGCACTTAAGGAGGCTGAGACAGGAGAATCGCGAGTTCAAAGCCAGCCTCGGCAACAGCGAGGCGCTAAGCAAGCAACTCAGTGAGACCCTGTCTCTACATAAAACACAAAATAGGGCTGGGGATGTGGCTCAGTGGTCTAGTGCCCCTGAGTTCAATCCCCAGTACCAAAAAAAAAAAAAAAAGATTGACTACATGACTAATGTATAATACTTCCTACTCATGTGGTTGTTGATTATCCAGCAGGCAAAAAAGCTGCAGGATTAGTCTTTGTCCTAAACTATGGACTGGCCAGATGAGAGTCAATGGGATGAAACCACCTGCAACATGGCTGTTTGTCAGCATCCACAATGCTGGGCAGCTCTCCGCAGGATTGAGAGGGGCCATCCTCGAATCCTGGGCTCACCCTGCAAAGCTCTCCTGAATATTGAAGGTGAATTAGCTAACCCGTCTTTTTCCTGAAGAGATCCTTAAAGGGTTAATGTTTTACTCCTTTTCTCCAGTCAACTTGTTACATTTTTCTTCTGGTCTACCTTCTCAGAGAAACTTCCAGTGCTCACTGTTGTAAACATCTCAGATTCCTGCTTTCCAGCCAAGAGACTTGCTCATCAACAATTGTCAAAATTTACCTTCACCAAGGCTCATTCTTTATTATCTCAGGGTTCAAAGGTTGATGCCAAATTCCGAGGCAGGTAAATTATCATGGATTCCTCCTTTAACCAACTGTTGTCTCAAAATTCTGGACTGTGGGGGTACTGGGGAAGTAGCTCAGTGATGGAGCTATTGCCTCGCATGTACAAGGTCCTGAGTTCAATCCTCAGCACTGAAAAGAAATTCTAGGTTGTGATTTCCCTTGCTCATGTAGTAGGTTTTGAGAAAACTGGATTTTAAAAAAAAAGTATTAATTTGGTTAAAGAAGTAGTGAGTAGGCGATGGGAAAGAGAGCATTTCTGCTCGTGTTTTAGGAGTTGGTTACTTTGTGGCTGTATTGGTTTGTACTTCATTACAAAGTACCCTAGACTGTGTGGCTTAAACAATGAATTGATTTTCTGACTGTTCCAGAGGCTGGAAGTTTGACATCCAGGTGTCAGCAGAGTTGGTTTTATTTGAGACCTCTTTTCTTGGCTTGTACATAGCTGTCTTCTGTGTCTTCCGTGGTTTCCTGTGTGTGTGTGTGTGTGTGTGTGTGTGTGTGTGTGAGAGAGAGAGAGAGAGAGATAGAGAGAGAGTCCTAATCTTGTTATATAAGCACAATAGTCAGATTGGATTAGAGCCCACCCATATGACCTCACTTTACCTTCATTATCTATTTTTTTTTTTTTTTTTGGTACTAGTGATTAAACTCAGGGGTGCTTAACCATTGAATTACATCTTCAGCCCTTTTTATTTTTAATTTTGAGACAGAGTTATACTAATTGCCTTTCTAAGTTGCTGAGGTTGGTCTTAAACTTGCAGTCTTCCTGCCTCAGCCTTTTAAAAGATCCTCTCTCCAAATATAATCACATTCTAAAGTATTGGGGTTAGGACTTAAACAGATATTTCTTGGGGGACACAGTTCAGCTTCTGTAGGTCATCAGGAAATGGCTTCCCACTATATCATAGTTCTTCCTTTTAATTTTTAGGTATAGAACTTTTTATAAGCTCCTGGAGATAGAAAAAATGGCTTTTCTTTTTAGCTTACGAAGTCTAGGTACCCAGTCTTGCTGATATATGAAACCAAGCAGCAAGTATCTGTGGAAAACGTAAACTTTTAAAATTCAAAGACCCTGTTGCCTGGAATCCAAGCACTAGTGTTGGTCCTTATAGTGATTTCTTTTCTCTTGTTCCATGTAAGCAGTCCCTGTTGACTTTTCTTAGGCTAAAGATGAAATAGGAAAGGGTCAGACTACTTTTAGGTTCTCGAGGACTTGAACCCTGGGAAAGAGGCAGCATCTTCCAGCTGGGACCTGAAGTGTGTTTCACATCCACACACAGACACACAACACACTTCCTCCCCTGCCATGCTGGGGTGTGCAATGTGCTGGGGGAGAGAGTGGCCTCATCCAGTCAGTTCCAGGTTTCCTTGTGTTATGGTTGGATATGGAATATCCCCCAGAGGCCTATATGTTGAAGGCTTGGTCCTCATTTTAGCAGTGTGCAGAGGTGGGGCTTTGGGAAAGTAATTGGTCCATGAGGGCTAGAACCTCATCAATGGATTAATCCACTGATAGATTCATGGCTGAATGGGCTCTCCGGAGGTGGGGGAAACTGTAGGGAGCTAGTCAAAGGGAGTGTGGTTCACTGGCAGTGTGCCCTGGGGAACTATATCTTGTCTCCAGCTTCTTCCCCCTCTCGACTTCTGGCTGCCATGAGATGAGCAGCTTGGCTTTACCCTGTCCTTCCACCATCGTGTTCTGCCTCACCATAGGCCTAGAGCAGTGGAACCAGACGACCTTGGACTGAGACCTCTGACTCATCTTGCTCACAGTGCCCCTTCATTTACTGCAGAATAGATCCCAACCTGCCCATTGTGGAGCCTCTTTACTCTCTGAATCTTCTAGTCATAGAGTCCTCTCTTCTCTGATAAGCAACTTTCCCTCTGAGCCGTACTGGTTTTCTAATTGTGCTTTTCTGCAACTGACATTTGCTCATGCAATTTATCCAACTTTAAAGGCCCTCTTCCTAATGAAGACTGCTTCATGGAAGTCCCTGGTGTGGCCTATATGGCCCTGGGAGATTCTGTCTTCCTAATGGACCTTATCTCATGTTTCTCCCTTCCATGTTCAGTAGGTTCCAGCCACGTTGCTGTTTCTATTTCTCAAATACTCCACACTGCCTGCTCCAGGCTCATGGACCTACTGTTTCTTCTGAGTGGAATAGTTTTCCCTAGAGTAGAAATGTCATCCATCAAATAACAACTCTACATTACCTCTTCCTCCCAGCTGGGTAATCTCTATTCTATTTTCTCTCTTTGAATTTGCTCATTCTAGGTAGCTCAGGTAAGTGGAATCATACAAAATCTGTGTTTTTGTATGTGACTTGTTTCAATTGGTACAATGTTTTCAAGGTTCATTTATATTGTACCATGTATCAGAATTTCATTTTTTTGTACTAGGGATTGAACCCAGGGACACACCAACCAGACCTTTTAATTTTTTATATTGAGACAGGGTCTTGCTAAATTTTCAAGGCTGGCCTGGAACTAGCAATTCTCCTGCCTTAGCCTCCTGGGTAGCTTGGATTACAGACATGATGTGCCACCATACTTGGCCTAGAATTTCATTATTTTTCAAAGATAAATAGTATTCTATTGTATATATAAATCACATTTTGTTTATTGATTTCTTTAAACATTGCCATCATATGTACTTAATACACTTCTATTGAATGTGATGCCTTCATTTTTCTAACTGAAAAGCGTGAGAGACACAGGCTATGAATTTAGTTTGATGCAACAAATAATTGAAGTATTTGCAGTTTGCAATGTCTGTTAGGATCCCCTATATTAATTTGGTTAGTATTAAACCCCAAGTTTTCCATAGATAAGTAGAAGGGTTTCTCTCATAGCACTAACTTTATCATTCCAATGTCTTTTGTGTTCCTGTTTTATGTTTGAAACTCTAATTTTTTAGGTGTCGGAAAGGTTTACCTGACAAACTGTTGATTGACTCTGCTAAGAGATCTTCCAAAGTAAGTGCAAACTAAAAAGGTGCTATCTCAATATTTTCTTTTTACCAGTGGGAATATTTCATTGCTTTTAACATTGTTTTTCAGGATGACTGTAATCTCAATAATAATAATGATGATGATGATGATGATGATAGCTGTCTAGTTTTGGGCCCTTATTATATGCTAAACCTGGTGATAATGACTTTATATGCTATATTGTCTTCAGGAATACCAGGCACAAGTGGGATTGATATGTGGAGGTTTGGTGTAGGTGAGAATTTTCTGTCTATCCTGTAGAGGTTCAGCTTCTAATGTAAACATTGGCATCTCATAGTCAGGGTTGTTAGAATATTAGGATGTCAGACCTAAAATGGGCCTTAAGCTCATCTAGTCTGATGATTTTCAAACTTTAAAAAGTATAATACATGCTAAGAAGTAAATTTTACAATGAAAGTATCCTGGAATAATTCTTCCTCTAGATGTGTATGTGAGGAGCTCTGATATTTTCTTTTCTATTCTATTTAATTTTTAAACAATTTGGGCTTTGATTAACAAAATTTCATTGTATGACCTATGAATAATTGCAGTTGTAGTTTAAAAAACATTATGGTCTGTCTTCATACATCTTACAGATAAGGAAACTAAAGCCTAAATGGGAAATGACTTGCTAAAGCAGGTGGCTAGTTAGAGGTAAATTAGTACAAAATTAGAATCTTAGGAACAAAAACCCTCCCACTTGCCTGCAGTTTAAAGTCCTACTAGATTATTTTTTTCATGAGATGTGTCCCTGTTGAGTATCTTGTGGTGGATAAAGTAAGGGACTGAGGGACAGTAGATGGGTTTGAATGAACAAATCGCTTTACCTCTTTTTTTTTTTTTTTTGGTACTGGAGATTGAACTCAGGGGCACTCGACCACTGAGCCACATCCCCAGCCCTATTTTGTGTTTTATGTAGAGACAGGGTCTCACTGAGTTGCTTAACGCCTTGCCGTTGCTGAGGCTGGCTTTGAACTCGCGATTCTCCTGTCTCAGCCTCCCTAAGTGCTGGGATTACAGGCTTGTGCCACTGCACCCAGCTTGCTTTACCTCTTTAACCTCTTTAGAATAAGAGAGTTAAGTTTAATTATTTCTAAATTAATTATCTTAATAGATATATACAAACAAGTTTCTAAATTCAAAAGGCATTAAAAAGCCTATAATGAAAAGGATTCTTTCTTTTTTTTCTCAGGCCAATCAGTTCCTTTTCTCAGGGCAACCTTATTTGTAATGTTTTTTTGTTTTTTTTTTGAGGGAGTATATAACTTAGAAGGAATAGGGATTAGATGATTAATAAGGTTTCCTTGAGCCTCAGTGTTACAGAATCCTAAATCACTATATGTGGGAGAAGAATTACTACTTTTAACTTTTATGTAGATGCCTATAATTGTAGACTGGGTATAAATAAAAGTAGAAAGTTTGGTTCTGAGTGCACTAGTTCTCTCCATGCTCCCCAAATGCTGATGGTCTTATCTGCAGGGGATCTCAGTCTTTGGAGTGGAGTGGGAAGAGTGAATAGTGTTCCCCTAAGTAAACTCCAAGGCACCCTCAAGTAGGATAGGGTTGGAAGTTGCTAAATTCCACTCTAATGTCACAAGGAAGCAGGGAGATTATTCACTTAAAGATGCTTACTCTTGCAGAGGACCTGTACTGATACCTGGTGAAGTAGTTTGTTTTGTGGAATAATATTATGAAGATATTTGGGGAATGGAAAATGTCTTTTTATCATGTTCTGGGTCACAGAACTTTCTGGTTCTGGTAATTCAGCCCTTAGTTTGGTACTGAACACCAGCAGGAGCCTGGCAACTCAAGCCGTAATAACCTTTGTATCCTTTTAGCTTCCAGTGTTAAATTTGAATAAGACAAAACTTCCTTGTCCTGAAGATGTGAGAAATATGGTTGTAATCTGGATTCCAGAACCAGAGAAGAAGGTGAGGTGAGTGTTGTGTTAGAACTTGGGGGGCCTTTGTATTTGTGTTCTACAAATCCCTGCAGTCCTCTGCAGGCCTCCTTTTTGTGATTTCCCTTTTAGCTATCTCATTGCAAGTAGTGGGAGAACAAGCAGCGAAGGTGATCATGGTCTCTTGCTTCTGCCTCTTACAACACTGGAGTTCTGTTTTACGCACTTTAAGACTCATGCTGGAGGCTGGGATTGTAGCTCAGCGGTAGAGCGCTTGCCTCGCATGCGTGAGGTCCTGGGTTCGATCCTCAGCACCACATACAAAGCAATAAAATAAAGACGTTGTGTCCATCTATAACTAAAAAAAAAAAAGAAAATTAAAAAAAAAAAGACTCATGCTGTGTGGGGCTGGGGTTGTGGCTCAGTGGTAGAGTGCTTGCCTAGCATGTGTGAGGCACTGGGTTTGATTCTCAGCACCTCATATAAATAAGTAAAATAAAGGTCCATTGACAACTAAAAAAATATTTTAAAAAAAGATTCATTCTGTGAAGTTTCTCTTTATCAAATTCTACTTGGCAGTACATAACATACAAGATAGGGTCCAATTTATTTGTGTGGTTTGATCAAAGATTAAAATGCTTTCTATTAGTTTTTCTTATTAGCTCTCAGCAACTAGTAAAATAAACTCAGTGAAGCGTTAAGAACCTCTGATCTCCACCCCAAGGCCTAGGACAGTAGTACAAAATGAATAGCATACAGGATTTGTATACAAAGCCAAGCATGACAAAGGTCATTTGGTGAAGATTCAAAGACTTGCTAGGGAGATAGGTTTGGTTTTTCTTTTGTGATCTCTGAGGCTTTCAGATTCTCCAGTGATTATTTGAATTAGTTCCTTTCCTTTCTTCTTTTTGTGGTGCTGAGGATCAAACCCAGGGCTTTGTGCGTGCTAGACAAGCACTCTACCATTGAGCCACACCTCAAGTCCTGAAATATAGGGCGAGTATGCCAGCTCCATGAGACAATCAGAAAACACCACCCTCTTACCTCATTGCTTCTGTCTTCTAAGGTGCATCATATGTGGCTTTTAAGGTCTAATTTGGTCGCTAGCATATCCATTTCCCAGGCAAGAAGGAGGAAAAGAGAATAGAGCATGAAATACTTTTTGAGTTCCTCCTCGGGTTGAGCAGTGAGGATCTAGTGGAGAATCAGATAGATTTGGTCCTTGTTCTTGAGCCATATGGAGAAGTCAGACATCATAAACATAGCCACACCTTATCATTTCTAATTTATATTCAGGCTATGAAAGTAAATTACTGGGTTGTCTGAGGGAATGTTAGGGACCTAATTTATATGTGTAAGTGAGGAATCTTTTCAGCAACAGGTACTGCTGGGCTCCCAACTAGCCATCTTTGAGTACTAACTAGAGAGGTAGGAGTTTTCATTATTCATAGTGACCTGGGTGCTTCCGTTTAAGATGTCTGGGAATAAGTTGTGGTTTTTCTTATTTCAAGCTTAGCTGAGAAGACACATGCTTTTCCCAGTCAGCATGAGAAGAAGAAAAGAAAGAAATCGGCAGTGGTGAGTTTGATGTTTTGTCTAGACCTTTATGACTTTACTCTGTATGGTTTATTTTTGTCTTCCTTTCTGTTCTCTCCACCCTCACCCCTGTTTTCTCTCTAAATGAACAGAATCTACAGAAGAAAACCCTTCTTAGGAATAATTACCAAGCCTCTCTAGACTCTTTTTCCTAAGTGCTCCTTGTAGGGAAGTGAAAGAGCTCCTTGAAGAGGTGACAGGTAGTCAGGGGAACTTATTGGTTAGTTAAAAACTAATCCCCAATGTGATAGAATAAAATTCCAGTGGTCCAGGAGTTAAAAGACCTGGGCTTGCAACTCTAATTCTACCATTTATGGGTAAATGTGACCTTGAATAATTCACAGAGCCCTAGACTACTGTGTCCATGAGAGTAATGTCTTGGTCCATTTCACTAATTGTTGACTTCCCATCCCTAACCCTGTGCCTGGCACATAGCTAGACAATACTTATTTGTTAGTATGTTGAATGAGTAAATTATGACCTCTTTAGAAAACCAAAACATCCCAAACAATTCATCTCTGTATGATCCAAATACAATAATAGGGTTGGGAGCCTAGGAGAGGAAAATGGAGTGAGTGATCCTCATGGTGGAGAGGAGGTGGGAATGGCTAGAGTGGGACTGGAAATAAGGAGTTTCACATGTCAGGGTGGAATAGTGATGGGAAGGAATGGGCTCAAAGAGAGTGCTCTAGAGAGTTCCTTCTGTTTTCTCTCTTCCAGGAAAACAAGTCATCTCTGGATGACTCTAAAAGGCAGCACACAGGGATGCCGTCAAGGTCTCCAGATGTGATCGTGCCTCCTCCCTCCCCAACACGCTGTTTTGAGCCGTTAAATTCAGAATCATTACCTGGCTGGACCCAAGTTGCCATGCTGCCTCAGGATCTACTAATGGAGTGAGTGTCACGGAGGCCTGGGGGAGAGCTGAGTGCCTGCTCATCACTGAAGCTGAGAAGGGCCTAAGCAGTGTGCTCTTTCAGAGTAGAACAGGGAGCAAATGTTCTCCTGTTTGCTTACTGAATTATTGGATTCATCAACAGGCAGCGATGACAGTAATCAGCTACCACCATTTACCAAGCACTTGCCATCTGCCAGCCCCTGGGCTAAGTTCATTACCTGACTTTCATTTAAACCCCCACAGGAGGCAGGCACTAGTCTCTCTTCTTCTTATAGATGAAATCTGGATAAGTGAGAGGCAGAATGATATATGTGGTTTGGAGTGTGACAGCCTTTGCATTTTGTATGGAAATGGACTTGGTAAATTTTGATAATTTATTTTGTCTCTTTCAGCTTTGTTTTCTTTGTATGCAAAATGGAAACAATACTACCTGTCTTTAGGGTGTTGTAAGGATTTAGTGGTATAATGCATATGAGTCTGACATAGGGCAAATACTTTTTTTGAAGAAAGGATTTTCTTTTTTTAATTTTTAAATTTGTTCTAATTAGTTATACATGATAGCAGCACGTATTTTGATTCATTGTACACAAATGGAGCACAGCTTTTCATTTCTTTGGTTCTATGTGATGTAGAGTGCACATGTGCAGTCATATATGCCCCTAGGGTAATGATGATCATTTCATTCCATTATCTTTCCTGCCCCCATGCCCCCTCCTCTTCCCTCCCTCTCCTTTACCCAAAGTTCCTCCATTTTCCCCACCTGACCCCTGGCCCCATTATGGATCAGCATCCACTTATTAGAGAGAACATTCGGCCTTTGGTTTTTTGGGATTGGCTAACTTCATTTAGCATGATATTCTCCAACTCCATCCATATACCTGCAAATGCCATAATTTTGTTCTCCTTAAATGCTGAATAGTATTCATTGTATATATGTACCACAGTTTCTTTATCCGTTCATCTGGGCATCTGGGTTGGTTCCACAGTTTGGCTATTGTGAATTGAGCTGCTATGAACATTGATATGGCTGTGTCACTATAGTATACTGATTTTAAGTCCTTTGGGTGTAGACCGAGGAGTAGGATAGCTGGGTCAAATGGTGGTTCTATTCCAAGTTTTCTAAGGAATCTCTATACTGCTTTCCAGATTGGTTACACCAATTTGCAGTGCCACCAGCAATGTATGAGGGTGCCTTTTTTTCCACATCCTCAGCAACACTGTGGTTACCATAGAAGCATTTGAAAGGTGTTATTGAATGAGTCCCTGTTGGCACAGACCTTTCCAGAACCAAAGCAGAAATGTCTTCGGATTTGGAGCCCATTACACTCTTCCTCCTTAGCTGCACAGACTGGGAAGAACCACTGCTGGCTGGCTGACTATCTGTCTCCTTCAGCCTTTTACCAGATGGAGGGAAAAACGTGCCTTGTCCAGAGATGAAGATACAGTTGGCCATGATGAAAAAGAACCTTCCCCTGCAAAAGAACCGACCTGACAGTGTGCTTTCTTCTAAGATGTTTCTGACTATACACCGCCTCACCCTGCAAGTAAGAGCCACTGTGTCCCAAAAGGAGAGGCCTGCATGAAAATCCAAAGCCATCTCTCTTCTATTCTTCTGTTCTCTGCTGCCCTTCCTCTGTGCTCCTGTGTCCCAGAAGTCTGGGCTCTATGTAGGTGGACGCCAGCGTAGGGGGCGTGCTTGAGCAGAGCCTGTTCTGTTTCCCGCACTTTTCCCTTCCTCCACTCCGCCTCCTTCCCTTCCTCCACCCCGCCTCCGCTGCGCAGCGGAACACTGGGTTTTCAAATGTGCTCGTTGACTAGATGAAAAAAATGCATTGGGGGAAAGGGAAGGGCCCACAGAAGAGCTTTTCTTCTTCTTCTTCCTCTAGACACCAACATCACGATATCCTGAACATTTGAAGAAATCACATTGTAACTTGCAGGGAGAAGGTAAATTTTTTATTTCTGCTGCATTTCCAGGTACTTCTCCCCGCTCAGCCCACATTTCTCTTACTTCAATTTGGTCCCAGTTCAGTTATTTTTGTTGTAACAATCACATGGGGTTACATGTAGAACTCAGGAAACTCCATTTTCAGGAAGGAGCCATTCAGAGGAGAGGGAGAGTCACTCTAGTGGGGTGGGGAAGTCATAGCGGTGACTAGCAGGAGGCTGAGGACAATTGGTGAGAAATGTTGAGCTGGTTCTCTGGTCACCAGGTTACAGGAAGCAGCAGCAGCAGCAGAAGAAGAGGAAGGTGAAAACACCTACTAAGAAACAGGTAGAGGGGCAGTGAGGGAAGCGCTGGGTCCGGAGACGCAGGTGCAGGCCGGAATGGGAGGGAACCCCTGAGAGGAGGGATTCTGTCCTCTTTCTGGTTGTGAATATAAGGTTCCTATTGGGTTGGAGGTGTTAAGTTCCTTCTTTTCAACTCCTTTTGCAAAAGTTTTCTTTACTTCCCAAAGTCCTAATTCAATTCCTCCTTATATGGGTTTCAGGAAGCTAAAAATAAAGCCATGAGTGATCCAGAGAGCCAGACAACTCCACAAAAGCATTCCATTTCCATCGATATTAATCTTCTCCATGGTAAGGAGAACATGTGTTTGGCTGAGTGATGAAATCCCAGGACGTTGCTGAGGGCAGGAAGGTCAACAAATTTTTTGTCATTCTGAGACCTGCCTTTGTCAGGCACTTGAAATTCTCTTTGAAATACTTGGTCTGGCCGGCTGGTCTACCACACATCATCCGTCCCCTCAAATATTTACTAAGTAAGCAAGCTGGGCCAGATGTCTGCTTCACATGGGGATTTGAGAGATGACTGTGAGCATGAGTTATGGTCATTTTTTCCTCAGATCCTATCTTAGAAAAGACAGTGGCTTGAGAATCAAGAGTGGGCACAAGCCCAGGTTATCAACAAAATCCTTGAGAATTCATTGGCCAAAAAGGCAAGGAAGAGCTGGGATCCCTCACAAGAGTCCCTGGAGAGTCCTAAGGAAGCAGAACTCCAGGGCCCTCTGACTTCCCTGTCACAAGCCAGAGAGTTCAGGAACCTCAGGTTGAAATCAGCACATTTGTTGCCCCATCCCAGGAGGCAGTAGCCAGTTCTCAACAGGCAGCCCCTTTCCTCTACTGTTCATGCTGGAGGCAACAATGAGTATCTCCCCCTTTGGAGCCTTTATCTTGTCTGACCAGAGGGATACAATTAACCCTGTCCCTCTGACATTTCTCAGCTTGAGTGAAGAGTGGGAGGGAGGGTTAAAGACTCCCCTTACACCTTGCAAGACTGTTCCATCCTGCTCAGTCTAGACATCGTTGGCTTTAACTTGAAAACAACTGTTTAATCATGAGAGTTCACTGTCCAGTCATGGGACACCGGGAGGACTCAGGTGAGATGTTTCCTGAGAAGAATGCTGCCCTTGCTTTACTTCCCATCTCACTGCACTCTCTGATACCAGTGATGTCCCCTAACCCAAAGATCCAAGAAGGTTCCTAAGCTCACAAGGGCGGTAGAATAATCGGGGCCATAGCCCAGGGTGGAAGGTGACTTGTCCAAGTTTAGTGTCCTATTCAGAATGATCCCTGCTTCTCCCCTGAATTCCATTCTGGTGCCCTCTACCCTGCCCCATTTTCCTGATGCCTCCAAATAGGAGCCGTTTTTCTTGGGTGACCTTTTGAGTCATGTTCTTAGAGTAGTGAGCTGTCTTCACTGAGTTGAAAGGGGCTTTACAGAAGAAATTTTTGAATTGGATCTTGAACAGGTTTGAGAGTTTTCCCAATATGAAAAAGAGGTCCTGGAAGTGGGAATATTTTGTACAGAGGCATCTTGGGGAGCATTGTTGTTCAGGGAACATCCGGAAATTCACCATGGCTGTAGTATTTAAGGGAGAGTGGTAGATCAGGCCAAAGAGGTAGGTAGAGGCTTATATAAACTATAGAGGTGTTCAGCCTTAATACTTTAGAGTAGTGGTGCTCCACCACACACTGAAACCAACTGGTAAGTTTTAAAAACTCTCAACACCCAGGTTACACTCCAGACAGATCAGAATTTCTGGTGCTGGGAACCAGGCCTCATTGTCTTTTAAAGCTCCCCAGTGCTTCCAGGGTGCAGCTACAGTGAGAAGCAGAGCTGACAGGAGCCAGCAGAAGAGCTATCTTTAGCACAACACCTCTGCTGGCAGCTTGGAAGATGTTTGTTTAGGGAAGGGGAGATTCAGAAAGGAAAAGGCAGATGCAATCAGGGGCTAGTTGAGGGGAACAGCAATGCAAAGGAAACAAAGCAAGATCCTTTTATATTTATTTATTTTTTGGTTTGCTTATTAGAAGCCAATGTGGCGTGTTAGGGAGGGCACAAGAAGGTGAATCACGTTCTAGTACGAGTATTCATAAACTGTAAAAGGTAGGTTTACTGTTTCTTTTGCTGCTACTGTGTGTGGCAAATCTACCTACCTCTTAGATTTCTTGGAGGAATTTTGAGTCTTCTAACACACAATTTTTCTTTATGTCTAATTCTGTAATAGATGTAGTTACAGCCCTAGTTAAATATAATCACAAATAGAATCCATAAGGCCTTACCCAATGTATACATGTTGAAATACCATGATACCCCATAAACATGCAAAATTTTTTGTGTTAATTAAAAAATAATTGAAAATTTAAACAGATAAAAAAGGAGTTCAGAAAGCCTAACTCTCTTTCATCTGTCACCAATCAGGGTTTGTTCTTGTCTTGAATGGGGAGTCACTTGTAGACTAGGGGTCAACTAGAAGCCCAGCAATGAGCTATAAGATGTCAGTAAGAAGAAGGAATTGACTTTGTGGTATTTAGGTCATAGAACTCGGCTAGGTTGGGAAAGTGACATGAAATGGCAGCAGCAGATCGAGATAAAAGGAACAACTTTGAAAAAGGTGAATTTGAAACAAACCGTGCAAGGGTCTAGTTTATGCATAACCAACCTGAAGCATAAGTCAAAGTGATTTGCTATGTTTTCTGGCAAAGAATGTGAGTAAACTTCATTCCTAGGAGGTGAGTCTTTGTCCCATCTTAGATGTTAATTTCTCTAAGAACAGAATCTTAGAAAAGTCCTTTTAGTTTCCTAAGGTTTTGATTCATGTGTCCTTACACCTACTCAACGAATTTTAGGATTCCATAAAGAGATTAAAGATGGATGACTTGAAGAACTGCCTGAATTTCCTCATCAGTATGGGAAGTAAGTTATTAGGATGGAGGAACTTTAGTGACTGAGGATAATGAGAACAACCTGTGTTAAACAGATGGCTTAGGTCCCTTGTGGACACAGTCCTCATCCTTCAGAGAGATGGTAAAGACACTCCACCCCTTTCTTTCCTGTGCTTCAGTTGTCATAGTTATTTGGGAGAAGGTTACATGTGCAACTAATGGCTGGGTCTTCTTTTAGGTCCTGAAATATCTGAGACAGATGCCACTTACAAGGACGTTAGTGCTACTGGGGAAGCTGTTCTGGAATCTCCAGCTGCCAGCCAAGGGAACCTTTCAGAACATACTACCGGAGTAAGCTGGAACTCTGAGCTCAAACTACTGAGGATTCTTCAGTCCACTGATGATGAAGATGAGAAGAACCATCCTTCTGGGGTGCAGAGTGGGAAGTCTCTGCAGACATAAGCTGAAGGCATCACTTGGAGCAGCTTTATCAAAGCAAGATGTTTGGTATCCTGAGGACAGTGGCCTTGGATATAGGGTAGAAAAGAGGGGAATTCTGTTCTGGAGGCTTCACCAGGGCCTGAGCTTAGAGATTCTTCATTTATTTCTACTTGCCTCTAAAGTAAATGAGGAAGAAGAAGCACTTTTAAACTTAGGTTCCTTCTCCATTAGGATCAAAATAATTTTAATGATTAAACGCAACTGCTTCTCAATCAGAAGACTCATTCTCTGTTTCTGGGAGGAGGGGAGACAGGCTTCTTAGTGTCTGTTTTCTGGGTCACTCTCATATTTTCTTTGAAATTTTGAAAGATTTCCAGTTGAGGAAACTGAATTTGGCCTATGCAAACCCCCATGATATTTCTAGATGTTCTACACATTCCCTGGAAATTGTTTCTTTTGTAGATGGGGACAATAACATTATAAAATCATATTCCCTGAGTCCCTGTGTATATGGTACTGGACTTGTATTAACTTGGAAGAGCTTACCACTCCAATTTATAAGGAATTGAGTCTGCAGGGAAGTTTCAAGAATGCTTATAAAAGCCGGGCGCGGTGGCTCACGCTTGTAATCCCAGCACTTAGGGAGGCTGAGACAGGAGAATCGCGAGTTCAAAGCCAGCTTCAGCAATGACGAGGCACTAAGCAACTCAGTGAGACCCTGTCTCTACATAAAACACAAAATAGGGCTGGGGATGTGGCTCAGTGGTCTAGTGGCCCTGAGTTCAATCCCCGGTACCAAAAAAAAAAAAAAAAAAAAAAAGAATGCTTATAAAGACTTAGAATCCCAGAGTCTCAGGAGTCCTCTAGCTCAGGTTTTAGAAGGATTTTCTTTCCATGTTTTGGTTCTTAAAAAACTTTTATATATAGTAAAATTTCAAAGCTGCATAAAAATAAAGAATAATATGAAATGCTTATGTTCAAGGTACCTGGAATGTGGTCAAGAAAGGCCCTTGAGGGCTGGGGTTATGGTGCAGTGGTAGCGTGCTCGCCTAGCACGCATGAGGCACTGGGTTCGATCCTCAGCACCACATAAGAATAAAATAAAAGATATTCTGTCTACCTACAACTAAAAAATAAATAAATATTTAAAAAAAAAAAGAAAGGCCCTTGACCTGCCCCATGCTTTAGAAAGACCTGCACTGACCCTTTTCTGGCCACAATGCTCCTTATGGGGAGAGAAGTCAACAGGGGCAAGGGCATAAGTTCCTTGTGGAGACTGTGTCTCTTTTTGAATTTTTCACCTGGCATCTGGAACCCTAAAATTCCCTGCCCAGATGGCCTCTCCTACTTCTGTGGCCTATGTAGTACCCTTTCCTGGATCCATTGTTCCCAGGGTAGACTGCCCGGTCAGTGTGAGCACTGCTGGGCTTGAGGTGGCTAAGAGGAGGCTGTTTAAAGGGGGATGGGTCTAGAGCTTGGACATGGGGACTGGGGTCTCTGCCTGTGTGACCCTTCCCAATACAGGCGAGAGCTGGAATGAGAAGAGAAGAGTGGACCATGAATATCAGCTGGTTCTTCTCATTCTGCATTTTAGATGTCAAATCTCATGGAATCTGTGAGTTCTGAATGAACCTGGCATTTTGGGTCGTGAAGGTATACTGGTCAAGGTGGAAGGATAGAATGTTTCTTTTAACAATTTGTTACCTTGATTTATAATTGTTTTTTAAAAATATTTTTAGTTGTAGATAGACATAATACCTTTGGTTTTTTTAATGTGGCGCTGAGGATCAAACCCAGGGCCTCACATGTACTAGGCAAGTATTCTATCACTGAGCTACAACCCCAGCCCGATTTATAAGTTTTAAATGTCTAGACATGGTTAGTAGACTTGATTTTGTATTCTTTTTTTTTTTTTTTTTTTTGGTACTGGGGATTGAACTCAGGGGTACTCGACCACTGAGCCACATCCCCAGCCCTATTTTGTGTTTTATGTAGAGACAGGGTCTCACTGAGTTGCTTAGCGCCTCGCCCTTGCTGAGGCTGGCTTTGAACTCGCGATTCTCCTGTCTTAGCCTCCCAAAGTGCTGGGATTACAAGCGTGAGCCACCACGCCTGGCTTGATTTTGTATTCTTTTTTTGGGTGTGTGGTACTGGGGATTGAACTCAGGGGCATTCAACCACGAGCCACCTCCCCAGCCCTATTTTGTATTTTATTTAGAGACAGGGTCTCACTGACTTGCTTAGTGCCTTGCCATTGCTGAGGCTGGCTTTGAACTTGCGATCCTCCTGCCTCAGCCTCCTGAGCTGCTGGGATTACAGACATGCACCACTGCACCCAGCTTTGATTTTGTGTTCTTATCCCGAGTCTTGCCATAGGTAGGGTTGGGCCTGCAGATATCATTGTCTGGGAGAAATTTTAAAGAAGGAGAATTTAACCCTACTGTTTAGAGATCATTAGCTTATCTGAGATTTTTAAATTTTTATTTATTTTTATTTTTTGGGTGCTGGGGATCAAACTCAAGGCCTCACACACTGTAAACAAGAACTCTACCACTGAACTGTGCCCCTAATCCTGTATTTCATTTTAAAGGTGAGATCAGTGAGGCTGAGAAAGAGAATGTGACTTGACTGAGGTCATCACTGGGAAGTGATGGAGCTTGGTGACTTGAATCTGGGATGCCTAGCGCCAGGTCAGAGCTCCTTTCAGCATTCTACCTCTCTCTTACTTCATTCTCCAGAAGGCCATTTGGTTGTTCATGGTTATGTTAAATTAGAGACTGGCTGCCTTTTCTTCCTGCTGGGTTACCAATCCTCCTATAAAAAATTACTGTGTGTCCCAGGGATAGCAGCTAATTTTTTTTAATCAAAAAAGTTGGAAACATATACAAAAATTAATGAGCTCCCACGTGTCCATCTCATAACAATTATCAATTTATAGCCAATCTTATATCATTCTCACCCTGAACTAGATTATTTGAAGCAAAGTTTGTTTTATCCTTACATATTTCATTATGCATCTCTAAAATAAAAATACTAAAAATAACCAGAATTATTTTATAACAAAAAATTAATTAGTTGTTTTTCAATATAATCAAATAATATCCCAATTTCCCTGTCTTTTAAAGTTTTATTTTTATAGTTGGTACATTCAAATTAGAATCTAAACAAGGTCCATAAGTTACATTTGACTGATATCTTTTTTTTTTTTGGTACTGGAGATTGAAGTCAGGGGTACTCGACCACTGAGCCACATCCCCAGCCCTAATTTGGGTTTTATGTAGAGACAGGGTCTCACTGAGTTGCTTAGCGCCTCGTCGTTGCTGAGGCTGGCTTTGAACTTGCAATTCTACTTCTCAGCCTCCCTAAGTACTGGGATTACAGGCTTGTGCCACCGCGCCCAGCTTGACTGATATGTTCTAAAGTCTCTTAATGTATAGGTTCCTCACATGATGTGACCCAACTATACCACTCCTCAGTATTTATCCTAAAGAATATAAGTTATCATACTATAGTGATACATGCGTACCCATGTTTATAGCAGCACAATTCACAATAACCAAAATTATGGAACCAGCCTAGATGTTCATTAATGAATGAATGGATAAAGAAAATGTGACATATAAACACAATGGAATTTTATTCAGCCATGAAGGATAAAATTCTGTCATTTGCAGGAAAATGGATGGAAGTGAGAATATTATGTTAAACTAAATAAGCCAAACTCAGAAAATCAAGGGTCATATGTTTCCCTTGTAGAAAGGAAAAGAAAAGTTAATGGGGGTGGCATCTCATAAAAATTGAAGGGAAACCAGGAGAGTAGAGGAAAGGGACCAGGGGAAAGGAGGAAGGAAAAGAAAGGAGAAATACTGAGAAATGATATTGGCCAAATTATATTGTTTTCTCATGTGCATGTCTGAATATGTAACAATGAATCCAACTATTATATATAAGTATAATGTACCCATGAAAATCTGGAAAAAAATGTATAGGTTCCTCTTCCTTTTTTTCCCCTTTTCTTAGAATTGATTTGTTAAAGAAATGAGTGCTTTTGTTTGTAGTTTCCTACTTCCTGAATTTCGCTGATTTCATTCCCATGTGGTATTTAACATGTTTATCTCTGTTTTTGCAAACTGTTATTTAGATTGGGAATTTAAACCTGATTCAGATTATATTGGAAAAAAATTTCATAAATGTCATTGTGTCCTTTGATCAGGAGGCTCATAATGTCTATGGGTCTCTTCTCTGATCTTAGTGGCCATAACCCTTGCCTGATTTTTGTATATTGACCTCATGTCCTATAACTTTGTTAAAATTGTTTATTAGTTTGAATCAGTATTTTTAAAGTGAATTTCTTAGGATTTTCTCTACATGTGTTATCTGCAAATAGAGAGATTATTCTTTCTTCCATTCCAATTGAGATGCTTTTAATTTTCTTTTTTTGCCTCACTGCCCTAGTTAGACCCTCTGTTACAATGTTGAATAGAAGTGGTGAGAGCAGAGGTCACATCTTATTCCTGATCTTAGGATAAAAGCATCCAGTCTTTCACCATTCAGTGTGGTATGAATTCACTTCTATCCCTGTTTGTTAAATTTTTTGTTTTGTTTTTAATGATGAAAGGACATTGGATTTTGTAAATGCTTTTTTGTCTATTGTGATGATCATATGTTTTTGATTTTTTATTCTGTTCATAGTACACTATATTAATTGATTTTTGAATGTTAAACCAACCTGTAATCCTGGGACAAATTTTATTGGTTCATGGTGTATACTTACTATTATATGTTGGTAGATTCAGTTTGCTAGGGATTTTTATATCCATATTACAAGAGATATCGGTCTGTAATTTTCTTGTGATATCTTTGGCTTTAGTATCAGAGACTCATAGAATGAGTGTTCCAATTTCTTCTATTTTTTAGAAGAGTTTGTGAAAGGAAGGTATTTAACTCTTTAAATGCTGATAGAATTTACCAGTAACACAATCTGGGACTGGGCTTTTCTTCGTGAGTAGTTTTTGATTGCCAATTCAGTCTCTTTATTGGAATTCTATTCAGATTACCTATTTCTTCTTGAGTCAGTTTCTGTAATTTGTGTCTTTAGGAATTTGTTCATTTCATCTAAATTATCATTTTTAGCATGTAATTATTTTTAGTATTTTAAAAAGTCCCTTTTATTTCTGTAGGATTGGTAGTTATGTTGCCTTTTTATTTCTATTCTGTGAGTCTTTTCTCTTTTTTTCTTGGTTGACCAGGTAAACGTTTGTCAAGTTTTTAAAATGCTTTTATTTTATTTATTTTGTTTTCATGTGGTGCTGAGGGTTGAACCCAGTGCCTCACACATGCTAGGCAAGCGCTATATGGCTGAGCTATAACCTCAGCCCTGCCAATTTTGTTAATCTTTTCAAAAAAGCAGTTTTTGTTTCCATTAATTGTTTTTCTGCTTAAAAATTTCTCTGTTTCATTAATTTTATTCTTGTCTCTATTATTTCCTTCTTTCTGCTTGTTTTGGCTGTGTTTGTTCTCCTTCCCCAATGTCTTATGGTAGAAGAGAGGTTGTTGGTTTCAGATCTTTCTTATCTTTTAACATCAGCATCTATAGCTCTAAGTTTCTCTGTACTATAGTTGTAGCCTATAAATTTTGATATGCTATGTCTTAATTTATCTCAAAGTATTTTCTCATTTCTCTTTTGATGATTTCTTCCCCCATTGGTTACATAGGAGTGTGTTGTTTCATTTCCACTTACTTGTGAGTTTCTGGATTTCTTTGTTCCCTGGCCTACACCTGTACCTGGGGAAACTTCTCAGTCAAGGCTCTGATGGTGGGGTAGGGACAGTGGTGTACTTCTTTCTGAGTGACCCAGGAGTTAGGAGTTGAGTGCTTGGTGGATGGATGGTGGGGGCAGGAGTTACAGGTCTCCTTGTCTTGCTTCTCTCAGCATGAGAGAAGGGCAAGTTCAGTCTGGAGTCCAGTGTTCTCAATGGTGCTGTGCTCAAGGAAGAGCCTTCTTCCACAGTAGGGGCTGTGAGGAAGAAGGGATCCCCACTTACATTGGCTGAACTCACCTAAAACTTAGTCTTGACTAAAGGTAGGAGGAAGGAGGACAAAGGCTGACATCCTGCCCCTCCTAGAAAGACAACCCTCTGACTTGGAGCTAGGGAAGGGAGAGCTCTGTGTTCTTGGCTGAAGCAGACTGGAATGTAGTTTCTGTAACACTGGGGGTGGGAGTAGGGAGAACACGGGGCTTGGTTCATATACTTTACACTGAATTTTTGTAGATTATCCTTTTTTCTTTTTCTTTTGTGATACTAGAGATTAAACCCAGAAGCACTTTTATCACTGAGCTACATCCCCAGCCCTTTTTCAAAAATTTTTTATTATTATTTTTAAAATTTATTTATTCTAATTAGGTTTACATGACAGCAGAATGCATTTTGATTCATTGTACACAAATGGAGCACAACTTTTCGCTTCTCTGGTTGTACACAATATTGAGTTACAGCATATGTGCAGTCATACATGTAACTAGGGAATTGTTGTCCATCATATTCCACCATCTTTCCTGCCCCCATGTCATCCCCAGCCCTTTTTCTTTTTTTATAATTTTTTTTAGTTGTTGATAGACCTTTATTTTATTTATTTATATGTGGTGCTGAGAATTGAACCCAGTGCCTCACACATGCTAGGCAGGCGCTCCACCACTGAGCTGCAACCCCAGTCCATTCCCAGCCCTTTTTATTTTTAATTTTGAGACAGGATCTTGCTAATTTGCCCAGGCTAGCCTTGAACTTGTGATTCTCCTGCCTCCACCTCCTGAGTTCCTAAGATTACAGGTATGCACCACCATACCTGGCTATAGATTTTCTTAAACAATGTTTCTTCACTTGCTACATGCATGTACTTTTGGCCAATTTCAGGGTATTTATTTTTATTTTTTATTTTTAGTACCAGGGATTGAACTCAGGGGTACTCGACCACTAAGCCACATCCTCAGCCCTATTTTGTGTTTTATGTAGAGACAGGGTCTCACTGAGTTGCTTAGCGCCTCGCCGTTGCTGAGGCTGGCTTTGAACTCGCGATTCTCCTGTCTCAGCCTCCCAAGGTGCTGAGATTACAGGCTTGCGCCACCGCGCCCGGCTCTTCCACCCCCAGAGATTTTAAATGCTTGTTTGTTGAAAGTGATTTCATCAGTTCCTCTGGAGAGTGGTCTATGAAGCTACTCCCATTGTCAGGTCACAGGTAGAACTATGGCCTGGGTGGAGATCTTTCTCTAAAGAGAAACCTTTCCCTCATCATTATTTGGTTACCCTGAGTACAATTTGTACAGGAGGGGCAGATTAAACATTATCTCAAAACAGACCAAATTAGAAAGCCAAATCTGTGGCCTATTCCTTCCTCTTTTCCAAGCCAAATAAAAATTATGTGACCTCATTTGTGTTATTAGACTGAACTACACTTAACTGAATCAGTGGCGAGAGGCATTAAAGGGGTGTTATGTGGGGTTCCTGAAAATAATTTCTGGAATGTACATCACATTGTATAATGACTTCTATGGGCTGATTTTTAAAAATTTTAAAAATTCTCACCTTTTAACTTCTCCTTAACTTATTTCACATCTGTCCACAGAGACAAACCCGATTTCTAGGGTTGGTAGTGGGGGCAAAGATGAGGTGTGGTTTATCTTTTATTTACTTATTTTATCTGAAGACTCAGGCCAAGAAGAGAAGGTCTAACTGGTTTATAACCAACTCAAATTACTTTATTTGGTGAACAACTCTCAGAAACTGGAATATTCTTTTAAGTCATGCTGATGAGTACAAAGTTACCTTTTGAATCATGACATATTTATGGAGTGAGAGGATATTTACTATGTGTACACTGGTCTTTGCTTCTGTTTTCAAAGAGCAAAAAACATTTGCAGCCTGGAACTTGTTTCACCTTTGTCATGCTAATTCTCAAAGCGGAATAATCACAAACAGAAATGTGGGAACATAACCTACATTCCACGTTAGTTTTCTCTGTGTTTTACACCCACTGTTTTGGTTGGTTTTCTGGCCAACTCTGTAGATAGATGTGGATTGTCTCCATTTTGTAGATAAAGCTCAGAACAAAGGGTTGATGATAGAGATAGCCTAGTAGGGCTTTGAGTGAAATAGAAAAAATGCACCCCTTAAGACACTTGATGAACATGTTAAAAAATTCTATCAATGATCCTGCAAATCTATGATGATTCCAAGTCATGCAGCAGCCCTAAAGTTGGTTTATAGCCTTTACAGTGCACCCAGGGGCCTTGTTAGAGAGGTTAATTTGCCAAGTCAAAGGCCAGCAAGAGAAGGGGGGCTGGGCTTAGAACCTCTCTCCAGTTTCTCTATATTCTGATGCCTCTGTCACTTCCTCTGTTTAATGCAAGTTGAAACTGGGACACCCTTAAGCAGAAAGGAAGAATGAAGCAATACAGAAAAGAATTGAATTGCCTAAGGGGGAGAAGCCCTCACCAACCCTTTACTTCCTCCTCCCAAAGTTCTGAGAGGGGAGGAGCCAGGTAACTGTTAACTGCCATTTCCCACCTCTGGGCCACAGGAAGCAGGATTCAGCCAGAATTACTTGGGAATCTGCTTTCCATATTTAATCTGACAAGAATAAAGTTTAGCTTGTTAAAATACTGTCCTAGGAGGTTAATATTCCCAAAAGCCTAGACCTAAGTTTCTTTTGTTCTTTGCCACTTTGTGATCCCTGCTAGAAACAGGGCTACTTGATTCGAGTCACCACGATTTTCTGAGCACATTTCCCAGCAACCCCTGGTCCAGTTTGAACTGTGTGTAGAAGCAGACATCCTAGGTCCTAGGTTCCCACTCTCCTCCTCACAGAGCCCGCAGTCCTGCTTTGGTATTAGTCCTGATGACGTTGGGGGTGACAGACTCTGCTCTTCATTTTTGAACTATTATAGAAAGCTTCCTGGGTTTGGTAAGAGGGAGGTCAGGATTTCATACGATAATCCTTAAAAAAAAATTCAGTGTATTCAAATGTGCCTAAAATAATTATTTGCTAAATAAAGGCCAGAAATGTCCCTGGCTTTTAGATGGAAATGAGTAGAGGTCCTTTGGAATTCAGTAATCGGGGAGAGAATTTCTAAATTTTATCTTTCAGTTGCCCTAAGGTACCGGAGTGTTTATGCATCTATTTAACAAATGTTTGTTAAGCACCTATTATATGTTAGTCAATGCCTAGAGTATCTTAACAGAGAAAGGAAAAGTTCTGGAGAAATGGTAGAAAGTCATTTCCAGAAACAGCTGTGGGAAATTTTCCTGGATAAATCGCTACCACTTTGGGGGACCACTAGGTGGTACTATTACATTATGAAAACGATACCCTTTCTTTAGCATTTCAGATGGGAGACCTCTGGTTATTGGAGGCCAGTGTCTACACATCCAGAGAGACTTCTTTGTGAGTAAAAGAAGAAAAAATAAATCTCATCATTTACATATGTGGTCCAATTTAAACGCTCAAGGTGACCGATGGCTCCTTCAGGGATGGGGCTGTGTCTATTGTCATGGTTACAACCCCAAGGTTATAAACTGACATGTAGGAGGTACTGGGTAAATACCTGATAAATGAATGAGACTACCTCTGAACAATTTTAGATTGTCGTTGAAAGAACCATTTCAAGAGTGTGGAGAATTCTGGGATTCAGAGGCCTAGGATTTTGGGAAATTGGGAGGTTCTGATGACCTTGAAATCATCCATTGGGTAGAGACTCCAGGAGGCAGTATTTGGGAAGGCAGAAATACCAAAAGCAATCTGAGGGACTGATAGTGCTTTGCATTCCCTACGTTTATCTTTGAGTAGATTTCACCTATCTGAAAATACATGAGTATTTAGAATTCAGAATTTTAAAATTAAAAATTCTTAATTTTAAAATTAAAAATTCTTAATTTTAAGATTTCTAAATTTTTAATTTTAAATTTTCTAAATTTCAGATTTAGAAATTCTTTCTCAGATTACTGGATTCCAAAAATTGCCTGAAAATTGGGGTGTAAACCAATAAATCGTGGGATTTTTATTTTTGAGTCTATATAATTTGTAAGGATGGCTCTGCTTTGGACAGGATCTCCACAAGTCATTTACTCCTCTCTGCCTCTCATTCATTTATTTGTTATACATTCATTCACACCACAAATATTTGCCGAGCAGCCATGTTGTGATCATCTCTGACCTTTGCTTCATTTGGATTCTGAGTTCAGTTATCAGCAGGTCAAATGAGCTGTAGCACCCAGATTTGCACCTCACTCCATTTCCTCTAATACCCTAGTGCAGGCTTCTGTCTTCTATCATCTGGTTTCTGCGTCAACCCACATCTGTACCACTACCATCCATTCTTCCATTTCCCAACAAGCAACTACAATCATGACTCGCCTTTCTTTAAAACTCTCCCTTGTCTTGGCATAACCTCTTTCACTTGGTTTACAAGCCTCGCAAGGCAAAGCCATAGCCTGGCTGGACAGAGCTGGAGTCCCCAGCCCCAATGGCTTCTGCTCCCACAGCATTCTATGAGCTCCAGCCATGATTCATTTCTTCTTTTGGTTCTAATGAGCCATGTCTTCTCTTACTTTCAGATTTCTCATTTTTTATTTTTGTTTTTCCTTTCAATCTGGAACATTCTTTCCTCCCTCTTTCTGGTTACTTTCTAATCATTCTTTAGGTCTGTCTCAGTTTACATCTTTTTTAATTTGAAAATACCCTTTTTTTGACCTTTGTCTAGATGAGGGCTCCTTTTACTTTTCCTCTCATATTATGGGTTCTGTGTGTGCCAGGGCCCTGTCTTCACTGCCCTTCTCCACACCTAGCTGAGCACCTGCCACATTGTAAATGTTCAATAATGTATGATGAATGAATGAATGAAAAATATTTATGACCCATCTCATGCTTTAAGGTACCCAACCCAGCCGTGTGAGTTAAGCAGTACAAAGAAAGAACAATAGTGATGGGAAGAAGGGGTCACTTGAGATGTTACCATTTGAGGCTGGGTTAGGTTTTGGCAAGTGGACATATTTGTGTATGGGCCATTTGAGGAGGAGGGAAGCGACACAGGTGGACAATTTTGGAGCACAGGCGAGGAGTATAGTGTTCCTGTCTGGGAGGAGTGGGAGGTAGGACTGGAGACAGCTTGTGACTAGATTGCAGAGGACCTGGACTGGAGTTAATGGCCACTGGGGAGCCATCGATGGCTTTCGAATGGGGGAGTGATAGGACTGAATTCCTGCTTCAGAAAATGTTCATCTAAGGGCATTGTGGAACATGGACCGGAGCCAGCCAGCACGGCCAGTTAGGAGGCTGTCAGAGAAGTCAAGATGGGAGGTAGTCAGGCTGGGATTAGTAGGTGGCAGTAAGGATGGAGACAAAAAGAGGAAGAGTGAACAATGACCTGGAAACCAGAGAGAGAGGATGGAGGAGGAGGAGGCAGAGTTTGCAGCCTGATTCAGAAAGGTACTGTCACTGCCAGAAAGGTGAAGTTAAGGGAAAGAACCAGGTTAGGGAAAGAGAAAAGAGCTCATTCCTCAAACTTCGCAGTGGCGTAATGGCTGCACATGCGTTTTACTTGCAGAAATTCAATCAATATGTGGGATTTAAAAAAAAGCACAGTGAGAGTGACTGAGATAATATAATGCAACTCATGGGGGCCGCTCCAGCTCTCCCATTCCGTTGAAGTAGATCCCAGAGGGAGGGCAAGACGGGGAAGGTAAATTTGCCGTTCCCTCTTTTTATTCATAAAACCACGCGTATTTTATGAGTGACATAAGGGATTATTTGAGGGTAGTTGTGGCTACTCACAATCTGTGTCTTACATGCTAAGTTTAGAACTGAATTCCCTGGCGATTGAGCTTTTTAGAACGTGTGCCAGGACCCGTGGGCAGAGGGCAGATACGAAGAAGACACATGTCAGTGACTGCATCGAAGCAGCTCAAGGTCGAGCGGGGTAGAAGCAGACAATTAGGACTACAGACTAAGTGAGCAGTCAGGCAGAGAGAGGAGAACTGGTGTCTGGGGAATCAAGGCCGAGGTGGCCCTGAACCCTGGTGCTGGACAGAGATCTGGGAGTCATCTTCAGAACAGGGCGGAGTAGCAAGAAGGAGCACACGGGATTGCAGAGGGAGAGAACATGGAGCGAGTGAGGCGAGGCCTGGGAACACACTTTCACAAGAAGGCAGAAAGTCATAATATAGAGAAACCATCAGAAGCGAGAGGAAAATTACAATAAGGTGGAGGATGACTGAGAGCAAGCAATTAATTTTATGATTACGAAGTTGATGGTGGCTGCTATGTGACTGAAGTCCTAGTAGCGTGGGGCAGGAGTGATTGGAAAGATTGGAAACTGGGGCTGGGGATACAGCTCAGTTGGTCAAGTGCTTGCCTCGCATGCACAAGGTCCTGGGTTCGATCTCCAGCACCACAAAAAACAAAAACAAAAAAATGCGAAAACAAGGGGAATACATGCCACTTCTCTTTACCACTGCAGTGAAACCAACTTAGATGGGTTGTCCAGATCCCAGTGAAATCCCCCTGGAGAACATTTGGGATCTCTGGAGGCCATGGCCTCCTCCCAACTGTGATCTGCTACTGTCCACCGGAAGGACACTTCACTGTCACAGTACACTGAGCCAGAAATAGGCTTTGCTCTCCATAAGCCTTACATTCAAGCTTGACTGCAATCCAGCTGAGCCACAGATGTCAGCTGTGGTGGTTGCATTTTATACCAAACATGTCTGCATTATTTCCTTCCATAAGTAGAATCCACGTTCCCACATGACTGCAAATGCTAACTTCCTAATGGCTTCCCTGGGGTTTGCTTCATGCAATTATCTCATCAGAATTTAGACAAGGCAGCATATAACAGTTTCTTCCAGGAGGCAGGGAGCTCTGGATGTTTTTTAGTCAATGGTTCCTCATCCTAGTTATATTGTTCTTTCAGAGGTTTAACAAGAAAAATGTTTTCTATAGGTACCTGCATAGTTGCCACTTCCAGTGTTCTCGTCCTTTCTTTGTGTAGGTCCAGAACTCAGTATGGCATTGTTTTCCTTCAGCCTGGAAGATTTGCAACATTTCCCTCTTTGTAGATGTTGCATGCATTCACATTTTGTAAATCTGAGAAAAATATTTATTTTGCCTTTATTTTGAAAGATATTTTTGCTGGGTAAAGAATTCTGGTCGACAGTTTTTTTTTTCTTTCAGCATTTCAGCAATGCTGCTTCATTGTCTTTTTTATATAATTTTTTATTTTTTAGTTGTCAATGGACCTTTATTGTATTTACTTGTATGTGGTGCTGAGATTCAAACCCAGGGTCTCACACATGCCAGGCAGGCGCTCTACCACTGAGCCACAACTTTAGCCTCTTCATTGTCTTGGCACATAGTTTCTTGGCACGTAGTTTCTGATGATAAGTCTGATGTCAGCTTTATTCCTCTGTATGTAATGTGTGCTTTTGGGGGGGCTGTTTTGTTGGTTTTAAGCCATTTGATCATGATGTGCTTTGGTATGGGCCTCTTCATATTTCTTCTGCTCCAGGTTTATTGAGCTCTTTGGATTTGTGGAATTATAGTTTTTATCAAATTTGGAAAAAGCCCAACTATTTTTCTTTCTTCTTCTCCTTCTACTTCTTTTGCTTTTGCAGTGCTGGGGATTGAACCCAAGGCCTTGCATATGGTAGGCAAATGCTCTGCCACCGAGTCACACCACAGCCTCTGACCATTATTTTTTTCAAATGTGTTTTATGTCCCCACTTTCCTTCAGGGATTCCAGTCACATATCTATTAGGCTGCTTGAAGTTGTCCCAGCTCACTAGTGCTCTGCTTATTTTAAAAATTTCTTACTTATTAGTTTTTGTGTTTCATCCTGGGTGGTTTTTATGCTGTGTCTTCAAGTTCACTACATTTTTGCTCTGCAGTATCCAATCCATTATTAATCCTATCCTGTGTATTTTTCATCTCAGACATTATATGTTTCACTTTGAGATGTTAAGTTGGGGCTTTTTTCTATCTTCCATGTCTTGTCTTGACATTCTCTTAAAGCACTTCTTGAACACATAGAATATAGTTATAATGATATTTTAATGTCCTTACCTACTGATTCTATCATCTGGGTCATTTCTGGGTTTCGTTCTATTAGTTGGTTTTTCTCCTTATCATGGGTCCTGTTTCTTTGTGTGCCTGGTAACTTTTTCCTGGGTCCAAGACATTATGACTCTTACCTTGTTGCATGTTGGATATCTTTATATTCCTAGAAATATTCTCGGGCTTGTTCTGGAATGCAGTTATGTTCCTCAGGAACAGTTTGATCCTTTTGGATCTTTCTTTTAAGCTTCTTTTGATAGGACCAGAGAAGCATTTAATCTAGGGCACACTTGAGGCAATACCCTTCTAAGTATTCAACCTACTGCCTCATGAACTAGGGGCTCTTTCACTGAGGAGAATAAGAACTATTTCTGGCCCTATATAGGCTTCAGTGATTGTTCCCTGTAATCCTTTTGGGTGGGTGGCTCTTTCCCCAGTCTTTGGGCACTTTGCTCTTAGCCAGGAGCTCATCAGTACTTAGTAGAAGATTTGAGGGAGGACCCTCTGTGGATCTCTGGAGCTCTCTCTTGTGTGGTTCTCTTCTCTCTGGTACTTGACCTCTGAATACTCTGCCTCGGCCTTCTGAACTCTGTCAGGGACTGGAGTTGGCCTAAGTACTCTCTCCCTTTTGGAAAGAGTCTCCTGGCAATAAGTTGGCCCAACCATAGGACTCACCTTGTTTTCTGTTTCTCCATGGTTACTATCCTTTGTACTCTGAAAAACCATTATTTCATATATTTTTGTCCAATCTTTTAGTTGTTTTAGTGGAAAGGGAAAATCTAGTTTCTGTTATTCTGTCTTGGCTACAAGTAAAGTCTGTCTTGTTCCTAAGTTTGAAACACATTTTGAGGGCTTCTGAAATGGGAGTCTATGCCAAATCAAGTTGCTGACTATCAGGCCAGGGAAGGGGATCCTTCTGGAAGAGGCTGAAAGTGCTCCTAACCTACATACAAGGAACAGAGCCATTTGAGGAGGAACAGGGCATCCTGCTTTTCTTTTTCCTTTTTAAAATTTTTTTTTAAAATTGTAGATGGACACAATGCCTTTATTTAATTAATTAATTTGTTTTATGTGGTGCTGAGGATTGAACTCAGTGTCTCACACATGCTAGGCAAGCCCTCTGCCGCTGAGCTACAACCCCAGCCCCAACTCTGCATTTCTTTTTGAGCTTTTTAAAAAGTCTTTGGCTTTTATTTTTGGCCTCAACTTAACTATTTCACTTTTTTTTGGTGGTGAAGTTTTCAGTCTTTTTCACCTTTAGGCAATATCTCTCTGCTCACACTTGAAATCTTCAATTTTTTCCTTGGTTCCCACTTAGACCCTGTTTGCACATTTAGGTCGCCAAAGATTTCTCCATCTGAGGCAAATTAAAACATTTCTCAGTGGTATTTACAGCAACCAGAATCCGCTCCCATAGAGAACCACTAACCCAAAGATAACTGTGTCCTACCTTAAAGATGAATTACAGACATGTTCTTAAGAGGCAAATCTTTCAAGGGTGAATAAAATACCACTTAACAAAGCATTCCAACTGGTTAAATTTAGGACAAGAAAAAACCTGACCCAAGAATAATCTCTGGCTTTAAGCCCAGGGTCCTTTTCTTTTTTGAGTGAATTTTGTACATTTTCATTCATGTGGGAACTGTTGCCTCCCAGCATTTTATTCTGGGATGGAAGGTCAACAATGACTGCCTTGTTGCTAAATCCAACGGACACTTCTCAGTTATTAACCTACTTGACCTCTCAACAATATTTGACATTGTTGACAATTATCTTCTTCTTAATGAGTTCCCTGGTTTTCCTTCTCCCCCTCCAGCCTTTCTTTCTCTGTCTGTCTTTTCAATTGGTATTCTTCTTGGTTCTGTCCCAAGCTGTCTTTTTACACTGAACATCCTCCTTGGGCTCTCTTATCATACCCATGCTTCGCTGGGAATTTCTCCATCTACATTTCTAGCCTGTGTATTTTCTCTGAGCTCCAGCCCAGTATTTCAACTTGCCATCTTCACGTAGCTGGCACAGAGGGGATTCACCCCTAGCAGCCTCATTCCAGGCCTCTCCCCTGAGTTCGGCTCTCCTTCCCGGGTTCTTCATCTCTGTAAAGGCGACCTCTAAACATTTAATTTCTCAAGCCAGAGATTTTTGCATTCATGCTTCCTCTCGATCACCAAGTCCTGTTGATTCTACCTCTTTCCACCCCTACTGCTGCTCCACGCTTTGGTTGCTGCCGTCTTTTACCTACATAACTGGAAAAGACTTCTCACCACTATCTGCTTCCAACTCTCAGGTCATCCCGCCCCCCCATGCAAGATTCACCTAGAATGATCGTTCTAAAATAGGAATTAAATCTTGAAAGTCTTACAGAATTGGCCTCTAAAACCGTCTGGATTTCCTAGATTTTTTTTTTGTTGTTGTTGTTGTTGTTGTTTTGGTAGCAGGGATTGAATCCAGGTGTCTTTATCACTGAACCACATCCCCAGTCCTTTTTAATATTTTATTCTGAGATAGGGTCTCACTGAGTTGCTTAGGGCCTCACTAAGTTGCTGAGGCTGGCTTTGAACTTGCGATGCTACTACTTCAGCCTCTTGAGCTGCTGGGAGTACAGGCTTGTATCACTGTGCCCAGCTAGACTTCCTGGAATTTTTCCAGGTAGAGTTTTAGTTTTCTTTTCTATTTTCTTTCTGGTTAATGATCTATTAAACATTATAAATCTATACTGTATAGATATAAACATCTGTTAGATCTACAAGTATAGCTCTAAACATCTATCAAATTCATATGAATTTTAGTTGTTAATACTTTCTAGAAAATTATCTATTTCCCCTCAAATTCTCAAATTTATACAAATAAGTTGCAACAATTTTTCTTATAATTAAAAAATTACCTTTTTTCTTAGTTATCTTCCTCTTTCCTAAACTTGTTTGTAGCTTTCTTTGTATGTTTTTTTCAAATATTTTTTTCAGTTGTAAATGGACACAATATCTTTATTTATTTTTATGTGGTGCTGAGGATTGAACCCAGTGTTTCACACGTGTGAGGTAAGCACTCTACCACTGAGCCACAACCCCAGCCCCTCTTTGTATGTGTTGCCAGTCTATTTTATTGATTTTTTTGGGGGGGTGGGTACTGGGGTTTGAACTCAGGGACATTCAACCACTGAGCCACATCCCCAGCCCTACTTTGTATTTTATTTAGAGATAGGGTTTCATTGAGTTGCTTAGCCCCTCACGCTTCCCAAAGCTGGCTTTGAACTCACGATCCTCTTGCCTCAGCCTCCCCAGCTTCTGGGATTACAGGCACACGCAACTGCACCCGGCTATTTTATTGATCTTTTCAAAGGCCATGTTTTGATTTTATTGTTGAAGTCTCTTTTTTCTTTAAATAAATTTCAACTTTAAAAAATTTCCTCTGAATTAGCTTATTCATCTTTCAACTTTTTGAAATGAATCTGTTTTTCTTCTCTATAAATAAAATGATTTTTCCCTTTTGACTTTCTATGCTATCGATCTGTTTGTCCTTTCTTTCTGGTATAATGTTATTAAAACATTATTTAACATCTGGCAGTCCAAGTCTCTTTTATTATTATTTTACAAAATTTTCTTGGTTATTGGGCCAGATGGCATCTTCAAGTCACAAAAATCTTTGTTAATGTAAAAATGCACCCAAATAAATCTTTTCAGCTTCTTCTTTTCGAACCAAAATATTCATTATTTTTAGTCTTCAAAAATTTCTGTCACCAATCTGTGTATGAATGTGGTGTATGCATGTGGCATGTTTAAGTGCAATTTTATGTGTGTGCATGTGTGTGAGTGCAAAGGATGCATGCGGGTATGTTTGTCATAGGTGTGAGGTGTTAGTGGTGTGTTGTGTGTATGCATGTGGGGCATGTTGAGGTATGTGTGGTATACATATGTGCACCATGTGTGCCATGTGTATGTTTGTGCTGTGGGTATGTGGCATGCGGATTTATGTATATGTGGAGTGTGTGTGGATGGAAGTGGGGCAGGAAAGAAATACTGAAGCCCTATGGGGTGCCTGAGTTCCCAGGGCATGTCACAGCCAGGTTTGCTCCCCAACAACCCTGCCTTCTTGGGGAAAACAGGGCTAGGACCTGACTCTTTCTGAATGTCAACTGTGGATGGCAATGTGGGTCAGTAGGGCAAGTCCCAGCAGTGCCACTGCCCAGGCTCCCACTCACTTGTCCTCCATCTTCTAAGGGAAAAAAAATGACCTGTTCCTTTAAGGAAAGGGAACTTCCAGGGACCCACTAAGTAAAGGAATATTACTTGTGGCAGTGCAGGTAAACGTGGTTCCGCCAGAGGGGTCAGATCAGGATCAGGCTGGCCCTGGGGTCTCTCAACTGAATAGTTAGCTTCTGAGTGAGGCAGAAGGAGTCAGGAGGGAAACTGTGAGGCAGTGGGACCTTGGTCCCCATAGGGGGTGCAGGGCATACATAGTATGGGCCTCTGTCCTTTGTCTTCCAGGCCTCATTCAGACAATGTGACTGTGTGCAGTTCTCTTGCTAGGTCCCACCCTTCTGAGTGATGCACCAGCAAGTTGCTCACAGCTCCCTGTCCAAGGTGGTCTCCCCCAATATAAGGCTCTACAGTGGTGTCTGGAAGAGCTGAAAAGAGGGTGACTGTCATCTTGGGCACATTGTCCTCCTCTTCCTTATGGACCTTCCTGCGCCCTGGCTTCTGAATGCCATGCTTTCTAATTCCCACCAGGAGTGAAGACCCCTCATAGTGGGCATCCTCAGGCCGTGCTTAACTCCTGCTCTGATCTTGCTCCTGCAGCTCTGCAGCACCCCAGAGCGCAGTGTCCTGCCGGCACCCTGTGGCTGAGCCTGAGGTTGCCCATTTTTCCTAATTGGGTGGAGTGGCTAAGCCAGGATACTTCCCTACCCAGAATGGATGCCTGGAGTCAGACTTCCCCAGCTAGGAAGAGGATCAGGCGTGCCCAAGTCCAGAGTGCAGGTAAGTCCATCTGCCAACGGAGAGTGGGCCCACTCCTGCTAAGGGTAGTGCTCATGTTGTGTGTGGGGTAGGTGGGGCAAGAGCAGGGCAGGGCTTTACACAGTACCAGGATTCAAATGATCCACCAACCTATATGTGACTCATTTGCACTTGACCAGTAGTTTGTTGATTTGAAGGCTCCTTCTCTAGTTTCTGCTTCCCACTGGTGGCCAGGAGAAACTGTGGCATCTAGTTTCCTCACCTGCCTCAACAAAGCAGGTCTGCTACTTCCAACTGCAGTTGGCCATGGGTCACGTGTGGAAGCCAAGGAAGAGCAGAAGGGTGACAGAGTCCCATTTCAGCTCTGCCTGTTCTTAGCTCTGCAAACCTTGGACAGGTAATCTACAGTCTCCACCTGAGGTTCAGATTTCTTCCTGGTAAACTGGAGCTATGCTTCCTAGCCTTACTGGGAAGATCAGATGAGATGATGTGTGTTAATTACACAACAGTTACTTCTGGCACCTGGTACTCAATATATATAACTCTTCTCTCTTGCCTCCCCCAATCTTGACTTAAGTGGATCATGGAACCACAAATACCCACTAGGTAATGAAGTCAGGGGACCAGGGACAAATACCAACACTTCCCATTTTTAGATTTACATGAGACCAGCAGCTTTCCCTCCCACAGTGGGAACAGAAATTTGCAGAGCAGATGTCTTGGTGTGAAACTGCTCCCTGGAGGTGTCTCATGAATGTTTGCCGACAAATCCACACAAGGGCTGACCTTCCCTCTAACTCTGCCTGCTTGCACCAGGCTCTGGAGATTCAAGGTGCCTACCCACTTTGCCAAACCCCGTCCCTGTCCTCAGCAGATGCTGGGGGCCTGCCCTATTGTCTGATGGCATCAGGCTGCACATGGTGGGGGGGGCATGGGGCTGGATGGAGCAAGGCGCCCCCATATGTACCTGTGCTAGGCTGCTCCCATCCAAGAGGAGGTTCAGAAGGGCGATCTGGCCTGACAGGGTTTGGAAAGGGGCTGGAACCTCTGGTGGAGGTGGCTTGTCCAAGTGCAGAGAACACTTTCCCAAACCCTACTGCCCCTGGCTGGCTAGGAGGGTGCTTTTTTGCCCTTGCTTGGGTCTGATGATTACAGGTCGGAGCTTCAAAGCTCTGGCTAATTGCAGTCTGGGGTAGCTGGGCGAGCAGGCCAAGCCCGCTCGAGTGGGCGCGCTTGGCCCGGGCCCCTCTCAGGGCGGGCACTTAAAGCCTGAAGCTCGGTGCTGGAGCCAGGGGTCCCGGCGCAGCCGCCGGGTGCCGTTGGCTCCTCTGATTGCTGGTGACTGTCCCGGTTGCTCTGGGCGCCCACGCCTCCTCCCCTCTGGCCGGCGTCCGCCCGGTCAGGTGGAAATCTCCCCATTCAAACCAGCGCGGGCCAATCAGGGCCCGGCGCGCCCGGCCGTTCCCCAGCGCCGCGCAGCCGGGCCTCCGGCTCCCGCCCGCTGCCGCTCCGAGGCGCTGGTGCAGGGCACGGGCGAGTCCGCTGCCCCGGTTACCCGCATAACACAGCCGCCTCGGGTTACCCTGGCCCTCCCGCGGCGGGGACGCCATGGAGCGCTCCCTGCACCGCGTCTCCCTCGGGAGCCAGCGCGCCCGCCGGGACCTGTCCTTCTACCTCTCCACCTTTGGTAAGTGCCTCGGGGGCAAGGCCGCTTCCCCCAACTCTCAGCGACCAGAAAGGCCAGCACGGTGGTGACAGGCGAGGCTGGGCAGGCGCTCTTACCATCTAGGGGCGACTTCTCTGGCCCCTTTCTCCTGTGATCTCCCAGAAGGGCTCAGGGCACAGGCTCAGGCGCAGTAAGTCGCGGGACACCACCTGCTGCCCTGCCGCTGGTGCCAGCTGCAGTTGGTTCTGCCTCACTTGGCTGGAATAATCATGCTCCAGTTAATCTTTCAGAGACCCGGTTTATCACCACGGAGTTTCCCATTAGTAAGCAGCTCAGGTGCAATCAAAGTTTAGTTTCTGGATATCTCATTCACCCGCTTTCCTTTGACTCAGGGACTCAACAGGTGCAGGGTCAGCCCAGGTAGCCTTGCCTCCTGTGGCACAACCTGGAGGCTGTAATCTGACTTCTTCTTTGGGTATCTGGCCTGTAGCAGAGATGGGCGACTTCTCCAAGGCAGACCTTGGGAGACTCCCAGGGCTGCCCTTCAGCTTGAAGTGGACAGAAAGGGGCAGTAGTTCTCCACTCCCAAGCTAAGTTTGCAGCCCGAGTACCTCCAAATACCAGCTGAATTTGCAGGTAAATGGATGGAGTTGGAGAACATCATGCTAAGTGAAGTAAGCCAATCTCAAAAAACCAAATGCTGAATGTTTTCTTTGATAAGTGGATGCTGATCCACAATGTGGGGGAGGACACGGGAAGAATGGAGGAACTTTGGTAATAGGGGTGAGAGGGGGAGGGGGCAGGGGGACAGTAAAGATGGTGGAATATGATGGACATCATAGCCCTAGCTTTATGTATGACCGCATGTATGATGTGATTCTACATCACATACAACCAGAGAAATGAAAAGTTGTGCTCCATCTGTGTACAATGAATCAAAATGCACTCTGCTATCATGTAAACTTAAACAGAGTAAATAAATTTAAAAACAAAAACAAAAACAAATACCAGCTGAAAAGCAGCTGTCTCAAAGGCCTGGGCAAACCTGACCTTCCAAGTATCCATAGTAAAGATAACAGCCTTTCACTAGAGTACAGCCCTTGTTTCTTCCCTGGGCCTGCAACTCCCTGTGCAGAGGGGTTACTTTTCCTCTGTGAAGGCTTGGATCCAGAGAGAGGAAGATCTTCCATGAGCTAAGGCTGGTACCTGAACTTGAGCCTTCTGGAGATGATCAGACCAACACTTTTTGTTTGGATTTAAGTACAATTTCCTTATAAAGATTGGGGCACTTACTACACCATAATTGGACTTTGCCCCAATTCAAAGGCAGAGCAGCCCGGGAGTTAGGCCTTTCTGGGGCTCTTGGCTCCCCTGTTCTTAGACTCACTCCTGTCCAAAGCACTTGTCTCTTCACAGTGTCTACTTTTTTCTCTAGGGGTAGAGAGAGTGATAGAAAAGCAATGACTTGGCCCCTGGAGATAGGCTGCAGCCTGGTGTCCTGGAATTCACTGGTCTGGCGGGTGGAAGATAATAAAGAGCAATGAACTAGCCACCAGTTGTTGAGCACTCACTAGGCGCCATCCCTTTTGCCCCGCATGTTGCCTGCCTTGTCTCATTTAATGCTCCCGACCCTACAAGGCAATTCCTATTGATCCTATTAGGATGTGAGACTATGAGAAGAAGAACCTGGTAAAGATGCTGCCTGGCTGGTGGCTTCCTGAGCACCAACACATAAAGGGAGCATAACCATCTCTGAAAATGCAGAGACAAAATTGTTTTGATCAGAATTCCCTCCAATTCCATACTCTATGTATCTGAGAATACATATAGTGTTCATGTGTGAGCATGGGCATTGTCCCTTGTCCCGCCACAAGGTAGGTGGGAAGGCTCAGGCTGGTGCTGTCCCCCAGCCTGTCCAATAAAGGAGGTAGCATAAGAGGCATTTCAAGTAACATTCACTGACCTTCCTTCTGCCTTCTTGGAGGTGTTGACCTCAGGGGAGGGTTTTGCAAGCTGAGGCTAGGACCTGACTGGAGGGAAATTTTTTCTTTATTATAATAATTGGTGTACTTTGAAGAAGTCATTAGAAGTATACATCATATTTCCCCCAGGATTATGTCTTTTGTTTTGACTAAGATTTTTGTTAACATTTTTTAGTAAAAGTCTTTTGAGATATAATTCACATACATACAATTCATTTATTTAAAGTGTATAATTTAATGGTAATTGCACAACCATTACCACAATCAATTTCAGAACGTTTTCATTACCCAGTCTTCCCTCACCTCCAGTCTGGGCAATCACTAATCTACTTTATGTCTCTGTAGATTTGCCTATTTTGAACATTTCATATAAATGGAATCATATAGTATGTGTTTATCTGGGACTGACTTCTTTCACTTATGATGTTTTCATGGTTTACTTATGTTGTAGCATGTATCAATACTTCATTTATTTTGCAGGATCTACAAATAGTTTTATTGAAATTGAACAAATAACACAACAGTCTTGCTGGGGGCCACCCCCCCAAGCCATTTCCCACACTCTAGAAGCACAGAGTTTGTGTAAGAATTAAAAAAAATTTCTATATAGAAATCAAACTCTGTCCCAACATCATCATAGACTAGACTTTACAAACCTTCACATTTTAAGTATTCCTTTTATGTTTTTCCCTTCCTTTTTGTGTCTACGAAGGGGCTCCAGCATTTTCCCTTAACTGATGCTGAAAGGGTGAGGATACTGTAGGGAAGGATGGTGGGTTCCTTATAGCTATTCACACCGGCCCTACTGTGCTGTTCCTTACCACAGGGTAGGAGACAGTTCCCTCCCAACTGGTGTGGGGGCTGGTGTAAAGGCAAGGGGATAGAACAGGTGGCTTGGGGCAACTCCCTATATGCACAGGCATCCACAGCCCATCCTGAGCCTGGCCTGCACTCTCTCAAATAGGGGAAGGGTAAACAGTAATTTGCAGTGGGTAAGGATCAGTCCAGCCCTGGGTGCAGGAAGAAGCCTCCCACAACAATCCCCATTCCTATTAACTGCCAGCAGACTGTCCATCTGAGAGTGGGAACAAATGGCAGGTAGGTGGGAAGGCTCAGGCTGGTGTTGCCCCCCAGTCTCTGTCTAATACAGGAGGAATTGAGGTAGCAAATGGCTGAAATGCTCCAACTAGGGGGTAAGGGAAGTGAGGGAAAGGAAATTCTCATTTGTGTAAAGCCCCCACAGCCCAGGGGCTGGAAGAAGGCAGACTATATCTGTAAAGTGCTGTAGCTTCTAGCAAGGCTTGTCCCTGGGAAGGCTTGGAAGGAAGCATCCCAGGCAAGGAACAAGGAACCAGGCATTCCTGACTGGCATATGCCCTTTCTTGCAGGGGTGGCTGGGGAGGGTGGGCTGGTAAATCTGTCATTAGCCTTCACTGGTCACTAACCACCTCCTGTCCACACACAAACCAATATACAATTGACATCGAGGGACTACCCTGCTCACATTTTCATGGCTGAATAATATTCTAATGTATGGATATACCATATCCTGTTTATCCATCCATCTGTTGGTGAATATTTGAGTTGCCTCCATTTTTTGGCTATTATGAATAAAGCTACCACAAACATTTATGTACAAGATTTTGTGTGGCTAGATGTTCTTATTTCTTTCTTATACCTAGGAGTAGAATTGTTGGATCGTATGGTAACTCTGTGTTTATCTAGCTGAGGAACTGTCAAACTTTTCCAGACTGCACCATTTTACACCTTCAGCAATGTATGCAGGTTTTGATATCTTCACATCCTCACCAATACTTGGTATTATCTGACTTTTTAATTCCAGCCATCCCAATGAACGTAAAGCGATATCTTATTGTGGTTTGCATTTGCAGTTCGCTGAAGACCAGTGATGTTGAGCCTTTTTATATGATTATTGATCTTTGCATGTATTCTTCGGAGAAAAGTTGATTCTGATTCTTTTTCTCATTTTTCAATTGGGCTATTTTTCTTTATATTACTGAGCTAGAAGAGTTTTGTTTTCTATATTCTAGATGTAAGTCTCTTATCAGATATATGATCTGCAAATATTTTATTTCAATCTGTAGCTGTTTTCACTTTCTTCATATAGTGTTTTGAAGACTAAGTGTTCTTAATTTTGTAGAAGTCTAGTTTATCTTTTCTTTTGTTATTGGTACTTGTGATGTCATATCTGTGACTCTCTTGCTAAGTGAAAGTTCACAAAGATTTACTCCTTTGTCTTCTAAGAGTTTCATAGTTTTGATGCTTACATTTATGTTTTAATCCATTTTGAGTTAATTTTTGTATATGGTATGAGCTAAGGGTCCAATTTTATTCTTTTGTATGTGGCTATCCAGTTGCCCCAGTATCATTTTTTTTTTTTTTTTAAAGATTTTTTTTTTTTTAGTTGTAGATGGACACAATGTCTTTATTTTTTATTGCTTTGTATGTGGTGCTGAGGATCGAACCCAGGGCCTCACGCATGCAAGGCAAGCGCTCTACCGCTGAGCTACAATCCCAGCCCCCCCAGTATCATTTTTGATAAGATTTTTATGCCTCCTTTGGATGCTCTTGGTACCTTTATTAAAAAGCAATAATTGATCATGGGATTATTTCTGGACTCTCAATTCTATTCCATTGATGTGTTTATCAATCTTTATGCCAGTACCACACTGTCTTACTATTGCTTTGTAGTTAAGTTTTAAAATTAGGATGTATAAATCCTTCAATTTTGTTCTTCTTTTTCAAGATTATTTGGACTGTCCTCGGTCCCTTGAGTTTCCATCTGAATTTTGGGCATAATATTTTATATAGAAACTAAAAATCAAATTTCACAAAAAAACTTGGATAAATATTTATAGAGTGTCTTATTGAAAGGATTCCAGCTCATCAGCTTGCCTGGTGTCTTACTATTAAGACACCTGGTGTCTTAATATTATTAACTTACCTGGTGTCTCTGAACCAAATTATCACCCTAGTTGGGGTCTCTGGTAGCCTGGAAGTGGTGAGTGATCAGGCAGGGGACAGATTGCCCTTTTTGCAGGGTGTGTGGGCCAGGAGATGATGGGCAGGCTGGATGTATTCTGAGGGATGCAGGGAGCTGTGGACATGGAAGATATAACTCCCTTTCTTTAGAAATGCCACCTCCAAATGAACCTGCAAGATGAGAGCGGTAGGGAGCTAAGTGCAGGCTAGCTCATGCCTGGAGTGTCCGGTTCACCAGAAGGAAGATGCTGGCTAAAGGCAGAGTGGGCCAAGCCTTTTCTTTCTTTTTCCATGTTAACTGGGGCCCTCTTCTACCCTTTTCCTGTCCCTCATCAGAGGGCAGGAGGTAAAGGATCTATTTTCTGTAGCAAGAATGAAGTTTGAGAACAGCTATCCCAGCTGCTGCTGGTGTCAGGCAGTGGGAGGTCAGCCCTTCCGTGTGCCCCTCCCTGCCGGCTGCTCCGGTGAGCCCTGTTTCCAGCCCTCCCAGGCTTGACTCAGGAAACGTGTCCATTTCTCAGGAGCTCATTACGAGCTGGGTGGAGTCTTCAGTGTTTACTAGTTTTCCTCTCTCTCGGAGTCCCATCTCCTTGGGAGCTTTCAGAGATTCCTCAAAATTTCTGGTGGGTTGATAGTTCTCTGCTCTTTATTTTTTTGGTACCGGGGACTGAACGCAGGTGTACTCGTCCACTGAGCCACATCCCCAGCCCTATTTTGTGTTTTAGAGACAGGGTCTCACTGAGTTGCTTAGCGCCTTGCCTTGCTGAGGCTGGTTTTGAACTCGTGATTGTCCTGTCTCAAGCCTCCGCAAGTGCTGGGATTACAGGCATGCGCCACTGTGCCGGGCTTGTCCTCTTTTTTAATTCTATGGATGCTCTTTTCAATAAAATCTTTTCTACTATGTGTAGTATTACACACATACAGAAAAGTGCCCCCCACCTCCACAGTTGAGGCAGTCCAGCGACTTATCATAAAGCACATACCTGTCTTTCACCAGAGTCAAAATTTGAATAGTACCCACATACAGAAGCTCATGTCCAATATATACTTTTTTCCTTTATGATTTGGTTAAAAATATTTTCTAGTTTCCATTGCTACTTCTCTAATCCATGGATAATCTAGAAGTGTATTTCTTAATTTCCAAATATTGGGGAATTTCTAACAACACTTTTATTATTTATTTTACATTTTGATCAGAAAACATCCGCTGCAGACAGTGGAGTTTTGAAATTCATTGAGGTTTGCTTGATGGCCCAGCAGATAGCCAGTTTTCCTAAGCGTTCTGTTAGTGCTCAGAAATAACTTTGCAGCCCTTGTATGCAGTGTTCTTTGCAAATGTCAAGTTTAGTTCAAACTTGCTAACATTGGTCAAACTTACATTGCTCCACTATATTGTATCTTTGTTGATTTTTTCCAGTTTGTTCTATCAGTTACCAAGAGAGGTGTGTTAAAATTCCCACTATAATTGTAAACTTGTCTACTTCTCATTGGAGTTGTGAGTTTTTCCTTTATATATTTTGAAGCTATGTTAAGAACATACACATTTGGAATTATTATCTTTCTGGTGAGTAGAAACTTTTATTATGAAATCTGCTTTTGCTCTGATGTCTTCTCTTTATTTCTAGATGGACTCTACTTTTCCTGATATTAACATAGCTACCGGAGCATAACAGTTGCCTGGCATGTCTTTTCTAATCCTTTTCTAATCACCCCCCTCCTTCTGTGTCTTGACGTTTTAGGTGTGCAGTGTCTATCCCAAAGAGCAGGTATGGAGGTGTCATCTTTCTTCTTCATGCACACCTGCCAGGATGACTTCCTTCAAAAAGATCTTTATTTCCTTGTTAGTTGTGTGGGGTCACTAGCATTCTGCTATCATCTCCTCCCCCTCCCCTCCCCTCCCCTTCTTCTCCTCTTCATCCTTCTTTTCTTTCTTCTTCTTCTCTTCCGTCCTCTTCCTCCTCCTCTTCCTCTCACAATGTTGCTGGGGCTGGTCTTGAACACCTGGGCTCAAGTGATCATCCCACCTTAGCCTCCTGAGTAGTAGGATAATCTTAATTAAATGTTAGGGATTGAGATAATTTGAGGTTGAGCTACAATCCCTTGAGGAACTATGTGTGATTATAACTTACCCTATTCCTAAGGAACAACCCTTTAGGGTCCCAAACGATAGGGGCTCAGAAGAACTTGACTTCTTGGGATGCCCTGTTCTCTAGCCCTTTTCCCCAAGACCCAAGAGGTGGCAAGAACTCTGCTTGGCTCTTCAGCCATCCCCCTGGAGTCTGCAGATGCCCCAGGAGGAATTAGCTCAGGAAAACACTAGGTGTTCTTCCACAGACCTCCATCCCCTCAGAGCCATGCAGCTCTTCCTATCTGGTTAGAGCTCTAAGAAGATGCCTTTAAACATTCTGTACAGGTTTTCCGGTTTTCCTCAGTGGCTCTCTCATCCCAGACATGGACGTCCCCACCATTTATTTCTAATTTTTCTGAGTTTTTCTTTTTCCTCCCTCCCCCTCACCCCCCAAGTGGGCGTGCCCTCTGTGCCAGGCATTTCACAAACCTCAGTTTTCACAGCCCTGTTGGAGCCCTGTGGCTGTTAGTATCCCCATTGTACAGTGGTGGCACCAGGATCCACACCAGGTCTCGCTGACTCCAAAACCGCACTTGTTCACAGGTCCCTGCTTCCTCTCTTATGTTTTTTGTATTAAACTTGTTCCACTGGAAAACCTTATTTGATAATTAAAAAAAAAATAACATTAATGTAAAACATAATGAAAATAAATTATGGATTCCCTCGTGTGGCTTCAAGCCATCAGCAAGCACATAACAGATGCTCATCATTATAAAATAATACATATTTAATTATGGAGAAAAAGTTGTAATATGAAATAGAGAGGGATGATGAGTAGTTTGTAAATATCAAATTGACAATTTTGGACTTAAATTATATGACTTTATGTAGGTGATTTTGAAATATAGTAATAAAAAAAACTCAAGGAAAATCACAGAAGGTAGAATAACATGAATTTTCTACACGTAATAGCATTGTATGTAAGTTCGCATGAAAGAAAGCCGTTTGCTCCGCAGGTGACGCATTTCATGAATGCACTGGGCTGTTCTTGGTTTATATGGGACAATTACACGTTTTGCAATTCAGTTGCAATGGGCATGGCTTAAATCCGTTATTGTGCTTTATTGAGAAAACCAAAGACCTCAAAAATGGCAGGTCTTTGTTCCTTAGTCATAATGTACTGGTGTATCTTAAAACTGTATTTTGTCTTCATGATTTTTAAAATTGAAAAATCGCCTCAATTTATGTGACTTAATTGTGGAGGCAATGTATTCCAATACTTATTGGCTTAAATGACCATTTATTATCTGTTTCAGTGAGTCAGGAGATTTGGAGTAGCTTACAGGGGTGTTTTATTTATTTATTTTTTCTTTATCATGGTGGTAATAGTCATATATTTTATGTCATCCAGAAGGAGTATTATTTCTTATGCAGCTATGGTTCACATATGAATACAGAATGACCAGATGACCGTGAACCACAAGCCTATCAGCATTCTGGTCTTCTCAGCTCCCACCCCCAGAGTTACCCACCAAGCTCTGTTTACAATGTTCTAAAGCTTTTCTAGCTTACAGCTCTTCAAGATCCTCCCCCTGCAAACCAGCTCCAAATCTGCCTCCTCCTTTTTTTTTTTTTAGTGAAAATATCTTTTCTTTTGTTTTTCTCTTTCTGCATTTTATATTGGTACATCATAGTTATATATCATGACGAGATTTGTTGTTACATATTCATACATGCACACAGTGTTAACAATATAATTTTGCCAATATCATTCCCCAGCACTTCTCCCCCCTCCCTGCCTCATACCCCCTGGTCCCTTTCCTCTAGGATCTTCTTTTGATTTTCATTAGACACCCTCCCCATTTCTTTGCTTTTTTGCTCTCTAGCTTCCACATATGAGAGGAAACATGGGTCCCTTGACCTTCTGAATTTGGCTTATTTCGTTTAACATAACGTTCTCTAATTTTATCCATTTTCCTGCAAATAGCATAATCTCACTTTTTTTTTAATGGCTGAATAAAACTCCATTGTGTATATCTACTACATTTTCTTTGTCCCTTCATCACTGAGGGATACCTAGGTAGTTGCATAGATTGACTCTTGTGAACTGTGCTGCTGTGAACATGGGTGTGCATGTAGCACTATGATATGCTGACTTGAATTCTTTGGGATAAATACTGAGGAGTGGTATAGCTGGGTTATATGGTGGTGGCTCCATGCCTAGTCTTTTGAAAAGCCTCCATACTGATTTCCATAGTGGTTGTACTAATTTACAGTCCCACCAACAGTGTAAAAGTGTTTCTTTTTCTCCATATCTAGAGGGGTGGTTTTGGCTCAGGGTTTCTTGTGGAGGTTGCAGTCAAGATGTTAACTGGGGATGCCATAGCCTGAGTAGGCTTTCCTGGGGCTGAGGGTCTCTTTCTAAGTCTTATTCATAAGGCTCTTAGCGAGGTCTCAATTCCTGGCTACCTGTTGTTAGAAGCCTTCTGTTTCTCATCTCATGGGCCCCTTCATAGGGCTGCTTGAGTTCCTCATGACATGGCCCTTGGTTTCCCTCTGAGCAGGTGATACAAAGATGAAAGCAAGAAAGAACCCCCATAAAAAGACAAATAGCCCAATTTAATAAAGGACAAAGTGTTTGAATGGACATTTTCCCATAGAATAAATATTCCATGGTGAATAGCACATGAAAAAGCTTTTGCTCAGTGTCATTAGTTATCAGGGATGTGCCAGTCAAAACCACTGTGAAATACTGCAGTGCTAGAATGGCCATCATTAAAAGGGACAATCACAAGTGTTGGAGAGGATGAAGAGAAATTGGCTCCGTATACACTGTTGGCAGGAATGTAAAAATGGTGCTTCTACTGTGGAAAAGAGTCTGGCATTTCTTCAAAAAGTTAAATATAGAGTTCCATGTGATCTCGCAATTCTCCTATTTATGTATCTAAACGGAGTGAAAACATGTGCCCACAAATGAGTACATATTGTATTTGTGCCCCCAAAGTGTACAGAGAGGCTCACAGCAGCATTATTCATCATATCCTCAAAGTGGGAAGAGTCCAAACATCCATCAGCAGATGAACACAACGCGGTCCATCTACACAATGGAGTGTTGTTTGGCACCGAAAAGGAATGAAGTGTTGGTATCTGCTACAATGTAGGCGAACCCTGAGAGTATTATGCTCTGTGAAAAGAAGCCAGTCAGAAAAGACCACATATTTTATGATTCCCTTTACATGAAATGTTCAGAAGGGGCAAATCCATAGAGACAGAAAGTAGATAAGCAGCTGAGAGGGCCTGCGAGGCAGAGGGGCATTGGGGGTGGCTGCTAATGAGCACGGGATTTCTTTTTACTTTTTTCTTTGTTATTTTTAGCTATACATGACAGTAGAATGTATTTTGACATGTTAACATGGACTGTAACTTCCATTCTTGTGGTTGTACATGACTTGGAGTTACAATGGTGGAGCATTTATGTAGGAACATAGGAAAGTTACGTCTGATTCATTCTGCTATTTTCCCATTTCCATCTCCCTCCCTTCCCCCAACACTGTCCTGTCCAGTCTGGTGAGCCCCACCCCCCACCTATTGTGAGTCAGCATCCTCATGTCAGAACATTCGGCCTTGGTTTTTTGGGGATTGGCTTATTTCACTTAGCATGATGGTCTCCAGTTCCATCCATTTACTGGCAAGTGCCATCATTTTATTTTTCTTTTCTTTTTTCTTCTTTTTTCTTTTTGGTACCAGGGATTGAACTCAGGGGTACTTGACTACTGAGCCACATCCCCAGCCTTATTTTGTGTTTTATGTAGAGACAGGGTCTCACTGAGTTGCTTAGCACCTCGCCATTGCTGAGGCTGGCTTTGAACTCAGTGATCCTCCTATCTCAGCCTCCCAAAGTGCTGGGATTACAGGTGTGCGCCACCGTGCCTGGCCATTTTTCTTTCTGGCGGAGTAATATTCCGTTGTGTATATTTGCCACATTTTCTTTATCCACTCATCTGTTGAAGGGCTGCTAGGTTGGTTCCATAGCTACTGTGAATTGAGCTGCTATAAGTATTGGTGTGACTGTGTCACTAGAGCATGCTGATTTTAAGTCCTTTGGGCATATGCCGAGGAGTAGGGTAACTGGGTCAAATGGTGGTTACATTCCAAGTTTGCTGAGGAATCTCCATACTGCTTTCCAGAGTGGTTGCACCAATTTGCAGTCCCAACAGCAATGTATGAATGTACATTTTCCTCACATCCTCATGAACATTTATTATTACTTGTATTCTTGATAATTGCCATTCTGAGTGGAGTGAGATGGAATCTCAGAGTAGTTTTATATATATCTATGTATATATATCTCTCTCTATATATATACACAAAATATATATATTACTAAAATATATATATAGTAGTTTTATATATATATAAAATATATATTATATATATTACTAAAATATATATATATTTTAGTTGTAGATGGACACAATATCTTTATTTATTTTTATGTGGTGCTGAGGATTGAACCCAGCACCTCATGCATGCAAGGCAAGCACTCTACCACTGAGTTACAATTCCAGCCCTCAGAGTAGTTTTAATTTGCATTTCTCTAATTGCAAGTGATGTTGAACATTTTTTCGTATGTTTGTTGACTGATTGTATTTGTTCTTCTGTGAAGTGTCTGTTCAGTTCCTTTGCCCATTTATTGATTGGGTTGTTCTTTTGGTGTTAAGTGTTTTGAGTTCTTTATATGTCCTCAAAATTAATCTGAGGGGCAGGTGCAAAGATTTCTTCCCATTCTGTAGGCTCTCTCTTCATGTTCTTGATTGTTTGCTTTGCTGTGAAGAAGCTTTTTAGTTTGATACCATCTCATTTATTGATTCTTGTTTTTACTTCTTGTGCTTTAGGAGTCTTACAGAGGAATTCAGTGTCCAAGCTGACATGATGGAGAGTTGGGCCTACTTTTTCTTCTAGTAGGTGCAGGGTCTCTGGTCTAATGCCTATGTCCTTGATCCACTTTGAGTTGAGTTTTGTGCAGGGTGAGAGATAGTGGTTTAATTTCATTTTACTGCATATGGATTTCCAGTTTTCCCAGCACCATTTGTTGAAGAGGCTATCTTTTCTCCAGTGTGTTTTTGGCACCTTTGTCGAGTATGAGATAGCTGTATTTATGTTGGTTTGTCTCTGTGTCTTCTGTTCTGTACCATTGGTCTTCATGTCTGTTTTGGTGCCAATACCATGCTGTTTTTGTTATTATAGCTCTGTAATATAATTTAAGGTCTGATATTGTGATGCCTTATGCTTCACTTTTCTCCTGAGGATTGCTTTGGCTATTCTGGGCCTCTTATTTTTCCAAATGAATTTTATGACAGCTTTTTCTATTTCTGTGAAGAACATCATCAGAACCTTAATAGGAATTGCATTAAATCTATATTGCACTTTTGTTAGTATGGCCATTTTGACAATATTAATTCTGCTTATCCAAGAGCATGTGAGATCTTTCCATCTTCTAAGGTCTTCTTTAATTTCTTTCTTTAGAGTTCTGTAGTTTTCATTGTAGATGAAATCATTTTGTTAGATTGATTCCCTAATATTTTATTTTTTTGAGGCTATTGTGAATGGGATAGTTTTCCTAATTTCTCTTTCAGATGATTCATCACTGTTGTGTAGGAATGCAATTGATTTATTGGTGTTCATTTTATATCCTGCTACTTTGCTGAATTCATTTATGAGTTCCAAAAGTTTTCTAGTGGAGTTTTTTGGGTCTTCTAAATATAGAATCAATGTCAGCAAGCAGGGATAGTTTGAGTTCTTCTTTCCTATTTGTATCCCTTTAATTTCTTTCATCTGTCTGATTGCTCTGGCTAGACTTTCCAGGACTATGTTGAATAGAAGTGGTGAAAGGGGCATCCCTGCCTTGTTCTAGTTTTTAGAGGGAATGCTTTCGATTTTTCTCCACTTAGAGTGATGTTGGCCTTGGGTTTAGCATAGATAGCTTTTACAATGTTGAGGTATGTTCCTGCTATCCCTAGTTTTTCTCATGTTTTGAACATGAATAGAGAGCTTGGGATTTCTTTAGGTGAAAATAAAAATGTTCTAAAATTAGAGTGATGATCGGTTGCCTAATCCTATGAATATATTAAAGAACAATGAATTACATGATTTAAATTGGTGAATTTAAACCAATACAGCTGTTTTTTTTTTTAAAGCAAAGAAGCCCATAGTGCCTATTATATCCTATTCTTGGAAATCACCTATTGTCACCTCCACCACTTTCTGTTAGAAACAAGTCTCTAAGTCCACCCCAGAGCAGGAGGGAGGAGCACCAGTGATATGGCAGACCAATTTTGAGCTCCCTGCAGGGAGAGAGTGGCTAAGAGTGGGTTCCCTGGACCTGACTGCCTAGAGTCCAGCCCCAGTTCTGCCACTTCCTTGGCTGTGTGACCTGGGTGGCCTGTTTAACTCCTAGGCTTCAGTTTCCCTTCATGTAAATGAGGATTAAAAATAGAGACTATTTCATGGAGTTGTTGGAGGCATAAAATAAACAAAAAGCATGTCGTAGAATGTTGAGTACCCAGTAAACATCCAAAGAAGGTTGCCTTCCTTCTCCCCATGTGCGTGCCCAGCCCAGGGGTTCACTGAGGCCCTGAACGCTGGTGTGGAATTGCAGGAGACCACTAAGATGCTTGAGTCAGGGCCTCACAGGGCTGCTGGCTTTGGCGATGTGATGGCCCAGCCAACTTCAGATGCTGACTGTGGTAGGTTCACAAATTTTAATTGACCGGCTTGCCCAGGAAGGACCTAGAATTCTTTGCAAATGATCCACAGGAATCTAATTCATCAGACCTGAAAGCTAATTTATTGGTTTATGCTGAGTAGACTAGAAGACGTCTGCTGGCCAGAGCAGTCCTTCTGGAAGGCAAAAACAGCTCGGGAAGCCACATGAATATCAGGTTTCACAGGAAGCGAGGGTCAAGCAAAGTGGGTTAACTGGATCCATAGCTGTGTTTATTCCAGCTCAGCAGCTGCCTCTTCTGGTTGGCTCTTCAGATCTTCTTCTGCCACCAGGGACCATGGCAAGCCAGAGCTACCTCTCTGGAACTCAAGATTCTCCTCTTCAGATGTACCCAGAAAACAACAGGTGCTGGAATTCCCCAGGGTTCTGCCCCAAGAGCTGTGTGACTCCTTGTCCCCTGACACAGCTGGCCATTTCTCCCTCAGAGGCAGAGAATGGAATTGGTGACAAGCATCACCCTCTATGAGTCTGGACCAGGGCTGCTGTGTGACAGGGTGGCTGAGGACCACCAAGACACATGGTGCCCAGCAGTGGGCTAGGTCCCCTCACTCCCTCCTCCTGCTCGTAAGCTTGGGGGCAGAGTCATAAATGGAGGGTGAATTTATGAACATTAGTGGCTGGCTGGGCCAAACCTCCTTGGTACATTTGTCCTGGTATTGTCACCCCTCCTGTGGCTTTTCACGTATGACAGATCTTAAGGGAGCATCTGCTTTGGGGGTGAATTGGGTTTTAGGATGACTGCTGCTTCATGCTCCCAGGCAGGTCCCTGATGGATGTATTCTGTACACATGCTGGGTTGGCAGGGGCTCCCTTGGGGATACATGTCTTTTTGACTCTGAGTGTAGCAATGGGCCGCAGCCCGTCTTTGTTTTCTGGGTGCATCTCTTCCTGACTGTCTTGAGAGTCAGATTTCATCTTCCTGTGGTCCTCGGCTGGGGATCTGCCCACTTAATTTCTGTAGCTGGCTCCCATACCCTTGGCCTGCTGCTCAGTGAGTCTGCACCCCAATCCTGTGCCTGGCAGAATTTGGGCTCGTTGCCTTCTCCAAGCTTTCTGAAACTCATTCTTATTCAGCATTTTCTCTGACCTAGGAAGGCCTGTCTCTTCTTACTTTGTCTCCAGGTCGCTGCTTCCTGGTACACTCTGGCAGCCACCCTGGGTATCCATTACCACCAGCCTCTGCAGCCAGAGGGGATGCCCAAATGCAGCCCATGGGAAGTGGGAGCATGCCCCCTCCAGGGACCCCGTACACTCCCCATGAGGATGACTTCAGGCCCTTCAGCCTGAACACTCCTGGGAATTCTCATAGGTCACCCCCAACCCAAGAGTAGGGAGGAAACAGGAATATTGGAAAGACCAGAGATGTGGGGACTTGTGAAGCATTTGATCAGCTTGTGCCTATTTAGCTGAAGAGTCCTCTCCCCTGCTGATGGCTTATTTTTCCAGATTGGAGACACTTCTCAGAGCCTGTCCCCTCTCCGGCTTCCTCTTGACTTCTTGAGAAAAACTGAGGCATCCTGTCCTGTGTCTGATGGCTCTGTCTACTCCTGAACCCAAGGGTTGCATTGGCAGATGCAATGTCACCCTGTAGAGCTGGTGCACATTAGAGAGTGATAAGTGTTCTAGAAGACTGTCACACAGGAAACAGAGCTGGGGTCCGGGCCGACCTCTGGCGTCTAGTCCTGACCCTGGACACTGGAGGCCAGAGTCACCTGCCATCTCAAGCATGACTACTCTGGCTACCATATGAAGAGTTGGACAAGATGACCTCAGGGGCCTGTTGGACATTGACGGAGAGGACAGGGGGGCAGGCTAGCGCAGGGGAGGGTCTCATTCTTCATTTCACCCTTATCTGTGAGCCCAGAAGGAAAGAGCCAGGGAGCCTGGAGCCTGGTCTGCTGAGTTTGGTCTCTGCTGTAACAAGGGGTGCCCTGGCTCTCCCTGAGGCACCCTGCTTGGCAGAGCCAGCCAGGGGAGCTGCAGGGAGCTTGCAGACTCATCTGATTTCTGAGTCAGCCTTGGCCTTGGGCCATCCTCTATGCCAGCGCTAGTCTTGGCCTTGTCTACATCCCTGTCTGAGCCACTGGGCTAGGACCTCCCTGAGGACAGACTCCTGGATGTTTGGATCTGCCTTTCTTCATGCAGAGCCTCATGTTGCCAACTAGAATTGGTGACCGAAACATTTGTGCTGGGACACTTTACAATCTTGATTTCTGGGAAGGACCATTCTTAGGTGATAGGTGTTGTATAGCACAGCTCTTCTCAGGGCTTTGGAAATTCATACATGTTTGGGCCAGAGCTGGCTTTGCACTGGTAGTGGTTTCAGGGAAAAAAAAAAAAAGTCTTGTCAAACATAGCTGCTGTTGAGTTGATGAGATGTGCCATGTGCTGCTGGCCTTGTCTGTTTCCAAACTTCTTTCTTGCCCCATACTGGATTGGGCACAGTTTTCGTAGGAGGGTTCTCAGCTCTGTGAACCCCCAAAGCGGTAATTCTCAGACCTTGAGATAATAATACTGTGGATTCTCATGGAACCTTTCATCCAAGGCCTCTCCCAGCATTATCTCATCACAGCTCAGGGATGCAGGGACCACTATCATTAGCTCCACTCCCAACCATGGACACAGTGGCCCTAAAAGACAGGAAGGTCATTAGGCTTGGAATCGGAATAGGCCTCCTGGGCAGGAGAGCAACAGGAATTCTGATGGGTAAAGGGCAGGACCAGAGTTTGCTGGAGTCTGACTTGCAGCTTAAACACCTGCAGTGCGAGTTCCTCAAGTCACAGTGGTTAGGGGACTCCTGCAGTTAGAGACATGGAGCTTCCTGTCTTGTTTGTTCTCCAAACCCTGCCTGCCATTCTTCCCGCCAGCAACGAAGCACAAACCCCAGCCCCCAGCCTGATTTCCTGGGGCATGTCCAGAGATGAACAACTAGGGGGTAAGGGAGGGTCTCATTGTGTCGTGAGGAGTGGTGGAAGGACTTTGGATGTGAGGTTACAGAGGAGAAAGCAGAGCTGGCAGGACCAGATCCTATCAGTGAAAGTTACTGAGAGGCCACTCTTGGCCCAATAGAAGATGGAGCATTGAGTACCCAGCGATTGCAGAAGAGAAAGGACTCTCATCATGGAAGCTGTCACCTCCCTGGAGGTGACAGCTGAGAGCGGTGACTGCTCAACAAACAGATGGCAGAGCAACACATATGTCCTGCCTCAGCAGTCCGTGGTTGAGAGTGGTGCTAATGATAGTGGTCCCTGCATCCCTGAGCTGTGACCAGATAATGCTGGGAGAGGGGTTGTTCCAGACAGAGCAGGCCCTGACTCCTCACCTCCCCAGCATCTGTCCCCGGGGCGGACAGAATTCTGCATCTTCTGAGGTTCCAGGAAAAGGAGGCTGGATTGACAGGGGATTTTTATTTTCAGTGTTGGTGATAGAACCCAGGGCCTCGCATGTACTGCTGCTGAACTCCACCCCAGCCTGAAGAGGGAACTTTTGATATGTCAGTGAGGAAGAGGGATTTTGTTTTGACATTCGTTTTTGTTCTTTAAATAAAAACAGGAAAATCAAGGAGGAAAAACCTTACTGGTTCCCACTCTTGTCCAGCTGTCCAATCTGGTGCTTCTCGTCCCTACAATTTCCCTTCCCCTCTTCCTTCCCTCTTTTCTTTCTTCCTCTCCTCCTCTCTCCCTCCTCTTTCCTTCTTTGTCTCTTTGTATTTTTTGGGGGGCTACTGGGGATTGAACTCAGGGGCACTCGACTACTGAGCCACATCCCCAGCCCTATTTTGTGTTTTATGTAGAGACAGGGTCTCACTGAGTTGCTTAGTGCCTTACTTTTGCTGCTGGCTTTGAACTTGAGATCTTCCTGCCTCAGCCTCTTGAGCCTCTTGGATTACAGGCATTCCCACTGCATCAAGCTCTCTTTTTATTTTTAGTTATAGATTATGGATATATTCATATTGTCAAAACAACAATAATAGCCCTAGATTGGAGTTCCTCTTGACGCTCTGGTTCCCAGCCTCTTTCCTAGAGATGATCACTGAATTTAGCATCCTGTTCAGCACATTATACACTCACCAAAAGGGGGAGAGGGGGAACATATGTATTGCTCTGCCATCTGTTTGTTGAGAAGTTAAAAAGTTTCTCAACAGTATCCCCCTGCCAGACCATAGAGAGCCAGCCCCCGCTATTGCATAGCACAGCTGCAGGTGGACAGTGCAGGTGTTTCTGGTTTCTCCATCTGTGGCTTAAGCAGTGCTGCTGTGGTGCCAGCTTGTCACCTGTGTGTGATTTGACTCTGCGGGTAACCTGAACTGAAGACGGCTGGGTTGAAGGATTCGTACTTTTAAATTCCAGTTGGTATTGTCAGAAATCATCCTTGTGTACCCTCCAATGGGATAAGAAAGTGCCTGCTGTCCTGTACCTTTATCCACAATGACAGTGGCTCCAGTGCCTTGGTAAGCTCCCCATTGCCAGAGCAGCACCAGCGAGGCTGAGGAGGCACGCTGGAGGCACTGTGGAAGACAAGCTGAGCGGGTGGCTTCTGAGGTCCCTCCCAGCCAGAGATGGTGGGCCTCTGAACGGCCTCGTGTGAACACAGGAGCACCCCTGCCACGATGGCGCTCCCTGGAGGAGCTGAGGCGAGATGTTTCTCTGGTTTCCTCAGGTCAGCTGAAGCTGTCGATTGACACCAGGGACCGGGTCCTGCTGCTCCACAGTGAGTATGGCTGTGCGCAGGCTCACAGAGGAAGGGGGCCACTCCCCTCCTGCCTGGAGCCAGGGTGGGGGGATGGCGCTGCCATGGGCCGCAGCTTCTTGTCTCCTCTTCGTGTGCCCATCAGTGAAAGTGGGTATTCACTCGGGGCTCTTTCTGCAGGGCCAGCCATGTGCCGGCCTGAGGTGTCTGGAGTCCACACAGCGGGCCTTTGCCTTTGGAGCCTGGAGCTGTCCTTGGACCCTATGAAGCAGGCCATGGAAGGGCCTTCCTGTCCTCTTCATCCTCCTCTCTCCACCCTTTCAGCTTCTGTTTCTTTTTCTCATTCATTCACTTAGGCAGCCACAGATGCCTGTGCAGTGTCAAGTTCAGGTCTCAGTCTTTTGAGTCAGACCTTGTTGTATTCAGCTTTTTCACTTCTGTAACTAAAGGACCCGACTAGAACAACTGTAGAGGAGGAAAGGTTTATTAAGGGCTCACAGTTTCAGAGGCCTTAGTCCACAGACAGCAGGCTCCATTCCTCGGGCTCAAGGTGAGGCAGAACATCGTGGTGGAGGAGTGTGGCCGAGGGAAGCAGCTCACAGGTGACAAGGAAGCAGAGACAGAGTCCACTGCCTGATGCAAAATATATACCCAGAGCCACGCCCCCAATGCCCACCTCCTCAGCCACACCTCACCTGCCTTCAGTTACCACTCAATTAATCCCATCAGGTGATGAATTCACTGATTAGGTTAAGGTTCTCGTAACCCAGTCATTTCTTTGAACCTTTTTGCATTGTCTCACATGTGATCTGCTGGGGAACACCTCACTTCCAAACCATAACAGACCTCTAGAATCTGAATCCCAGCTCTGATTCTTTACTGGCTGGTGACCTTGAACAAGTTCAGTTTTCTTATATGTTGAATGGTGGCATTAATAGAATCCATCACGTGGCTTGTTATAAGGATGAAGTGAGTTAAGACTAGTATATTGCTTACAACAGAGCCCAGCACATAGTAAACCCTACATGAGTGTTGGTTAAATAAAAGAGAATGCCATAAATTCCAAAAATGGTGATTAAGCATTGGCTCTGGGTAGGGGATGGGGACACTGAGAAGCATCTACTCCTGTCTTGGTGGTACTAATGGTATGGGAGGATGGCACAGGTGGTAATAACCACACTCTATCCTAAAGGAGGAGCAGGCCTGCCCCAAAGCAGAAGGGAGCAGGGGGCAGCAAGTGCAAAGGTCCTGGGGCCAGACACGGCTGTTGCATTTGAAGAGTCATCTAGTTTGGCTGGCCCACAGCACAGGAGGGTCTTGTATGTTACCTGTTCATTTATTCATTTGTTATTCTTTTCAACATGTAAATAGTTACAAGCCTCTGTCATGGTCCCCACTGCCTGGACCTTTCTGCTCAGCCCAGATGCACTGCTTATCTCCCCAGCCTCTCTGGCTGTGGCTTTCAGGGCACCCTCCACCTCCATCCTTTCTAGTTACTTGGGCCCCTCTGCATGTATCCTGCTTGGCCATGCCTCTGTGCCTTTGCACCTACTGTTCCTTGTGTCTGAAAAATCCTTCCCTCTTTGTTAAACACCCTTTGAAAAATAACTCTCCCTTCCTCTGCTCTTGCAAGAAATGCATCTGCCTTCATCATCACCGACTGGGGCAGGAAGGCTCATTTTGTTACTTTTTCCCTCCAGGAGGTACCCCCACCCACCCACCTGCCTGGGCTGAGTTTGTTGCTCCTTCCTTGTGTCCTCATCACAGCCTGGCTCTTCAGAGCCACCCTGTGTCTGGTCTCTCCAGAGTACAGCGGGGGCAGGGGACAGGTCTGCCTCACCACCACTGGTGACCCAGGAGGTCCTCAGGCCTGGATCCTGCCCCCAAGAGCCACGCCCTCGAGAGGAGGGGTGACACAGAAACAGTAACTAGGATGCAGAGCAGAACAGACCCGTAGGCGCCGGGGCTTCCCTGGTCCTGGCCTGAGGGGCCCAAGGTGAAGTTCCCAAGGACCAGAAAAGGGGTGTTCTCAGCCCGACAGAGCCTGGCTCCAGCTGTGCAAACAGTTTCTGCAGAATGCATCTTGGCATCCACCACCCCATTTGTCCTGCACAGTTTGCTTTGGCTTTGCCCCAGTCTCAGCCCTTCGTCCCGTCCAGCCTTCCTTTGCTTTGCAGGCCTCCTGCCCCGGTCTGCTGGGGGCTCTGTCCAGGCCAAGCTCCAGGGCTCCCTCAAAACCAAACTCGAAAGAAAACAGAAAAGGGATTCAGGCTCTTCAGGCCTGTCGTCTGATTTCTGCAGATTTCAGGCAGACAAGTTAGCAGACCAGCACCCACCCCACCCCCTCCCTGGTCTTTATTTATTCTCTAGCAAAAACATCTGTGGAGCGTTGCTTATTTGTCAGGCACTCTACTAAGCACTTCAGACACATTATCTCATTTAATGGGTAGGATTATCACATGAAGTGTGTATTATCAGCTCTAACCCATGGAAAAATGGCAAATTCAGTCTCAGAAAGACGAAGTGATGCTCTAGCTTGTGTGCTCAGTAAGTGGCACAGCTGGGAGCCAAGCTGGCATCTGTCTGCCTCTGGAACCCGAGCTTGGGTGCTGCTCTGCCCACCACACAGCTTATCACACAGGGTGGGTTTTCCAGCTCGGCCTCACCACCCCAGAAGGCAGAAGGTGCACTGGACGGAGAGTCCAGGGACATGGGTTTTACATCCAGCTGTCATTCCCATCGCTCTGAGATATTGGGCAAGTTCCATACTTCTTTGGGTCCCCCTTGCAGCCCCATTTCCCCCATTTAGTGAGAGGTTGGACTGTCTATATTTTAGGTTCCCTTCTAGCTGTAAGATTCAGGGACGTGAACACACCCTGTGGTGTCGTGGTGAGGGTACTACCAGAGTGTGGGGGACAGTGGCATAGGCTAGACCCTAGGAGGGTTTATATCCAAAGGTAATTATATGGATGAAGGGCCTAGAAGTAAGGGCCATGCCCACCACTCACAGGTATGCCTTGGATTTCTTTACAGATCTTTGAGTTTATCTATGTGTGTGTGAGTTGTGTTCCCACCCACCCCAACATTTCAATTTTCTTTTAGTCATAGAAGGGAAAGGCCTGATAAGCAAAGAGGCTGGCATCTGTGATCCCTACGTGAAGGTACGTGAGGCTGGAGGTGGGGGCATTTTGAGGGTATTGAGGGACCATGCCACTGGGTGGAGTCCCAAGGTCCCAGCATTTCTATAGGCTCCAGGCCATTTGAGTGTGACTACTGCCTCACTTGTTGGATCAGTGGGCATTGATTAGGCTCTGTGCTAGGATAGATCCTTTCCTTTCACTAGTTTGGTACCGGAGGCCTTGGGCAGGAGCTAGAATCTTAAGGGTGATCTTGGTCATCCATGTCGATGGCCACAGTGAGCATGTGAGTGGCTGAAATCCAAGTCCTCTTGTAAAACATAATATCTTTACCCTTTCCCCTCCAAAGCTAGAGGCAGGACAGCCAGGATCGGGCAGAGGAGCAGAGGGAGTGTCTCTGAGGCCTGGAGGAGCCTCCTGAGTTGGGCCCTCTTGGTAAAGCCAGAGGCTCTGCAGAGGCAAGGGTCTTCTTCCAGTGGGAGACAAGGCCAGGAGCTTCCCCGAGTGTGGCAGCTGGGGTACCAGGCGCACACAGTCCCTTGTGCTCCCCTCTGCTTTCTTCCTGAAGCCCTCCCCTGCTCAAGGGCCAGGCTAAGGGGTTGATTCAGAGCAGGGCTGGGCGTCTGCAAGGGGAAGAGCTGCCTTGGGGAGAGATCCTGAACTCGGGCCTTACAGGAGACTGAGCGGAGCCTCTTGTGAAGGGCTGCTCACCAGCTGCTGGGAACCTAGAAGAGAGGAGGTTTTTGGCTTTCAATGAAGCCTCCTAGCTTGGAGGAAGAACAGAGCAGATGTATTTTTACCCTGTCTCTGGCTGGTCCCATGGCTGCCTTCTTGGTTCCACCCACCAAGGGGCCTGTCCTGGCATCTGACTCCCAACACCTCTGGCTTCATGCTCCTTGTTCCTTCCCAGCATCTAACTGGGGACTCCACTTGGTTCTCTGCAGAGGCTGGTTTGAAGGACACTGGGAAGACTTTAGTGTGAGACGTGCGCAGTTAGCTGCTGGACTTAGGCGGTGATGTGACTGTGAGATCAGCTAATGCTTGCTTTTCTTCAATTCAAGATTTCTTTGATCCCTGAAGACAATCGAATGTGCTTCCAGAAGACACAGACCATTCCAGACTGCAGAAACCCTACTTTCCATGAACGCTTCTTCTTGTAAGAGTCTGGGCAGCCGGGCCCTCAAGAGGAGGGGGAAGGAAGGTTTATTTGGAAACAGCTCTGTTTGCCAAATCTAGAACTGGATCTAAGCAGAAAAACAGTGACTTAAAGGATGTCTTTGTTTTCTCATTCCCTTGTGTCCTTGCATCCCTGGCCCTGGGCCCAGCAGTGAGGTCCATAGTGATAAGGTATCGCTTGGCTGGTTCTCAGAACTAAAATGCCCAGCCTGGGGCTGGCCGCCCCTGAGGAGTAGGCAATTTCCCACCATGCCTTGGGCCAAGATTTCTCCTTCAGTAGAAGGAATTTTCCAAGCTGAGGGACATTTCACTTTTCTGTCCCTCTTTTTATTTAAACTTGTTAACCTCCCTGAGCCTCAGCTTCCTCATTTGTAAAGTGGGGCTACTAATAGTACCCGCCTCGGGGGATCTGGGAGCTATAAATGGGATGCGCAGCATCGCCTGGCAGAGTGGGAACTGTTGTCGTTATTGTTTATTTTCCCCACCTCTGCACTTTGAGGCCAATGGGAAGGTCATAGACATTTGGTCTTTTCCTACTAGTGAAAATTAATAATAATATTTTGGTTTCCTCCCTCCATTTCAAGAGGTGATTTTGCATATTCTAGAAAATCAGAAAACAGATGAGCAAAGAAGAAAACAGAAAACAACTGTGGTTCAACTACTCGGCCTTTTAGTATTCCTCACCAGGTCCTTTCCTTGGTGCAGGCGTGTACATCTGCATGTGTTTATGAAATGGGATTGTTTCATAATGGCATACAGTAACCTCTTTTTGTCCTTAACAATGTAATATAAACTCTGGTGTGCACGTAAGTACTCATCTCCCACACTAGAGTTTATTTAACCAGCTGTTGAGGTTCTTTTCAGATTTTTACAATTCTGACTGGCTCGGTGGGTCTGGCTCACCCAGCACTCTGATGGTCTGCTTTGCTTCACAGTCCTGTCCCTGAAGAGGATGACCACAAGCGTCTTCTGGTTACCGTGTGGAACAGGGCCAGTAAGACCAGGTGAGAACTGCTGAGCTGGACGGAGACCCTGCTCTGGGCTGTGCGTGGCAGCCAGGAGGCCAGCATGCAGCAGAGACTCCATTAATGGAGGCATTAATCCATTAGTTGCTGAGGCTGCCACCCCCCGAGTCTCTATCACTCCAAGTGAGGCTGAGAACCCTGTTATGAGGATTTGCCAAACGCTTGGTAGCAACAAGGCACAGTATTAGCCACCAGGGGTGCCAATCAGCTCACACGTGGATTCTGCTGTCAAGGTGCCCACTGTTCAGGTGGGGGCACGGAGTGCTGTGTGGAGGTGAATTATGGTGACAAAATACACATGTTCTGTTCCACAGGACTCCATGCACCATCAAAAGTAGACCTGTTTTGCTCTTAGTCGTCACACCGTACCTAGTGCCTAGCATGAAGATGCTGAATAAATATTACCTGCGTGCATGAAGGCATGAGATGAGTAACGCGGACAGGCGGTGGGGGAAGAGGGAGAGCTTACTGCGGCTGAGATGATCAAGGGGGGCTTCCTGGGAAAAGTGGGATTTTGAACTTGAGCAAAGTGAGACAAGGAAAGAGGGTCGGAGAGGGTACCAAGGGACGGCAGGGAGGCGGGAATATGTATGGAGGGCTCAGGCCGCAGGGAGGCCGGTTCAGGGGGTGCAGAAATTTTCTGCAGGAGAATCCAAACAGGCTGATCTTGCAGGTAGCCCGGGATGCAGGAGACCATGTGTGGTCTTTAATAGCGGCAGGTAATATGGAGCAGGGAGGAGAGCTGGGCAGCGGAGCGTGAGAATGGGCTGTTCTGGAAAGCAGGGGAGAGCAGTTCACTGTGAGCAGCAGGGGCTCGTCCAACAGGTGCAGCAGGAGGAGTCTGGGAGATGAGTGGCCGGTAACATTTATTCAGCAATCAGAACCAAATGTGACTGGGAAGGGGCCTAGGTGAATGAAAACCAGCTCAACTCACCAGCTTAGACCTGAAAACTATTTTTGAGTTGAAGTTTATTTGTTTGTTTGTTTATTTATGGTGCTGGGGATTGAACTCAGGGCCTTGTCCAAGCTAGGCAAGCACTCTACCATTGACCTGTACACCCTAGCCCCTTTTTAATACATTTTATTTACTAAATTTATTGGTGAGTACACCTTTTAGAGTTGGGGCCTATTTAACCTTCAAAATGAATAATTTTTGCTTTAATAGAGTGTCTGCTTTTCCTCAGAGTGGTACTCATGATGCTATAGACCTCTCCATCCATTCATCCATCCACCTGTCAGTCCATCCATCCATCCAACCATCTTCCATCCACCTATCCATCCACTCATTCACCCATCCACCCATTCATCCACGTATCCATTCAGCTGCCGTTTCCTGGCACCAACATTCTAGGTGCTGAGGACTCATGGTATCAATCAGAGACCATCTTGCTCACTAGAGGATCATTGATAGACTTGAGGGTGTGGATGGGGAGGGGCACATCACATTAATAACAAAAGCAACCATTTGCTGGGTGCCAACCTTGAATCACAGGTTGGTAGTGCATTATCTCATTTAATTATTATAACTGTAAGATATAGTTTTGTCCTAAGTTTTCAGAAGAGGAAGCTGAAGCTAAGAAAGGTTAGTAAACAAGTTCTTCATTTAAACAAGTTCATGGAGTGAACTGCATACAGCCAGTTTGGTGTTTGGGAACCTTGTTTGGCCCTTGGGAGATACCGAAGGGTGTGAAGCCAGGGAATGACAGATGCACATTCTAGATCTGTTATGTTGTTGGTAGGTCGAGGTGACAGAGCTGAAAGGAAGGAAATGGAAGCAGGACATATTTGAGAGATTCAGTTAATAGTACTTAGTGGCAATTTGCCAGTGAGCGCAGAGGAAGTCAAAGATAGATCTTGGGTAGTTGGTGGTGTCCCCAGTGAAGACAGAGTGCACTAGAGGGGAAGATGGGTCAGCTTTGGAGAAGGCAAGGAGGGAAACCCTTATTCCTGGAGCACGGGGGAGAGGTTACACCAGAGCCACGTGGAGGTGTGCAGCCATGACCAAGGAGGCAGTGGGTGGGTGACATTCTGAGCAGGTGAGACACCGAGGGAGGGGGCTTGTTCAAGGGTCAAGGGTCAGAACTGTGTCTTTGAAGTGGTGAAAAATGCAGAGACAGCTAGAAGGCACAGGAGTGTCAGAGGAACATGTGTGCTTGGCACGCCCACTGGGTGGAGGCGAGGACTGGCCACGCCTCCCACGGGGACTCTCCTTCCTTGGAGAACACAGCAAGGGGCAGAGCTGCATCCCCACGGAGCCAGTAACAGGTCACGTTTTTTGGAAGAGAAAGTGAGGCCAGGGAAAGTGAGTCAGCCCCAGCCAGGCAGCATGACCAGCGCAGTCTTCTTGCCTATTTTGGGAAAGTGAGATTCCTTATTAAATGAAACACAGCCCAACTCGTGGTCCCAGTCCCAGCCCAAAGCTCAAGAGGGACAGGGCAGGCTCAGGCAGGCCTGCCTGCGGAGCAGATGGCCCTGCTGAAGCTGGCAGCAGCCCTGGGGCCTCAGCCTTGGTGTTTTCTCTGTGGACCCTCCTTTATTGATCCATTTCTGAATGAGAAGGCCTGGGCCAGGTGAGGGACAGACAGAGGGCTCGCAGGAAAATTTGGCTCTGCTGAACGCTCCCAGATCAAACTGTGCTTCTCTGAAAGATGGATATTCAACTTATCAACACGAGAGACAATTGTGGAAGGAAGGAAACAGGCATTTGCTGAGTTCTCAGTGCCAAGCATTTTCCATACATTACCTTGTTTAATCCTCATAACAACCCTGAAGGAAACGCATCAGTATTGTCCCTGGCTTCAGAGAAGAGAAAACTGAGGCCTACAAAGGCTAAAGACTTGGCCTGAGGATATGTAACAGCTCATACTTATTAAGCACTTCTTATGTGTGGACATTACCCTAAGCACATGCCAGGCATTATCTACTTTAATCCTCACACCACCATATGAGGTGGGAATTATTATTGTAGCTATTTTACAGGCAAGAATACAGGCACAGAAAGGTTACGGAACTTGCTCAAGGTAACACAGCTGGAATGCAATGAAAACAAGTTGCAACTGAAGGCAGCGTGTCCCCAAGCCTGTGTCTTCACCTCTGTGTTGTGTTACCCTTGACCGCCTTGCATGGGTGATAAATAACTCTAAAGTCATTTGGTGTCAGCAGCTTGCTCCTCAGGCCTCAGGCTCCTTCTCGGAGCACGAATAGCAGAGTTTGATATAAATTGTCCCAGCCACATGAGCGGTGGTCACATTTTGAAATCAGTAAGAAGTAAGGGGGAAGCATTAGGTTCATGATTCCTCACGATCCTCTCAGTGATGCCCGTGGACTCAGAGAAACAACAATGACCCACCGACGAGTACTGGCAAAGGCCTGGACCTCAGAGTCCTTGCCTGTAAAATGCAGTCATTTCTAAACTTCCTTCCAGCTTCAAGGTTCTGTGAATTTTTT
>CM053399.1:166229366-166297380 GCA_028644305.1 Xerus rutilus
TGGCCGTGGCCATGATTCAGAGCATGGATTAGCAGGTGGGTGGACCAGCTTTGAGGACCAGTCTCCCTGTGTCCTGCATCCCCACTCCTCACTTAGCCTGAGTGTCTTTGAGAAGCTACTTTTGTTTAAGTCTGTTAGGTGGTTAGCTGCCACCCTTTCCAGAGGATCCAAACAATACGTGTTAATAGAGACCTTCTAGGCCCCTGGTCTCTGACCCAGGCAGGCAGAGGTAGGGTCTCGCAGGCTCCCATGACAAGACTCACTGGTCCTGTGATCCTGGGAAGGAACTAATCCTGAGCCTTGTGTTTCTCTCTAAGTTAGAGAGAACTTCTCTCCTTTCATCTCAAGAGTCAAGTAAACCTGGGCTGGTAAAGTGCTTAAGCTCCACGTGCTGGGCAACCCTGTGTGCACTGGTGTCGCATGCCTGGTACAGCCCGGTGGGGGCACTGACTTGGCCTCTGCTGTTCCCCAGGAAATATGCACTGATCGGCTGCATGAGCTTCGGGGTGAAGTCCCTCCTGACTCCGGACAAGGTGGGTCCTGGGGGCTTCCAGCCCAACATCCTGCCCAGGCCCAGCCTGCTCTGGAAATCCTTGGGTGGGGATTCTATCTGTGATATGGTGCCTTCCCCCAAGGCACGTGTCGGTGGTCCCAGTAACAGCACTGTTTGTTACCTACCTACCTGCGGGCTTAGGTCTCCTTCTAGGTTTTTCTTGTCAGAGAGCAGTTAGATGGCTCCAAGGCCTCCCTGGAGGCACTGAATCTGGTGTCTGCTGAGGTCACTGGCAGGTTCCTAGAGGAGCAGAGTAGTCCTGGCTTGTCCTGGAAGGGGGGGCAGGTGCTCCTGGTGGTCTCATGCAGGGGTCCTCCTGATGTGTCTGCTGGGTCTGATACTTCTGGTCCAACAGGTGCTCAGAGGAGGAGGGAGTGACACATCTGTGGAGCTTCCTTAGACTGAGCGAGCACATGGGACTTGGAGACCTTCTCTCTGGGTCACCAGCTGTCATCTGTTCTGCCCTGTTTCCCACCCCCTAGACTGCAGCTGTTGCTAAGGGCAGGGATATATTCCTTTTGTATATCCCTGGGTGTCCTGGTGACCTGCTGCGTGGCCCTGCCACCCAGCTTTGTGTCCTGGGAGTGAAGTCTGTGGGAGTAGAGGTGGTTGAGGACCCTTTGCATTGTGTGAGGGCTCTGTGATGTTTGGACTGCGGCCTGGGCTTCATTCCCATGAGAAAAGTTGTTCCCTGGGGAGACCGCACAGGGGCCTTGAGGTGCCTGCTCTTTGTCCCCTCTATCCCTCTTTCACTCTCTTCTGATTTGTCAAACATTTATTGGGCTCCTACTGTATACTGATCTCGGTGTTAGATGTGTCAAGGAGCCTGTGTACAAACGGGGGGGGGGGAGGGGCGGAGTGGGGGAGGAGACAAGTCCATGGTTGTCCTCCAGGGATAAGAAGCTGTGGAATTCCACAGAGAGAATTCCAGTTCTGCCTGGAGCTCCAGGGAGGGCTTCCTGGAGGTGCAGGCGTGGTGGCCATGAGGCAGGGAGGCTGGGCATCTGTGTCTCTGAGGGAGGCTGTCCAGCTGCTTCTCTTTGAGCACAGCTGGGGACTGCCTGACCTGTGCCCTCTGCGTCCTTTGCCTGAACATGTCATTCCTTCTCTCATGACAGGAAGTCAGTGGCTGGTACTACCTTCTGGCAGAGAACCTTGGTCGGACCAAGCACCTGAAGGTGGCCAGGCGGCGGCTGCGGCCCCTGAGAGGTGCAGGCACACCCCCTGCAGCTCCCCTCCCAGGCTTCCCCCTCCCTCCTTGCCTGTGTGGTAGCACTGGTCCTTATACTTTATGACATCTGCCATCCCAGGCTGCTGTCTGGCCACAAGGTCCAGGGAATTCTCACGAGCACCTACTAGAATCCAGCTCGTAGGTCTCCTCCTGTTCACAGCATCTTGATGTATCAGGTTGGAGCTTCCTGGGAGGGGGTTGTGGGCCTGACCCCGCGTGGTTCAGCTCCCCACTCCTTGCTCATGGAGGGCTTCCTTGCTTCTTGAACAGCTCCTTCCCAGGCTACCTGTCTCAAGGGTATTCCTGTAGACTGCCTTGCTGACTTTGGGGTGCCCACCTCTGCTGTCAGGGTGTTTAGGGCCTGCCATGAGCCCTGAGGCTCAGACTTAGAGTTCATGTCTTCTTCGGTTTTGTCCTGTGAAGGTTCCTGAGCACTTCCTGGCTGGAGCCCTGTACATCTCTATATCAGGGGGTCAGGGAATGGGCCTGGCAGTGACATTGACCTGTTATCCAGCCTCATCCTCTGGGTGGTTTGTGGAAAAGGCCCTCACATGCCAGCAGAAACTTTCTGACTCTGCTCTGTCACCTTCCAGATCCACTGCTGAGAATGCCAGGATGTGGGGACCCTGAAAATGGGGAGGAATTTGAGGTAAGTGGGGATAGGACTGGGTAGGGCTGGTACTTGGTAGTACCTGAGCCTTGTTCCAGGGGCTCTGATCTGCTTGTCAGTCCCTCAGCCCCAGAGACCTCCAAAGAGAGCAGCATTTGGTATTTGATGCTCAATAGCAAGTTCTGTATTCTAAAGGCAGTTTTTCTTTTTCTTTCTTTCCTTTTTTTTTTTGGTGGTGCTAGGGATTGGCCCCTAGGCCTTGTGCCTATTAGTCAAGTGTGCTACCACTGAGCTATATCCCCAGCCCTGAAGGGAGTATTGAGAGTATATCTTGACTTTTTTAAGGTGCATGGTAGGAAATAGATATTCTTAGGTTGTTCATGATTGTGGCCATGGCGGGGAAAGAGACAGACTCCCACCCCTGTAAGTGGAAGCTTCTGGATCTTGCTGACTTTTGGCTTCTGGAAGCCAAGTCCTCCCTTCCCAGAGGCCCCAAACCTTCCTCTTCCCTAGCACTGTGGCTGAGCCACCGTCCTGAGTTGGGCCTACTGTGGGCAGGGAGCAAGCAGCCCAGATTCTGAAGCCCTATGTGCGCTGCCCCTTGCTGCTTCCTGCCTGTGGACAATCTGGGAAGAGCTGCCACTGACCATTGACAGAGTCCATAACATCTGACCTATAGGTGTATTGCAAGACATGTCACTTCACTGACTCAATGCACTCACCTCTTCACTCATTCATGATGTGTTTGTACCTGTGTGGTCTTGGCCCAGTGCGGGGACAGAGACATGAACACGTGCAAGGTCTGGCCTTGTGGTGTGCACAGTTCAGTGTTGTGCTATGCAGGGTGGTGGCCACTTTCTGCCTGTGGCTATTGAGCTCTCACTCAAATGTGGCTAGCAGGACTGAGGAGCTGAATGTCAACTTTTATTTTAAGTCATCTCAATATCCTGCACACATGTCTAGTTGCCCCCATTTTGAACAGTCTGCTATGAGAGAAACTTGCCAGTGTTTTCTGTGGTTTTGTTAGGAATTTAAAAACTTTGTCTGGCTTTAAGAGTAGCTGCAAATATTTTTTCCTTCTCTCTGTGCACCAAGTACGGAAAGGATGGTCCTAGGGGAGCCACCTTTGGGATTCATGGGAATTGCCTGGACATAGACAATACAGGTTTCTGGGTGGCTTAGGAAAGTCCTGTTTCGTGCTGAATTCTTTACCCAGGCCCTAGGCCCTGGGAACATTCTGAGGTGTGTGGGTGTTCCTGGGCTTGTATACTCAGAGATGTCTGTAGGGCTCAGCAAAGAGGGCGTGATTGCCAGAGACCTGGGAGAGCCACCAGAGCCACCTGTCCACTGCTGCACTGTGCAGGAGGGGAGCTGAAGGCCCAGAAACCTGGGTCACCTGTCATACCACAACCAAATGTGGGACAATCTCTGTCAGGGCTCCCAGGTGGGTGGGTGGGGGCAGGCTTATACTGTGCTGCTCTGTAGGATATGATTCTGGGACTACAGGCAGGAGACAGAGCCTGGGTCTGCCCTGCCATGTGACAGCCTCTCCAGGCCTCAGTTTCTTTCTTGATAAGACAAGGAGGCTGGATGGTCTGATGATTGGAAACTGCTCCCACATTGCCTTTATGGTCCACATACCATCAGACCCTTCATGTGGACAAAGAAACTGACTTCAGTAGCTCCTGAGTGGCAGGCAGTTCTTACCCTCCAAATGTTTTATGTTCCCTGTTTTGAGATGAGATGTCCTCAGGTGTAACTCCCCTCCCCTAGGCTTCCTCAGATTCTCTAGGCTGTGTTAGTCCCCTGGATTTGCTGCTGGGGACCTGGCACTTGAAGGGGAGGTGGTGTTGTTGCAGAGTCGTGTTTTCTGCCTGGGTTCTCCTGGGCAGGCAGCGAGGGGTGTTTGTGGGAACATTGGAATCACAAAGTGGCCCATGGCGGAGAATGCGGCCAGAACAAAGGCGCCCTCTCCCCGCCAGGCCCGGGGAATACTAACTAGTTGACAGGAATTTTAATATAAAACTCTCCCTCTTCCTTGTCATTCTGAGGTTTCAGGAAGCCTTCGGGCTTATCTGCAGAGGCACACAGCATAGACAGGGCTTGGGGAGGTGAGAGGTGATTTCCTGCCATTCTTCTGTGGGGCGGCTTCCCAGGGCGGTCATGCCAGGCTGACGGGCGCAGTGCGGGCTCCCGCTGCTGGGGGGAGAGCTGGGTTTTCATGGGGCGGCAGCTGAGGCAGGACCTGCAGCCATGAACCGCTTCAATGGACTCTGCAAGGTGTGCTCGGAGCGCCGCTATCGCCAGGTGGGTGCTTGGCCCCTTGGGGGGCATTGTGGGGCATCGGGGGACAGGGGTGGGGGCTCACTCCAGCAGACCTCTCCCCACAGGCCTTCTCCTGCTTCCTGAAGGCTCATTTCAGTCTGAGGGGGGAGGATAGAGGCAGGAGCTGTACCAAGGCCCAGCCTGTTACCTATAGCTCTGCGTTAGGGGCAGGTGAGGCCCTTCTGCGTGCAACGTCCTAAGCACTGGCCAGGGGGAGAGATTATTTAGCTGATTTTCTGTTCTTTTTATCTGGGGAGGGAGTGTGAGTTAAAAAGGCATCCAGAGTCCGAGATGGCAGGCAGCTTGGTGGCTGAGCAGCTGGGCGCTTCTGGAGGAGGCTTCTGTGATTTTGCTAACTTTCGCCACTTCTAGGGGGATGGCAGTACCCATTCCACCTTTTGAATGTGTTGGTGTGTACTCGTGTGTGGATAGGATGTTTCTGTGCATGTATGCACGTGTGACTTTCCTCCCACTGGCCTACACACCTTCAGCTGTGATATTGGAATCCAACAGGGTCTGGCCTCTGTTTTGGAGGATGGGGTGATGATTCATGGACCCCTGAACCTCTTCTGGAACTGTGCTGAGGCTTTTTTTTCCTCTTATAAAAATGGAATGGGGCCAATGAAGGTAGGGTAAGAGATGTCCAGAATTTGGCATTGTCCAAGCTAGAAGGGAGTCCAGATATTGTTCTGATTTTTAAAAGTTAGGGAAGTCCCTCTGCTTGATTTGATAATCAGACTGGAATCTGGGTCCTGACTCCCCTGACATGTGTCATTTAGGTCCCAGGGAGATGCCCAGAGGGCTCCACTGTGTCCACACCTGCTACCAGAGAACTGGAGTTTTCTTCCTCCACATCTCCCCAGCTTTCAGGTCGTACTTAGCCAGCCTCACCCTGTGCTCCCTGACCTCCTGCAGCCTGGAAGAGCAGCCCCCATGACACCAGCATCTGGGTGGCACAGTGGTGAAGCAGGGACAGTCCTGGCTGGGATTTTATGAAGTCCGTGATCTCCTTGTGATTATGGATCAGAAGACCATGGCGCATTGATGGTCAGAGTGGGGCTAGGCGCTGCGGGGGCTGCACCTGGGACCCTGGGGCTCAGAGTTCAAACAGCTCCCATTTTAGAAATCATTGCAGAGAGGAGATGGCTAAGCTTTCTGTTGGACTTGAGTTTAAATCCAGATCTGCCTCCCTTTAGCTGTAGCCCTTGAGCAGATCACTTTTCCTCTCTGAGCCTCAATCTCCTCCGTGTTCCTAAAATAGGGAGAGTAAAATCCAGTGGTGACGCTGTTGGAGTAAATGAGACAATACATGTGAAACGCTTGGCTCAGTGTCTGCTACGCCCTTCTAGGGAGTGTTCAGTAAATGGTGGCAGTTGGGGACTAAAGTCCAGGCACAAAAGAGCATCAGGGACCAGACAGGGGAGCAGAAGTGAGTTGCAGGCATGACTGAGACCTGGGAGCACTTCCTGCCCTGGACAGTAAAGAGCAAAAACCACCCTCAGAGAGAATAGGCTGCTGAAGTCCCAGAGAGGAGGGCTGGGGACGAGGTGGCTACTTTGTGTACTTTCTCACTTCAGGCCTTGGTTTTCTTCTCTGTACAATGGGCATGCTATAAAACTGCATTCCTCTGGGGCCACAGTGACGGGAGGCTCTGGATAGCACCCTCTCAATATGGTCAGTGATCACAATGCACAGAGCACAATCCTGCTTCCCTGGCGGCCCCACCCCTCCTGCTGAGCCGGGGGAGGAGTCTGCATTCTTCCACCTTCTCTCCTTCCATTACTTCCACCCCCACTGGGCTGGACTGTTCTCTGGGCTGTCTCTTCTGAGGTTGGTGCTCAGGAAGGTGAAGGGGCTCCTGTTCCTGCCTGGGCGAGGGCACCAGGATGTGAGAGCACATTCCTTCTCTCCAGACTCAGCTCTGGGGCCACCACCCAAAACCTGTTAGGCCAGAGCCCCAGAGTGCTGGGCCATGGCACTATTATGGGACAGGACTGGGGAAATGGCAGAAGGGCTTTGGGGTCCAGCTTCTGTGTGGGTTGGAGGGGGGTTCAAGCCCCTGAGAGTCCTTGCTGGTCCCGTGGAGTAGAAGAGGCTCTTGAATCTCCTCTGGGCCTCAGGAAGGCTGGGAAGTTAGAGGTTGCCCCTTTCCTCTGGCTTTCCACACTCACTCCTAGGTTTGTTTTTCTTTCTTTCTTTCCATTTTTTTCCCCTTCCTGTCTTAGCTGCGTGTTTTCCCAGAATTCTTATGGGAACAGGGTATTTTCCTGCCCCCTCCCCCTTCCCCTTGTCTGTCAGATTTCCTGTTTTACAAACTCACTTTGAATCCAGGCCCAGGGCTGGTGAGAAGCACAGCCTCAGGGGCCCCCGCAGCTTCCAAGGGCCTTGGTGGCTCTGGGCCTCCACCCGCTCCCCTTCTCCCCTTCGCCCAGCCTGGTCTTGGGACAGCCAGCCGGTGAATGCAAGCACCCAGCCCAGAGGAGACGATCCCTAAAAGATGGGAACAGCAATCTCCCAGCAAACATGGTGCCCTTGATCTTTTCCAGACTTGCTGAGCTGCCCAGGATAGCTCTGTGCCTCTCCAGGGCCCCCTCTGAGCTTTACCTCTGCCCTTTTCTGGTGAAGTGAAGCCTAAGGGAGCCCTCACTCCAGGTTGCCCGGGGCATCCTTCTGTGGGTGGGATGTGCTGGGCTGCCCTCATGGACTTAGCCTTTGTTGAGTTCCTACCATGCCTAAGTGTGACCTCTGGAGTTGAAGCACAAAGGACTGTTTGCGGCACAGTTCTCCTCTTTGCTTGTCATGCCCTGCTTCTCCTTGGAGAGATCTGTGTACTCTCGTGCCCCTCTAGGGGACAGAGACCAAAGCCTTGCCCCTCTGGACCTCAGCACAGCTTGACATGCAGTAGGAGCTGAACAGCTGTGTGGGTCTGAAAAGAGGATCCAGATGACAAGGCCCTTTCCTGGCACTTCTGAAAGTCAGGATTGTGGACCTGCTATGCATACAGCCCTGCAGGCTCAGCAGAGTCAGGGGCTAGTTCATGTTCAGCTGGGAGGCCCAGCTGTGCCCTCACCTGCCCCTGCACGGGGAGCCCTCATTGACTACCATGGGCCCCTGGCCATGACTGTCCAAGAACCCAGCATTCTTCCTCTGACTCTTGACCTGACACTAAACAAGTATGACTGTTTTCTTTCTCCCGGGCCCTAAGAGGGCAGCCTCCATGTTGCCTTTTTTTTGTGGACTCAGCATAAGGCCAGCCCTGTGATGATGTGAGGTTTCTGGGAAAGAATGAAGGGATGAGAGGGCTGGGGCTATGGCTCAGTGGTAGAGTGCTCGCCTGCCTTGCACGTGTGAGGCACTGGGTTCGATCCTCAGCACCACATAAAAATAAAATAAAGATATTCTGTCCACCTACAACTAAAAAATTAAATATTAAAAAAAAAAAAGAATGAAGGGATGGGGTAAACGTGGAACATGGTAGGGTGGAGATGCAGCTCCAGAGGGGCCTTGGCAAGAGAGCTGGGGCTGTTGGTGCAGAGCTGGGCAAGGTCTGCCCTTCCTAGATCCTCATCCCTTCCGGGTTCTCCTTGCATTGGCTGGGGGGTTTCCTCCTGATCTTTCAGTCTCCCTGCTTGGCCCACAACTCGGCATCAAGATGCCTGGGCTGAGACAGGGACAGCACGCTCCTTCTTGGCTCTGGTTTCCTTGGAGAGGAGGGTGGCTTTGGGTGGGGCCTGTGGGCTTCCCAGCCTTGCGGCTCCTGGGAGTGACTGGTCAGGGCTGTGTCCTAGATCACCATCCCGAGGGGCAAAGACGGCTTTGGCTTTACCATCTGCTGCGACTCTCCAGTCCGAGTCCAGGCTGTGGATTCTGGTAAGTGAGCGACTCAGGGGATGCCAGTCCGACCATCCTGCCAAGCACCTGGGCTTTGCAGACAGGATGGAACTGGACGGGGAGCTCCAAACTGTAGCAAAGGGTTCTGGGTTTCCAAATGAAAAGAATAATATTTTTAAATGACCACAAGTGAAACTGAAGTTTATGAAAATATATTTACTCTTTCTTTTTTATCAAAATGAAAATAAGTTTTTATATTTTGTTTCTCAGTCATTCTGAGTAGGAACTAAACCTGATTTCTTTACATGGGAAAATGAAAGTCAGTGACGGGCTGTATTTGGAATGGGTATTTTATCCTATTGTAAGCCTAATTAGCACATAAACTTAGCTATTTCTTCTCTTTACTTTCCACAAGTGAAAGATTTCTCATCACAGAGGGTGCTCTTAATGGGCAAGGCCCAGTGATCAGGCTGTCACCCATGCTGCCCCAGGATGGGCGTGCAGTTGGCACTCAATGAATGAGATGGGAAGAATGGATGGGGAGTGGGAGCCTGGCTCCAGAGAGGATTCTCAGTAGGCAGGGAGGCCCTGGGGAGGGGAGGATCGCAGAGAGGTGAGCCAGCCCTGGGTGGGGCAGGCAGGCAGGAGGTGAGGGCAAAGGGTGCCTCCCTTCCAGGCCCTGGAGAGCCACTCAGTTGACCCCTTATTTCACAGATAAAGACACAGAGAGAAAAAAGGTGGGATTCTTGTCCGAATTCACCACGGAAGCGAAGCGAAGGACCGCAGGTCTTTTGAAGGAGTCTTGGGCTTTGGAGGTCCCTGAATGGGTTTTCTTTGTCCCTGCAGGGGGCCCGGCGGAGCGGGCAGGGCTGCAGCAGCTAGACACGGTGTTGCAACTGAACGAAAGACCAGTGGAGCACTGGAAGTGTGTGGAGCTGGCACATGAGATCCGGTGACAGGGGCAGCGGGTGGCACATATCCCCCTCCCCAGCTTGGCACATTGCCTGCTCCTGTCCTGCGCTCGCTGCTCCCTTCTTTGTCCAGCTGTGAGCAATTCACTGTGCTCCTCAGGGAATCCCATTTCTGCCCTGAAAATGGAAGGTTCAGGCTCAGAGCAATTTTGGATCCCAGAGCAAACAGCAGGGAGAAGCTCTTAAACAGACCCTGTGGTTCATGACATGGCTCCAAGGGGTTGCTTTCCACTTCAGCTAAGTACTTCTGCGACCTAAGAGCTAAGCCCTTTGTTTAAGGGCGCATAGATGTTGTAAATGTTTCAACTGCACAATTAAAAAATTTAAAATGTTTGGGCCCCTTAAATCTGATCCCCTGGGGTAAGACCGTAATGGCTCCATTTAGGTTTCTTCTAGAATATCTAGATGAAGGTTGCGTGTAGGCGGTTGTTTTGTTCCTGCTTGCTTATTTTACCTGCAACAGGCATCCTGAGTTGGGTGTGGTACTCTCTCCTGTTGAACCTGGCCTTGGCCTTGGGTCCTTCTCAGCTTAGGTTAACCTAAATAAGCTTCGGTTAGAGCTGACCCCTTTGCTGTCTCTGCTTTAAATGGCTTCTTATATCCCTTCTTGCTTCCTCCTCCCCTCCTCTTCCTCTTGGTTCTGAAGCCTCTACCCTGGCTTACTTTGGTCTCCCCCAGACTCATCTTCTCTGTGTAACCTCCCAACTTTCAGGAGCTGCCCTGGTGAGATCATCCTGCTTGTGTGGCGCATGGTTCCCCAGATCAAGCCTGGGCCAGACGGAGGGGTCCTACGACGGGCCTCCTGCAAGTCCACACATGACCTCCAGTCACCCCCCAACAAGAGGGAGAAGAACTGCACCCACGGGGCCCAGGGGCGACCCGAGCAGCGCCACAGCTGCCACCTGGTGTGTGACAGCTCAGATGGGCTGCTGCTCGGTGGCTGGGAGCGCTACACCGAGGTGACCAAGCGCGGGGGCCAGCACACTCTGCCCGCGCTGTCCCGTGCCACTGCCCCCACGGACCCCAACTACATCATCCTGGCCCCCCTGAACCCTGGGAGCCAGGTATGGACTGGGAAGGGTATTGGGTCCCTGTGGGAGGCTCAGAGGTCTGGGGGACTCAAAATTGTGTTGAGAGGAGCCTGCACGGAGCTGGGGCCACTGAGCAAGGAGACGGGGCTCTCTGGCCTCTGCCAGGCTGTCCTGGCTAGAGGGTAGAGCTGGCCCAGGTAGCCTCAGGGCCAGGGGACATACAGGCTGGAGGTGTCAGCTCACAAGAAGGAGGAGCTTTCTCCCAGCCTGTGCTTTGCCATGGTGAAAGGGCTGCCTGAGGGTGGGGACCCCCTGTGGCAGGAGGTATGGAGGCAGAGCCGCATGCTCACGGGGTGGGATGATGGATCTCATTAATCCTGTGAGATATTTGGGGAAAGAAGTGTTCTGAGGTCACATACATTGGAGGATCCCGTACTCTCTTTCCTTTTGGAAGGCTCCCAATGCACGTTGGCCTGTTCGAGGTTCTGAGATCATCCTTCAGAAAAGAAGGTGGCTGAACCTTGTTTAACCCAGCTTGCCCCAAACTTCCTCAATAGTGGCACCCCTTGGTGGTGGTTGTCAAGGCCCCTATTCCAGTGATCCATGGAACAAGCTGCTGTTAAGGAAGTTGGGGGTCTGGCCAAGGGGTTAGACTTCACGACACATAAAGCCTCTTTTGACCCTGTTTCTGTGTTCCCTCCAGGCCTCTTCCCTCAGCTGGTTAGCAGAACTGCTATTTTCCCCCCTTGCCCTGAGATGCTCTGCCTCCTGTCCCCCAGGCCTGGTGTCTAGCCTCCTGATGGGCTGTCCCACCCAATTCCTGGTGCTGACCTGATTCTCCCATCTTTCCCTTGCAGCTGCTACGGCCTGTGTACCAGGAGGATACCATCCCTGAAGGTGAGCTGTCCACCACTGCTGGGCCCTCTCAGCCTGGGCAGATGGCGGAGGTCAGCTGAGGTCTGGCCCAGCCTCTTCAAGTTCAGAAGGCTTTCTGTCAGAGTCAAGGTTTCCTAGTCAAGGTGTCCCTCACTGAACCACCATGTTTTTCCTTGAAGTATAACTGAGAAAGAAGAGAGGGGACCTACCAGAGCCATCTAGGAGACTGAGTGTTCAGGACTCAGGCGTCCAGTTGATCATCCTCAATATGGCTGAGCAGCCATATTTGTTGGGAGCTGTAGGCAGTGTAACTGGGCCTGCCTGGATGGGAGTCATGGAGTGTGGAGCCTCAGGGTCTTGGGTTGGAGTTCTAGCTGTGTGACTTTGAGTCGTTTCTCTTCACTGAGCCACAGTTTCTTCACCTATAAAATGGGGTCAATAATTCTTATGCAGAGGGTGGTTGGGCAGATTGAATGAGCACACAGTTGTGGGCAGCAGCCTGTGTGCTGAAGTGTGTGACACAGGGCTGTTGTCTTAGAAGCACGCAGAAGTCTCTGCTGTTGGATAGATGTTTCTCCTTTGATTTTCAAGTCTGGGCTAGGAATGGAAGCTGGACTCAAAACAAACCCCTTCTCCCAGGAAGCCTGACCTGTGGGTCCTGACATTTGGGCTGGCTGGGCACTCCATTAGGTACTCTGTGCCTGCCACAGAGCTCTGGCTTGGAAGTCCAGCTGTGCCTGGAGGGTTGAGAAAGCCTCGCCAGGTAGCCAGGAGTGCCCGGCATGGTTTTGCTGGAGCTTCAGAGCTCATGGCCTCCTTCCTCTAGAGTGGCCTTTCCTTAGCACTTGTAGCTGGCTTCCCGCTGTTCCCCTCCATGGGTGGCATGAAGATGACTCTCCTACTGTGGTACTTGGAAGAGTGCTTGTGCCCTCTGGGAGGAGAAGGGCTCCCATCAGGCTCAGGGTTGCTGAAGGAAGGCGTCCTTCTTCCTCACCACCCTGAGGTCTCAGGGCACTGGGCCTGGTCTGCTGGAAGTGAAGCCACATTCCTTCTGAGAAGGACTCTGATCATGATTCAATAATAAGTGTTTAAAAAGCTCTAAGTTGGCACATTAGATTGGGGAGTGAGGATGCCACTGCTAAATGGTGACTTCTTTAAGGGCAGAGCTGGGTCTGGCATATTTCTTTAGGTCTAGTGCCAGACCCAGGGCCTGGCAGACAGCTGAATCTCAATAAAATTTTGGTTGAGTGATTGACTAAAGGAGAATGACCCCAGTTGACTCTGAGTATGGGGTGAGGGTGCCGGAAAGGTGTGTCATCTGCTGTGGGTACATGACCACGGGCTGAGTGGCCTGGGGTTGGTTCCTTCTCAGCCTGAGAGATGCCTCCATGATCACTCTCCACATATCCATGTTTTCATTCCTGAGACTATGATCCTAAGAAGAGAACAGATGTCTAAGCCTTGGGGAAGCGATGGTGTGGTTAATAACAATGGCAACTTTTTGAATGCATTATATTAAGCTCTTGACTTTATTTTGTTTACTCTTTATAATAATAATCCTGCTGGTATCCAGGGAGATCTTTCCTCTTTACCAGGGATTAAGTCTTTGTGCTTCCAGTCCTGGGGTCCAGGGAAAGGGCTGAAATGCAGGGCACAAAGCTTCCCCAAAGCATGCTGGGGGTTGTGCAGAGGTTAAGGCTGTCACCTCTGACTGGGCTGCCAGGAGACAGCCTTCAGGAGGCTTGAGCCATCTTGAGTTGAATAGGGTCTGGTGACCTGCCAGGGCCTGGGGCGCCTATCCGGCTGTACTTGGCATGTTCCCTGGGGCCACTGGTACCCTCAGCATTGTTCCCTGCCATGTGAAGGCAGCCTGGCCTCAGATTCAGTCCTGCCAGGGTGGGATGGCTGCCAGGACTCGCCTCGGAAGCTGAGAGCCAAGCTGTGTCATTAGTGTGTTTGGCCAGTGAGGCAGGTGTAAGAGGATAACTGGGTGATGTGGGGGTTTGGACCAGACGTCATCATAAGAAGTAGCAGGTGGGAAGTAAGCGAGTTTGCCTTCACAGAGCTCCACAACCGGGTTGCAATCTGGACTGTTCTAAAAAAAGAAATACTTGGAAAATGGGTAGTGGAGAGCCACGCCCACTTGCCCCACATTATGGGGGGTGTGGAGATGGGGCCATGGGGCATGACTGCCACCTGGGTATTGCTTTGTAACGTTTTCCAGGCAAATGACCTTGGACAAGTCACCCAACATCTCCAGGCCTCAGTTTCCTTGTCTATAAAATGGAACTAAGCAGACCTTTCCACCCTGATGGGTCAGGTGTTGCTTTATGACTTTTGAGGTCCAAGGTGAACATTCTCTGATAGCCACGGGTGCTGGGCCAGGGAAGGGAGGGAATGGATTCTGTTAGGAGTCTGAGACATGGGGCCCAGGGCCCCCATTTTGCCCTGTGCAGGTGGCACCCTTATTTAATTTTGGTCTAGTTGGCTTCGGTCCCCTCTTGTCAGTGCTGTGTGGTTTGTCCTTCTCTGGTCTAGGCTTGGCCATGCCAAGTTAGCCTGTATAGTTCCAGACTGGCCCTGTGGCTCCAGTATGGTTCAAGTTCCGGCTGTCCTTTCTGTCTTCCTGCAAGCCCAGATGTGCGGCTTATTCAGTGCTTAGAGTTTGAGGTCATCTGTTGGGCACTTGTGCTCTGGTGCAGCCCGCCGAGCCCTTTCCCGTTAGGCCTTTGTGTGAGCTCCCACTGGCCTTGGGTCAGGTGAGGCAGAAATTTGTATGATCTCCACTTTGCAGCGGTGAAAACTGACTCAGGGAAAGGGGGCTCATTCAGGATTGCACAACCATCTCTGACTTGAGATATCTAATGCTCAGCTTCAGGGGTCTTATCCAGTTTCCATTCTGTGCAGACCTGGGAACTTAGAGTGGATTCTTCCAGCAAAGGGGCCAGTATCTGGCAGTATAGAGCCTGCTGGGGCCAGAGCCAATGAAGAGCCGTGCACCTCCTGCCCCCATCCTGGGTTCCGGTTCTTTCTGCTCCTCTCTAGGCGACTCACTGAAGAAGCAGGAAGCGGTTTGAGTGATCGTGGTGTGAGTGCCGCCCCCAGATTCCACTATGATGGGTGGTCACTCTTAGGGGGAGTAGCTGACTTGTTTTTCTCACTTCTTGGTGAGAAGAGGCCCTAGGTGGGCGGAGGGAGGGAGCGTGAAACCTCCTGGGCTGTTTCCTCCAGACCTGGCCTTGCGTTGGTGGGGAGCCTCCCTGTGTTGCTGCTGGCTCAGGCCACCTGTCAGTCCCCGCACTGCGGCCTGGGCTAGGGCAGAAGGAAGCCTGGGTGCTGGGACCAGGCTGGGCATCGGGATCAGAGATGGCTTGGCTGGGTCTCTTGGCAGCAGGAATCCTTGGAAGAGGTCTGGGTGCACCTGGAGCCTGATTACTCTGGGTTTGTCTGTCCCCTGCTGTATCCAGGAGTCCCTGACTTCTTAGTCACTCAGGGTTTATACTTCTACCCATTTGATGGGACATGATAAAGATATGCACACTGCTCCTTGTTCAGGCTGAGGGTGTGTGGCCAGCAGGGTCCCCTTAGGGACCTCCCTTTGCCATTGTGGCCTTCTGCTCTCTTCTCTGGGATGGCCTTGTTTCTCTTTCACTCTTCCTCCTTTTAATGACTATAATAACGTGTCGGCTGGTGGCCAAGTGGAGGCCCTCCTACCTGTGACAATGCCTAGACTTGCCAGAGTTCTTTAGGGTGCCTAATTTGCAAATTTGCTTTTCCATGTGGAGGAATCACAAGAACAAACACAACATGCCAACCAGGAACGGTGCTTTCACACTCACTAGTCCCAGGCACTCTTCTGGGGATGTGGCTCAGAGCATCCCCTTTAACCCTTACAACAGTCCCATGGGCCTGGCCCTGTTATTCTAGCTGAGGAAACTGAGACTCTGAGAAGGAAGTTAAGTCTCCCGAGGTCACCGAGCTCGCAGGTGGGGAGCAGGATTTGAGAACAGCCACCTGGCTGCAGAACTTGTACTTCCCACCAAGAACAGGTGCGGCAGGCCCCATTTGACTATGGAGACTGTGGTGAGCCAGGCGGCTCCAGCAGACCCCATGTGTCCTGGGAAAGCCCACTGTCTCTGCCACCACTGCTGAGAATGGATCTCTGTCCAGGGTGCCATGGGCAGGCCAGCTGGGCTGGGATGGCAGCAGGGGAGCAGACATACCAGGGCGGTTGCCTCTGTTCCACCTCGTTGTTCCATGTGGGACTGGGAGGTCAGGCCCTCTGATTCCTAAAATATGAGCACTTTCTTGATATTTAAAAGTAGGAGGTCAGTAAACGGATAGATCAGATTTGGGGCTGGGGTCACAGGTGGGGACTGCTGTCACTGTCACAGTTGTTGGTTCCCAGCTCTGTCCCAGCCCTTGAGTTGCTTATTTACCTGTCAGTGTCTCTCACTAGAGGGTGAGGGATTCCTTGAGGCCCGAGACCCAGGGGGGCCTCCCTGTGTTCTCACTCTTTGAACAGCACCTGCACGAGGTGGATGCCCAGGCCACGGTGTTGGCCGAGTCTGTGCTCCCTGTTTCTACAGAGGGGATCCTTTGCAGGGGCAATGGAGATACCTCACTGTCCCTCATCTCTGTTCCACAGAATCAGGGAGTTCCAGTAAAGGAAAATCTTACACAGGCCTGGGGAAGAAGTCCCGATTGATGAAGACTGTGCAGACCGTGAAGAGCCACGGGAACTACCAGGACTGCCCTGTCCTGAGGCCACACGCCACGCACTCGAGCTACGGCACCTATGTCACCCTGGCCCCCAAAGTCCTGGTGTTCCCCATCTTTGTGCAGGTGAGCTTGGCGGGCTGGCCCCAAGGGTTCCCTTAGGAGGAAATGAACACCAGGAGGGGCCTTGGCTGTAGGACTCAGACTCTCCTTTTGGGAGAAACAAATGGCTTTAGATGCTCAGGATTCTGAGGTCATGTGAGGACATGGGACACAGAGGGCCCTTTCCTTCCCTCCTGGCCTCCCCTTTCTCTGGCCCAGGGCAAGTGCATACAGGTGCTCTCTTGATGTCCCCAGGACCACTGGCTGAGGCTCCCGCTCCTTGGCTCTGCCAGTGACTGGTTCAGAGCTGGCTGAAGGACAGCTGTGTGGTCCAGGATACATTTGGATTTCCCTCTCCTCCTCCTCCTCCTCCTTCCTCTTCTCCTGCATTTCTCTCACCTTCTCTTTAAAAATAATCTTTATTCCATCAGCCAGATATAACCAATATGAATATTGAGAGGTGTCTTTTCTGTGTTCACATATATATCCACGTTAAAAAATAGATCTTTTTCTATATCTTTTTGCTTTTCCTTAAACAAAATTGTAGCATAAGCATCTCCCACGTCACTAGATGCTCTTTGAGTCTGGGCCGTGTGGCGGTTGCCCACTTTTTATCACCTGCCAGGTTTATGTCACCAGTTCTCTGTTCAGATATGTGTCTGCTCGTCTCTTTTACTATTGTAATCTGCTCTGTAATGAGAATCCTTGTACAGAAATGGCCTCTCAGATTATTTACCTTTGGAACGATTCTTGGAAGTGAAAAGACTGAGCGGTGCATGTGAAGGTTTCTTTACACCTATTAACAAATTTCATTCCAGGATGATTCTACTCATTTCTCCTCTCATCAGCAGCACAGAGGTGACACGGTCCCAGGGGTGCTACTTCTGCCCGTGCCCTCCTCTGGTCTTCCTGGCATCCCATCCCAGGCCTGTCATAGTCAGTGGATCTTAGAACTCCCACTTGGCTGGATGCTGTGTGTCTACGGCCAGTAGCACACCTTGCCCTCCATGGCTGTGGGCCCGGCCTCTGCCTTTCTGCGGGTCTCTTTTTTAAGATGTGACACAAAGGTCTTGGCATCCCTGGGAGTTATTTATTGTTCTTAAAATTTTGATCAAAAAACTAAAATTGATTTTTTATGAAAGAGTAATGGAAACTTTTTGAAAACTTTAAAATTACATAACATAAACTAAAAAGGGCCTAACACTTAAATGTACAATTTAACACATAATTATAAAGCAAATATGCACTGAGATAAAGGAACAGTCCCTTGTTGCCAGCCTGGAAGCCTGCACGGCTCCCCCTGATCCTAATGCCCTTCCTTCCCACTGGCCTTGCCTGATGGGGAACATGTCCTTGCCTTTTTAAAATTTTACCATCTGTGCATGGTTTCCCTAAAAAACGTTTTGTTTTGTTTGGCCTTTTTTTGAATGCTACTTAATGAGGACCAGACAGCTATATTCACTCAGGTCTTGCCTCATGGCTTGTTGATCAGATCCGCTGAGGCTGTCGTGTGTAGTTGGGACTTGTTTGTTATTTATGCTCAGGCCCCTGGCTTGAGGTTGGGTAGTTAGAGCCACATCATAAATGTGCATTCACCAGGTCACGTCCTGTTGGAACCCAGAGCATGGGGAGCTCTCCCTGAGCTGTGCGGGATAGGATGATGGGGTGAGAAGTTTGGGTGGAAATTGATTCCTGGGGAACTGATGACCAAGGAGGAGGCAGTCAGGGGCAGTCTTAGGAATGCAGAGCAGGGACAGGCCTCGAAAGGACTCGAGTGGCCAAACCTCGTGGCATGTGGCTCTTAGGATGTCTCCAAGGCCCGACAACAGAGATCTTCCTGGGAGATAAGAGCAGGATGGAGCCTGGGTGTGGGGGATGACAGGGCCCAGAAGCTCAGGGTAGGGGGCAGGCAGCTGGGAGGAGGACTGCAGGGGACCTAAGCCTGTGGTTGGACTTCCTGTCAGAGCACAGATGTCACAGTGAGGGTTGGTGGAGAAGGTGACAGCCACCTTTCCACACAGGACAGGATCTTCTGTTTGTTTCCATCTCTTGCATTGTTGGGGTGTGTGGGTTCTTGTGAGGGGGAGGGCCGGCAGCCTTCTCTCTGAGGCTGGTTTTGGCAAACTGCCTGCTCCCGGGGCCTCTCTGCACTGCCCACTCAGCTCGAGCTGTGCTTGTCTTCAGCCTCTAGATCTCTGTAACCCTGCCCGGACCCTCCTGCTGTCGGAGGAGCTGCTGCTGTATGAGGGGAGGAACAAGGCTACCCAGGTAAGGTGACACGTGTGCTCCCTGCAGGCCGTCCTTGGCCATCCTCTGTATCCGGCACTCTTCTCTCCTCCTGATGGTCTTGGAATTATACAACTAACAACTCTTCTAACACCCCGCCACCTGCGCCCCCTATTCTCCTTACTGAATGGCCACCCAGCCTTTTCTGGCACATTTCCAGTTACGGGCACTGTCAAAGCTGTTTAGGACATCTGTGATGGTTAGAACATTCCCCCAACCCCTAAAGACACCCTGTTCTCTATCCCAGCTTTCTCTAAGGAGAAGAGATGGCAGTTCACCCAGCTGTGATGAGTGGCTTTGTGGGTGAGAAGATTAAAGCTGTTAGCCAAAGAGAATTTCTGGAGACACATCAATTACTTGAATGTTCTGAGTCTGTATTAACCCAAATCCCAGATCCTCCTCTGAGATTAGTCTAGGATTTCTCCTGAGCTCCAGCTCTGCCAGCACGGGTGAGGATGCAGGCCAAGCCATTCTTCCTGGGAGTTGGCCCCTGCTTCTCTAACTGAGAGCTCTTGTCTGATCCACACAATCCCCAGAGCTGGCCAGGTTCCAGCTCAGCCCCAGAAAACTACTTGGGAATAGAGATGCCTGGGTACCCTGGAGGCCAAGGGCTAAGGGCAGAGGGCTTGCTGCAGTGCTGGCTGTGCCGGGCTGAGTGGCTCTTTGCGACAGTGGAAAGATCAGGAAGCTTGGAGCAGGGAACTTGGAGCAGGAAGCTTGGAGCAGGGAGCTGCTGGCTGTCTTGTCACTTGTCCCTTCTTCCTCTGTCTCCCTGTCGGAACAGTGGGTTGGTCTGTATTGGAGGCAGGGTCTCAGGGCTGGCTGAGCCCTCTTAGCCTAAGCATCCAGGCACTCTGGCAATTGTGCCTACAGCAGGAGGTCGCCTTTTTTGTTTTGTTTTGTTGTTTTTCCAACAAGCGAACCAGTTCTGTCAAGTTCTAAGTCAGCGTTGCTTTTTCCAAGGGAGCTGCCGGGGGATACCATGTACTTGATCCTACCACACGGGTTTTGCTCACGGCCTTTCTGGATCCCTACTTTGGGAACTTCCTTAAGAATCTCAGGCTCCCTTCTGAATCGCCTTAGTAGGAGCAAAACCTCATCTGGTGAGGGGTCCTGAGTTTTAGGAGCTGTGCTTGGTGAGTAAGTGTGTGGTGTTGCTGTCAGGTGTGCAGGGACAGTGAGGTGTGACTGCACATTCCCCAGACCCTGAAGAAGGTCATCAGGAATGGCAGCCACCCTGAAACACACATCTGTCAAATTCACTCTTCAACTTCAACCTGCAAATATTGAGCACCCACCGTATACCCTTACCACACATGCATTTTATATACTTGCTCCCGATTATCTCTTGCAGTGAGTGCCTCCAGGAGAGGCACGATGGTCCTCACTCTGCAGATGAGAAAACCGAGGCTCCAGTGAGATTAATTGGGACCTGAGGGTCTCAAGGCTGGTGAGGAATGGGGCCAAGTTTTGTACTCTGTTCTCCAGCTCAGCAATGCCTTTTATGATCCCACACTGCCCTGACATGTTTATTTAAAAACAAAGAAACACAAGCCAAGCCATAGCCATAGTTACAGTTCATCCAAAAAATATTTGCCTTGTGGATCTTTGGAACCTTAGAACCAAGAGATACCCCACCCCTCCTCTGCTTGAAGATTGAAGGAAGTGATTTGAAGACAAGTAAAATAAATATATCCCTTTCTCTTGAAGTATGATAGCAACCAAATATGAGGATCGTGGTACCCTATCATGTTACTAAGGCTAAAAATAGAAACCAATTCCAGAGGGATTTGGATAACTTCATAGAATCTAGTATTGGCTGGGCTCTCAGTGATTATCCTTGATAATTGCTTCCTCCCAATTTTCTTGTAGTACTGGAATTGAACTCAGGGGCGCTTTACCACTGAGCTACATCCCCAACCCTTCTTATTCATATTTTAAAAGAATTTCGAGACAGGGTCTTGCTAAGTTGCCCAGTCTGGCCTCAAAACTTGTGATCCTCCTGCCTCAGCCTCCCAAATTGCTAGGATTATCTGCATGCGCCACTGTGCCCAACTTTTCAGCTAATGGTTCTCCTGGAAGTTCCTGAATCTGCAGAGGCAGTCTGTCTGAGCAATGGTTTTGTTTTCTGGAGAGGGCTATATTGTAGGAAGTTCTCCCTTACTTTCAACAGAATCTTTATTTCTGGAATGTTCCCCATTTGCTTCTTCGTCTCATTTCTTCTCTGGGCATGCTCAAGTTTGTGACTATCTGTGAGCTGATCCAGTCCTACACCATGAACCCTCGGCCCCAGGAGTCACGAATTTGTTGCATGTGCGCAGAGGTCAATCGGCATGTTGGAACTGTTTCATTTAGACATTCAGGCAAGAACTGCCGAGCATCTGCCATGTGGCCAGGCCCTATATGAGCCTGCAGGAATTCTGTGAGGCCCAAGACAGACACGCCCTCTTTTTATACACTGACTCACTGAGTTTACCATTAACCAAGTCACCAAGGTCTTTTCTACAAATCCTGTCCTGAGGCCAGGTTCCCAGGAGAAGGCTTGGTTAGGGCCACCTGGGAGAAGACAACCCTCTAAGTTGTAAGGATTCCATAACTAAGCTATCCCTCAACCCTTTGACCCCTTGGGAAAATAAACGTGTCCTGGGAGCCTGTGTGGCAAGACACCCGGAGGACCCCTGGCCAACGGGGGAAGGCCGCAGGTAACTGGACCCTGGAGCTGGGCCTCACTCTTGTGGGCCACTGGGGCTCCTCCTGGAGGAGGCCAGCAGGATGCTGTGAGATAGGAGGGGGTCCAGGCCCTGCCCTGGCATGCTTGCCCTCTGCACTATTGCCAGCTCTGTGCCAGCTCTGTCCTTTCCCTGACCTGACCTTTGGGGAAATTCTTCACTCATGCCTTAATCACTTCCTGTCTAGACCATATTCTCAGCTCTGGGAGTCTGGGTTGGGGCAGTGACCGGGGGCTTTTCCCACCTTGCCTGTGGCTCCTCCCCCATGTCCTCTGTCCAGCCCTCTCTGGGCCTGGGCCACGTTTGACTTTCTAGGCTCCTGGCAGGTAGTCTCTTCCAACCCTGCCCCTGCCAGCTTCCCTGTATATCCCGAGGTGACAGCCAGATTTCCCTTGGTTTGGGGATGTTTTGCAGGAGCCTGAGGGTTTGCCTAGTGTTTCCGGCTAGGGTGACATCCTCTTTCCTTTGCTTGGACTTTGTACTCCTCTCCCTAGACAGCCAACCCCTAGAATCCCTCTGAACTCTTGATCATTTTCTACCCCCCCTTTACTATGTTATATTTTGGCTCTCCATAGCGCCTCTCTTTTGGTCTCTGTTTGCATTCTCACACATTCAGGGACAGGCCAGTTGTAGGCATATTGCTCTCTCTCTGTGTAATGAGAGCTTTCAGATCTGGGTAATGGTCCCTGGATGTGTGGCCATAGACAGGTCACTTAACCTCTCTGAGCTGTAGCATCTTGATGAGATTATTTAAGTGAGGATCCACAGAGAGTATTCAACAACTGGAGGCTTCCTTGGGCTGTATTGTGACAGCGCTGTGCTGGGAAGCGGGTGGGATAGGATCACCATTAAGATCCCTTCCAACCCAGAGTTCTGGAGCTTTTGTGTTTGGGTCCCACTGGAAAAGCAGGAACCCTGAGACCCTTGCTCAAGAACATCTTCCTGTTATTTCTGTGGCCCTGATCTTCTCAATATTGGTGTTTGCACAATACTTAAGCCACAAGTGGGCCCTGGAATATGTACTGTATACTTTTAAATTACAGAAGGAACAGAGTCTCACTGTAATATCATGCAAATTAAACAGAAATGTAGAAAGCAAAATCCTGCTCCCCAGAGCGAGGAGAGCAGGGAGTACCTCAGATATTTAAAGGCTGTATATGGAGAGATTTATAGTTTTGTTTTACAAAATTGCATTATATTCTAGGTATGTTTGCACACGGCACTATTTCAATTTATGATAGACAGATTTCTATTTCTGCCCACATAGCTCTACTTTGTTCTTTTAATTGTTCCATAAAATTGTGCCATTTGAAAGCAGCATAATGTATTTTATCTTGATGGGCATTTATGTTTTCTTTCTTTTTTTTTTAATTACAAAAATGCTGCGGAGAACTTCCTTCTATGTTCATATTTGTGTGTTCTTGATTTCTGTAGGAACAATCTTAGAAGTGGAGTTGTGGGGTCATCTTTGGTGGCTCAACATCAGCACGTTGGCTTTTTAAACTTGGCTAACAATCCAACGCATGCTCTGTATCCTCAGCAGGCACCAAACTGACTTTTCTTACTTCATAAAGGAGGCAGGGTCGGGTTTTGACATTGCACAAAGAACTTCCCAGAACGAATACTACTTTGTGTTTTTTGGGAGAATCTAAAATTGGATTTTATTGCTTTTAACTAAAGGCCACTGCAGGATTTACAAAACAAAGAGCAGTGTAAACGGTCAAGGCCCATAGAGGATCCACTGGGTTTTTTTAGCTTTAAAGTATGCCAAGCATGCCTGTCGGTTTACCTATAATATCTAAAAATAGCTTTTTCCTTTGTTTTTGGAGCGGCTAGAACATACAGGAGATAAAGTTATGTACAAATCTGTATTGGAATGTAAGTAACTGGCTTTGCTTGAACTGATTTCTCAATGCAGTTAAAATTGCCTGCAAGGTATTTGTAAATTACTTTAGGCCGCATGATGCTTCATTCCATTGGGCCAGGAGGTGGATGAGGAGCAGCCCCAGGGTGCTCTTGGGCGTGGGCGTGGCCAGTCCCGGAAAGGGGTCTGGGGGCACCCAGCTGTAGAGAAGCTGGTAGAAGCTACTGGCCACAGAGGGTGAGGGCTGCTTTTCCTTCTTGCTTATTCTTTACTACTTCAAGGAGGGGACTATAGAAAACTGGGGGCTGTCTGCACTGCAGGGTGGGTCCCCGGTGGGCTGGGCCCCACCGGAGCTGCTCCTGATTCTGCCTGAGATGACCAGGAGAATGCGTGGTACAGACCTCCAGGGGAGATTGTGGCTGCCCACATTCAGGGGACGGTGGGGCAGCTGGTTCTGTCTGTTGTTCCTTGGTGCAGGTGACGCTGTTTGCCTACTCGGATCTGCTGCTCTTCACCAAGGAGGACGAGCCTGGTCGCTGCAGTGTCCTGAGGAATCCCCTCTACCTCCAGAGCGTGAAGCTGCAGGAAGGTAGGCAGTGCCCCGGATGCCTGAGTGCTGCTGCTCTGGGCAGCAAGATGCCCGGTTTGGGAACCCCTCCGGGAGCCTGTTGCCAGGTAGTGGGTCATCTGAGTGTGTCTGGTCTGGCTCTGTCTCTGGGCTGGCAGGCTCTCAGATACTCTTGTTCCATTCTAGACCGTCAAGGCTTCTGGTAGACCTTGAGCTTCTCTGGGAGGGTTCTATTCTAGAGATCTTCCAGGGAGCCTACAGAATGGGATGGGAAAAGCTTTGTACTCATACCTATCTCCAAATCTTGGCCGTGCTCCTCTCTACTGGTGTGACCTTGGGCAGATTACTCAACCTCTCTGAGCCCATTTCCTTGTGTGTAAATGAAGATAATAATAGTACCTCAGAAGGTTGTTGGGTTAAATTAGGTCATTTATGCAAAGTGCCTGGCCCACAACCGGTGCCCAATGTATGCTTGTTACCACCCCTTCACTGTGTCTGCTCTCAAACAGTGACTACTGCGCTCCTCAGCCAGCCACGTGGCCCTGGCCAGAACTGGGGGAAGCCCAAATGTGTGTGGCTGGGGCTGGCGAGTGCCGCATGCAGGAACACAGAGTGGATCGCTAACCCAGAACTTTCCATGAGCCCTGGTCCGCTAGGGAACGGAAAGCCAGCTGGGAGCATCTGTCCAGCAGTTTGGTTTGGCGCCTGAGGTCTCCTCTGAAAGGGGCTCGATTTCCTCTCCTGGATCATGAAAACAACAACAGACCTGTTGAGCACGGGCCACAGGGACAGGGAGGAAAATATTACCCAGAGAAAGAATTCTGTTTTGGCGGGTTTTGCTCTGGGGAAACTTCCTCACTGCTTGCAGATCCATCCTGTGTACTGGGTGCCCCGGCTGGTCTTCCTCCTTGGAAGCCCCGTGCGTCTCTGTGACAAAATTCCACTCTCACCTCCCCGTGGGAAATCACTTACAACTCTTCCTCTCTGGCTTTCGCTGACCAGGGCGGCCACGAAAAAGAAAGGCAAGTCACTTCACTTGGGGCCAGCCCCTCTCTCTGAGCAGGATGGCTCAGCCTGACCAACGGGCAGCAGGAGCAGCTGTCCTCTGAGCCACTTCAGCGCAGGCACTGGCATTCCTGGGCACTCCCCTGTGCCTGCCAGTGGACTCTGCCCTTGGCTTCCCTGCTGCCCACTGGCCCCTCCCTGCTCCCTGGCACCCAGCTTCCCTGCACTGGAGCACACTCCTGCATACGTGCTTAGAGTACTGTCCCTTCTCTTCTGCTGCCCCTCCCATCCTGCAGTGCAGACAGTGCAGGCCAGTCGAATCTGAGGTGCTCTGGGTAGGCAGAGCTAAGTAACAGGCCCTGAGGGTGCTAAGAACTGAACCCTGACTCTGCTGTGCTTATTGTAGATCCAGGGCCACAAGCCCAGGACCCGCGTTTGCTCAGCTTCCTTGTAAAGGGACGAGAGAAGAGAAGGGGGTTCTGACTGGCTGCACTTTAGGTGGAGGTTGGGGTGCCAGAGGAAGGCTTAAAGGAACTGAGGGCATAGCCAGAGGTGGGGGTCTGGCTTTGCAGCTCATGTGGCTGCGACTTTGACTGGCTCCCATTTCTGTGATCCGCTTCTCTGTGAAACCAGGATTGGGCCAGCCTTTTGTGTTCCCTTCTAGTTCTGACACCCTCTGATGGAACCCCCATGGTTGCTGGGAGAAGCTGGACAGTGCCCATACTGTCCTGTCTCCACCCCTTGGGGAGCCTGGACTGGGCGTTGTTTGGTTTTTCTCCTCTGGAGCCCCTCAGACCCAAGACTTGAAGTTAGAAGTAGGATGAGCCCCATCACTCACAGGGTCACGTGGTCAAGGTGGATGGTGGGAGCCTGGCCATGAGCTGTCCAGAGGCTGAGCTGTGTGTGGGCTACAGTCCTGGGCAGGCATGGCATCCTTGGGCTGGAGACCTCCTTGGGCTGCAGAAGGCTGAGGAGTGAGGGTGGCCAAGGCAGTGTGCCTCAGAAGAGATAACCAGGGACATCAGAGCCTGTTGGGCTGGCTTAGGAGAGGATGTACCTACCATGGATTTGTTGGGCATACCTTAGGCCAGATATGGTTTGAGGCAGCCTCTGGGGGACATGGACACAACCGGTTGAGAGCGAAGGAAAAGGCTCCATGATGCCGGGCACTGAGGGTGCACATCCTGGTGCTTAGACTTCTTTCTGGGCAACAGTGGGGCCCTGGAGGGGCCCACTTCCTTAAGATGGGTCACCAACGTCCAGTGTCCCCTTCTGCTTCTGTCAGGGTTGGAGCTGTAGGACCAGATGTTCTGAGTCCTGGCGCCTCATTTCCTGCCCTCCTGCCCAGTGCCTTAGGAGACTTGTTGCTGTAGCAAAAGCCTGAGTGAGGCTTTCATGAGACACACTTGGGGCCTTGGCTAGAGCCTCTGGGGGCACAATGGTCTCTGGCGTTGCTTACCACCTGAAGCTCCTAAGTTTCTTGTTGGAGAATCTTTTAAATCAATACATATGCAGAGTTCAATTTGGGGCAGAGAAGATGGTAAAGAAGGGGTGCATTCAGCCTTTCCTTCATGCTGGGGCTGGAAAAGGCTGTTCCATGGCCAAGGAGAATCCGCCCCACCCTAGGGACCAAGGACTCCATTGTGACTTGTCTGAGGAGCCCTTACTTTTGCTGGCCAGGCATACTCCCAGGGCCTAGCACAGGGCATGGAACATCATGGATGCACGTGAATGCTTAATGGGAGACTGAATTAATGACTAAAAGGAGACCACCAGCCGTGGTTTCAAGCCTGCCTGCCTCCTCCTGCCCAGCTTCCCCCAAGCTTCAGCAGGCCTGAATGGCACCAGGCGGAGAGCTGGAGCTAACAATTGGGACATCTCCGGTTAGCTGGGGCCCATTGTGGTCTCTTCCTGCCTCTGCCGCTGGCTGGCTTTGCTGCTCTTTGTATTTCTGCCTCCCAGGCGGCCAGCATCACGCCCACAGTGTATCTTCCTGGCCTGCCCTGGTCTCTCAGACGTGGCCTGGAAATGTCCAGCTGCCTCACAGGCTCTCCAGCCACCTTGGGGAGCCAGTTTCACACTTGGGAACTCAGCGGCTTTGGTCCCAGTCACTAGAGTACTTAGAGTAAAATCTCAGTTGACATTTGTTGAGCTGTCCTCAGGGCCCACCTTGGTGCTCGCCACTGGGCCCAGAACAGAGGAAGAGGCATGTCCCCGCCTGGAGCTCTCAGCCTGGTGGAATAACAGATGGATAAACCTATGGTAGGGCAGAAATGTGTCATAGTGGTCAGGAACACAGGCTTTGGGGTGGCCGCCTGGCTTTAAATCTCAGCTCTGCCACTGACTCACTGTGCCTTATACAAATTGTTTTCCTTGCCTGGGCCTCAGTCTTTGTATCTGGGGAATAGAGACAACAGCCCTCCTGGGCTGCTTCAGAGGGTGGAGACGATTTGGTGAATGGCTGAGTTGGGATTTCAGACCAGGCATGAAAGGGCTCGCTCTGGGAAACTAACAGAGGGGTCACACCTGGGCCAGGAAGCCCCCTCTGGGCTCCACTTAGCCCACGTTTAGAGATCTGCCCTGCAAGGTCCATGCATTCCTTAGTGGGAAGTGAGACCCATTCTGGGTCTCATGGCTCCCCAATGAGTTTCAAAATGGTGGAGGCAGTTAGAGTATTGCAAGAAAAACCCCAACGCATGCTGACTCAGTGTTTTCTACACTAGCCTCAGTCTTTTTATATATTTGTTTTTATGTGGTGCTGAGGATCAAACCCAGTGCCTCACATGTATGAGGCAGGTACTCTGCCACTGAGCTACAGCCCCAGCCCTAGCTCCAGTCTTTTTTTTTTAAATATGTATTTTTAGTTGCCAATGAACATTTATTTTATTTAATGTATATGTGGTGCTGAGAACCGAACCCAGTGCCTCACACATGCTAGGCAAGCACTGTACCACTGAGCTACAGCCCAGCCCACCCTAGCCCCAGTCTTAATATTCTAGGAGAGAAGTATGTTAGCTTTTTGTTGCTGTGACCAAAAAACCTGAACAGAACAACTTAGAGGAGGAAAGATTTATTCGGTCCATGGTTTTAGAGGATTTTGTCCATGGTTGGCCGGCTCCATTGCTCTGGGCCTGAGGTGAGGCAGAACATCCTGACGAAAGGGCGTGGCAGAGGTGAGCTGCTCAGATGATGGCAGCCAGGCAGAGAGAGGACGGGGCTGGGGAGAAGATCAATGCTTCCAGGGCATGCCTCCAATGTGATCTACTTCCTCCAACTAGGTCCCCCCTCCCAGCAGTCCATTAAGCTATCAGTGGGTTAATGGATGAATCCACTGACAAGTTTAGAGCCCCCGTCAGTGATCTAATCATTGCCTAAAAGCCCCACCTCTAAACCTTGCTGTACTGGAGACTCCGTCCAACACGTGAGCCTTTGGGGACATTCCAGACCCACACCATGGCCCCGAGGCTCTCTTTTGGGTCAGCTCCTTACCCCTGCTTCTCTGCAGCTGCAGCAGCTCCTCCCTGGCACCCTTGGCTCCCTTGGTTTGTTGTTCTTTTCTGAGGCTCTGAATCATGCTGAGTGCTGCCCCCATTGCATCTTTTTGTCACAGTGCTGCCAGCACCCAGCTGGGACATGGAGCAGATTCCAGTAGAAGTCTGCAGGGATGCAGTGAGGTCAGGGCAGGCAGGTGCTGGCACCACTGCAGAGTCTGCAGGGCCGCCCGTCCTGATCTCTTGGGGGCCCCCAGCCTTACTCCTGTCTCCCCGAGGCTTTCATGTCCTGGGTCCTCCTCTCCCTTGTGGAGCCTTCTCTCCTCCTTGCCAGCTTCTAAAACCCAAATTTCTATTATTTTCTTCCGTAGATTTCTTTGGCTCTCCCTTGATACTAGGGTCTGCTTCTGGAAGTCAAGGAGGTGTCCTAATGTGTTTTCTTTTTTTGGTCCTGGGGATTGAACTCAGGGGTACTCAGCCACTGAGCCACATCCCCAGCCCGATTTTGTGTTTTATGTAGAGACAGGGTCTCACTGAGTTGCTTAGCGTCTCGCTGTTGCTGAGGCTGGCTTTGAACTCGCGATTCTCCCATCTCAGCCTCCCTAAGCGCTGGGATTACAGGCGTGCGCCACTGCGCCCGGCTTAACGTGTTTTCTTAAAAGGAAGAAACCACCTCCTTTTGTCTTCACCCTCTGCCCCCCAACACAAGGTACCAGCAGAGACTTTGGAATTAGTTTCCTGCAACATGATTTCTTAGGGCTGCCTCCGTCCCCAGCCCATCTCCAGTGGAAAGTAGGAAGATATATTCTTAGTCCAAAGGAGACCCCCATTTACTTCGGGGCTATTTTTGTCTGGCTTTGGCCCTCTGGAGATTTGGGCCCAGGGAATTGCCTATGTTCCTGCTTAAAGGGGGCTGGCCTTCACCCACCAGTGCCCCACTGTCTCTTTCGCTTGGGAGTTGGCTTGACTCACAGTTTCTATTTTTACCTTGCTGCCTTGTCTTTGTGACAAATTTTGGTTTCTTGGACAATTTCTTTGTTTTAAATATATGTTGAAGGGTCTGCTTTGTGCCCAGCATTTGAGAGGTAGGCCTTGACAGGTGGGCTGTGGCCCTGGCTGCTGAGCTGATCTCAGCTCTCTTCCTTGTTACCTGAGTGAATCACTTCATCTTCTGTGCCTCGGTGTTCTCACAGGGGCCACAAATGCAGAGTGCCCTGCCTCATGGGGTCATTGTGAGAGTGAGCTGATACGTAGCAAGCAAGTGCTCTGCGGCTGAGCTACCCCCGCCAGCTCTTGAGCTGATACATGGAAGGCATTTGCAGCAACATTTGGACATAGCATGATCTTACTCCAAACATCTCTGGTACTTTAAGCATTGCTATTATACCTGCTGTATGGTTGTATCCCTCAAAAATGACAGCCTGCCATTGAAGTCGATTGTTTAAAGTGCAGGGAGTTTCCAACCATCCCTGGCCTGTGTTCAGACAAGTGTCCCAATGGGGAGTGCTGCCAGGACCTAAGGAGTGGCCCAGTGGCCAGCGCAGATGTCCTGGAGGAGGTAGCAGGGCTCCTCCTCTGCACTGTCTGTCTCTTGAGCACAGCTGGAGCTTCTCCCTGTCCACGCCCTTGCTCAAGCTGTTCCCACTTTCCATCTTGAGTTCAAGTTCAGACAGGTCCTCCTCCAAGATGTCCTTGTCAACAGCTGGGCCCTTGGGCTTGTGCCTTAGCTCCTCTGCTGGAGAAGGGAATGACTGACAGTCCCTGCCAGCACTTTGTAGGTGCAGACGTTGGTAAATGGTTGATTCTGCAGGCTCCAGGAAAACCCACAGGAAACCTGCTTGGAAAGCCCACAACTGGGGATTGCCCTTCCTTAGCCCATGCATTTCTTGGTGGGGAAAAAGCTCCCCACCTCCAGGTCCCAAAGGGCTCCTTGTTGAATTTCAAAATGGCCAAGGCAATTGGAGTGTTTAAAGAAAAACCCAGATGTATGCTCCTGCACGCCCCTCATAGCAGGGATCACAGAAAGGAGGAGTTGTCCTGGGATCCATGACAGCTTCCTGTTCCTGGCTGTTCGATGCCCAGGGGGTGCTTGCTCCTGGGTGCCTCTCCTGGGGATGCATTTCGCACTGACTTATAGGCAAATTACAACCATGCATCACCCTGGTTGGCTCATTAGTGGGCTCTGCTCTCCGCGCCTACCTCTTTCTCCCTCTTTTTCCAGGAAGCAGCATATGCAGCCTCAGGGCGAGACAGCTGGCTGTGTCCCAGCTGAGACTCTTCAGCCAATTCTAACACCACCCTAACTTTTTGTTCCTTCAAAGGTTCTTCAGAAGACTTGAAATTCTGTGTGCTGTATCTAGCAGAGGTGAGTCCCTTTCTCTGAACTTGAGATCAGTGATCTGTGACCTGGTGCTTGAGGGAAGACCTGGGGCTGGGTTCTGGAGGAGGGTTCTGATGCTGGCCTCTCCAAGGCTCCTGTAGTGCTCCAGGGCAAATCCAGAAGGGCCGCTTCTTGCTCTGTAGAACAAGAATGGCAGTCAGTGCCCCGGTCTCTTAGCTTTGTGGGAAAGAGCTGTGGACAAGATGGCACCCAGGACAGCCCCTCAGATCTCCCTCTCAGAACGCATAATGAGGGTGCAGCCCGACAGCTGCACATCACCTTGTTTATTTATTTAGCAGCCCTTCCTCTAGAGATGGCCCTGACTCCAGCACCTGCCTTTTTTGTCCTCTTTTTCCAGGAAGTCACACCCACATCTTACTCCTACAGGGTCTCATCAGTGTTTCGAAAGGCCCGAAGGTAATCATTCCCTGGGCCAGATAATGCAGGCTAAAGCAAACATGAGGTGTGTGTGTTTGGGCTGCACTGATACCCACACAGTGAGGTGGATTCTCCTGGTTATCTCAGGCTCATCAGGAGCTTACAAGGGCAGTGCCAGAGCAAAATTGGACAAACAACTTATTATGATTTGGTAGATAGAATACTATGAAACCAGTAGGTTAACCAAAGAGGTCCTTGGTGATGAAAAAATTGAGAGCCACTGAGCCAAACAAATTTTTTTCAATTTCCAGTGAATTTTCTTTTTTTTAAATTTTTTTATTTCTTTTTACTTTTTAGTTATGCATGGACACAGTGTCTTTATTTTGTTCATTTATTTTTATGTGGTGCTGAGGATCAAACCCAGTGCCTCACACATGCAAGGCAAGTGCTCTGCCACTGAGCCACAACCTCAGCCCCTCCAGTGAATTTTCTATTCCCAACCTGTGTCTCTGCTAATGTGTGGGCAGGGTGGCATCTATTCTAAGGAAGGACTCATTAGGCTCACTTCTGCCCTCTGTCTCCCCTTAAGTCTGCCTCTCAATAGTCCTGGGAACCTGTCTACACTGGTGAGAGAGTCTATACTGTTCAGACCCTGGGGGTGGGGCATGGTCTATAGCTGGCCAAAAGGAATATACCCTTCTGAGAAGGAATTAGGGACTCCGTGGCCTGGAATACAGACCCAAGGCCATTGCATGTCCTCCCCTGTGTCAGCCACATCTCCACTGGGACACAGGGAGTAGCCAGTGGAATCACTTCAGCGTTGAAGGGCGTCCAGTTCCACAGAGCCAAGCGCACAGGGTGCAGACGGGAGAAGCCATGATCCAGGCTGGGCTTCTCTAGCGCCGTCACACTGGATCCTGATTCTCTCCAGCGGCTCCTGAAATGAAACTCCACGACCTTTAATGCCAAGACAGCTTCCTGCCAGGCTGGGTTTGTTTTTCCCAGAGAAAAGCACTTCTGCTCCATTGGATCTGTGATGGCCTAACCCTCCAAAGAGTGAAGAAGGGGTATTGATTTGGGGCCTTTTATTTCAGTGAAGTGCCAGGCGATCTGACCCCGGGGGGCTGGGAGATTGCAGCTCGCAGGCAGCTCGAAGTCTCTCTTCTCCTAATGGGTTGCTATTTATGAGAGGCAAGTCTAAGGCAGGAAGGAAAGACGCCTGCTGCTCTGTGGCTGGCACAGTCTCCACAGGGGTGGCTTCGGATTCCGTGGAGGGCCCCAAACTCAAATTTTAGTTGGAACTTCCACCAAGTGGTTTCTCTTCGTTGCCTGACGTGCAAGTGGCGCCCCAAGCAGAAAGCAGGAGGATGAGTCAGAGTGTGGAGAGATATTTCCATTCTGCACTGGGGGCGCCCTATTTCCTGTTTGGTGTCAGCTCTCTGTTCCCCAGCTTCTGGGTCCACAGCAGGGTCACCCTAAGTAGTCCTGGCCCTGGGTCTCTAGTCCCTGCACAGGTGTCCCTTAACACCTGCGAATCCGTGGGTCAGATGCAGCCCAGGACTGGCTTGGGAGCACAGGGGGCATGGGGTCCGTGATCATGTTGGCCAGGGGTTGTTCCCTCACTTACACTCTGATGCTGGCTCCATTCATTTAAGGCTGTGGACTAAGGAGAACTTAGATTCTCATCTTGGCTTTGCCTTTTCCTAAGTGATCTGGGGCAAGTTAGATATTCCTCTGTGACACGCGTCGAGGAGGCCTACTGTGCAGCCTTGTCATGATTAAATGAGATTCAATGAAACAGGGCATCCAAAGCACTTAGCACAGAGCCTGGCACATGAATGACAGCTACTATTATTGTCAGCTTCACAGCAAGAGGAAGTGCTTTTCATATTCATTTACCCTCCATTAGCGAGATGACAAATGATTTATTGATCTTTTAAAAAGAAAACTCACATATCTCACATTTTCTGTGATGAGCTTACCCAGCCATACAAACACGACAGATCACAGGCTGCGGAGGAGGCTGAAGACGGACTGAATCCCTCTGAGCCTTCATTTTCTCATCTGGAGAATGGGAACAGCTGTGACTTTCCTTCCTCCCCACACCAGGCATTGTCAGGAGAACTGAACAGTGAGAACATGCTCGCCCAAGCAAGTGAACAAACTTCAGCCATAGATGAAAAGGTTTTGGTTTTTATAAAAGTAAAATTAATTCAGTAGCAAGGAGGCTAGGCAGGATGGGGGTTTCAGAGAAGCCATGAGGAGGTGGGTGTCTATTTAGATTTGAGGATGGCCATGTTTAAGTGCAGGGGTCTGGGCCCAGTGCCGTTTGCTCAGAGATTGTGCCATCAAGAGGTCTGTGCTTGGTTGACCACCCTGTGGGTTATATGACTTATATGAGGATGCCTTCAACATGGCTTATGGCCTTGACCCTGGAGCCTGGTATTGGGGGCAGAGTTCAAGTCAACATTGAAACCAGCAAGAGAGATCAGTCCTGCCAGTCAAGGGCAACATGGCCAGGTGGTGAGGCCTCCCCAGGTTCTGGAGATGAAATCTCAGCAAATAATTCTGTAAGGCTTAAGGTCTTCTCTCTAGGACTCATTGGCCACGAGACTCAGGGAGGCCCTTAGCTACTCTGAGTCTTAGTTTCCCTCTTCCATGAAACTGCCAAGATCAAAACAAGATCATGGATGGCAAAGTGCTTTTTTTAAAATTGATAATTAGATAAAAGGAATTATTATTAAGGCAGAATTCCTGCTTCAGAACGGAAAGAGAAGAGGCCATTAAGGCTGAAGGAGAGGAAGGAATTTGCCGAAGCCCATATGATGCGGTGAAAGCAGGGCTGAGACGATCAGGCCAGGCCAGCTTTGTGGAGTGATGGCTTTTTCCAGTTTGAAAGAGACTGAGCCTCTCTGATCAGTGCCTGCCCCATGGGCTTCCTCCTGGGGAGTCTTGGTCTTTTTCTGGGTGTGTCCTGTGCCTTCCCCTGCAGTGGGCAGGAGAGTTGTGGGAAGAGAGGGCGCCTTGGTTAAATGAGAGGCGGAGGCCAGGGTTGCCTTTTTGAGGATGGCCAGCAGGCTCTTTCCCTCTCTTCTCTGTGCTTTTAGGAAGATCAGCTTCTGAGTACTTTTCTGTGGCAAAGGAATGGCTGGCACCCGGGGGATACAGGGTGGAAGATGGCCCCACCCTGAAGCATGGCATCCCGTGGGTTGGATTTGATGTAGGGCAGGAAAAAAATCCCCAAATGTGCTATTAGAAGATACCAATGGAGCCGGGCGCGGTGGCGCAAGCCTGTAATCCCGGCACTTTGGGAGGCTGAGACAGGAGAATCGCGAGTTCAAAGCCAGCCTCAGCAAGGGCGAGGCACTAAGCAACTCAGTGAGACCCTGTCTCTACATAAAACACAAAATAGGGCTGGGGATGTGGCTCAGTGGTCGAGTGCCCCTGAGTTCAATCCCCAGTGCAAAAAAAAAAAAAAAAGATAACAATGAATACACCCAGAACAGGGCCTTTTGCCCAGAACAACTTCTCTAACCACTTTCCTTGCTGTCTCCTTCTTAACCTTCAGACCTCAGCTTAAGTTCAGCCTTTCTTAGAAGCCTTCTCTGACCACCAGCTCAAGTATGACCTTTGTGATATTTTCACCATTTTTAATTATATCATTTATTTAATGGTTTATCATCCTTACCTCCCAACCTGAGGGCAAAGGCTTAGTCAATCTTATTTGCATCTTTATCCCCAATGCTTAACAGAGTCCCTGACACATATTAGGTGCTCAAAGAACATTCACCAAATGAATCAATTATTAAATAATAACAATAGCTTTTGCAGGTCAAGACCTGAGATCATCCTCATTTGCTTTCTTTCCCAGTAGGTTGGGCATGGATGTAGGAGACATCATTATCAGTCCTATTTTATAGAAAACTCCTGATTTTCCTGAGGGTGTCAAAGCTAGGAAGTATCAAAGCTAGGATTCAAATTCCATGAGGAAGAATGTGGTAGAAACACAGTCTTTGTTCCAAGCCCTCCAGCTCCTGCCCCAGGCTTCCTGGGCTGAGCTCACCTTATCACAGCATTTTGAGGTTACAACCAAATTCTGGTGGAGTTAGTGCTTTCACACCCTGATCAGAGCGCCTGCCTGGTTGGTGGCCGGTGGTAACCCTGGGCTCCTGGCTCCACGCCCTCCTCCCCTTTCATGATCTGAATGCTTCAGGGGTCAGTGTCCCTGAGCTTGTGCCAAAGCTAGCCTGGGTTTGACCTCATCCTGAAAGGTCCTACTCACAGCCAGAGCTTGCTGAAGTCAGGACTTCCATGCCTGGTGTTGGGCCCAGGTGAAAAGGGCCTTCCTAGAGGGTTTTATTTAAATGACAGCTGTGCCCAAGGTGTCACAACCCTCAGTGGGGCTGAACATTCCCCAGCTCACGTGCCAGGCAGTGGTGGGCTGCAGAGGAGCGTGACTGCCCACCTAGCCCTTTTCAAAAAGACTTGTCGCTCTTTGGGTTCTGCTGAGGATCCATCGGATCCATGTCCCCTTGACCTTGTGATAGAGGAGTGTGCTGAGAGGAGGAGGGTTCTCTGAGTGAGAGGAGGCCCTGGCTCCAGAGAGCATCAGCCCGAGACCTCGGCCCTCTGGATTCTCTGACTGCTCCCCAGCTGCAGCCTTGTGCTGCTGGCCAGCCCTGGGGGTGACCTCACTGTCCCTGTCCCGCAGCTCTCCACAGGCCTCCACTGTGTTGGAAGCCACTGCCTCCTTCCCCTCCCCCGACCCAACCCGGCCCATAGCTCCCCAGCTGGTCCCAGAACTGCTTCCCTGCTCCTCTGGCTGCCTTGATGTCACCTGGGATTAGTGTGCATTTGTGGCTGTTAGCAGACACTCCCTTCCCCATGCAGCCTTGCCCTCTGGAGCCCAGAGATGGGCTGGGACCTGGGAGCCCCTCAGCCAGGGAGCAGCGCTGACCATCCCTTTCTCTGTTTTCCCTGACGTCAGAAGGCAGAGTGCTTATTCACTTTGGAGGCGCACTCACAGGAGCAGAAGAAGAGAGTGTGCTGGTGCCTGTCGGAGAACATCGCCAAGCAGCAACAGCTGGCAGCATCGCCCCCGGGGAGGAAGGTAAGGGCCTCGCCAGCCGCTGCGGCCCTGGCTGCTTAGCTTCTCCTCCACCAGCCTGGTCCTCGAGCCTCCACCTTGAGCTGGGGCCCAGCCTGGGCTTGGCACTTAGATCTGGGCACTGAGCTCTTGGCAATCTGCCTGCGATGGAAGGTCTGCCCCCTTGGGCTTTTCTTCAGGTCTGTCGAGTGGGTTTGATGTTGCTCAGGAAGAGCAAAGAAGCCAAATTGAGCATGCTCCATCAATTCTCAGCTCTGCCATTGGGTTCGCCTGTGGCAAGGTTTAATCTGGCCTGGCTTCCCTGCTGCTGCCTGGCAGGCGGGGACCCTCAGCCATTGGGTAGGCCATGCCTGGGGGCAGTGCGCTGGTGTTTAACACTGGCCCAAGGCAGACATGTTTGTGGCAGAACCTGGTGTAGTTTGATGCAGGCCAGAGCCAAGTGGAGCTGAATTTGGACGGCTGGGGGCTGAGGACTGGCCAGCTAGAGTGTTAGTTATAGGACTGATGATGATAATGATTCTATTAGAGACTGCTAATAGAAACTGCTCAGTGCCCAGGATGGGCCCTGATGGGTGTTGGACCTTGATACCTGGATGCCTCCATAAGGCACAGTTTTATATCTTTCTTTGTAAGATTTTTAGATCCCTTCCCTTCTCTTACTAAACATGCTGGCCTTTTGGAATTTGGTGTGGTTGGCTGTAAGAGTTGTTGAAGGGGGTGCTTTTGGGTCTGGAGGAAGAGGAGAAATGAGAGGGAGCTGCAGCCTGTTAATCTGCTGGTCTTGTTGCTTCTTGAAGTGTTCCAGCCTGCGGGACCATGTGCTCAGGCTTACGGAGGGGCCTGTGAGCAGGAGGTGGAAGAGGTGGCTGGCAGTCTCTCCTGTCACTGGTGGACAGATGCTCCCCAGCTGTTCACCAAGGGACTGAGAATCTGAGAGTTCAGTCATCTTGGACTTAAAAGTCATATTGTTTCACACTGACCAGGGGCAGGGATCAGGGAGGACAGTAGGAAGACAGTGCGCCTCCCAAGTCTCACTCCACCACTGACTGGCCGTGTGGCCCTGGGCTCTCTTCTGCATTGCCCTCTCCCAGGCAGCACTGGCTGGTCCCCACTGTCAGACACCTGTCCTGTGGCTACAGGCTGGTCTTGCCCCACTGATCCGGGGTTGGCCACAGTCAGAGTCCAGACTGAGTCCCCTTCACTGAGGCACCCCTGGGGATTGCTAAATGTCTGAATGTTCCCCTTACTTTCTTTTCTTTTGGCTTAGTTCCTCTGTTGAGGGGGAAGAGGTCTTAGAGTCTCAGCCTCAGAGTGGGCTGGCTCTGGAGCATGTTGGCAATAGCCTCTCATTGTGTCTTGGAGACATTCCCCATAGGGGCTCGAAGGCTGGCTGTGTCTGAGACAGTTCCGGTTTGGTGGCTGACCCTGGAAGGGCCTCAGGGCCCCAGCAAGATCCATGGGCCTCCTGAGCAGGTAGCACTTTGGATACCTTGTCACACCAGCTCTTTATACATGTGGTTACTGGATAAGCTACAGAAACTGGCAGGAGAAGGTGAAAGAGGTGCCCAACTGCTGGGACATCCCCAGAACTGCTTCCTGGGCCTGAGACAAGGCCCTGTCCCAGGCTTGTACCTCTCCCAACCCACCCCCCAGACAAGGCAGTTATGGAGCTGGCTCTAGTGAGGCGGCCCGGTCGTCTCTCTGTTCAGCATTCCCACCCGCCTCTCCCACACTCAGAGCCTAGCCACTTATAGGAGACTCCCCAAGAGGAGTTCCAGTAAATACAATTCTCTCCAGCCAAAACCAGTTCAGGAAGGCTTTAGCAACCTTGGTAACCAGGCCCAGGTGGCTGTCTAGCCGGCCCACTCTGTCATCTACTTGCACTGTCTCAGGGTGACCGTAAACTTCCTTCCCAAGGGCTGGGCTACAGCACCAAGGCCCTGGCTGCCTGACACCTGGAGTCCTGCCCAAGCTCCTTGTGTTCCCTAGGGGAATGCTCCACCTCCCACTGCTGAGCACCCTGCCCCATTCAGATGCCTTTGAGGGAAAGAGGGGTTTGTGAGGCAACTCCCTAAACCTCTGTGCTGCCCCCTTCCCAGTCCCCAATCCCTGTGCCTTCCAACAGTGTCGCTGGCTCCTTGGGATAGGGAATTCCTCAACCATCTCAAGGATGCTAAAGATCTTTCTTCCCCAGTTCACCAACTGAAATAAATATGATTTGCCCTGAAAATGACCTAGATGCTTGTTGGGAAGGATGGTGGAAGGGAGGAAGAGGGCCTCAGAACAGGAGAGACCCATGCTGTGTGACTTAATCAACCACTGCCGGCCGAGGCCTCAGCTGGTCCCCTCTCTACTGGTCAGGTGGCTTTTTCTGCACTTCCAGCTAGGTGATGATCCATGAAAGCTGAGGGCCTGAGGTCATCCAGTCTCCTGAAGATTTCTGCTTAACTTCACTTCCGGCTTCTGGTCCTCCTGCCTGAGGCCAGAACTGATCTCCTCTTGTGGGTGGAAGGGCATGTACAGGCTTTCTGGGCCATGTCTGAGATGCCTGTGGTCTGACAGTACAGGGTTCCAGCTGTGGCAGGCAGCAGCTAGCTGTTCAGTGTCCCTTGTCTGGGGACTCCGTTGCCTTTCTCCTGTTTGCTCTTCGCTGACAACCACCAGTGAGGTAGCTCTTCTCCTATCCCAGCTTCCTCTTCCTACTCAACAACCTCCTTCCTCTGAGGAGCTCCACCCCTCTCTCACCTCATTACCTGTCCTTGGAGGGTGTCCACCTTTCTTCCACCTGCACAAGTCACACTGAGTTCTCTGCACGATCCCCTAGCACTGCCGTGATGCTTCTCATGTAGATTAACATGGAACTGGTCCCAGCTCCTGGTTCCAGGCTGGTGGGAAGAGGGGACCAGCTGAGGTCCCCTCTATGTATTATTTGAGCTAGTCAATCAAATATACATAACGTATGTGTTCTTGGTGCTTGACACTGGTGTAGGTCCTTTGGGGGTCACAGAGATGAACAAGACCTGGTCCCTGACCTTATGGAAATCTTCGGATCCAGGAGAGGTGGCAAGGGCATCAGAGTGGTGATCTGAGCATTAAAGGCCATGCCTGTGGGTCTAAGAATGGTCCCGGGAGCCATGGCTGTGTATTCACAGTCCATGCAGGGACTTTTCTTTGAGCCTCATCTGCATGGTGCTGGGCTTGGCCCCTGGAACCTTCTCAGCAGAGTAGCTTGCCTCAGCCCTGGGGCTGACAAGGGAGAAGGTGCAGGGCAGCACAGACTGGTCCTGTCCTCAGGACAGGCCCTGCTCTCCATGTTGGAACTACGCAGAGGAATCTGTCACACTCTGTCCTTGGCAGGTCACAGTCTAATGGCAGAGACAGATAAGGCAACAGATACTTCAAAATAATATAGTGGTAACGTGACCTCAGGCGGGCCACTTATCCTCTCTGAGACTCAGTTTTTTGTCAGTAAAGTGGATGGATTAACGGGGCCCTTGTGAGGATTAAACTGGTATTGTGCTTGGTGAAGTGGCCTACAAGAAGATCTCTGTGCACTAGCTGCTCTTGTCATTCTCGTCGTTTTTTGTAAATGATATCTGATTAGGAAGATTCATCTGGTGTCCTGGTTTATTGAAGTCGATGCTGGTACTCTGAGCATGTGTGACGACTGTTCCATGCCACCTCCTGGTAGCTACCTGCTGGATTTCAGGACCCAGGCAGGGAAACTGAGGCCTCCTAGGTCTGCTCTGGCTGCCAGACTTCTCCCAGATGGGATGCTGAGGTGTGTGCTACCTGTCATCTTCTCTGGGGCAGCTAGAGATGGGCCTCTGAGGTGCTGGGGACCATCTGAATGCCTTAGAAAGGACTGGAGGCAGGTTGTGGAGCCAGGCAGGCCTGGCCTGAGAGTAGACAGCAAGCTAATTCCAGTTCTGTCTGGTTCCACAGAAACTCCACCCTTACGGCTCTCTCCAGCAGGAGATGGGGCTAGTCAACTCCACCAATGCTACCCAGGATAGAAGCTTTACCTCATCAGGACAGACTCTGATTGGCTGAGCAAACCCAAGGGCGGGACTCTGCTTCTGGCAACTTAACCCTTTCTGGGGCGTCCCCTACCACACAGTAACCTCACCTCAACTGGACCCAAAACAGAGGACCAAGATGGTGGGCCTAGGGTCATCCGAAGGGAGCAGTCCTGAGGGTGTGTGTGGATTGACAACTGGAACAGTGGCTGAGAGGCCCCAGGTACATGTGCAGACTGGCGGCAGGAAGGCCCGAATGGAGAAGACTCAGAAGCTTGTTCCCTCCAAGGAGAAGGAGGCTAAATGGCATCTGGGCACCTGCCTTGGGACAGCAGGAGAGGGTGCTGAGGTCTCCCCAATGGAGACGCCTTACCCACTGTTGCCGGAAGATGCCTCCACCTGGGCACTCGTCATCTGGACACATTTGCATGTTCACTCATTGGATATTTGAGGACATCTCTGTGCCAGGCTCAGTGCTAGGAGATGAGGGTACTGTGGAGAACCAGGTGGATGTGGTCTCCACTCTCATCAAGATTCTAGTCCTAGTAGGGAATGAACTTTAAATAAATCAACACCAACACATGTGCTCACAAGCTGGGAGAATCTGTGCAGGAACCTAAGGATGCCTCTAGAGGGCGTTGTGTCCAGATTGCTCTGCGTGGGGCAGGGAAGGGGAAGGCAAAGCTTATAAAGACCTGTGGTTGGAAGGAATAAGCCAGCTAAGGACTTGGGAGAGTGTGTTCCAGGTAGATGGAGCAGCATGTGGAGGGTGCCGGTGATGGGAGTCTGTTGCGCTGGAGGAGTGGAGAGACCCCCTTGTTCTGCCTCTAGCGGTGAGAGCCAGTCTGTGCAAGGCGTAGGCAGTGTTTTGTTAATACCATTCTAGGTACAGTGGGAGCCATGGATGGCTTTTGAGAAAGGGAGTAACAGTCTCAGGTACATTTCCGCAAGGTCAGATTATGGACAGTGGGGCCCAAGAGGGTATGGAATCAGTTAGGTGTCCCTTCAGTCCTCTGGGTGAGGGGCGATGGCTTGTTCTGGAGGGTGACCGGGGTGGTGGGTATGTGAATATCAGGCTCTGGGATGAGAAGAGATGGTTCCCTGCCCTCCACCCCCGCCCCTCCACCTGCCCTTATCTTCCAGCACATCTTGTTTTCTCAGTGGAGTGAGTGAAGTTTGGAACCTTCCTCAGAGAGCTGCCTGCTGGCCAGGCTGGGGCTGAGTTCTGGAGTGTTCCTGGAGGTGGGAGCAGTGGTGCTTAGCCTGGCCAAAGTGGAAGGTTCACAATCCCCAGGCCTTGGCAGGGGTTGCCTGTGCCGTCCCTCCATCCTATGCTGAGTGGTCCCTTGGGAAACTGGAAGCCAGCTCTGGACACTGCTTGGTTTGCTTTCTGTAGAGCTCCTAAGGGTCAAGGCCCAGGGGCTGGGTGTAGCTCAGGGACTCTCATAGACTGTCCTCTCACAAGGTGACGGGAAGACCCACTGAGGGGGCAGAGATGGGAGTCCAGCCTGCGGGCTGCTCGCTGGAGCTCCTGCTGGAGCTCAAGGTTGAGCAGCTCTCATATCCTTTCCCATGCAAAGGTCACAGCTCTGAGGGACAACACTCGTGTACAAAAGGGTATGTGTAAGACTAGCGTCATTTGCAGAGGAAAAGGGAACCAAGAGGCTGGAGAGATGGCTCTGGCCCGAGAAGCCCCTGCCCTTGGATACTCTGTGTTGCCAGTGTCTTTAGAGAAGGTTCCTGTGCCCTTGTGAGTTTGCACAGCTGCTGTAGCCACCTGAACCCCCCAAATGGTGGCCCAGAAGAGAATATGTCTCTTATCTTCCATGTATCCTCTTCCCAGTGTAAGGAAGAGCAGACATACTGAATCAGCAGTCTAACAGGGAGGGGGATGGCTCTGTTGGCTAATGCCCCTGCCCAGAAGGGAGACAGCCGCTGCCTGGACTGGGGTCCGCAGCATCTCTGCTAGCCAGGGCTCGGCCCGCAGGGCAAATCTGAGTGGGTGAGCATCTGGGTCTGCACAGACAGCAAGCTGCACTTTGATTTCATTTGATTTCCTCACAAAATGTCATTAAGGGGAATGTGAGGCATGAGAGAATGGCCTGTCTGGGAAGGCAGTAAGCTCGTCTCCCCTGGGCCTGGTGACCTAGCTTTGTCCAGCAGACAGGTGCAGAGGACAGGAGCTCTGGCCACAGAGAAATGAAGACTCTGAACACAGCACCCAGCCCCAGGCTTCGCTTGTCCCCACGAGCTGGTGAGCGGAGCAGGTGTTCCCACCCAGGTCCGAGGGTGGGGAAGTGGACCTGTGCTGCTGGTGGGCCGTGGGCCGGCCTGCCCAGTGACTGCGGTGAGCCACAGTACCACTGCCGCTCTGCCTTGTCGATCGATGCAACAATTAATTTGGTTCCATGGGCTCCAGAAGATGAAATATGACCTGGTGGCCACTGCTCTTCAGCATCTCAGTCCATCCCAGCTGTTCAAGACGAACAAGCTATCAAAATCGCATCTGAGAGTCATAATCACGGGAAATGTGGCTGAGCCCCTCCCCACCGCATGAATCATGCTAAGAAGCACACAATGGTCTCTTTCCTGATGAGCCAATTGTCTTGGTTTGGTGTCTTGGGCCCAGGAGCTGGGAGCATGGGAGCACAACCATTTATTGTTGAAAAGGCCATCTGTGTCATTTGAATACAAAGTGACCCTTTTAGTGACCCACACACCCTCTGATCCTGTTTCATGGTTTCTTATGTCTCAGGCTCTGGGTCTTTTGAAACGCTCATTTCTCCTGTAAGCTATCATGCCTGGGTCTTTGAGCCCTTTAGGAGTTGAGACAACATAGACCTTTTGGAAATAACGACATTTATTTGTGTATGTCTTTTTGTTTTATTCTTGATTTTAATTTCTTTCTCTAAATTCTGCCACAAAAGCCCTTGTTTGTCACACACAGCACCAAGGCATCAAGAGAATTCTACAAAGTGGAAGTGCAGGCAGTTTTGCAATGTGGCAAGATTCCCCACAGTGATAACATGAGATTTGGAGATGGCAGTTGGGGTCCCCAGGCATTATCTTCCCTGAGCTTCTTGGCAACCTTACTTTATGGATGAGAGAGCCCAAGACTCTGAGAAGTTAAGTGATTTCTCTTAGGTCACACAGCTGGTAAGAGACCAAACCAGCCCTCAAGCTAAGACTAATCAGTCCTCCAGTCTGATTATCGCTCTTTCTAGAGGCAAAGGTTTGCTTTCAGGGATAGAAGTAAGAGAAGTCATTTACCTCCTCCAGGAGGAGGCAGGAGGCAGTTACCTGTGTGTCAGAAGTTGTGGCTCATCTAGCTGTATTGGGCATGCTCTGGGGACAAGTACAATAAGAATCCTTATTCTCCACTTAACTGAAGAAGAAAATTCCAGTATTCATTTCCCTGTGGGGTGGCACAGGCTGAAAAGATCAATCTTTTCCCAAAAGATTTTAATCAAGTCTGATGGGAAAGGCAAGACTGAGCTCCTAATACAGGTTCTTGGGGTGCCGGAATGACTGGGTTACACCTTGTCCACTTTGGAGTCTGGCATTCAGGAGGGTCAGCAGGCACAACCCTGGGGCCCAGGCAGCCATAGAATGTTGCCAGAGGCAAAAAGGCCTGGTTGAGCATCTGTAGGCTAGAGGCTTTGACCTGAGCCAGCTGACGGCCCAGAAGGCTGATTCCCTCTGTCAGGTTCTGTGCTAATTGACTGATTTAAGATCTCAACCCTGGGCGAGTAGAGATCAAATGGACTGGATTTTAGCCTTCCTCCCAAAGAGGCAGACTGGTTTCTCCAACAAGCTCAGTTTTTTCCAGATGCCCTTTGGCTTTCCTCCCTCCCTGGCTGCTGGTCTGGCTGTGAGTAGACTGTCTTCTCAGTCTTGCTCCTGGTCTCTGCCATCTTGCTATTCTTTTTCACTCTCAAGGAACAGAGCCTAATCTTACCCTCTCTTCTGTCTCAGCTTTCTTCTCCCAAGCCTGTCTCTGAAGCTTGTCTTCTGCCTGCTGTCCTCCCAACTGGTCCCAGATCTTGGCTTAAGGTTAGAATGATAACACTAGGTAATTTAATGAGCGCTCACACTGTGAGCCAGGCATGGTGCCCGGCTTTTGATGCACAGTGTCTCTTATAATCCTCACTACGGTATTATGAGGTTTATTATTCTATTACACATTGACTCTATTATGCCCAGTTTATAGACAAAGACTTTGAGTCTCAGAGAAATTAAGAAACTTGCCCAAGGTCACACAGCTGGAGGGTGGCTCAGATTGCAACCCAGGTAACCCAGCTCCAGAACACTGGCTTTTGATTATTCTGTTCTAATGCTGCTTTCCTGCAACTACAGACCATCCCAGCTGGGAAGGGCTGGGGTGACTGGGCCTTCACACTCCTGCTTAAAAGCCATCAGGAGGCCATTGTCCTCAGCACAGGTCTCTGGGTTCTCCTGGCTGCTCTTTCCTCTTGCTTTGCCCCTGATCCTGGCCACGGGGGGCTGTTTCTCCTGCTCCAAAGTCCCAGGTGCCCAGCTGGCCGCGATCCTCAACTTTCAAGGCTTAGCACCTTCTCTGAGATACCTTTCTCAGGCATGCATCAGAAGCCACTGGCTCCCCTATGCTTTCCCAGGGGATTTTCATCCTGAGCACGGTGTATCAGGGAGAGCTATTTCTTGCAAGATTATAAGCCCCTTGGGGGCAAGTGGAAGCCATGTTGTGTTTGTCTCTCACTGTTGTGTGGCCCATAGTAGGTGTGCAGTAGATGCTGTAAGGTTGAATTGGGCTGTCCAATCCAATCCTCTTATGTTCCAGAAATCAGAGGAGGAAACAGGATCCAAAAGGGGAAGTGACCTGGCCAGGGTCATGGGCAAGTTAGCATCAGAACCAGGACTAGAATTCAGGTTAGAGGACTGTCTTGCATGGGGCTTTTTCTGTTATCCTGTCCCTATCTTTGCAGATACCAAAACAGGGCTGGATTCCCAACTGGTTTATGAAGCAATGTGGTCAGGTTCACATCAGAGTCAAGGGTAGCACCATGTTCCCATGCTGACTCAAAGTCTCCTCAGAGGGAAAGGAAGCCTAATCAGAGGTGCTATTATGGTTTTCATCCCCACATTTTAGGGCTCCCTTCTCACTGGGCCTCTTGTCTCAGAGAAAACCAAAGTAGAATTCCAATGCTCTTGGCTCAAATACTGATTTTGCTGGTACTTACTCTGTGACCTTGGGCAAATTGCTTTACATCTCTGATTTTCCATATCCTTACCAAGAAAATGAAGGAGTTGAACTTCGATGGTCTCCAGATTCCAAACTATTCAGATATAACAAGAGTCAGTATAGAGTAGCTACGCCCTCCAAAATGGTAGAGACCTTGATTGACAGCTGGAACTAGTTCAAGTTCTTCATCATTATCACTGTCTCCAGACACATTCCTGATCCCTTGAGACAGTTACACACTGGATTCCAGAGGGGAGAATGGGCAGGAAGCCTTAGGACTCTTAAAAAGAAGAAAGCAGGGGCTGGGGTTGTGGCTCAGTGGTAGAGCACTTGCCTAGCATGTGTGAGGCGCTGGGTTCGATCCTCAGCACCACATATAAATAAATCAATAAAATTAAGGTCCATCAACAACTAAAAAAAATATTTAAAAAAAAAAAAGAAGAAGAAGAAGAAAGCAGACCTCAGGGAGTATGTGTGTGGATACGTGCACGTATACTGTGTTAATATCCATTGTGCACTTATAACACAAGGTTTGCATGTGGATCTTACACCAGATGGGGTCCTCATCACAAATGCCCAAAGTTAAACCCACTCCTGCCTCCATTTCACCCAGGGCTATCTCTTCCAGGCTCCCGTGGGAGGCCAGCACAAGAACCTCTCAGCCCAGAACCTTCTCCTCCCTCCTTCCTTTCTGTTCAGGTGGTCTGGCACAGACAGGACTCATTTGAACTTCATATAGACATGTGCACACGCATGCCTTTAACCTTGATGGCACTGGTCTACAGCATCAGGCTGATTTCACGTGGAATTTGTGGTCATCGATGTGCAATGCTTCGTTTCTAGAATGGTTAGAGTCTCCCTCGTACAGATCCTTCCCCAGAAGTTGCTGTGGACTTTTTCCATTGCCTTTTACATGTGTCTTTTATTGGTCAGACACTACTACTGAAGATAAATTTTCTAAAAAGGTGTCTTTTAAACATTAGTGGTTTTCCATTTGAGTTTAATTCTATTATTGCAATTTAGTTTTCTATCATTTCTCCTCCATGGAAGAACATTAAGGGAAAAGTAGCCTAGGAAGATGACCATGATTTATGACATAGTTTTCAATGGAAAATGCATTCTGAGACCTATGGTCAACTCTCAGAAGACTTTGGGAACACAACCCAGTGCATACTCCAAAGCAGAGAAGACAGTATTTATGTTGAGTAACTAGAATTAACCACAGACTCTTCTAAGGTAGAGCTAAAAAAAAAGAAAAAAAGAAAAAAATCCTCTCCTGTCTCCTACTGAGATCAATTGATTAACAAGGCGATTTACAAAAACCAAACCAAAAGGGAGGCAAGATTTGGCCAAGAGTACCCAGTTGGTACTGGACTTTTGAAGATTCTGCTGGCTTGGGGGTATGGAGCAGGGCACAGATGGTCTTAGATGGCTCTCCTTTCCTCGTCTCACTCAGCAATCCACGGTGTTGTCATTAGGAAATATAAGCCACCACTTTGGGCTATAATGGAAATAATGAGAACCCAGGCCAGCTAATGGCATGGGGAGAAGTTGTCTAGTCGGCCGGCTTGTCTAGAAATTCCTGGGCTTGTCTAGAAAGTCCTGGCACGTTCTTGCTGGAGCAGAATGAATGGGCTGGTGTGTTTTACCTGGAGCTCCTGTGGCAGGGGATGGTGGAGGTGAGGCACTCCCTGTGGTCTGTTCTAAAAATAGAAGTGGGAACCACAACAGAGCGGAAGAGGAGGGGGCTCCTTTGGGAGCAGGGTGGAGACTCCTAGTGCCCTTCCTCTTCCTGCCAGGTCCTATGTGAGGAAGTCCCACAGTGTCACAGAATTTAGGTCTGGGAGGGTCCTGGAGCATCAGCCCTCCCTTCCCCCACCCTCCACATCAGGAGTTCCCTGAAGGTCCAGGGCGGGAGGACAGGCCTGTAGTCACTTAGTCTGGGGAGAAGCTTGCAGAGGAAGGCTGTTTTCCTCCTGCTGTTTCAGAGGGCAGCCTTAGGCCTTGTGAGGGTTTCTCTCACTGCTTCTGGGCTCAGAAGCCTGGGAACTCCTGGGGCCGGATGTAGTCGGGCTTCCTGAGTGTCGCCCAGCAGGCGAGGTGTCCCTTGGCTAGTCTGCTCTTTGCCCTGACCTCGGTCAGCACCAGGCCTTCCCCTTGCTGACGTTGCCTCCCTGGCTGACTTGTTTTATGGTCACCTCCTGCACTCTCTGCAGGGAGGAGGACAAGGGCCAGCATAGAGCTGGCCTGCAGGAGAGAGGGCCTCTATGCTTGGGATCATTCTCTGCCCTTCCCCAGGAAAAGGCAAAGGCAACTAGAGGCTTGTGGGTATAGAGGCAGAGAGGCCAGGGGTCCAGTGCCCGTGCTGCCTCTGGCCAGCTGTGGGGTCACTATAAAACGAGGCAGGAACACTTGTCACACTGACTTCTGATGATCAGAGGACGATGGCCCTCTTATAACGCTCATGGGAGAGGCTGTCATCTCGTGGAGCTGTAAAGGCGAGCATGACTCTGTCACCCCCTAACTTGGGGCATCATCCCCTGGGGACATGGCAGTATTATTAGTATAATTTTTAGTGCAGTTGACTTTTTTTTTGTTGTGTTGCAAAAGTGATTCATGTAATTGATGTTTATGATGAAGAAAACATTTATACAGATGAACCGGGAGAAGAAAATGAGGTACACCCTTAATCCCAGCAGCCAGAGAAAACCATGGTTAGCTTTTGGGGGTTAACCTGTCAGGCATTTGTTTTTATTTGTTTTATATATATATATATATCTCGTTTGCAAATTGGGGGTACTGGTGCAATTTCCTAACCTGCTCTCTTCTGTGCAGTATATCCACGTTATTCTTAACAACATCATTTTTAGTGCCTGCAGAGTGGTTCATTATGTAGATGAAACGTGCTTTATTTAAGCCATCTCCATCAGTTCAACGTTCAAGTTGTTTCCAGTTTTTCCTTGTTACAGATACCTGAGATAAAAATCCTTGTAGATAAATGTTGGTGTCCCTAGCATCTGGCTCAACACCCAGTACATGTTTGACTCTCAATAAATAATTATTGAAGTTTCTGGGTCAGTGGGTGTGTGTGTGTGCAATGGATTCTTGATCCTACCTTCAGGTAGGCCTGGATCAATCTCTAGTTCCACTTTAGATAGAACAGCTCATCCTGCCTTGATGGGTCTTTCCTTAGTTAGCACTGAAAATCTAGCTTTCCAGGAACCAAGAAGTCTTGGTAAAAGAATGTCCATTTCCCTGTATGCTCAGCGTGTATGTACCCTGCGTATTGTTATGTTTTTAATATGTTCACTAGAGATGTGAACATTTATTTATATGCTGTTTAGTCATTTACACTGCATCTTTTGGGAGGAGTCTGTTCAAATCTTTTGCCCATTTTTTCAATTGGGCTGTTTATCATTTAATTATTTATTCACAAAGAGCTCTTTATATAATAAGGATATTTGTATGCTAGCCTTTTATTTTTATTCTTTATTTCTTTCCCTTTTTTGTAGTGTTGAGGATTTAATTCAGGGGCACTCTACCATGGAGCTATACCCCCAGTCCTCTTTATTTTTTATTTTGAGACAGGGAGGGTCTCACTCTGTTGTCCAAGCTGGCCTTGACCTTGAAATCTTCCTGCCTCAGTCTCCCTGAGTTGCTGGGATTACAGGTGTGCACTGGCACACCTGGCTATTTTTAGTATTTCTTAAGCTACAAGTAATTCTGATTTAAATTGTTATATAAATTGTTTTGCTAACAGCTTTATTAAAATATTCAAATATCATACAATTCACCCATTTAAAGTATATGAGTTTATGGTTTTTAGCATATTTGGACTTGTATAACCACCACTACAATCAATTTTAGAACATTTTTATTATCTCCAAAAGAAATCATACCCTTTAGCTGTCACTCATCAATTCCCCCATCTCCTCCTGTCCTAAGCAACCACTAATTCACATTCTTTCTCTGTAGATTTGCCTATATTGGACATTTCATATAAATGAAATCACACATTTGGTCTTTTGTGAATAGCTTCTTTTATTTAGTTTATTTAGCATAATGATCCCCCGTTTATCCATGCTGTAGCATGTCAGTCCCTAATTTCTTTTCATGGCTGAATATCATTCCATTGTATGGCCATTCCATGTATTGTTTAACTGTTGATCAGTTGATGGACGTTTGGGTTGTTTCCACCTTTTGATTATTACGAGTACGACTGCCATATGTCTGTGTGAGTTTCTGTGTGGACATATATTTTTGTTCCTCTTAGGTACATATTTAGGCGTGGAATTTCTGGGTCAAGTAAGTCAAGCATTTAACATTGTGAGAAACTGTCAGACTGTTCCAAAGTGACCGTGCAATTTTACTTTCTATTATCAATGTATGAGGATTTTAATTTTTTTACGTTATTGCCAACAGTAATTATTTTTCCATTTTTAAAAAAATATAGCCATCCTAGTGGGTGTGAAATAATGTCTCATTGTGGTTTTAAATTGCATTTTCCCGATGACTAATATCGTATCTATAAATTTAAATTTTTTTTTCGCCATTAGTGTTGTGGTATTTATCCCAGCATTATATTTTTTTGTCTTTGAACTTTGTAGTTTTGTTCTTCAACTAAAAGTTTTTATCTCTGTGGAATTTACTTTGATATATAGTGCAAGGTAGAATTTTTTTTTGTTTTTCCTAGTTATTTGCTCCAATGCTTATACATTTTTGGACAAGTCCTCTCTTATTACTCTTCTTTTAAAAATTGTCCCCCTCTCTCTGCATTCTCACATATTTATTCTTTTAAATGAAATTCAATATTATTCTTTATCATGATTTTATCATTCAGTTCCCACCTCTCCTCCTTACTCCTCCCAAAAAATCTCTTTGAGATTTTTTTGTGGGTGTGAAGTAGTATCTCATTGTGGTTTTAAATCTCTCTGAGATTTCTATTGTAATTATACTTTAAAATACATAAAAATGGGAGTATTAAAATCATTACAATAGCCTGTTGTCATTTGGGAATAGGATCACCTCTCTTCCTTCATGCAATCTTTAAAAATATTTCCCAGGCAAAGTTTTGAAAAAAAATTCATGTATGACTTGCGCATTTTTTGTTATCTGTTCGAGGGAATATAAATTTTCATTTATATTGTGAATAGGAATATTTGTTTATTTAACATTTTATATGTGCTTTAACTGATAACATACTTCCACAAAAATCCATACAAAAAATGGCAAACTTGGGCTGGAAATCAGGTAGGGGTGGTGCACACTGGTCATCCCAGCTACTCAGGAGGCTGAAGTAGGATGACTGCAAGTTCAAAGCCAGTCCTGCCACCCAGCAAGATCCTATCTCAAAGACAAAAAAAATAAAAGAAAATAAACTTGGTCTGGGAGTAGAATGCTCAGTGGTAGAATGCTTGCCTGGTGTGTTTGTCAGCTTTTTCACTGCTGTGACCAACAGACTTGACAAGAACAATTTAGAGGAGGAAAAGCTTATTTTGGCTCATGGTCTCAGAAGTTCATTCCATGGCTGGCCAACTCCGTAGCTCTGGGCCCAAGATGTGATCAAACATCATGGCGGAAGGATATGGTGGAAGAAAGCAGTTCAGAACATGACAGCCAGGAAGGGGTTGGGGGAGGGAGAGAGGGAGAGAGGGAGAGTTGCGGGCGGGGAGAGAAGAGAGAGAGAAATATAGTGCCCTGCTCCCTAGGGTCAAAATATAAACCCCAAAGGCATGCCCCAGTGACCCACCTCCTCCAGCTATTCCCACCTACCCACAGTTACCACCCAGCTGATCCATATCAGTGGATTAATCCATTAATTCCGCCTCTAAACATTCCTGCATTGTCTCACACATGAGCTTTTGGAGGACTCTTCATCCAAACCATAACTCTTAGCATGGGTGAAGACCTGGGTTTGATGCCTAGTACCACACACACACATAAATCTAAATTTAACTGAACCAAATAAAATCAAGACCCTCTCTATTCTTCCAGCCCTTTCCCATCAATAGCCACTCGTGATTGGTATAGTTCCTCCAAATCTTTTTCCATGCACATATTATTTTACTAAATAATATCATATTACACACAAGTTTTTGTAACTCAAATATAAAAACTTACTATATTGTGGAAATTTTTACATTGGTACTTCAAAGTTCTCCATCTTTATTTTTAGTAGCCAAAGAATCATAATTTATTTATTGATGCACAATTAGGTGGTTTCTAATGTTTTGACATTTTGAGCAATGTTTCAAGGAGCATCCAAGGACGGTCCTATTTCATCTTGTACTTTTCTATAGGTTAGAGTGTGACCCACAACACCAAAGTCCTCTAAAATTGCTTTCCTTCTGTCTACACACGTAATCTGCCCAGCACTATTTTATTATTTCCTCTTTATAGACAAGAAAACAAAGGAACACAGTGGTGAAATGCATGTACAATTTGAATGCCTACTAATGGAATGAGTGCACCTGTTTCCCTACACCCTACCCAACTCTGGATGGTATTCTTTTGACTCTGTTGGTATGAGAAGTGAAAAATTACCTTCCATCTTTATTTTCATTTGTTTGATTGCTTAATGAGGTTGGGCTTCTTTTTATGTTTATTAATTATCTATATTTCTTTTTTGGCTTGTCAGTTTATATCATTGGCCCGGTTTTCTTATTTGTCAAAGCTCTTATGTGATTAAAATGTTAACCCTTTGCTTATTATATAGGATGTCATTTGCTTTTTAACCTTATTTATACTATCATTTATCAAATATTAATCTTTTTTTTTGGTACTGGAGATTGAACTCAGGGGCACTCGACCACTGAGCCACATCCCCAGCCCTATTTTGTGTTTTATGTAGAGACAAGGTCTCACTGAGTTGCTTAGCGCCTCACCATTGCTGAGGCTGGCTTTGAACTCGCAATTCTACTGTCTCAGCCTCCCTAAGTGCTGGGATTACAAGTGTGAGTGAGCCACCGCGCCCGGCTAATCTTTTTTTGATAATCAAATTCATTTTTTTTTTGTACTGGGGATTGAACTCAGGGGCACTCAACCACTGAGCCACATCCCCAGCCCTACTTTGTGTTTTATGTAGAGACAGGGTCTCACTGAGTTGCTTAGCGCCTCGCCGTTGCTGAGGCTGGCTTTGAACTCGAAATTCTCCTGTCTCAGCTGGGGGGGTAGTTGTGGCTAATACTTACTAAGCCCTTTACTACCCTGAGATTGTGAGGAATATTTTTTTCCTAGTACTTTTACCCTTTTAATTTTTATGTTTGTGTTTGTGATTCATTTGTAATTAATTCAGTGTCTGGTGTCAGATGGATTAACTCTCCCTATTTTTTCCCCCTAAACAGTTGATCAGTTTTTCTAACCCCATTTTTTTTTTTACTGTTTTTTTTTCTTTTTCTTTTTCTTTTTTCATTTATCATAGACCAGAATTTCACACAGAGATGGGTGGGTTTGAACTCTCTGGTCCCCTGCATTGACCTGTCTCTGCTGGCACTGGGTTGAGGTTTCCTGTCTGTTGCTTGCTGCTGTGTTAATTGGTATTTAGCATCCCAGGGCCAGCCTCCCTTATTCTTCTACAAATTTTCCTTGGAAGTTATACATCCTAACTCCAGGAAGCTAATGGTTTTCCTTTTACCTTTTCCCCACACGTATTTCAGCCTCAGGCATTTCATCAGATCTACAATAGATCTGTCCTCACCTCCTACAACCCATAATGAGCATGTCGCCTGTCCTCTTTCCTTTCCTCCATACCTCCAAGGTAGTGTTGAAATCATCTAGAATTTTAGTTTCTGATTGTAACTATTTTAAAACATTAGTTACATTGTGTTTTAAGAATCATTTATTTAAAATTGCCCTCAACTCTCAACTCTGTTATCCGTAGTGAGTCTATAAAGGTCTGGCTTCGTTGCTCACTGTCTCTTTCACACCACATCATGGCTTACTTGGCCTTTGGGCTTTGATTTGCTTGTGTCTGAGAGCTTTCTTGAGAGGTTTTTTTAAATACTGTTATTGTATTTTTTATACCTTTATTTTATTTGTTTATATTTATGTGGTGCTGAGGATCAAACCCAGTGCCTCATACATGCTAGGCAAGCGCTCACCACTGAGCTACAGCCCCAGCCCCGAGTAGTTTTTTCCAGAAAGGGACTGGGGTGGTATACTAAGTCCTTGTAGATCTGAAGATGTTTGCCTTCATGCTTGAGCTGTAGCTTGCTTGAGTAAAGAATTCTAGGTTAATGATCCTTCTCCCCCAAAACCTAAGAGCCGTCCTCTGTGGTCTCATAGTTTTAGTGTTGTAAGGATCACGCTGTTTATTTGAGTCTCTTAAATTTCTTTATGGAAATAGACAAGATTTCTTTTTTTAATCATTGATATTTGGAAATGTCAGCAGGTTATTTCTAGTTACTTGTTCTCTTTGGGTACTACTAACATGGTAAGCCCTCTCAGTCTGAAGACTCTAGTCTTCCCTTAGCTCACAGAAATTTTCTATGAATTTTTGGAATTCTTTATGGATGTGTTCGATTTCCTCTTTTTGAAATTCCTAGTACTGACGACAACAATAATAATGGCACCTAACATTTGTGAATTGTGCTTTCCTTTTGCGATAATATGTAATCAGCCCAACACTCGGGAGTTCTACAGTGACAGACTGAGTCATACTAGAATACTGAGGCCCAGAGATAGGTAGGGCCTGTCAAAGATTCTCCAGGGCATCTTCCCCTCTCTTCCATTCCTTCTGTCTCAGCCACTCTCTCCAGGCCTTATCTCTGTCACTAGGACTCCCACGTGGTCTCCAGGTGGATCTCCCTCTGCCTCCTGTCTTTTAGTCACCTCTCTGAACAGCAGTGAGATGACTGTTTCTATTGAGCAAACTTAGTCATCTTCCTGCTGAGTGTTGGCTGGGTGGCTTCATGAATGAGCAAACACATCTAGAGGGTCTAATGTACTTAGCACTAGTGAGATATTAGTCAGGAATTTACCAGTTGCAAGTGGCAAAAATCCAACTCAGATGAGCTTCAGCCAATAAACAGAGCTCACTGGATTATGGAGGGTTGCCTCCATGCATAGCTGGATTCAGGCCCTTGGCCAAAGTCACCAGGAACGGGCCTCATCTTTTCTATGTCTTGGTTCTTCCTCCTTATAGGTTGCCCACCCCTCAGTGGTGGCAATGGAGCTGACAGAAGAATCAGGGTTGGAACCTTATGGTGTGATTCCATCCACCGTTTCAATGCTAGTACCTGGGCCTGCGTCCCGTGGACCCAAGTGGGATCATGTACGCATCCCCATCACTGGAGATAGTGGGATGGGATAATTTAATTGGCTGAGACATTCCTGGGTCACATGCCCATCTCTGGAGTACGAGATGGGGTCCATTCCATATGAATCATCTGATTTGAGAATGTGGGAGGGAAGTATAGTCCCTCGGATGGCAAAGAGGATGAACAGGGCTGGTCAGGCACAATATCAGATGTCCTCTTGGTTTTGGTTCATCAGCCAACTCTGCCCTTGTCTCCATAAAGCTGTCGAGTGTGGTGGGAGGACAGTTGGAGGAGAGGCAGACATCACTATGAACAATGTGGAACAAATCAATGACGGATATGAAAATGGTCCAATGAGAACACCCACTGGGAGGATCTGCAGGATATTAGGAGCATTTCTGAGGGTTTGGGATCTCCAAGGATTGTGCCAGGGGAGGACCCTGAAGCAGGCCAGAATAGTTGGAGGAATGAGGAAGGTGGCTGAAGCCTGAGATGAGGCTGGAAGGGTGTTTGGGGCAGACGGTGCAGGGCCTGAGTAGTCGTGGCAAGGAATCTGAACTTGGTCTTGAGGGCAGTAGGAGCTGCTGGAGTTGGATCTGTGGTGTAGACTGCTCCCAGTGGCCTCGTGGAAGACAGTGTTGAATGTGCACTGTTACTAGGGCAGGGCGATGATGGCCTGGACTAAGCTGGAGGCACCAGGGATGGAGAGATGAAAGATTCACACGATGTGTGGGAGGTGAGGTCTGCAAGATCCAATGATTAATGGGTGGAGGGTGTTTGGGAGAGAGAGGACACTTAAGAGTCTGGCTCAAGTAGGTGAATGACAGTGGCATTCTGACCCAGGAGCAGTGGAGGAGGGTCAATTACGGTGACTGTTCGTGAGTTCCACTGCAGGGTAAGAAGCATGGCAAGGTCCGAGTTAGTGAGTTCTTACAGAATGGGGACATTCTTCAACCACACTTTAGTCAGGGCCTCTTCAACCACTGGTGGGGAGGGGCTGTGGTTTATGTGGCTTTGATAACATGGGCACCGGCCCACACCTTATTCCATGGAACCTGTCGCTGATCTCATGCTTTGATGTGGCAATGCCAAGTTGCCATGGAAGTTTCTAAATGCTCTCAGTCTGGCTCCTTACTACATTGCAGACCAGTGATAAGCAGTTCATGAACCAGCACCATTCTGTAGACCACACTTTGAATGGACTGATCAAGTCCAGCCCCTGTGCACATTTTAGAGACAGGGAAACTGAGATTCAGAGAAAAGGTTGGCCTCACTCCAGAATTTGCAGAAGGCAGCAGTAAATTTGGCATTTCAGTCCAGTCTTTCTCCCACTGACCTTCTATTTTGAGGACCTGGCTCCAGCCCAAAGGTCCAAGCAGTGGGTGGACCCGGGGGAGTGCATGGATGAACTGATTCTAGCAGCCAAGGCCACAGGGCTGGCCTCCCCAGAGCTGAGTCAGTGGCTGAATGCTTCCCAGGAACTCAGGTTGTCAGGACACAGCCTGGCCCTGGAGCTGGCATAAGCATGGCGGGTCAAGGATTGCTCCCAAAAGCTTGAAATCTCAGGCCAGCATGTGACCAATTGGGCTAGAGCCAGGAAAGGAGATGGTCATGGCTCCTGGCCATCCTGTGCTGCTACAGTCACCCAAGGTCAGGCTGGTACTGCTGAGGTGATGGTGAAGTGCCTTCAGGGGGCAGAAGCCAGCACATGGCTGTCCTCAGAGCCAGCTCTGTAGAGCCTCATAATCACTGCATGTGGACCTCTCCTTGCCGTGGCTAGGAGCTCCAGACCCCAGGAGCAGGGTGGGATTGTCCTTTGCTGCCTGAGGTTGCTAATGAATTGCCAGTGGCCAGGGGAGAGGCATCTAAGAAACACGAAGTTGAGGACAGAACCTGCAGTGCAGAGCAGAGGCCTTGGAGCCCTCAGAGCCCTCCTGCCCGGTGTGCCGGTGCTTTGCCATTTGTCCTCTGTTCTTTAGTTTCCTGATCTATGAGGTGGGCATGATGATCACAGCCTGTTGTCCTTGGTAGTGATTATCAGCTATTAGTACATGTCAGGAACATGTCAGGCCTTCCTGTCACTCTCAACAGATTATCCCATTGAGCTTCATGGTTGACATCAACTGTCTCAAGATAAATTCTGTCCATTTGCAGGTGACAGGCAACAACCGCAGCCTCGATGGCTTCTATTTATTGAGCACTTACTGTGTGCCAGACATTCCAATAGATTCTGCAGGCTACAAGCCAGAACTCCTTGTGTACTTAAACTTGAGGATACTTGCTTTTTCTTATACCACCTCATTATTTGTGGCATGTGTCCTCAATACATAGCACCTGCCATCAAGACAAGCAAGGCCACACTTTAGTAAGCAGTAGAAGAGTGTGTGCCCTGCCCTGGTGTTAGGACCCTAGAAACTAAAACATGGCAGGACAGGCCCTGCTTGCTGTATCAATGCCCACCTCTGCCATACCCACCTTGAAGTTCCATCTCACAAGCAGGCCGCCTCCCTGTCAACCCCGCAGCCTTAGTTCCCAGTACAAGTTCCAGCACACAGTAGGGACATGGCAGTCCTTGAAACAATAAATCAGTTTCTTGGCTGACTTTAGAGTGGGGAGGACCTTTCTGCACAGAGTCTGTAGACCCCAAACCAGGGCTGTGAGCCCTGTGAGTAAAAGTCCAGCACTTCCCAGGTGGGCCAGCATGCTCAGAGCTCAGGCTGGGGCATTGCCAAGATGTCACTCCCCAGGTGGAGTCTGCCTGGGGAAGGGGAGTCTGTGCAGGGCTCTTGGGGACACTAACCTAGGCATATTGGGCTTGATGTGGTGGAAGCAGAAATGCAAAATAGGAAACCAGGCAGCAGTGAAGGCCGCAGGGGAGCAGCCTGTCCCTGGCACCTGGGCAGCATCCTCAGGCTGCTGCTGCATCTCCCCAAGGGTCTCTCCGAAGCCTGGAGCCCTGCCTGGGGTTGCTGCCATGCAAACAAGGGAAATGGGTCCCTCAGGGGCTGCTCCTAGCTGGTCTGAGCAGCAGGAGTCGGCCTGTGGTTGACTACACAGCCAGCTGACTTCTCAGTACCCCTGGTGGGCTGGGCTGCTCGATGCAGCGGTACAGGACACAGGGGCAAGTGGGCTGTACTTGATCCCCAGCTCTGCACCTGCTAGTATGTGACCTTGAACAGGTTCTATAAACACTGTTTACCCATCTGTGAAATGGGGGATTAGAAATACTGCTAGGGGTTTGAGGATTTCCTGAGTCAATAATCAGAAGGGCTTAGAAGAGGGTTGACACGGAGGGCTAATTGTTAAATACATGGGTCAACAAATGGGGCCCAGCCTGTGGGCCAGCAGGATATTTCCACTCCCTGAGTCCCCATTTCTCCTGCACTGAGCAGCACCATCATTTCTGTAGAGTTGAGATGCACCAGGATGCAGTAGAAGAAGCTCTGGGCAGGGAGTTGGCAATCCCTGCTCCCTGCCTTGCCACCAAGTCGCTCTATTTCCTTGGGAAAATCACTTGCCCTCTCTGCACCTCTGTTTTACTGGCTATGTGTGGGTAGGAGGAGTGGAAGGTCTCCAAGGCCCTTCAGCATAGATAGCCTGGCTATCAGTGGCTCTCTGCCCCTGCCCCCACCTTTCCACCCAGCACTCTCACCCAAGACACCTGAAATTTCATCCTGGGAACCAGCCGCCCTGGAAATTGCTCAGCCCCATTTGAGTTGGTATCTCGTGAGACTCACTGCCATGGTTTCCTAGGCCACGGATGGGTCCTGCTTCTCAGGAGCCTTCAAGATAGCAGCCTTCCTGGGCCCCTGCAAGGACTGCTTGGCTCTGCCCCCAGGAGCAAGATGAACCTTGACTGGAGTTCATAAGTGAACCTGAGTGATCAGGTGAGGGCCAGTCTGTGTTGTGGACCCTGCCTGGTGAAGGATGTTCTGTCACAGCACATGCATGTGTGTGCTCACTAGTGTGAGTGACACAGGAATGGAAAAGCAGAGGGAGAAGCAGGGGACGGGCAGAGACACATGCAGAGGCACCGAGACTGTCATAGGGAGAGTGAGAGGCCGAGGGACAGCACTTCAGCCTACTGTGGCTGAGGTGGGGGCTGTGAGGACGAGAGGACGAGGCTCCTTGTGACCAGTTGTTACTGTCACTTAAGTGGAGTGTCCATGGGATGGTGTAGGCACAGCCCAGGGAGCACTTGTCAACATCAGATAACACATGGCAGCAGCCACAGCCACAGCATCAGAGAACGGCTTTGTATTGGCAAGGCTACTTCTTGCAATAGCAGGGCAGCATCATGGTGAGGAGTGGACACCCCAGCAATGGACCAACTGGCCTTGAGTGACCATGAGGAACTCCCTCTGCCTCTCTGTACCTTGGATTCTTCATCTGTAAAGAGGGTAATCATTGTTCCCACTTTAGAAGGTGCCAGTGACGATCCAGCTGTTTAACAGGCTCTGATGCAGAATCTGTGCTCCAGAAAGCAAAGCCGAGAGCCCACCCTCTGTTAATCTCACAGGTGGGCAGGCCCAGGGGCATCAGTCCTGTTTTACAGATGAGGTAAACAAGGCTCAGAGAGGGGCACTGACTTGCTCAGTGAGACCCAGTCAGCCAGTCCTGGAGCTGGAACTAGAGCAAGGGCCCTGGCCTCCCAGTTCGGTGCCTTTTCCACCGTCCCCACCTTCCTCTGTTAGAGATGTCTCCTTCATTTTCAGTGGCAGTGCTTGGGTCCCTCTGGGTTGGTCGTTATGCCAGGAAGCCTCCAGCTCTTATTTTGGATTTCTCAGAGTTTGGCACAAAAAAATGCCCAATAAAACTCATGTGTCCAGCTGTGCTGGAGAGCGCTGTCTGGAGGTAGCAGAGCTATCACTTCCTGACCCGCCAGGGCAACTGCATTCTCAGTGTCAGCTGTGCTGGCAGGGAGACCTGGGTTCAACGGCAACCACCCACTGGGACAATCAATTCAATGAGGGAGTGGGGGTGTGACAGCGAAGCCTCGTGATTGGTGATTGGCTTGGACCTGCCAGGCGGCAGCTGGAGGTTTTGAACTGCCCCAGACAGGGGAGCCCTCAGGATATGCGTGGGGTGGAGCCCACTGGGGATCCTAGGGCCAAGGGCTGTGGCCAGGAGGGATGGACGCCTCTCTCTTTGGAGCATCTCTTTGCGGGCCAGCTGGGGGCTGGTGGCAGGGGTCCCAGGGCCAGCTGTGGCAAGTGTGAGCGTGTAGGCAAGGAACCCCTCTCAGACTGAAGGATAGGCTGGCTGAGGACTGTCTTCCTGAGACATCCCGGACTCCTCCAGTGAAAGTGGTTTGGGAAATCACAGAGTTTTCTATTTGATGGAAAAAAGAAATCCAGCCTCTCTCCAGAGTGGCTGGATAGGGTGTGTTTGGGAAGGGCGCTTGCTGGAGGAGAAGGAGGAGGAGGAGGAAGAGGAGGAGGAGGGGGAGAGGGAGGGGAGGAGGGAGTGGAGGAGGGAGGAGGAGGAGGGAGGGTGATGCAAGGGTTTTGAAAACGTTACCTAGATGTGGGAGGTGGAACCTGGTCATTTGGTTCTGCTTTTCCCAGCAGGTACCGCTCCCCTGGGGAACTTGGGTAAGTCCATAAATAGCTCTGCTGACACAAAGGAGCTCTGTCTGGGGAAGGCAGCGGCTTGACACGGCCGCCCGCCTGCCCGCCCGCCCGGAGCTGCCACCACCACAGCCGCCCGCCCGCGGGAGGAGCCCGGCAGAAACCCGGGCGGGCGGGCTGGCAGGAGCGGCAGCCCAGAGTCGCCTGGGTCCCTGCCGGAGTGTGCTGGGTAGGTGCCTTGGTGACAGGGGTGTGTGTGGTGGGCGGGGGGCTCCTGTCCAAGCCAGCCCCTGCCCCTGTTTCTATTGTTTCTTCCCCAGGGCAGCCATTGACAAGCATGTTGCGACCGCCTGTGTTCCCTTCTGAGGTAGCCGTGCAGCCGCGTGTGTGTGTGTGTGTGTGTGTGTGTGTGTGTGTGTGTGGACAGGGGTCCTGCAGAGATAAGGGACATGCTTCCACTGTTGGCTGCTCCCCACTTCTGGGCTAGTCAGCCAGCTTTTCTTTCTGGGAGAGAAGAGGAATGTTTGGTGACCGAGAACTTGGGACGCTGCATGGGGAGGGAGCGCACCGCCCGCAGTGTTGGCTATTGTGTCAGGGACGTTGGCCACACACCGGGCACCGGCATGGCAGCGCTTGCCTGGCTCCTCTGGCAGGGAAAGAGGGGCCTCCAGGGCTGGTCTCAGGGTTACCTCTGAGCTCTGAGACTTGGCTTTTTGCGGAAATGACCTCTGAAAACCCAAGCAGGCTTGCTCTTCCTCCTGAGCTGAAAGCCCCCTGGGGAAGGGCTTGCACCTGCTCTCTTGGCTCCAACTGAGACCCATAAGGAAGAGGGTAGCTGTTAGAGACACATGCACCCCACAGAGCTAGCTACTGCAAGGGGCAAACACCAATTCTTTCCTCAACTTGGAGGGTGCACATATCTACCCTTGTCCCAAGGTATCCAGGAAAAACTCTTGAACCTTACCACCCAGGGCCGGAGGGAGAACCCAGACCCAGAGAAGAGAGGGCCTTGTTCAGGTTCAGACAGGAGGTCTGTGGCTGGACCAAGACCAGGATGGAGGACTTCTGCCTCCTAGAATAGTGGGGACAGGACACATGGAAAGCCACTGGCACCCTGGCTTGAGATACCTGGCTCGGTGCAGGATGACCAGGCTCTGAGAGCACTTTTGCCAACTTTTCACACCCTGATGCCCTCAGTCCTGTGGTCCAGGGGCTCCCGGCTCCTCTCTCAGAACTGCTGGAGTGGATGCATCTCTGGAAGGAAGGAGCTGCAGAGGCTTGCCCCCTGGTGCCTATGGGATCCCTGCCAGTGCACTGCAGCCAGAGTCAAAGTTTCCACCAGGGCCCCTTGAGTCCTTTGTGCCCAGCCAAAGGACACCTCCCCTCTTCCCCAGCCCTTGCACGTGGCATGGCTTAGCCCAGGGCGGGTCCTCCAGGGAGCCAAACTCCAAAGCAGGGCTCTCTCGAGTCCAGCCAGGCATCTGAGAAGCAGGCAGGCGGTGGTGAGGATGGAGAACATGGTAGCGCTGGCCCACTCTGAAGGCTTTGAGCCAGAAGTCTTCCATGTGGCTTCTGTCGGTCAATACTCAGGAACAATGACACCACTGCGCTTCCAGTTTTCTTGCTTTACTTCCCAGAATTTGTGGGTACACTTCTGTCTGGAAAGCACCTCTCTTTTCTTCCCTCCAGGTCTTAATCCGTCCCCACTTTCACAACTAGAGTGAATAAGTCTGTCCATTGGTGGTAGCACCCCCGGTGGCTGCTTTGTGTCCTATTTATGCAGGATATGGGCCTTATTCATCCTTTAGTCACCCAAAAGCCTGGCCTGCTCCTGAGGCATGTTTGGAGGGGGTGTTGAATTGCTCTGGCTATCTAGGTTGGGTTAGCACATTCTGGCTCTTTGTCTGGCAAGAGAGTGGGTACTGCCAGCTAGAGGGCCATTAGGAGGGGACGGGGCCCCCTTAAGAAGGACCCTAGTCTCTGCAGCTTAGGATTGTATCCATAGAGCCAAGGAGTTAAGGGCTGGGTTTGATGGGAGGTAAGACGGAGAATTTTGACTTCAGCTTGGCTGAGACCCTAGGGAGAGCCAACTCAGGGGTCGTGCTGGGCTGGGTGGTGTCCACACCATAGTCCAGGTCACGGAAGGTAGAGAGGGCAGCCCTGGCTGGTGTGAACATAATGCTCACGGTCCTTTGCACAGACTACATGCTTAGAGCTCAGCTCCCTGGACCCTCTCAGTTCCAACCAGCCTGGAACTGAGGGACTGGTTCTCAGCTAGTGGTCTGCCTGACTCTCCCAGAAGATGCAGTTGGGAAGGGTGTAACCATGCCCAGGAGGGTCCCTGGGGACCTGAGGGCTGCTTCCCATTTCATCTCCAAGGTCCTAGAGATGGCCGAGTCCGTTTGCCTTCTGGATGGATAAAGAAGGGAGCAATGCTGAAAAGGAAGGACTTGTGTAAGGTTACATGCGACTCCGCTGCATAGCAGGGACCAGAAGACAGGACTCTGGCTGCCCAGCCCACATCCTTCTCCACTGCACCAGCTGGGTATCTCAGGGTGCGTGGGTTTCATCTTGTGGCTCTGTCTTTTGGACTTCCTGGTGACATGCTCCTTTTCAGACTCTTGTATTTACTGGCTAGAGCCCTGCTGTTCTCTGGAAAAGCCATGTATGTGATGGAGAAAGCCCAGGAGACTGTGATACCTTTTAGTCTCTGTTCACTGGATGATCTCTGGCAAATGTGCCTCCTCTGGGGGCTTAGTGTCCCCTTTGGAGCAAGCAGGGACTGGACCAGGTACTGCCAGGTCTCTTTCAGCCATCTGGTTCTCTGATTTTCTATAGACACCTCCTCTTCCTGGGTTCCAGGAGTCAGGGTCAAGGCCAGGGTCTGGCTCAGCAGGGAGGCAACCTCTAACCTTTTCCTCATGCGCCTCTGGGCAGAAGCCTTTTCATGCAAGCTGCAGCCTGGCGGGAGGTTTGTTGTTGTTTGTGGAGCCAGGCTGTTTCCAAGATGTCATTGCTCAGGGAAAACCATCATTCCTCCCAGGGATAAACAAGGCTGCTTATGGCTCAGCCCCCTAAGCCTGGAGAGGCCAGAGCGCTCACAGCAGGCCAGCTGGGCTCAGCCCCAAGGAGCTGCCTGCACAACCAGCTGTACCCAGGCATCCAGGAGTAGGGTGGGGGTGGCCACAGGGGTGTTGGACCATGAGCCATTTGGGAGATCAGAGCTTCCAGGCATCAAGGAGAGAGGAGAGGGTTCCAGGATGCCCTCTTCCTCCTAGCACTGGCCTAGGTCATCCCTGCAGATGTGTGGAGAGCTGCCAGCTGTGCCCTCTGCTCCAGATGGCCCAGGGCTTCTCCTCTCTCCCTGCCTGCCATGGGTCAGCTTACCTGCACCTGGCACCTTGGCCTGGGCTACTGTCAGAGAATGCCCTGAGTTCCCAACTTAGAAAGGTGGGGCATGCAGTAAGTTCCATGGGGCTAGACTAGGCATGCTTTATTTTCTTTTTCTTTTCTTTTTTCTTTTTTGGTACTGGGCACGCTTTCAACATGTGACTGGTTACCTTGGTGGGGTTAGTTAGCTTCAGGCATTCAGGGCCGCAGTTGACTGGACATGGTCGGTCAGAAAAAGGGCTGAACAGAGCCTCAGGGACCAATGCCTGGTGGGAACCTGGAGAGAAGGCCGGAGGCAGCTAGAATGGTGGGGAGCCACAGAATGGAAGGTGGTATGGCCATGCCACCCTGGAGTCAAGGATTATAACTGAAGTCCAGCCTGGACATGGAATCTTCTTTGCTCAGATCTCATTTGATGAAGTTCACAGTTGATGGAGATCATGGTTCCATACTGTCCGATCTGCCTCCTCTCTCCCTCCCTCCCTCCCTCCCTCCCTCCCTCCCTCCCTCCCTTCCTTCCTTCCTTCCTTCCTTCCTTCCTTCCTTCCTTCCTTCCTTCCTTCCTTCCTTCCTTCCTTCCTTCCACATAGGTTGAACCCCTACTGTGTGTCAAGATCTTGCCAGGTACAGGAGGTGCGGACATAAAAGGATTGATCCACACCCCACCCCCTCAAGTGCTGGACTGAACCCAGGCCTTTGTGCATGTAAGGCCAGAGCTCTACCCCTGAGCTACACCTCCAGCCCTTTTTTATTTTGAGGCAGTGTCTCACTGAGTTGTCCATGTTGGCCTAGAACTTGTGGTACTCCTGCTTCAGCCTCCTGGATGTAGCTGTGATTATAGCCTAGAAGGCTAATCTTTATTCTAGTGCCAGGGACTGGCTGGTAAAGGACAGAAACATCACAATATTGATGGGGAGGCCCAGGGGCTATGGGAGTCTCGGGAAGTGTCTGGTCTAGCCTGGGAGCCTCAGTGGTGCTTCCTGCAGGAAGTGAGGCTGAATTTGGTGGTGTAGATGCTTGACCACTGAAAGAGCAAGTTTCCACCTGGCTTATCCAGTCCCCTGCAGTGTAGGTGTGATTTTTTGCATGGGTATGGAAATGGCCCATGCAGGTACAGCCACATGTTCCTCTTTACCTTGGGAGGCTGGCTCATGTGGCATGCAGGGGTGGACTCAACTTAGCTGTATGTGTCCTTGGGCAGGATACTGAGCTCCTGCCTCTGTTTCCTCAGGCGGTGGTCCAACCTCGAGGATCAAATGAGGTATGCATGTAAAGCTCTCAGGTACACTTCAAAGGAATGACTGCAGATCATTCAGCAGTGGGAGAGGTACTGCATCTGATCTCAAGGGTGACTGTGACTAAATGCAACAGTGTGAGGAGGTGCATGGGGTGGCACAGAAGGCCTTCAGCAAATGGGAGGCAGGAAGCAACTTTTTGGAAGAATACAGTTGGAATGCCCTGGCAGAGAGGTGTACAAAGGATGAGGGGCTTGTGCAAGAGAGAGCTGCAGGCTAGCCAGGGAGCAGAGAGGAGATGCTGGGAGGAGGGCTTTTGTCTTTAAAACAAACTAAACTGAAGAATGACATACGTACAGGAATATTAGACATATATACTGATGAATTTTTACAAAGTGAACACACCCGGGTAAGCACCCCAGTTAGGCCAAGAAACAGAATATTCCAGTACCCTGGGAGCCTTTCTGTACCCCTTTTTAACAGCTACCACCTCACAGGCAGCCCGTGTCCTGATTTCTCTCATTGATTACTACCACCTGACTTCGAACTTTGTGTAAATGGAGTCATTGAGGAAATATTCTGGCTGACTTCTTTGCATCAGCGTTTTGATGGTGAGATTCATTAATGTTATTGCGTCAAGTTATACTTTGTTCATTCTCATGGCTGGGTGGCGTTAAGTTGTGTGCAGTTTATCTGTTCCCACTTTGGATGAACATTTCGGTTGTTTTCAGCTCAAGGTTATGAGGAATGGTACTGCTCTGTGAATATCCTTGCTTTCTGCTGGGTAAATACCCCAGGTTTGCAATTGCTGAGTCACAGAGTTATATATAATTAGCTTTGGTAGATACCATCATAGAATTTTCCAAAATGTGACGCCAAGACACCCTCCTTTGAACTGTGCAAGACAGTGCCCTTTGCTCCACACACTCACCCACATTGTTGATATTGATATTGTGATATTCTAATGTGGTTTTAGTTTACTTTTCCTTGATGGCTAATGAGTACCTTTATATCTGTTGATTGACCATTTAGATGACCTTGTTTGCAAAGTGCCTGTTCAAGACATTTCTCCATTTTTCTATTGGATTGTCTTTTTTTCTTTTTCTGATTGATCTGTGAGACCTAAAAACATTTCGGCTACGTGATTGTTGGATAAACACAATGCAGATATGCTTACCCACTCCGTGGCTTGTCTTTTTGCTCTTTTAAGGGAATATTGAAGAACAGTCAGAGTTGTTAATCTTTCTCTGGTGAATGCTTGCTGAGTTCCATGTCTTTGCTTCTTATGAGGTTATGGACATACTGTCGTCCCTCGGTATCTGTGGGGGGTTGGCCCCAGGATGATCTATGGATGTCCAAAGCTGCCCATCCTCAAGCCTCTTGTACAGAAAGATGTCATGTTTGCCTAGCCCTGTCACATCCTCTTGTGTGCTGTAAACCACCTCTGATCTATAATTACTTATAAGGCCTGATGCATTACAGGTGCTATGCAAATTGTTTAGGGAATAATGACAAGAAGCAAAGTCATTTTCTCTATAGATGCAATGTTTTTCCCTGAATTTCCAGTCTGTGGTTAGTTGAACCTGCAGATATAAAACCCACAGATACGGGAGGCCAACTTCTCTTATCAGCGAAGCGTTTTGTCCTTTTTCATATTTAGATCTAAAATCCATTTGAAATAGATTTTTTTCCTGTACCACATGATGCAGAGGTGAAGACTCATTTCCCCTGGGGGGATATCCAATTTATTAAAAAGACCGTCCTTTCTCGCCATAGGGCTTGATTGCCTCTGCCAGGAATCAAGGGGCACACACATGTGGTTGGCTGGAGTTCTGAGTAGAGGTTCGTCAGGTGGATCAGGAGGTGGACAGGGAGGGGAGGTGATGTCGGCAGGAGGTACAGCGTGAGCACAGGGTTAGAGGAGCAAATTGGATTGGCTGAAGGAAAACGGGATACGCGTGTGGAGAGCAGGACAGAATACATGGGTGAGGGGCTGGGACTTTATTTCAGACAGAGGTAGGGGTTTTGATCAGAAGAGGAAAAGAGTCAGGTTGTCATAAAGCCAAGAGGAATAGGGGACAGTTCCATGATAGGGTGATGGCAGGGGGATGAGTTTGGAATTGACCCAGCCCAACCCAGCCCCAGTGTCACCTCTCAACAGACACAGGGCTTGTTAGGGAGGCAGGCAGTGGTGAGGCAGGAGGCTGCCTGGGACTTTGGCCGCAGTGTGTGGTGGAGTCCAATGTCCAGATGTGCACTCCAGTATCCTCAGGTGGAGCAGCCTCCCTTCTGCCACCCCTGCCCAACCAGAACCCCCAGTATTGTAGGTCCCAAAGGAAGAGGTATTTTAGGAATAGGGCAGATCGGCAGGGCTGGGGTGTCTCTGGAAAGGGGAGCTGTCTGCTTCCTCTGTTCTTGCTGCACCCACAAGGAGACCTGGCCACACCTTGGGCCCCGAGATCTGACCCATTCTGCACTGGCCGAGATTCAGAGGAGGACAACCAGGGAGAAGGAGACCCAGACAGGGGAGTGACTTGGCCTGGGCCATAAAGTGAGACAGAATGACCCAGCCCAGGAGAAGGCTGGGCACAAACTCATCCACCTCCCCAGCCTCCAAGGCTTTTGGTGTGGGCCTCAGTTTCCTCCCCTGAATATGCAGCTGATAAGACTCCTGTTCTAGGCTGTGGTCAGGGTCTGAATGTGTCAGGGGTGCTGTCACAGAATTGGATGCAGAGGAGGAGCTGGTGGTGGTGCTGCTGCTGACGGTGTGAGTCATATTTGACCACAGGAAGTGCAGCTGCTAATTGAGCATCTGCTATGTGCCCGGCCCCATGCCAAGCTCTTTATGTGGATCATCGCCCAGCAGTGCTCAGATGTGGGTGCTCAGTGTTTGTGTCACCATTTACAGAGGAGGAAAGGCAACCTTGCAGAGGGGAAGCAGCCTGCCCTTGGTGTTTGGTCCCTGATCTGTTGGTCTCCAGGCCCAGATTCTCCACCACAATGGCCTTTCCTCCCACCCGCTCTGCCTCTCACAGTGCTCCTGCTCACCAAGCTGTTGTTTGGAGTGTAGGATTGGTCCTCGGTGCCCACTCTTGAGCAGAGGGGCACTGCCATGTGCTAAAAACCGCTGTGTGCCAGGCCCTGCCTCCGCCCACCCCATAGCAGCCTCGTGAGGGAGGCCTCACGTTGATAGTTGTATGGTTGGCAAGTGAATGTCAACCCCAGATTCTGGCCTGTGACCCCAGCACTATTTGTGCCCTTCCCTGGC